>CM046670.1:19098531-19698531 GCA_025594165.1 Tamias sibiricus
TAGGAAAAAAGAAAATGTTAAAGGGTTATGTCCTCCTCTGGGAAGATAACATACATTCACAATGTGCAGATGATCATTGAAGGAGACCAAGGCATGAACAAATGCACATTTCCCAATAAAATTGATCACTCACTCAATTTTTTTTCCCAAAAATTAGAAACCCATTCTTAATTTTAGAATATAATTATTCTGATTCCAGAATTCTTATCCTTCTGTTTCTGTCATTCTCTCCTTCCTCTTTTACTTTTATTTTTGTATCTTTCTCTCTCTCTTATTTTTTCCTCCAAAGTATTTCTGATGTGAAATTTTAAAAAGAGAAATGACAGGAAACAGTGACTCCTTTTATTCAATATAAAGGCCATGGTGCTAGTGCTCCCCTCTGTTACCTGTCTCTTGCCTTTTGATATTAGTTCAAGGTCAACTAGGCCTCAAATTGTGAGAGTAGGACTGCTTCAAGTTTAGTCACATAGAGAGCAACAGGTGAATGAATGGCTGCCACAATGAGGCATGCATATAAACAGTATTTATGGAGGACATCCTGCAGCTAGGAGCTGGGAGATAGGATATGTAATTAGACAGCAGTGTTTCTATTTAAAAAAAAAAAAAAAAAAAAACTCTTTTCATCTTAAGAGTAGTACTATAGAGAAGTGTTCTTGATTTATGTTAGGCAAATATGAGAAAAGCTTCAACCTGCAACAAATAACAACACTTATTAGCTATTTAATCTAAGTAACGCCAAAATATAGTGTTTCTGATAAGCCCCCAAGTGACCCCTGGTTTAGGGGGAAAATGCTCTGAAAAGAAGATCTTGGAGCTGTCCATCAATTTCCGAGACACACAGAAATCCCGAGCAGTGAGGCAATGTACTCTCGGTCTTCATGCATAATACATACCAAATAGGTGAAGTAGTATGTAAAGTGAATTTTAATTGGTTATAATTGTCATTTCATTTAGTAAAGCATTGTCTGGAGACCAAGATATCAATTAGCACTCTATGGACTCTGTTACTTATGAAAATATGCATATAGAGAGTCGATGTGCTCAAGCAGTAGATATACTTTAATTAAGAAAATGGTACAATAATTTAAAGACCTTTAAAGTATCAATTAATTGCTATTGAGGTAGGGTTTGACTACCAACTTGGTATAGTCAAAATCACTGTATCTGATTTAAATGAACAAAAAAAAAAACGTTTTAATTTTTCTACCTGACTTTTTTCTCAAGGCTTTTACTTGATATGCTACAAGAAAAATTGCAACATTAAATAAACCCCCAAAATAGAGATGTCTGATAATGGTGAAAATTTTTTTCTTTTAATTGTAAGCCTTGATATGTACGTATCTTGTGAAGAGAGAAAAAAAATATTAAGAGTCCCCCAAGAAGATCTCTTTCATATGTCCTTCATTTCCTTAGAATTAATGGACGTTCGGGCATCAATAAGGTGGAAAAAAAGATGATTGATGTATTTCATTTTATTATTAAATTGTTGGTAACCAAGGCAGCTTTTCTTTCTTTTTTTCCGTTGGGATGAAGAGGGACCTGTCCCTTTTTAACCACTTGCTTGGAGTGACTTTTATACCCAATATCAGTGAGAAGAGAGGATGAATGTCACCTCTCTTCTCTTCCTCCTCCTGCCGATGCCTACTCCCTCCTTTGATTGACAGCTACTAATAACCTTCCCGCCCTAAGTGCCATGGAGACACTTTATTAGGACAAACAGCCAAGGAAATCTAGGAATGGAGCCAAGTCTGCAGTGAGTTATTATCGGGCTTGTATTTATCTCAGCTTTGTAATTTTTTTCAGTGATATGCAAATCCTGAAATAGATCTTCTGCTGTTGAAGGACAGGTCCCTCTGTTAATTGATCCACTGAGATTCACTCTACCCTCTTTCAGCTCTCAGCCAGGGAAACGTGCTACATGAAAGGGGCTCAGAGCTCTACACGGGACACAGAAATTCTCCCCCAAGAAGAACTTCCACAACGAAAATGAATTTTTGCTTCAGAAAAACAGGTTCTCTCTCAATAGAATCTGCCCAGCAGATCAAACTGATTTGTTTATTTGTTTATTAGTTGCGTAGGAAACGCTCTTTCAAATTATATCCAAATGTGATTTCAGATGGGATTTACATTTTCTCTTGAAATCCACTGAGCTCACATATATTGTAAATATATTAAAACTAATTCAGTGAGAACCAACATTTATTTTTTTCACGACAAAAGAAATGGAAGGAAGCTCATGAAGTAGAAAATTTGGTTTTCCTCAGAGCAGCTCCTTTGTAATTTAAAAAAAAACAGGTGTACACTCCCAGGCTTTTCCACTCGGAGAACAGTTGTTCTTTGTCATTTTATCTCTTCAAAATCATTCCATGTGTGTGTCTGTACCTACATGCCCACCTCAACAAGTTTACCAATAGCACATTAATAATGATGATAATAATAGCAATATAGCTATAGTACATCTTCATCGTCCTCATAGTTTTTGGCATTTAAAGTATTGATGTGGCATGTGAAAGCAGGATTGGAACAAAGACAAAAAAAATTATGAACTAAATAGCTAAATATTGATTAGTATTCTGCACAGAGTCTGTGTAGCATTGAAGAAGAATGGACAGAAAATCAGAAAGACCTGATGTTGCAATAAGCTCCACACTGGTTTTCTCCTTTACAAATTCAGTGTCATTTGTAGTTATTAATAATAATGATGATAGTCTCTTAAAGACAGTTCATGTTCTGCAGGAGCATGAAATACCAAAGGGTGCGGAATTGTTCTATAAAGTATCATTCTAAGTATGTATTTTCATATTATCTACTATCATTACACTTTGTAACATAGTAATTTTCTCCTACAGTGTGGTCAAGTAAATTTGGGGAGCAGGCTACATATTTAGAGATTCATACTGCACAATACATATTGAATGCTTTGCAGAGTCCATCAAGGACATTGCAAACTAATTTCTGTATGCTTCCCTCTTGTCAAGTATTACCAAATAACACTTAGACCCATATATTGCATGTTCTATAACGATCTGAAAATGTAATTGATTATTTAACAGTTTCTTCCCTTCCACACTGTGGCCCAAGCAAAATAAATAAATAAATAAATAAATAAATAAATAAATAAATAAAATAAAAACAAAAAACAGGGAGGCTTCATTTCTGTTAGCTGAGGGTATATATCCTGGCTCCATCTCCCACCCAGCATGAATGAGCCCCTCTTAAGTTGATATCCCTTAGAGCTGATTTGGTCATGGTGGTGACATAATGCTTTTGTCTGCCATGGGAGATTTTGATAATAGGTATGACATTTGGGGTTGTTACATCTTGAAGGTTTGTATTAGTCAGTTTTCCATTACTATAACATCAACTGAGATGTTGAACTTATGAAGAGAAAAGGTCTATTTTGGCTTAGAGCTTTAGATATTTGAGTCCAGGATCAGTTGACCATGTGGCTTTGGAAGAAAGCCATATCATGGTAGAAGTGTCTGGCAGAGCAAAACCATTCAGCTCATCACCAGAAAGCAAAAGACTGAAGGTCAAAGGGGCTGGGGCCCCACTATTCCCTTCAGGGACATGCCTCCAATGACCTAAAGACCTCATCTCACTAGGTTCTATCTCTTAAAGACCCCACCACTTCCAGTAGCACCACCCAGGAGACGAAGACTTTAACATATGAATATTTGGGGACTTAAGATTCAAACTACAGCAGATCTTATAGGCATCTAGTGCTCTCTGCCCTGGAGTTCCATTTGGAGGTCTCTGAGGAAGTATTTTGCATCCACGTTTTGGGAAAAGCCTCTCTGATGTTGGGGAAGCTTCCCTCCAAGTCCTACCTTCTGGTGCTACTCCTAAGCACAGGTGAAGCAGCAGGAATTTTGTCCAAAGCTCAGCCTAAAGCCTCAGGCTCCCATGAGACTGGATGGAGGCTGACTGTGCTCTTTTCTTTCAGAAAAACTTGTGCTATTCTATATAGTAAAAAAAAAAAAGATTGTTTTCTCTTTCCAGTAAAAATACACATTTTAATGTTCACTAAATATACCTTTTTTTTCTATAAAATTTCCTTACATATATAAAACTCATAGTGGATCACAAATGAACACAGGAAAATACTGTCTATAAACACAGAGATTACAGCATATGTTCCAAAACCCTGGACATAGTTTACATCGCCATTTAAAAAGCCATTGGACCATCCAGTAAAATCCTTAGTCCTCAAATTCACAATTCATTCATTATTCCATTCATTTCCATGAATACTGATTTTGATAAGACTTATTCTATTGTAACATGATTGTGTTATTCCCGAGAAACTGCTAGTCATCAAGGAGCTGTTTCAATAGCATTTTTAAGACTCTCAATAACAATATTTTAAGAAGTAGTTAAAATAATAGAAGTGTTTCTATAAATATCACGATAACTATAAGGATATTCCTTTAATATCCAAATATCATTGAGAACATTTAATATTTAACATGGTTTTTAAACTTCAGTATAATAAGTTTCCCTAAAATCACTATGCTTATTAGTAACAAGGATCTTTTCAATATCCTCATGCCCTTTATAATCCATTGTTATAATAAAGAAAATTGAAATTAGTTAAATAGAGCAACAAGAAGAGTCAAGTGAACTATTTTCATATTTCTGCTAGCTCCCAAAAGGAATTAAGCAATGTGCCCTACCAAATGTAGACTTAAAAATCTAATGAGCTGACCAAATATTACCTACATTGCTTAAAGAAAATATGAACCAAAAGAGAAATGGCACTATTGTGGGAATAATGGAAAAACAAGGCCCATGTGCTCTAGAATTTTTGTCTCATTTTGAACAGTTAGTAGGTAATAAAACAAAATTTTTTTTGTGTGGGGAACCAGGGATTTAACTTGGGGGAACCCAGCCACTAAGCAATATCCCCAGCCCTATTTATTTATTTATTGTATTCTATTTGGAAAAAAAGGGTCTCACTGAGTTGCTTAGCACCTCACTTTTGCTGAGGCTGGCTTTGAACTCGTGATCCTCCTGCCTCAGCCTCCTGAGCTGCTGGGATTACAGGCATGCATCACCACACCTAGTCACAGATTCATTCATAAGAATATTCTATTACTGAGCTGGACATGACAGTGCATGCCTGTAATCCCAGCAACCAGGAGGCTCAGGCAGGAGCACTGCAATTTCAAGGCCAGCTTGAGCAAATTAGTGAGGCCCTAAGAAACTTGGTGAGACCCTGACACAAAAATAAATAACAATAAAAATAAATAAAAAGGACTGGGGATGTAGCTCAGTGGTAAAACCCCTGGGTTCAATTCCAAGTACATAAAAAATTATATTACTGACCTCAAATAGGAAAAATAGAACTTGAGATACATTGTTAGCTAGAAGCTGACATGTCAGTATCCAAAATTAAATGTTCTATAGTTCTATTTCAAGTGAACTTGACAAATACTTACTAAATTTCTACTATGTTCCAAGTGCTACTTAATGGAGTTTTCAAGAACAATCACAATGCATTTGTCATCTTCAAATAGTTTTTTTTATCCTCTAGACTGAGTGTGATTGAAACGTTGTTCTAGCATTACCAAGTTCTATTAGTGTGCAGTTATTTATCCTTGAAAAACTTGAGTATTGATTAGAATACACTGAATAAAATTGTAATCTGGCCCATGCAGTTGTTGTAAACATAGAGAAACGGGTGTAAATTCCTGAGACGGGTCCATTATGCTGTCTGAGCACAATCAGAAGATCAAGCTATCCCCAGACTTTATAGGTGACCAATGGAGGTTGTGCTAAAGGGAACCATCCTTAAGCAGAAACCTTCCAAAAGTAACAAAGAGTTGACTTTGATGAACTAAAAATTCACCCATAACCTTCAGTCACTAAATTGAGGAAACACTTTTATGACTCTTAGCAGGAGGCGGAAAGCATGCTTGGCTGTATTTGGACTCATTATTTATTACTAAGTTTTGGTGTTTGCAAATGATGACACAGTGTTAATGAATGTTTTATAATCACGATTTATCTCAAGATGAAAAGAGAAGCAGGAACACCACCTCATTTCCTTATGGAAGCTCCTGCCTCTTTGTCAGCTAGGCATTTCTCTGTCTCAAAAGAGTAGCCTTGTGGGGTGCAGTGGCACATGCCTATAATCCCAGAGGTTCAGGAGGCTGAGGCAGAAGGATTGTGAGTTCAAAGCCAGCCTCAGCAAAAGTGAGGTGCTAAGAAACTCAATGAGACCCTGTTTCTAAATAAATACAAAATAAGGCTGGGGACGGGGCTCAGTGGTCAAGTTCAATCCCCAGTATTCCACCCCTCCAAAAAAAAAAAAAAAAAAAAAAAAAAAAAAGAATATCCTCTAGGATGTCTGAGCTTATTCTGTGTATAGAAGTCAAGGCAAAACACAAAGAAAAATGTTATGATCTGAGAGGAGAAAACAAGCTAGTTGCCATTTCCTGTTAGTAAGAAGCTCATTTCAGGTCAGCTTTAGGGAGGACACAATTTTTGAATGGTAGAACTGGGATAGGGAAATACAGAACATTTTTTAAAAAGCAATAATTTCCCAATTTGAAGAACCATAAAAATGAGATATTCTTTAAGAAATAAAAGAACGTTGCTGAGAGATTTCAAATTGAATACACCTGGGAAAAGTTAGCCATTACCCTGATTAATATCACATTGAAGAACAAAACACAGGCATAAAATTATAGCATGTGTATACGGCTACTAAGTCAAGTTGTCCCTTTTGTTTCCATCCCAGGGAAGGAATACAATGCATGGAGCTGATTCTTAGGTGAGACAGCATGTAGAGCTAAAAATAAAAAGCGATGAGTACAAAATCCTCAAGAATGACTACATTAGGATATTGTTGTAATAAGAACTGTTACCCAAAACAATTTTATTGCAAGGTTCAAAGAATACAATGTGAAAGTCTACTGAGCTTGAATTAGACTCCAATATCCTAAAATAAAAGCAGTTTTCTGTTGTAAAGCTACAGAGTGCTATCCTAGTCATCACTCACAAACTTCCGCTTCATTAGCCCAAAACTACTTCATATATTGATAGTATACATGTGCGTATATATGTAGTGTATATGTGCATGTATACCATGCATATGAGATAAAAGTGTTTTATGAATTTGTATGTAACATGTGTATATACATGTGTATAGACAAGTGTATATACATTTACATATAATTATAATATATACACATACATACATTTTAGGAGATATATTCATATATTTCTTGACATATTTTTCCTGAGAATAAAGATTTTCAGATATATATTCATCAAAATTTTCTAAAAATGTATGTATTAGGAAAAATTATGCACTAGGGAAATAAATTAATTACAACATTTCTCTTTTATTATCACAACCTGGACTTCTGCAAAGGAGCATCACTGGTAGCTATTCCCATGCATTGGACCACCCTCATGTTCAACTCCATCAGAGATACTCTGCTTGTGATTTACACCCACAGAAATGTGTGTTCACGAAAGTCACTGGAAATATGTCAACTATAGCTGTTAGTATGATACATGTTAAAAAATGTAACAATTATTGCTTTATCATTAATAATTTTATTTCATAGTTGTTTAAATCATAGTTATCTTACCCATAATCTGATAATAGTATAATAAGGTCATATCAAAACCTGAAGTAGAAAATATAGGATAGAACCATGAAACTAGTTTGCACAAAAGACCAAGTTATAAGTGATGTGGGGAAGACTGTGACTTGACTTACGAATCACTTCACCCAAACCAGTGCCTTCCCCATCCTGGATGTCTAGTGCAGGCATTCAATAATACAAACATAATTCATGGTACTGGAGTTTCAGGGTTTTTGTTGTTGTTGTTGTTGTTGTTTTTGTTTTTTTATACTGGGGATTGAACCCAGGGGAATTTAACCACTGAGTTATATCCCTGGTCCTTTTTACTTTTTATTTTGAATCTAGGTCTCACTAACTTGCTTAGGGCCTCCCTAAGTTGCTGAGGCTGGTTTGAATTCTGAATCCTCCTGCCTCAGCCTCTCAGGCTGCTAGGAATACAGGTGTATGCCATTGCACCCAGCTACTATAGCTGTTTTTAAGTTGTACATCCCTCAGCTGCTTAGTGCTAATTGATGGAGATGCAGTTCCTCAATGGCTTTACTCCCTTTGGGATCAAACATGAAATTGTTGGCTTAGTCCAAGGGCTCCTCTTGTTCTCATTCCTTGATCTGATTCCTTCATGTCATTTCTATATTCATTCTCATTACTCCCCTCTCCCACTTCAACTTCAGACTACTAGAAACTCGATTTAAACTTTGTACATGCATTATTCTCCTAACCCACATCTGCTCCAGTTGTCTCTTTTTATTCATCATCTATGGCCAAGCTTAAAGGTCATCTCCAGGGTACCTGTACTATGTTCTTCTGTCTCTGGATGCCTGCTCTCCCTGGCTGGTACACAGACCTCCTCCTACTCAGTTGCCACGCACCCGCCCCTCTGTATTCTATCCATTTGTACCTCAGAGGGACCAAGCAGTGTCTGTGATTTTCATATCCTTGTGCCTACTCCAGTGTCTGATACTAAAATGTGTCCCAATAAATTGTGAACAAGTAAATGAATATAGATGGGTTTGCTTTCCTTTGCTCCCCAATTAGAGCACTAAGGTTTTCCTTTAGTTTTGTGTTAAGTGTTTCCAAACTGCAGCATCCATTATTATACTGAAAGAAATTTACTGAATATTTGCTTGGATAGTATGAGCAGTACTCAACCTCAGGACAATTACCTGATAAATAAGTAAGCAAATATATCTATACACACACACATACATATATG
Source organism: Tamias sibiricus (assembly GCA_025594165.1). NCBI lineage: Eukaryota > Metazoa > Chordata > Mammalia > Rodentia > Sciuridae > Tamias > Tamias sibiricus. The sequence continues at coordinate 19,107,346 of CM046670.1, forward strand.
TATACATATAATTCCTTTATGAAAACTGATATTATATATGCATAGATCAGAAAATAAATTGCTTTTTATTTATATAAAATATGATTATATATAATCACATCATTGATTTAAATGAATTTCACATTGAATCCTAAAAAGGCTACCGAGGATCAGAACTTTTACTTCTATTTCAGGAAAGATGCACACCGAAGAGTTAATTCTCTCCTAGATCCAAGGAATGGGAGCAGGGAGGGCTGGCTGGCAGGCTTGCCTGTGTGAGTTTGCCAGGGCATGGAAGTGGGAACTATGAAGGGGGTTAGAAGAGGTGGGAAGCCCAACAAGGTAAGAGGAGATATTTAAAAGGAAAGGGCCAGGATAAAGTTAACCAATACAAGTGGAAGGCTAATTTTCATAGGATATGGAGTGGGGTTCAACAGCCTTCCAAGTTGCCAAGATGCCAGGAGACCTGGGGAACTTGTAGTGAACACCACAATGCTAGGGTCTAAGACCAAAGCAAGAATCAACAGGTAGAAAGGAATGGGAAAGAGGAGAGCTGGTTTGGTGGAGTACTGGCTCCCAAACAGATTGTGCTGCACACCTTACTGAGAAAACTATTTGAAACACATACTCCTCAAATAAGTGTGTTTATTTCTTTTTAATTGTATGCATGCACCACCATTACAAACTGCAGTTAGCAGCCCCCACCTGTCATCTTCAGGGGATGTGTTCACAGCCTGCAGTACATTCCTGAAACCAGGGGATGGTACCAAACCCAATATAAATTTGATTTTTTTTTCTATACATACATATCTATGACATGTTTTATTTATAAACCAGGAACACTAAGAGGTTAACAACATCAGTTAACAATAAAACAGAACAATTATAAAAATTCTGGAATAGCCTTTATTTAAAACTCAAGTATGCTTTTGTATTACATTTCATATTTTCAGGCCAAGTTTGATTAAGCTAACAGAATCTGTGAAAAGTGAAGCTACAGATAAGGGTGGTCTGTGATACTTAACTTGAAAAGATAGAAACATGAAAGGGTGAGATAAACTGCACCAAAGAATCTCGTCACAGGTTGCTCATTGATAAAAGAGATAAAGGAATGTATAATATATACACAATGGAGTTTTATTCAGCCATAAAGAAGAATGAAATTATGTCGTTTGCAGAAAAAAAATGGATAGAACTTGAGAACATTACGTTAAGCAAAATAAACCAAATTCTGAAAGTCAAGGATCATATATTTTCTCTCATATGTGGAAGCTATAGAGGAAAAAGGAAAAGGAAAGATGGTAGGTAGGGAGATGGGTCTCATGATAATCAGTGGAACATCAGTAGAGGAAAGGGACAAAGGGGTGGGAGGGTGGCAGGAAGGGGAAGTGTTGGGGAGTGATATTGGCCACATTATATTATTATATTGTGTGTATGCATGACTAGGTAAGAATGAATCTTACCATTATGTACAACTATGATGCACCTATAAAAGTATGGAGAAAAAAAAAGCAAAAAAGGGAAAAGATCATATTCATATCCAGTGGATGCCACCTTATGGAAGTGCTCAAATTAAGTGGCATAAAAAACAGGACAAACTGCCATCCTTTTTTCTAATGAGATGCACTGAGAACAACCGTTCATCACCTATGTAGTATGCCTGCCAGAAATGATTACCCTAACTCTAATCAGAGCAAATGAAAGGGATACGGATCATAAAAGAACTGAAACTATTCCTATACACGTATGACATGATCTTGTATATGGCCAATCTTATGCAAAGCTCAAAAATCTGTTTAACTGATCAATAAACAAGTTCAACAAAATTGTGTGATACATTATGTACATATAAATTATTTTTCATATTCCAGCAATGAACATTGAAACTGAAATTAAGGAATTAATTCTATTTACAATAGCACCAAAAATTAAAATACTTATAAATAATAAAATTATTAAATTAAAGGAAGCAAAGAAGTAGACACTTACACATTGATACCCACCCCCCAAAAAAAACCTTTATTAAAAGTAACTTAATTAATAGAAAAACATTGCATGTTCATGGGTTGGAAAACTCAGTTTTGTTAAAAATGGCAATAATACGTACCCACCCTAAAATGTTTATAAACCCTTTCAAAGTCCCAGCTTTTTTCTTTCCTCCTTTCTTTCTTTCTTTTTTTTTTTGTTTCTTCAGAAAATGATCAGCTAGTCTTAAAATTCCTGTGGAAATGCAAATGACTCACAATGTTGAAAGCAGTCTGATAAAAAGAAAAGCAAAACTGGAGAACTCACATGTCCTGATTTCAAACTGTACTTCAAAGCTACAGTAAGCAGGACAGTCTGGTAATGGCATCAAGAGAGTTGTATAGACCAACAGATAGCATTAGGAGTGCAAATTTAAACAATAATAATTTAAAAACACGTTTATAGTCAGCTGATTTTGACAAAAGTATCAAGGCAATTTAAAAAGTGAAAGAATACCTTTTTTCAACCAATAGTTCTGAGACAACGTGATACCTATAGGAGAAAAGAAAACAAAAGCCAAAAAATGTTGGATCCTGACCTCATATCACATACAAAATAATCAAAATCAATAAAATAACTAAATCTAAATGCTAAAACTAAAAAAAGAAGAAGAAAAGAGGTGTATACCTCTATGATCTTCAGTTAGTGAATAATTTCTTAGCTATAACATTAAAAGCACAAGGAACATATTTAAAAATATATAAATTTATTTGTCAAACAAAAAATAAACAACCTTCTAGCACTTTTTCCCATGAAAATTAAAGGGAGATAAGTAGAGGAAATGAACCAAGGGATAGGAGAAGAAGATGACGAAGGGTGGGTAGTTCTGAGCAGTCATATTGGCCAAATTATATTGTTTTATGGTGTGCATGTATGAATATGTAATGACAAACCCCATCATTATGTATAACTATAGTGCACCAATAAAAATGTGGGAAAAAACACTTTGGTAAGTAAACAAGTCACACACAAAGAGACACATATTGTATGACTTCACATATTTATGAAGTGTCTAAAATAGTCACATCTATGAAGACAAAAGGATCAGTGATAATCAAGGATTGGAGTTTCTTAGGAATGACTGATAATATGCATGGTGTTTGTTTTTTGAGGGGATTAAAATGTTCTGGAGTTAAATAGTGTGATGGTTGCAAAGCTTCACACATGTATTAAAAGTCACTGCATGGCATACTTTTAAAGGCTCAATTTTATGGTATGAATATTCTAAGAAAAAAAGATGGAAGGTCTTTATGCAGAACAAATAGCCTCACCTCTTAAACTTGCCAAGAAAGACAAAAGATAAAAATAATAAAGGGAAAGTGCTTCAGTTTTGAAAGAGCATATATACATATTGTATAACATTTAAGGGCAAAAAATATGATTTAAAAAATAATTTTAGTTATAGATAGACACAATACCTTTATTTTATTTATTTTTTATGTGGTGCTGGGATCAAACCCAGTGCCTCATGCACGCTAGGCAAGTGCTCTACCACTGAGCCACAATCCCGGCCTGCAAAAATATGACTTTTGATTGAAGTTGTATAAAAAGAAACAAAAAGAAAAAAAAGAATTATGTTTTTTGATAATAGAAGTGACAATCATAAAGTTAGGCACTGTGTAATGGATATTAATATTTATTGATGCCAATTTCCTGAGTATAACTCTTATATCATGATTGTATTGAAAATATCTTTATTCTTTGAAGATGCATAGTTAAGATTTGAAGATATATAGTTAAGTATTTAAGGATTTTGTAAGTATTAAGTATTTGTAAGTATTAAGGATTTTGGTACTTTGATGGCTGCAATTCTCAAAAGATTTATCAACAATTTTTTTTAAACAACATATATGGAGATAAGGTAAATGTTACAAGAAGAGTTGGTGAAATTAGGTAAAAGTGTATTGTCTTCCTTTTACTCTCCTTGTGATTATTTTGCTTTGAGTTTAAAACTTTTCAAATTACACATCTGAAAAAAACACTAAAAATTTTTTTTAAAAACACTAAAGATATTTTAATATCTTTAACATACTTCTATACATTCATGCTTTGGAGAAAACTATGCCTACTACAAAGATTTTTAGTTTCTAATGTCTGGTATCTTTGTATATTAAATTTGTGTTGCAAAGTCTTAAAACTTTTGAAAGTTTTAATATACCTTGGTCATTTCCAAATTCTCAATTTCTCCATTTATGTGCTGTTCTTCTAAAAATGTGACATGCACTTTGGATGAAGAACAAATTAAGGCTTCTGTTACTTGAGAAGTCAACCATAAGCACCATTAAATGCTGTTTACAACTTTGAGTGGGCTTGAAGTATGTGGAAAGTTAATAAGATTCTTAGTTGACCAATATAATGAGCCCTGGGTTTCTTTTCTGTAGTGGGTATTGAGTACTATTGGGCCCTGGGACATGATCCATGAGGCACCTTGGGTCTTCACACAGCAGTTCCACCCTGCTACATCTGCATTACCTCTACCCAGAAGTGCCATGTGCTCTGATTGGGGACATGGGATACAAGAACTTGATGCTCCCTTCCTTTCCTTTACCCATACAGATTAACCATCCCACTGGACCTAGTAATAATGCACAAACTATTGAGGAAATGAACCATCTTCTCCACTTATGGATAATCATATAAAGCCTCTTAAGAGATTATGTATTTTCTTCAGTATCTATTGCAATAAAATGAGAAGAAACACAAGGCATTGTATTTTATATGCTGTTTTATATAAAAAATTAGGAGACCTTTTCAATTGCTCGGGCAAACCAAACAAAACCAAAATCAAAACCAAAAAGTGAATAAACTATTACCAGGCATTGTACCTGGAAATAATAATCTTGTGATGCAATTGTTCTGCCAACATGTCGCTGGGCTACACTCAGCACAGAGGGTGCAGAAGGGGAAATTGAAACTCTGTTAGGTATGAAGAAGGTCTGAAATCCAGAAGGCACTTTTCATTCTAAGGCACACTTCAGACTATGTCTTATATTGAAGACATTCTCAGCACTTTAAGTGGATAAGGGAAAACACACACACACACACACACACACACACACACAAATCACTACCTAAGCCATGAAAAATGCAACACAATAATAAGAAGGTAACACTATCATAGGACTTTCTTGAAAAAAGAAAAACAAAATAATCATTGTGAAGGACAGTGACCCTTTTAACAGACCTAGCTAAAGCTCAAGGTTTGGTTGGTATAGTTTTCAAGCTCCAGGGCCAAGTGGAACCCATATTGGCTGTCTCCTTTGGACTGAAGCAGTGTTATCACATGCACTTGAGCCTGCCTGCCCTTCTAGTGCTGCCTCTACCTTCTCCACCAGATTCACAGAAACCCCTTCTGGAGTGTCTCAGTCTTATGTAGTTACAACTCCTGAAGGTTGCTTTTGAGAGCAACACACCAGAACAAAACCCCGTGAGCACCAATAGCATCCTTCAACTACTCAGCATGTGGGAGGTCATATTGAAAGGACTCCCCAGAAGTTCAAAATGGCATATAAATTTAAAGGATTGTCAAACTGAATTTTTAGATTTTAACTTTTGGTTCTTTGAAAAAATGATTTACCCTTGAAATTAAAAAAAAAAAAAAGAATTCCTGTATTTCCTATATTATTTTATAGTGGTCCTACCAAATGCAAGTAAGTGGCTGCTTATACTGCTATATGCCACTTTCATTCTCTGGAAACTTCTAATACAATTGATTTAGTTAAAAATTCTAAATTGCCATAGTCTATTCTTAGTCTATTTCGTTAGTGTTTACTGGTAGATTATTTATTTATTCATTTATTTATTTGCCAATTTTCCACCCTAGACATTCTGATTTAATTCCTGTATTTGTGACCTGGGCCTTGAGATAATTTTAAAAGTCTTATCAGAAGATTCTCATCTTCAACACCCTTTAGAATGAACTGGATTAAAAACAGTAATGTTTTAATATTTCATTTATGAAATATTATTTATTATTTATTATCTATTATTTATTATTTATTATCTATAAATGAATCATGAAGTATTTGAGAATGAAAAGCACTTTTGTCTCCACTTTTTATATAATATATAAACATATGTAATATTACAGGCATGTATTATATGTATTTGTACATGCACACAGAGAGAGAATAAGGAAGAAAGAGAAGATAAAGCCAATGGGAAAAAATTGTGATCAACTGGTAAATCTAGATAAAAGAAACTTGTACTGCTCTAACATATTTTCTTTAACTGTGAGATTATATCAAAGTAAAAATTCATCTAAAATAATCCAAACATTCACTCACTCAGGGGATATTGGACACACCTTGACATTTTCCTTTCACTATCTAGCAATATAGTTTTTCTTTTATTTTTTACTTTGCTGCATTAATATAAACAAGTTTATGATTGTCTTTGTAGAACAGAAACTTCAAAAATTTTTCCCAAGTTTCCATGGATTCCTAAGTTTTAATAAGTGTATAAATAATATAAATAATGCTCTTTTTCAAATCTTTTATTTTATAGTACTTTATGGTTTTGGGGGAAACAACTATCTACCAATTTTTTCCTTTTTTTTTTTTTTTTTTTGGTACTGGGGATTGAACTCAGGGGCACTCGACCACTGAACCACATCCCCAGCCCTATTTTTTTATTTTATTTAGAGACAGGGTCTCACTGAATTGCTTAGTGCCTCGCTTTTTGCTGATGCTGGTTTTGAACCCTCGATCCTCCTGTCTCAGCCTCCTAAGCCGCTGGGATCACAGGCATGTGCCATTGCGTCTGGCCCGATTTTTTCATTTAATTACTTCAAAAATCTGGTAAAAGGGTTATGTTATTATTATGCACACTTTACAGATGAAAAAGCTAGGATTCATCCTCAAAAATTACCATTTACAGAGTTGGTGAATTCTGAAGAAACAGCCATCTAGACAGCGGTGCCTACCTACTGTGATATGAGACTTCAGTGTAAATGAAGTTCATTACCTATCTTATAGATCATTGTATTCATTTCCCACAGCTGCTGTATAAAATTACTGCAAATTTAATGAATTAACATAGCAGAAATCAGCAACCTTTATTTTTTCCATTGCTGGGGATCAAACCCAGGACCTCATGTGTGCTAGGCAAACACTCTACCATTGAGCTACACCTCCAGATCCAAACCTGTTATATTACAGTTCTAGAGGTAGAATTTTAAAATGGGCCTCCAGAGTTAGTTACATTCTTGAAGGCTCAAGGGGAGAACTATTTTCTTTTTCTTTTCTTTCTTTCTTTCTTTCTTCCTTCCTCCCTCCCCCCCCCCCCCCCTCCTTCCTTCCCTCCCTTCCTTCCTTCTTTCCTTATTTTTGGTGCCAGGGATTGCATTCAGGGACACTTAACCACTACGTCACATCCCCAGCCCCACCCCCACCTTTTTACTCATTTTGCAACAGGGTATCACTAAGTTGCTGAGGTTGGCTTTGAACCTGTGATTCTCTTGCCTCATCCCCCTGACCCACAGGGATTACAGGTAAGTGCCATCATGCCCAGTGAAAATCTATTTTCTTCCAGGGTTATAGTACTTATACCTGACCTCCTTCATCTCTCTTATAAAGACTTTTTCAAATTATTCTGGGCCATTTGAATGTTCATGTAATCTTCTATCTCAAGATACAAAATTAAATGATACCTACCTACCAAGTCTACTTTTCTGTACAAAGTAATATATTCACAAGTTCCAGAAATTCTGACATGGACCTATTTTTAGTACCCCTTATTAATTGTATCATTAATGAGAATTTGAGACAATCCTTTTTATGTGAGAGAGAATACTAAAAAAATGAAAAGAAGAAAAGCTAGAACAGACAAAACAAAGATAAAACAATAATGCAGAAACAGAAGAGAACTTCAAATACATGTCTCTAAAATTAGTATATTCACAAAATCAGAGACTTAGGGGGAAATTTTGTTCATCAAGAATGATTACTGCCAGGTGTGGTAGCTCAGGTCTGTAATCCCAGCAACTCAGGAGGCTGAGGCAAAACAATGGCGAGTAGAAAGGCCAGCCTCAGCAATGGCAGGTACTGAGCAACTCAGTGAGACCCTGTCTCTAAATAAAATACAAAATAGGGCTGTGGATGTGCTCAGTGGTTGAGTGCCCCTGAGTTCAATCCCCAGTACAAAAAAAAAAAAAAAAAAAAAAAAAAAAAAAAAAAGGAAAAAAGAATGACTACTATGAAAATTGAAAGATCACAGGAAAAAGTAAATAAAAACGAACAAAATAATACCTGAAATGAAAAACTAAAAATTAAGATTGAAATATAAACTCAAGGATATTTCATGAAGTGGAAAAAAATTGAAAGGCATTTAAAATAGAAAAGAGAGTAAAATTAGAAAGTAATTGAGGTACTACATCATTTAATTACAAGAGAGTTTAAGCAAATGAAGATGAGAGAGATACCATAAACAAAAGGGGGAAAACATAGGAAGGATTCTAGAAACAAAGGAAATGAAACTGTAGATTTCATATTTAACAGATTCAGAATGGAGATAACAACCTTGACCAATTTTTAGAACACAGAATGTGAAGATAATAATCCAAGAAAATCCAAAGAGAGTGCATCAGTCTATTATAAATGTTTGGAACCAGAAAGGTTCTAGATTTCTCAAGTGATAATGTATGCTTCCAGAAAATGTCAAAAACTTTAATTCTTTTAGAGACAATGGCTTAGTCCTAGAACTATTTACCCAAACAGTAAAACAAAGGGGCTATGGTTTGAATGATGGTGTCCCCTACAAAACTCATGTTAAAATGTGGGGCTGGGATTGCGGGTTGGGGAAGAGCGCTCACCTCGCACGTGCGCAGCCAGGGGTTCAATCCTCAGCACCACGTAAACATAAATGCATTGCATTGTGTACAACTAAAGTAAATAAATAAATATTTTTAAAAATGTGGTCCACAAAGTAAAAGAAGAAAGAGGTGTGGCCTCTCAAAGGCTTTCATCCCAAGGGCTCTTCCCTCTAGAATAGGATTGTCACTCTTGTAAAAGGGCTTGAGGACACTGGGTGTGGGTGGTAGTGCATGCCTATAACTCCAGGGGCTCATGAGGCTGAGTCAGGAGGATTGTGAGTTCAAAGCCAGCCTCAGCAATTTAGCCATTAAACAACTCAGAGAGACGGTGTTTCTAAATAACATGCAAAGTCCTGGGGATGTGGCTCAGTGGTTAAAAGGCCCCTTAATTCAATTGCAAAACAAACAAACAAAAAACTACCAAAACAAACAAACAAACAAAAACCCCCAAAACAAATAAAGGACTCCAGGGAATAGTGTCCTCCTCTATTCTGCCAAATGAGCAACGTATGCACCATCTCGGAAACAGAGATCAGCCCTCATCAAACAGCTGGGTCTTAATCTTGGGCATCCCAGCCTCCAAAACCAGAAGAAATAATTTTCTCTTTATATGTTAGCTATTCTAAGGTATTTTGATATAGCAGCTCAAATGTAGTATGACAAAAGGTAGTGGTTGTTTTGATATGCAAAGATATTTCAGACATACAATTACAGGAATAATTTGACTTCAGAGAACGTTAGGGATTTTTGTTTTTTTTTTGGTGGATAAAAGAATAAGTGTAGAAATTCCAGAATTCAGAACACTAAGTCCTCATACTACTAATTATTTAAAAGACATCATGAAATAAGAGGTGTGCAGCAGATTGTGGAGCATTGAGTAGTAATCAACATGGGACAAACTCTGCATTGGGGGATAATTCTCAAGGGAGGAGCAAAAGGAAAATTTGAATTTTTACCAAGTTTGCAGGTGATGTTGATACTTTTGATTTGGGGAGTGAACTTTGACAGCCACTATTCCAGGAAGTTAGTCAACTCTGTGGCCCGGGGCTTTTTTGCTGGTGACATCAACCAACTTGCAAAAGTCAAGCTATAAGGACCATGGAATTGATAGCCATTCATTTGAAGGGAGTCACTGGATCAATGCCCCACTTTTTTGCCCTTAGGTAGCGCAGCTGTGAATCTCCAGATAGGTAACTTACTCAATAATGAATTCCTTATTGACTTCTTACTCTGTTTTTGTCTTAATTCATCAACTAAATAATTTTCTTATTTATTTATTTATTTGAACTGGAGATAGAACTGAGGATCTTGCTCCTGCTAAGCACATGGTCTACCACTGAGTTGTACACCTAGCCTACTTCATCAGTTTCTACCTTTGTTCCTAGAAACAACCTGTTAAATAAACTACTTGCACTTAAATGACTCAGATTCAGCTTCTGGATGAATCCAAAGCATAATAGTGCTCAAGAAAAATTAGTTTAATTAAATGAATACAAAAACAATTTTAAAATACTAAGCTTCACAGTAGTCCATTAAAATGCTTTTTATAAAGGCTTCAGTTTGCTTTTTTTTTTTTTCTAATGCACTGCTGCTCCAATGGTTTACCTACTGCCCAAGAATTAACAGTTACGCAACATTAGAACTTTAAGCTCTATCTACCAGGTCTGCTGTTTAAAATGATTTTTAAAATCACATGTTGGTCATTTTGATTCACTTTCTTTTATTTTGAAAATTAATTACCTATTGTTTCATCAAAACTCAAGTGGCCCTGTGGAAAGTGAAACAGGATTACCAGAATTTATGTATGAGCTAGGACATTGTTGATAAGCTCAAAACCGCTACAAAACCAGAGAAAGAAATTTAAATTATTATTTTTTTTTATTGATGCAGACTTCCAAGGGGTAACATTTCTGCACACTAAGCTTGCAACAAGGACATCTGTCAGACAGGAAGCACTTTTAAAAGCTGAGACATGAGAATAATGCTCGTCAGTTTTCCTTGGTGGACAAAGTGAGAGTGAAAGGTTCAGATCCTTAAAGCAAAGAAAAAGAAGTGCTTTTCAAAGCTTGGGTGATACTGCAGGTGACAGGGACCCCACTGCCTGAGGCCACCTCCGTGGGCCACTGCCATATTCCTCCCACAAATACTGGTGAAAGGGTGGTTTTATCCTCAGGCAAAGCTTCCTGGATTCAGTGAAACCCCTCTCAAACATCAGATGGCCTGTCACAGAGCTGCATACTGTCTTCTTGCCGGGCTTATAATGAGTTTTCCTCACTGCTATTACCTGAGCCCCAAAATGCACATTAAAGGACACTGTCAATTAACATTTGGATCAAAATGTGACCTACATTACTCTTGACATAGTTTTGCAGAGACAGTCCTGCAGAGTCCAAATGTCTACTCATATATTTCCACACTCTGTTACTAAGAAGGTATAATGTTCAATTAAGAAGAGGTTATCCCTTTGGGCCCACAAAAACATAAGATTCGGCATATGACTATTAGCTATATGATACCACTTAATAAATTGGCTGTTTCCTTGGAGCTATGCTCATATCCCCCAGAAGAGAGAGAGAGATTCAGAAAACTTGGGCTCCATTCCTTCGACTTTAACATTTTTTCAGCCAGACGACCTAGCCGAATTCTGCCCCCTCTCCCAACCTCACATCTTTCATGATAAAAAGAAGAAATTCTATTGCCTGAGTTTCAAGGCCAGTTCCAAATGGGACTTCATAAAAGAAAGGAACAAAACAGGGCTAAAGAAAGGCTGGAGTTGATCAAATGATTAACCAAAAAAATAAAAAATAAAGCAAAATCATAACTGCACATAAATGCATTTTTTAAAAAAATCAACATGACCATCACTATTTTTCATTTTAGTGGCGCTGTGTATCTTCTTTTCTCTCTGCAGACTCAAGAAGATCAGCCCTAAGGCACATGTGTAAAAGGGATTGGGACAGGATTTCCAATTCCTCCCCTGACTGAAAAAAGTTTAGAAGTTGTTACTTTTGCAACAAGGAAACACACACACACACACACACACACACACACACACACAAAAAAAAAAAAAAAAAAAAAAAAAAAAAACTTAAAATCAATGACTTTTCTTAGACCCATCAGAGAACTAGGGTAAAACCCCATATCTGGAGAGACAGATACATGAATCTAGAAATCAAGGGTCAGAGTCAATATCTGCTTACTTGTAAACAAAGCCAAGTAACCTAGCAGAAAAACACATGACTGATAATTCTTAGAAATTACTAGAAGCTGCATGTGGACTTCTATGGGAAGGAGTCTTCATCACCATATCAGAAGTGTCAGGACAAGTATACACTTTCATATGACTTAACTTTAAGGACCCTCACTTGGATATTTTATTAAAATGCATGCAAAATCCCTTCATGATTTAGATGAGGGAGGGGAATAGCATCATTATGAAATGAATTTACTCCCAGGGCCTTCCAGAAAACAGACTGTGCCAGCTGATGCCAGCCCCTTCTAGTGTTTCAATCTCATCTGAAGGGATGATGGCTAAGGTAAAATGATGAAGAGCACTAGAGATTTAATCATAAATTACAGACACTCCCTATTCCAGCACCAGCACTTATCCCTGAGGGTACAAAGAACTATAAAGACAGAGATTCTGTCCCAGGAGATCTCAGAGAAGCCCAAAGACAACTAGGGAGACCAGGGCACTAGAGATATCTGAAGGTTCAGGCACCTACAACTATAGCAAACCTTAAACACAGCCTACCTTCTAGTCAGGTTAACATAAAATCTCACACTAAAGGTCTATTTACCTCAGTTCCTAATACTTGAAACATATTCAGATAACAACCACCACAAAATACTAACATGATAAAAGACAAAAAGAAACTTAATATGAAGAGACAAAATACTTATCAGAACAAGATTAAAAGACAACAGAGATTTTAGATTATCTCACAGGGGATTATAAGTAGGACTAATAGATTAAAACGAAAAAAGATGTGAAACAGAAACAGAGAGAAACAATCAAAAAATACAAGAAATAAAAGTCATCGACAGACATGAAGAATGCTTTAACTTGTTCATTAAGAGACTAAATAGAATCAAGGGAAAGACCCAGTAAGCTTGAAGATATTCCAACAGACTTCCCAAACTGAATTTTCTTTTACTTTTACTTTTTATTTTTTGGTACCAGGGATTGAACCCAGGGGCACTTAACCATGGAGACACATTCCAAGCACTTTTTTTTTTTTTTTTTGAGACAGGGTCATGCAAAGTTGCTTAGGGCCTCACTAAATTGCTGAAGCTGGTCTTGAAGTTGCAATCCTCCTGCTTCAGCCTCTTAGCTACCAGGATTGCAGGCAAGAACCACCATGCTGGGCCCAAACTGAATTTCAAAGGCAAAAGCTAATAAACAGTGAAAAAAATGGAGTGGAAAATCCAAGAACAATGGGACAATTTCAAAAGGTATAACTTTTGCAAACTCAAGGGAAAGTAATTCATTTTTAAGTAATATAATCTGTATGTAAAAAAAAGTAATCTACTGTATATAAATTGCTTAACTAGTACCAGAAAAAGCAGTGAAAAAAAAAGAAGAAAGAAAGGAAACAAATACCAAAAAAGGTGCAGAAAATATATAACATTCACAAACATGGTAGATACTAATTCAGCTATATTAGTAACCACATTAAATGTAAATGATATAAATATACCAATTAAAAGATAGCTTTTTCAGAATCAGTATATTGTACACAAGAAATTTGTATTAAATATAAAGACACACCTAGGTTAAAAGTAAAAGGATGAAGAAAGATGCAATGTAAATATCAGTCCAAAAATTTACTATTGCTATGTAAATTTAAAATAAACAAACTTAAGAACAATGAAATTATCAGTTATAAAGAAGAACACTACAAATTGGTAAAAGGTCATGCTTCCCAGAAGTCATCAACAAGCATATATGTAACAACAGAGCATCAGAATACCCAAGATATCTTGATATTTACCCAAAAGAATTAAAAATCAATGTAGTAGAGCAGTATGTGCATACCCATGTTTATAGCAGAACAACTCACAATTGCCAAATTACATAACCAAGCCCAGGAGTCTTCCAACAGATAAATGAATATGTAAAATATGGTAGGAAAAATCAATGGAGTTTTATTCAGCCACACAGAACAAAATTGCCAGGTGTGGTGACACACATGTGTAATCCCAGCGGCTCAGGAGGCTGAAGCAAGAGGATTGCAAGTTCAAAGCCAGCCTTGGCAACTTAGCAAGGCCCTAAGCAACTTAGTGAGATCTTGTCTCAAAATAAAATATAAAAAGGGTTGGTGATGTAGCTCAACGATAAAGTACCCCAAGGTTCAATCCCCAGTACATTTTTTTAAATAGGTCATTTTCAGGAAAATGGATAAAATTTGACAGTATTATGTTAAGACTTGGAAAGTCAAAGGTTGTGTATTTTCTTTCATATGTGGAAACTGGGGAAATAAAAGGAGAGAAAGAGGAAAAAAGAAATAGATGGGAGACCACTAGAGGAGAGGAAGAAGACAAGGGAGAGAGAGGAAGAGAAGGAGAGTGGAAATACTGGGAAATGAAATTGACAAAATTATGCCATGTACATGTATGGGTATGAAATGACAATTCCAACTATTACTTGTAATTACAATGAACCAGTAAAAAATACATGGCCAAACTGACAGAACTGCAAGAAGAAATAGACAAATCCACTACTATAGTTGAAGACTTCCAATACTTCCTTTTCAGTATTGGTAGATCAGGAAGACATAATATGAATAATGTTCTGGATAATCTGTACAACACATCACAATCATCAATTTTATCTTATAGAATAATAAATTTTCTGCAGTTCGAATGGAACTGAAATATGGAAAACACAACATACATTTAAAAATTTACAGAAAAAAATAAACAAAAGTATGCGAGGGGAAAAAAGGATACCTCAGCAGAAGGGCTCACTTGCTGTTGAGGGAACTTGGTCAGGTGAAGAGTGTAACACCCTGATTGGCTCACGCCAGTCCCGCAAACGTGATGGACTCGTGTCCCGCCCCACGGCTTGCTGATCTTAAAGCTGATTGGCTGAATCACCCTGTATATGCTGTGTGAATTCCTCAAGAAACGAGTTCCAGCTTGACGGGTCTCCCTGGTGTCTCTGATTGTCCTCCACCATGAGGGCTGAGTGTGGGCCACCAGCCAACTCCTGCCTCCTCCCGCCTCAGCCTCACCGCTGGGGCATGCTCCCCCAGCCTTCTCCGCTGGCCCAAGAGGACTGATCCCGGGGGAGCTAAAAACCCCAGCAAAAGTATATTCTTGGAACCAAATGGAATTAAGCTAGAATTAATATCAGGATAAAAGCCAGAAAATACTCAAATATTAGAAAGTGAAAAATTTAACTTCTAGTGATACATTACTCAAAGGGTATTAAGAAAATTTTAAAAAATTGAATCAATGAAAATGCAAATATTTCTATGTATATCTGTGAATATGGCAAAACAATGATTAGAATGAAATGTATTCTAATAGGATGCACATCTTAGAAAAGTAGAAAGACCTAAAATCAATAATGTAAGTTTCCATCTTAATAAAATAGAGAAAAAAACAGTAGTGGTTTTAAAGGAAGGAGAAGGAAAAAATAAAAATGATCAGATAATAAATCAGTGAAATTAAAAAGAAAAGTAGCAGCAGCAACAACAAAACAATAAAAAAGAATCAACAAAATTGAAAGGTTTGTCTTTAGAAAGATCAATAAAATTGATAAAACATTAGATATGCTAACGAAGAAAAAAATTAAAAAACTGAAATTAGTATTACCAAACATTAAAGTAGGGCCTTTACTGCTGATATTATAGATATTAAAAGGAAAATGAAGAAACACCACAACAATTGAACTATGACAATATAGAGAACATAAAGATGCCAATATCAAACAATGAAATCAAAACAGCAATTTTAAAGGCCCAGGATCAGATGGATTCTTAGTTGAGTTCTACCAGACCTTTAAAAAAGAACACCATTCTTCCACGAATCATTCCATGAAATTGAAAGGGTAGGAACATTCTCCAATAAATTCCAGGAAGCCATTATTGCCCAGATAACAAAATGGGACAAAGACAAATGAAGGAAAGAAAACTACAGACTAATATCTCTGATGTACATAGATATAAAACTCCTCAATGAAATATTAGCAAACTACATTCAAAAACTCATGAAAATGTAGTACACCATGATCAAGTGGGTTTCATCCTAGGACTGCAAGGTTGGTTTAATATATACAAATCAATAGATGTAATTTGAAGCATAAATAGAATTAGGAAAAGAATCCTATGGTAACCTTAATAGATGCAGAAAGGGTCTTTGATAAGATCCAGCACTCATTCATGTTAAAAATGCTTGAGAAACTAGGGATACAAGGAACTTATCTCTGCAATAAAAGTTACAAATGACAAACCCAAAGCTATATCATACTGAATGGAGAAAAACTGAAAGCATTTGCTCTAAAATCAGGAATAAGTCAAAGATGTCCACTCTTACCACTTCTACTTAATATGGTCCTTAAAACTTTGGCCAAAGCAATTAGGCAAAAGAAGTAATTAAATGGATAAAAAAAAAAAGATAATAAGTCAAAGTATCTATTTGCTGATGGCATGATACTATATCTAGAAGACCAAAAATTTCCACCAGAAGACTTCTAGAGTTGAATTCATTTAATTCAGCAAAATATCAGGATACAAGAACAAGATTCACACATTAATGCTTTCCTATAATCCAGTAATGAATCTGTGAAAAAGAAATTAGAAAAACTATCCCATTCACAACAATCTCAAAAAATAAATATTCACCTTAGCAATAAATCTAACCAAGGAAGTAAAAGACTTCTACAAAAAAATACTATGGAGCACTGAAGAAAGCAAGTGAAGACAATACAAGAAGATAGAAAGGCCTCTGATATTCTTGAATAGCAGAATTAGTATAGTGAAAATGGCTATAGTACTGAAAGCATTATACAGATTCAATGCAATCCCCATCAAAATACCAATGACAGTCTTCACAGAAAACAAAGAACAATACCAAGTTCTATAAACAAATTAGTTCTAAAACTAATTTGGAAATATAAAAGACCTAGAATAGCCAAAGCAATCTTGAGCAAGAAGAGGAATGCTGAAGG
This sequence comes from Tamias sibiricus, assembly GCA_025594165.1. Classification (NCBI taxonomy): domain Eukaryota; kingdom Metazoa; phylum Chordata; class Mammalia; order Rodentia; family Sciuridae; genus Tamias; species Tamias sibiricus. Next base: position 19,124,337 of record CM046670.1, read on the forward strand.
TACCAATTTTCCTAACAAGACCTTGAAATCTCAAGAAATAAAACCAAGAATCAATAAACATATGGCATCATATTTAAAAGCTTCTGCATGGGGGGTGGGGTTGCAGCTTAGTGGTAGAGTGCTTGCCTTGCATGCGTGAGGCACTGGGTTCAATCCTCAGCACCAAATATAAATAAATAAATAAAAATAAAGATTTTTTTTTAAAAAAAGCTTCTGTACAGCAAAGGAAATAATCAAGAGCATGAAGAAAGCCTACAGAATGGAAAAATAAAAAACTCTTTGCCAGTTACTCCTCTAACAGAGGATTAATATCCTAAATATATAAAGAACTCAAAAAGCTTATCACAAAAAATAAACAAAATCAATAAATGGGCAAAAGAATTAAACCTATATTTCTCAAAAAAGAAACACAATGGCCAAAAAATACATGAAAAAATGTTCAACATCCCTAGCAATCAGGACAATGCAAATCAAACTACACATAATAATAAATCCTGGTGTAGATGTGTTGGGGGAAATGACACTCATACATTGCTGGTGGGACTTCAAATTTAGTACAACCACTCTAAAGAACAGTATGGAGATTCCTCAAAAAGCTAGGAATAGGGGTTGGGGTTGTGGCTCAGCAGTAGAGCACTTGCCTAGCACATGCGCGGCCCCGGGTTCGATCCTCAGCACCATGTAAATATAAAAAACACATTGTGTACAACTAAAGCAAATAAATAAATATAGAAAAAAAGCTAGGAATAGAATCACCATATGACTCAGCTCTCCTTGGTATAAACACAAAAAACTAAAATCATTATAAAATAGTGATCCAGGCACACCAATTTTTATAGCAGTGCAAATCAAAATAACCAAATTATGGAATCAGTTCAAATGCTTTCCAATCAATGAATGGATTAAGAAAATGTGATGTATACAATGGAGTTTTACTCAGCCACAAAGAAGAATGAAACTATGGCATGTGCCAATAAATGGATGGAACTGGAGAACTTCATGCTAAATGAAATAAACCACACTCAAAAAATTAAGGATTGATTGTTTTCTCTCATATGCAGGAGTTGGAGCAAAGTAAGGGGGAAAAAGGGAGCGGGGAGGAAAGTTGGGGGGGTCAGATATCATGAAGACAGAGTGCAGATTGGCAGAGTAGAAGATAGAGGGAGACAGAGGAGGGACTGGAAAGGGGAGGGAATGTAGAATGAATTTGACAAAAATTCCCTGTATGCACGTATCTTTATTGCAAAGTAGATTTCACTTTTATGTATATCTACAAAGCATCAATTAAAAATATACAAATGAGTGAAATGCAGGCCAGTAGAATAGAAGAAGGGGAATAGAGGATGGGGGGAAGGAAAGGGGGACTAAAATGGAGTAAATTCCATGCATGTGATTATGACATATAATTAATCATGACATATGATTATGTCAGCATCAACACAACTATTATATACCACTATAATTCACTAAAAATAAAAAAGTCATATGCCATCTTAATAACATAACTATTAAAGGATTTTAATTAATTTCTAATAGATTAATAGTACTTAATAAATATCACATCCTATAATTAATAGAGTATTGCATGTTACTTTTTATATAGTTATACTTTATAGTACTAATTATCATACATTGTGTATAATATATTATTAGTAAGTAATATATCAAACAATGTTGTATTATACACTCTTATACTTAATAAATAATCATTTATAAAGCAAAGTACCAGACCACAATAGTTTCAGTGGTGAATTGTATAAAAGATTTAGAAGAAAATATCATACTAGTTGTTCACAATCTCTTCTGAAAAGAAACAAGAGCAGAGGACACACTTTCTAACAGATTCTGTAAGACCAGTATTACCCTTATTCCAAAATCGGATAAAGGCATTACAGAAAAGGAGAGACTGATTTCTACAGTGAATATGGAAGCAAACAACCTGAGGGAAATATTTGCAAATCAAATTCAATAACGTGCAAAAGTAATTTTATATAGATCAACATTCAGAAATCAATCAATATAATCTTTCACATCAACAGATTAAAATAATCATTTGATCATCTTGATTGATGCAGAAAAAAGCATTTGCAAAATGAAATATATTTCTGATAAGAACTCTCAGCAAACTGGGAGCAAAAGGAAAGATGCTGAATTTGATAAAGGTCATCTGAAAGTTTTCTGCAATTAACATGATTTTTAATGTTGGGAAACTGGATGCTTTTCCCTAAGATCAGGAGCTAAGCAAAATGTCTTTTCTGACCACTCCCTATAAAACATCATACTGCAAGTCCTAGCTACTGCCACATGTCAATAAACGGTATGGAATACACACCATTTGGAATAGAAGGAATAAAATGTCCTTTCTTTGAAGATGACTAATCTGATTGTCTGTATAAAAAACATTTAAGGATTAGACAAAAATAACTCCTGGAACTTTTAAGTGAAATTATCAAAGGAGTACAATGCAAGATGAATATTTAAAAAGTGAGCTGTTTTCATATGCAGAAGTGATGGATAACTGGAATTTGAAATTTTAAAAGACAGTAAATGAATTTAACTATGGCTTGACTTCAGATTGTTCAACTTCATAATGGTGTGAATGGGATATGCAATCAGTAGAAACTGGACCTTGAATTTTGATTTTGGCCCTTTGCCAATGATATATGGATCTATCCTTTTATGAGATGCTGGCCAGTGGTTACAAGCCACACCTCCCAGATAGCCCCACAATCACAAGAGGAAACAACTGATACTCTTGTGCTGTGATATCCCCACAATCACAAGGGGAAACAACTGATACTCTTGTGCTGTGCTGCTAAACTATGATGTCCTGCAGGTTAAAGGCATTAATGCATTTTTAACTATTGTATTTTCATTCACAACAGCTCTCTTATGATGGAATGCCGTTTTAAGTCAAGCAGTGTCTGAAGTACCAAAGGCATAAAATACTTAGATAACAAAGTAGTTGAAGAGATGAGGTTCAGAAAACTATAAACTTCTGATGAAAGAAATTAAATAAGTCCAAAATAAAATGAGAAATATGTTGCATCCATTAATTGAAGACACAATATTGTTAGGATGATGACATTTCTTCCCAGCTTTATCTATAGATTGAAAAAAAGCCTTATCACAATCCCAGGAAGCTGTTTTGAAGGTATTAATAAACTGATTGAAAATTTATATGGAAAGACTAACCACTGGATTAGCCCACAATATATATAAAGAAGAGCACAATTGAAATTGACATAATCACCTGACTTTGAGACTTAATATAGTAAAACTACAATAGTCAAGAAAATGTTGTTTTGATGAAAGAATAGAGATATCAATCTAGCAGATTAGAGAGCCCAGGAAAAGGCCCATCCAAGTGTGTGGTGGATCTTTGACAAAGGAAGAGAGGCAATTCAATGGAAGAAGCATACTCTTTTTAACAAATGGTGTTGAAAATCTTTCAAGTCCATAAGCAAATAATGAACCTAGATGCAGATCTAACACTTGTCACTTTGATTCAGAGTGATTTCACTCTGAATGAATCACTTTGATTTCACTTTTGTTATGGTTTGGATGTGAGGTATTCTCCAAAAGCCACATGTGAGACAATGCAAGAAGGTTCAGAGGAGAAATGATTGGACTGTGAGGGTCTGAACCCAATCAGTGATTTAATCCCCTGATAGGGATGAACTGAGGGGTAACTGAAGTAGTAGGGTGTGGCTGGAGGAGGTGGGAATTGGGGCTTGGCTTTTGTGTCTAGAGAACAAAGTCTCTCTCTGCAGTCTGATCACCATGATGTAAGTTTGTGAGCTGCTTTCCTCCGCCACCCTCGCCTGCCTTGATGCCCGGCCTCACCTGGAGCCTGGAGGAATGGAGCCAGCCTTCTATGGACGAAGACCTCTGAAACCGTGAGCCCCTGAATAAACTTTTCCTCCCCTGTAGTTGTTCTGATCAGATCCTTTAGTCACAGCAGTGAAAAACCTGACTAAAACAACTTCATAGTGGATCACAGATTTAATTATAATATGGAAAAAATAAAATGTTTAGAAGAAAACGTAGCGGAAAATCTGGATGATCTTGGCATTTGTGATGCATTTTTAGATAATATGGACTTCTGTTAATAATATACAATGGTTTATCAATTTTAACAAATATGTTAAGAACAGGGAAGCTTGAATGCAGGGTATATAGGAATTCTGTAATATCTTCAGAATTCTTTGAAAATCTACAGCTCTTCTAAAAAGTTCACTATAATGCAATGAGCTTCATTAAATTTTAATTTTAAAAAACGGATTTACTTTTTTTAGTATTTGAGTCTAAATATTCCTCATGGAATATCTGACACTTGTTCTGAACAAAATGCTTATGTGTCGAAGTTTGTATTTAACTGGCCATAGGTATCTTGCAATTTTTGTAGAAACTTCAATTTCTTTAAGGAAAAAAACAATTGAGCAGTAAACACAGGCTTTATTAGTTAAGTTTTATTAGTTTTTTAAAAAGAAGCCCGGGTTTTTTTAGCTGAGAAACGCATTCTTTCGTTTTTATAACGCAGGCCCTGACAAGAGAGGCAGAGGGCTCCGAGTTCTTTCCATGGTGGCTGATCAGCTTCTTGGTGCCTTTGAGGGGCGTGTACATGCACAGTGTCCTCTGGAATTTCCTCAGGAGATTAAAAGAGAAAGTTCTAGGTATTTAGAATTGATTGTGGCTTCTAGTGTAGGTCTTTTTTTTTTTTTTTTTTTTTTTTTTTCTAAAAACATCTTTATGTGTGTACATCTGTGAATACTGAAATGTTTCTGGCATTCATTTTCAAGCATTCCATGCTTGTCCAGAGAATGATGAAAAACTCTAGGCGTGTAACAGCAAATCATCTCCATTGTGGGTCAGACTGAAAAATTTCCTCTTTTAATCTGGATATGTTCCTCCTCACACACCCAACCGGTCTAAATGCAAGGGTTCATGACCAATGATACAAGTCCACATAATGAACTGCAGAGAGATCTCTCCTCAGTTTCCAAATTAGATGGCAAATACCAGGATTTGCGAGGACCCTGCCCTAGTTTCATCTGATAAGGCTGCTTTGGCATCGTGGCACAGGACGGCGCACTGCCCGCTCAGAGGATAGCTCTTCTTTGTAGCATATGCTGGTACCGATACGTGCGCATAGTACTTTCCTGGGGTCTTCACTCAAATGTCACTTTACCCAGGCTCATCCCAGCCACTCCATCTAATGGCAATTCAATGCAATACTGCCCTGAATGGTTCTTACACTCCTGTGTTCTGTGTTTCTCATTCTTAGAAATAATATTAAAATCTTAATTTTCCTGATAATCTTGGTTACTGTATATCTCCTGCACTGGGATAGATATTGCACCAGAGCAGGCATTTCCATTTCTGTGTCCTTGGTGTATAAAACTGCCTAACCATAACAGGTTCTCACTACATACTTGTTGAATTGATGAACAAATTTTAAATAGCGCAGTTTTCCTGAACTCATTGACCCCGATGACTGTCATTCTAGAGTGACCTATTCATCTGTGTCCACCATCTGAACTGTCTAACGTTGACTACATCAAATGGTGAGTTTGTCTTTGCTCAATTTGTCAAAAAATGTGTATTGGGTTGTTCTCATCGGGACCAGTTCCAGAATTTCCATTTGGGAGAATGTTCCAGGCTACAACAGGAGAGGGGCCAATGAAGGAAAACTTCATTAAGGGGCTGAGAATGTAGTTCAGTGGAAGAATACTTCCCTTACATGCATGAGGCCCTAGGCTTCATCTTAAACAATACAAGAAAAAAAAAGTAAATAAATACATCAGGGAACATTAGAATTTGGGGAAGCAATGGGGACACATGCCTGTAATCCCAATAGCTATGAAGGCTGAGGTAGGAGGATCTCAAGTTCGAGGCTGCCTCAGCAACATAGTGAGTTCCTTTCTCCAAATAAAAGTAAAAAGGGCTGGAGATGTAGCTCAGAGTTAAAGGGCCCTGGGTTAAATTCCTGTTACCAAAAAAAAAAAAAAAAGAAAGAAAGAAAGAAATTCAGATGAAAAGACAATCGATTATATTTTAAAAAGTCAAATTCCCTTTATGTTACACTCCTTGGACAACCATAGACTTTTCAGCAGGACATGCTTTTTTAAAAAAATCAGCATTTTTCTTTTCACAGGGAGGAGGGTGGATTGAGCATGGAAAGACAGGAGGCATGTGGGTAATGCTTCTATAACAGGATTAATTTATTTTAAAGGGAGAACATAAAGAAATCAATGAGTTTCCATCTGGATTTTTCTTAGTTTGGAAATTTTTTCAAGTCCCTCACAGATTTTATCATGACCTTACCATATTTTTGAGTTAACGAGCCTTGATAGAAAATAAAAAAATCTACTCTAAATATTTAAAAAATGCATTGCAAGTGGTGATAGAACATTTCCTTTGTCATAAGGGCATTTTACCAATCTGCATAGAAATGCTCCAAGTCTTGGAGAATTTCCTCTGTTTTGTTGAGGCTTTTGCCATCTGCCTTTTGAATTTTGGTTATTAAGGTTGAACAGCTTTGTGGCCTACTCAGATTGCCAACATCTGCCTCATTTATTTATACTTTTTATTTTTCTAATATCCAGGATGAATTGAGTTTTAATGGAGGGTGCCGATTTTAACTTCGCTTTCTATTCAAAAATAAACTTATTTTTATATGAATCTAAATCTCCTCTCTCTCCATCAACTTGCTGGCAAGTAAGCATTTTGTAGAACGTAATTATCACAGAAAAGCAATGCTATTCTTTATTTAGCACAATTTACCTATTTCAGAGCGTAGCATACAGTTCTATAAAGCATAATAATCATAATGGGCTACATAGACCCTCTCGGCTAGTGCTATTTTTGCATATGATTCATTTTAATTTCAGAGGCACAAAAGGGATTATGTCTCTATTGGAATGTCTTGAGTAAGCCCTACAGCAGGGGAGTTGTGATGTCATTTGTTCTATGAAAAGCATGCTTTCATCTATTATGGCCAGAGTCAAAAATTTAAATACAATACTCTAAAGTTGTCCTTGTCAGAAAACTGGCCATAAGCATTTTTTTTTTCATTTTCCCCAAACAAATCATTTATTTTCTGAGTAAAATCTAGAAGTTGGATCTCCAGTTCGAAATTGACTTACAATCATCCCTGACTTCCTCTTCCAGATAGATGCTAGATGACTGAGAACAGACTTGCAAGCCATTCTGAGGTCCTTCTATTTTATTTGGATCACAAAACTCTTTGTCAAGTTGATACCCTAAATAAATAGAAATTACTGTGTTCAATTTCTAGAGGATTTTCCTCAAATATTGAAATTGTTGCCATTTGCCCTTAAGATTAGTAAGAGAAATTATTAGGTGGCAATAATAACACTGAAGAGGTTATGAAACAAGAATTAACTTGGTGTGCAGTTCAAACTGCTGGAGAAGTCAGAAACTGGATTTGTGTTCTGAATCCAGCATGCACTAGTCATGAAATTAGCACTTATGACCTAATATTGAAGCAATTCTGACTATCACTTGCCTTTCTATAGGGTTTAGAGCCATGACAATTAGAGTAGTGATTGATGGAATTAGAGATACTCAACATGAAAACTAACAGGTGATCTTAAGAGATTAAAGGATGAAAGAGGATATACCACACAAACACTTGCCAAAAGAAAGCTGGCAAACCAATACTTGATCATAAGATTAGTTCAAAGCTAAACAAATTGGCCTCCAACTATAGAAAGAGGCAGTTAACACTACAAATGGCTTCATGTCAGGGGGCATATGGGAACATTGGTCCACGCTTAGTGATGCCAAGATTGTCAGTGGATTCAGGTATCCACCAAGCATCCATTTAGCTGATCCCTCTCCCTTATTAAATTTCCAAAAAGAATCCAACTAACAGTGTTGGCATCTGTGGAAAATCACTACCTAAACTGTTACTCATTAGGAATAGCAAAACAGCTGGGCTTGGTGTTGTATGCCTGTAATCCCTGTGGCTCGGGAGGCTGAGGCAGGAGGATTGCGATTGCAAAGCCAGCCTCAGCAAAAGTGAGGTGCTAAGCAGCTCAGTGAGGCCCTGTCTCTAAATAAAATACAAAATAGGGCTGGGATAGGTGGCTCAGTGGTTGTGTGCCCCTGTGTTCAATCCTAGGTACCAAAAGAAACAAACAAACAAACAAAGACTAGCAAAACAGTGAGTTTCTAATTGGATCCTTCTTTTGCATTTATTAACTCAAAATTGACTTAAAAATACATCATATCACTAGCTTGCCTTATGGTAAATATTCTAATCAAGATTACAGTTGCTTACCATTTTTAAAAAAATATAATTATAGGTGACAAATGAGGGTTTTTATTCTTGGCCAGTGGAAATCCATTCAGGTGGGATGATTTTTTTTTTTTTTTCTTTTTGCACGATCCCAGTAATTTTTACTTTACTTATTTAAGAACACAGAGATGTTCAAGCTTATTTGTACATTCCCTGCCCCAATCTGGAATCATCATTTCTCCCCAAAATCTGGACACTTAGGGATTTCAGCATTTTTAACTACCTTTATTAAGAAATATTAGGTGAGCCCAGTTTTTAACACGCACATTTAAAAAAAAATTAAGTTCATTAAGTGAAATAAGTCAAAAAAAGAGAACAAATTCACACAGGCAAAGTACAAACCATGTCTCTCTTAACTTTCATTTCCCCCTGAGGACCACCTGACAGCTTTACCCTGGGTGTTTGCCAGGTAACTTACAAACACATCACCTAGATATAATGATCCCATTGTATGTCGTTATCACCCACATGTTCATAATTGTCTTAATTAAAAGGTCAGCCTAATACTTAAATTTTAAATCATCTTAGAGAAACTTCTAATTTTTCTCTTAGAAAAGTGCATATCATTATTCTGACACAAATATTACTGATCTTTGTCAGTTCCTTTTAGCTTGATGACTTTAGTTTGAACTCTTTTAATGGAGATTTTTAAAAAGGAAGTATCTATTTTGTGCATATTTGAAGAAAAAAAAAAAAGACTTCCCACACAATTTCCCTGTTAGTTTCTCCTTTTACTAAAATATAAAGCTTAGTCAATGACAGTTCAAATACATGTCATTCTATTTTGTTTATGGAAACTTTTACAACTGACTGGGTATTTTTCTGCTCAGAATTAAAGATCACTGAAGCTTGTGTAACAAGGGCTTTGTTCTTCATAATTCACTTCCTGTTAGTTGCTCATGCAGTGAAGCATTGTATTGTGCAGGCTATTACTTCACAGAACTTATAACTTCATTGCTTGTACAAAAAAAAAAAAAAAAAAAGAAAAGAAAGAACAAAGATGAGTCAGGAGTACAAGAAACATTTGCTAGGCAATGAGAAAGTAAATCAGCTTAAATTTCCTGCAAATTGATAAGTAGTAAGTTTTTACTAACAACTCCTATAACTCTGATGATTTGTGGTATTTATTTGCAAGTTCCCCTTCTAATAAATACAATTGTAGAAGGTAATCATTTTACATTGAGATTAGGCCCCATGTTGGTAAATTCCATACTGCATTACTTCAGGGTAGGTGAAGATCATTCACATTGACCTTTATTCTCCTTTTAGTATTTGGGAGGCTGAAGGTGAATGTGTAGTATGACAAGGGCTTAAATTTTATTTTTCCCATTACCTGAGTCAGTAATATGGGAATAGTGCATTAATATTTTTTCATATTAATATTTTTAAAACATCCAGGAAACCTCAAAAAAATTTTTTAAAGACTCAACAATGAGGTTACTGTGGAAAACTACATACATGGGGCATCTAAGTGGCAACTGAAATGTAAATAATCAATAAAATTAGGAGTGAAAAGAGAAACAACTAGGATTTGGCAGAGATTACATGAATAAGTACTATCAATGATGTAATGCCAAACAGTTTGAACATCCAGATAAAATAGAAATAATCCTAAAAATATATAAATTTAAAAAAAAAAACAGAAAATGTCTAGTCGTACAAGAGTTAATAGACTTGTATCAACATAGGGATATCTTCTCACATGAAATACCCATGCGAAAATGGCTTTATAGGCAAATTCTACTAATCAAAGATTGTACTTATCTTTCAGATACTAGAGAGAAAAGTCTATTCAACAACTCATTTTGAGTAGAATACAGTTCTTATATCAAACCTAGATCAGGAAAGCATAATAGGAAGCAATATGAAGAAAATATTATTCATGAACTTAAGAGTCAAATTTCCTATTAGCTAACTGATTGGTGAAGTATTAAATCAGAATCACTAATCATTATAAATAATACTGTAAAGTCCCCAAACATGGCAAAAAAAAAAAAAAAAAAAAAAAAAAAAAAAAAAAGAAACTCTGAAATTTAGAAATGGAAGAATTCTTCCTTAACCTAGTAAAAAAAAGGTCTAGCAAATTTATAGTAAAAATCGTAATCCGTAAAGAAAGATTGCAAATATTCCATTACAAATCAGTTAAAACTCAAGACTATCCCCTCACAAAAACAGCAACTAAAATAGGCGACTTTAGAAAAGGAAACAAAGAAGTCTTTGGAATATCAGTGACGTATGGCTATGAATTCTGGAAGAGCAGGTCCTGGAATAAAGGCACAGCCCCAGAGCTGCCAGGGAACAAAAGTAGATGTGAAAAAAACATGGAGAGAAAAACAGGTTTCAGGAGGTCCTACCTGCTGAGGGATTCTCCAGGAGGTTCTTAGCTCATAACAGTGGTCACCACTTGAACAGAAGGACTCAGCCCATCAGAAGGACAATCAGTTTTAGTTCTGCAGGTGGCAATTTACCATTGTGAACAAGATACATTTCAATGCAAGGACCAATGAGAAATCCATGATAATAGAAAATTAATTATTCAGGATAAGTGCTCTTGGAGGAAAGGATAGAGCAGGCCAAATTGTGAGTGGACAAAACAAAAAGTACTAGAGAGGTTGTTTCATGGAAAGGTCATTTATTTTGGGGGTGGTGGTGGTGGTACTGGGGATTGAACTCAGGGGCACTCAACCACTGAGCCACATCCCCAGCCCTATTTTGTATATTATTTAGAGACAGGGTCTCACTGAGTTGCTTAGCTCCTCACTTTTGCTGAGGCTGGCTTTTAAGTTTTGCAATCCTCCTGCCTCAGTTTCCCCAGTGCTGGGATTATAGGCATGCACCACCGCGCCTGCCTCATGTTTTCAATACTTAACCATGATAGCATAATAGCAGTCCTGGATACTTGGAGCTGAGAAAATAACCTGGTTCACACATACCTTCTCTTCTAAAAGTGCAGGAGAACTTGTTTCACTTAAACATGAGGATAAGGAAAGGATTCTGGTTGAATTTAAAAATGAATCTATGGCTTTGTAAAAAAATTAAAACAACCTGAACAAAACGCATTTAGAAAATGTCATAGATCAGTGTGTGTGTGTGTGTGTGTGTGTGTGTGTGTGTGTGTGTGAAAAAGACATCCTGTGAAAACAACTTTCTAGGTTGTCCTGTCAGAGAAGGGCACTCCTTGGCTCTCTTCTCAAAACAAAATCTTTCAAATGAGTTTATACTTCTATACCCTTGAACACTTCACACTCACACATATTTTCAAAGCACAGTTAAACTGGAATATGATGACACAAAAAAATGTTACAAGACACTGAAAAGATAACAAATGACCCAAACTACAAATCACCACTCCCGTGGGCACACATACATCCTATGCTTCACAATAAAAATTGTTAAAAGTCATTTTGTAACTTGGATCCATTGACGTTATGATTTCACATAGGTTTGAAAACTACAATTCTTAAGAAATTTTTTTTTTTGCAAAGAATTTAGTATTGCTCTGTTAGTCTTTTATTTATTCTTATTTCATCTTAATTTTAGAGATGGGGTCTCACTATGTTGCCCAGGCTGGCATGGACATACTGGGCTCAAGCAATCCTCTTGCCTCAGCCTTTGGAGGAGCTGATAGCATAGACATACAGCAACAGAACTAATTCTTACTGGAATTTGAAATTAGTGTTTCCTATTTCTACTTTTTTCCCTCATGATCTTTCTTGAATGAAAAAAAAATGCTGAAATTGGGAGAATCTAGGTAGAAAAAGCTTCTTAAATGTGTTCTTCATTCTTCAGCTTTAGCTTTTAGAATCCTTTCAAAAATCTTTCTAGAGCTGTGCGCGGTGGCGCACGCCTGTAATCCCAGCACTTTGGGAGGCTGAGGCAGGAGGATCGCGAGTTCAAAGCCAGCCTCAGCAATGGTGAGGCACTTAGCAACTCAGTGAGACCCTGTCTCTAAATAAAAATACAAAAAAGGGCTGGGGATGTGGCCCAGTGGTCCAGTGCCCCTGAGTTCAATCCCCAGTACCAAAAAAAAAAAAAAAATCTTTCTAATTTTTGTTTGACTTTTCTTCATTCTCATCGATATTCTTTTCTTAAACCTCCTTGAATTTCCAATAACATTGCTGTGGTTTGAATCTGGAATTTTCCCAATGACTCATGTACGGAGGACGTGGTCCCCCATTGAACAGTACGAGGGATGTGATCTCATCAATGGGTTAATAATACGTTGAAGGATTCATATTTGATGGCATTGTTGGGAGGTATAGGAAATTACAGATGGTGGGGCCCAGGTAAAAGAAATAGGTCACGTGGGTGGGACACGTCCTGGAAGCGTATGTCCTGTCTTCAGTTCTCCCTCCCCTTCTCTACCTTTCACAGATGCTATAAGGGGAGTTTGTTCCTTTCTGCCAATTCTCATGTCATGGTGCTCTACTTCACAACAGGCCCCAGCCATGGAGTCAGCTTACCATAGACTGAAATGACTGCAACCTAAGCTATGATGGATGTGTTCTTCCTTAAGTCGTTTTCCTCAGGTACTAAATCATGTCTGTGAAAAGCTGATTAACACAGAAAATTGGAATCAAAGAGTGGGGTCACTGCTTGACTATACCTAACCTTGAAGTTGAGAAGCCTAGATTTTGGAAAGGATTTAGAAAAATTTTGGAGATACAGGTGTTGTACCTGGTGAAATACGGATTAAAACTCCAAGCCATGTCACACTGGAGCCAACAAAAGCCTTTAGTAGGCTGATCAGCAGCCACCATCCTCACATATCACACAGTGTGACAAGATGGCTCCTCGGCAGTTATTTTCAAGGGTTTATATTTGGTTGTTCAGCCAATGCAAGCAAGCCATGATATAGAAGCTGAATGGGCAGTTAGCAAGACAATGCAATGGTATGTACATTGGTATTTCCCATGGGACTTTCCAGGTTGGCATAGCAACAAGCAAGTAGAAGAGAAGGGGGGTGGTCAAAATGACCCTAGTAGAGTACACGTCAGAGGATGGTTACTAATGTCTAGACAATCAATCTCTGACAAGATAAGTTGCCCAAGAAAAATGGAAATCAAAGAGAACAATTTTACATTGTATAAGAATTACTGTTTTTGTGTTGTCAAGAATGTTGTGCTAGGTAACAATCAATGGGTACAGAGGCAGGACTTTCCATGCTCTATTATTTCTGAGAAACAGAAGTATTTCTCGGAACTCCGAAGACGGCTGCTGAAGAACAAGATGGAGATGGATTCCCTTTAATTCTCTTATCACACAGGTTAGTGAATCCCTAGAATGTCTAATAGGAATTCGGGCAGTAAAGACTGTACTCATGAGTTTTCTGCTGGAGATGAAGACTCCAGTTGGAATGTGATTAGGGTCTATTCATTTTGCATTCTGATAAAGAACATGTCTACATTTTGTCCATGCTCTGAGACTTTATGTAGAATGTTTAAAGGTACTGGACAAGTTATTCAGTGAGAGGAAATTTCAAGGCAGCATAATATTCATGCAGTGGCATGGGAACTAGTGGCAGTTTTTAGCCAGGTTTAAAGTGAAAGTCAGTAACAAGAAACAGAACAGTAAGATTTGAAAGAATGCAGCTTGGTCAGAAAATCATGTGTAAAACTAGGGTCAAGGAAGGTGTGGTTGCTGAAGAGATTAGCACCACCCAAGAGAAACCAACTACTTTGCATGGAGATGATAGAAATGATGCTTGGATGGCATCTTAAGAATTGGCATACTCCACCCACCAAATGTTCAAGGGTGTAGACGTATAAACTCATTTGAAAGATTTTGTTTTGAGAAGAGAGCCCAGGAGTGCCCTTCTCTCACAGGACAACCTAGAAAGTTGTTTTCACAGGATTTCTTTTTACTATGATCAGTTCTCCAAGCATTCAGAGGCCACTGGATTCATGTTCAAAGTGGGCTTGGTTATTTTTCCCACTGGCAACAGAAGTTAGTATCATTTATTTAGAGCTGGTTTTGTAGAAATGCAGAATGCCAGGGTTATGGAATCACAGAGGCAGTCACCTTGACATGAAAAGGAAAATATGGGGAGTTCAAGAAATGTGCAAAATGGTTCAAATCCCTAAAGGCAATCCCGGACAGGACTTGGGTGTGAAGCCTAAGCTTCAGTGAAGACTCTAGGAAGTTAGAGAGGCCAGAATCATGGAATGTCTGTTCTTGAAACCTGTAGGCAGAGAGCAAAACCAGCCAAGAAAGAGGAAATATGAGCTACAACCAGAAACTCCATACAGGCAGGGCTGACCAAGCTCATATTTTGGCTTTGGATCTCACATTTTGCCACCCTGTGCCCAAATGCTGGAGTCGGAGCTATAAGACTTAATGTTTGTCCCACTTGGATTTGGTCTTACTTTGGTCCCATTGCTCCTTTCTATGATCCCATTCCTTCTTTCTGGAATAGAAGAGCTTATGTTGTGCCATTATACATAGGAAGAATGCAACCTTTTGATTTTTGCAGAGGCTAATAGCTGATCATTCACTTTGATTCTCAGAAGAAACTTTGAACTTTGTCTTTTGAACAATGCGGAAATTCTTAAGACCATGCCTACTCTTGAAGAAGGAAAGAAGGCATTTTGCATTAAACTTTGGGTCCATAGGTGGAATGTTTATTGTTGGATCCAGGATGTCTGTCAAACTCTCACGTGTTGAGGATTTTATCCCCAATTCAGCAACGTTCAGAGGTGGAGCTGTTGGGAAGTGATTGGATCATGAGGGTTTTGATCCCAGGGATACATTAATCCATTGAGTGATTAAAACATGCTGGAAGAGTATGTGTTATCCTGGTCCCTTCTGCACTCTCCTGTCCAGCTGCCATGAGGTGAGCAGCTTGTCTCTGTCATCCCCTTTTCTCACAAAGCTCTACCTCATCTCAGACCCAAAGAAATGGGACTGGCTAACAATGGACTAAAACCTTTGAAAACCCGAGCCAAAACAAACTTTTCCTCCATTTAATTATTTTTCCCAGGTATTTTGGCTCAGCAACAAAAATCTGACTAACACAAATATGAGTAACATGATTGAGAAAATGACTGGAGGCAAGAAACATAAAATTGAGAAATATTTAAAGTCTCAACCATGCTCGATTTTACCAGCAGAGGAAAATGCCTCCTAACAGGTATGTTGGATTTGACGTGGTCTTCTCTTTAAGGATGTATTCCACTGAGTCCTTTTAGAATTGACTTTTTGTGATGCTCAAGATGAATGCAGAACAAAATTGAGTAGCATGTTTTATGAAGTAAGTGTCAAATCTTGAATCTTTATTGTTTATGAGGTATTTATCTTGATTGGAGATGGTTGATTAGAAGAAGGCTGCATTTCCAGTTGTTCAATGACTCAGGATTTAAGCAATAGAAGTACCATTTCTCATGTGGTAGGTGAAAGACAGAACTCACTGCAATTCAATTTTAGACAGAGTGTTTCAGAGACTCAAAAATGTTGGTGCAATAAGAAAAGCACAAGCAACATTACATTGGACGAAACTATATGGGCAGTGGTAACAATGCCAATTACTGCAGAGGGGAGGATAACACGGAGAGAAAAACATTACATACAAATTTGGTGCAACAAAACCTGAGGTACAGAAAACAAACCTGAACTTAGCTGATCTGGAGGAGCACAGTGAACTGTTTGAATAAAGTGTTCTGTGTTTCCCAACTGACAATCAGAGAGCTGTGGTGAAGTCATCTTGAGGAAGCTGTGCTGCGGCTTGTTACTGTGGAAGCCAGGAATGTACGTTGTCCTACTGTCCTGGAAAGCACCTAGCATGTGGCTTTGAGTGTACCCGGGAGAACATGACTGAAACAGGTACAGAGAAGAGGATACTAAGGGGAACTGAAGTCAGAGATACAGAGGGGAGTGCAACCTGCTTTTCCTTTGCGTCTAGTGGCTCATGTGACCAGCTGAAAAGGGTTGGAAAACTGAATAGGCAGGCATGATTATTCTTAGGGATTAATACGGAGAGGTTGTATTCATTAACAGTGAAATGTGTAAAATGTATGGAGGGTTGTCTACCATGCCCCATGAACAGAATTCTCAGGAGGCTTCTGAGGTTCAGACTCCCAGCAGAGATCTGCATCAGCCTTCCCCAGGGGTATATTGATTTACTCTCTGAAAAGCGGATGCTACCCAAAAAAAGTTTCTAAGTTCTGGGGACCTTCTGTCACTGGAACTTCTCACTTAGAATTCTGCACCAGCCTCATCCTGGGAAAGCACTGATCAGGCTTCTCTGGACAAAACACTAATGAACAGTACTTCCCATTCCATCCTACCTTATGCTGGTGAGAAGAGAATCTGAAATCTTTTTCAACCAGCTTCAGGTTTTGGCCACTCTAGCTGGCAGTGTGTTAAGGAACCATAAAAAAAAAAAAATGGGATTAACAAGCCCAACATTCTCCCTCTCTTTACATAGCCCAAGAAGAAAGAGATAGAAGAACAGTTGGGCACAGTCAGTGACTAGCACCATTCTCAACAGTTTTGACAATCTCTGTGGAAACAATTATTTCACTATTTATTAAAAATCTTTTTTCTCTTTTTTTGTGTGTGTTCTTACTGTGCTTATTGGCTCATGTAATAATACATACATACGTGTATGTACATATACATACATGTGTATGTACATGTATGTAAATATGTATGCATACGTATACACACTGTACATGCACATATGTATGTGTTGTTCTCCATTATAACCACCACTTGCTACATCTCTTCTGCTTTCTCTCTGTTCACATTTTGAACATTCTAAACTTTCTTTTACCTTCCTATCACATTCTTTTCTTAATGAACTCTATTTTTACCAGTTTTAGAGTTATTTGTTTTATATAACTTCTGCCTACACCATTCATGTTGTTGCAGTTATTATCACTCTGGATGGTATAGTTGAGGCCCACTGTTTATTTTAATGTCAGATCTAGTTCATGGCTACATATTCTTTTTATTTTGGCAATTGATGACCTTCTCATTTCTTTTTTTGTGGAAATCCATGTCATAGAGGTCATAGTGGGCACTGGGTATATATTTTAATGCTGTATGTTGTTTTTTGTGTCATTACTACTGCTTATTTCTTTATTTTTTGTGAAGTGCTGGAAATCTAGTGGGACAAAAGCTCAAAGTGTAGACACTATGTTGCTGAGCTAAACCAATCCAAGAGACAGTGCACCTTACCCTACACACAAATTAATTATGCTCAAACTTCAGTGATGATTGTATACAAAGAACAGTAGAGACAAAAGAAAAAATCCAAACTAAAAACAAGGACCCCAGAAGGAACCTCAAGTTCCACTAGTGCTTGCCAACTGCTACAGCAAAAATAGAGAGACTTAGCACAAAGCCTTTGGACACAACTCCTATGAGGAGTCTCTCTGTAGATTACTCTAGGACATTTTGGCAAGAAGTGGATGAGCCCTGTAAAGGACCATACATAAGAGTTGAATAGAAATCCATCACATCATGTGTACAGAATCCAACCCAGGAACTCAAGAATTCTGAAAAAAAATGATATCATGTCATCTCCTAAAATTTATAATTCACTGGCAACTGTCTTCAAAGACTTTGATGTGAATAAAATAGCAGATAAAGAATTCAAAAGAATAATCATAAAAATGATCAATGAATTCCAAGAAAATGCAGAAAAACCACTGAATGAAATAAGGAAATCATTACAGGATATGAATGAGAAGTTGAATAAAGCAATAAAGACATTGAAAAAGAACAAAACAAATTTTAGAAATAAATAAAATAAAATATTAAGTTAAAAAAAATCTCCCTAATAGAGTAGACCATGCTGAAAATAGAATCTCAGAGCTGGACGACAAAGTGCCTGGACTTAAACATTCAGACACTTTTAAAGAAAAAATGAAAATGAATAACCATGACCAGGATATTCAAGAACTCTGGAACCATATTAAGAGACCAAATTTAAGAATAATCTAATTACAGAAGGTTGTCAGATTTAGGATAATGGCATACATGAGCTCTCCAGAAAAATGATAGCAGAAAATGTTCCAAACCTTGAGAATTGGATCAACAATTGTTATTTGAATCATTCAGAACACCAAACAGACAAGATTAATAATAATAAAAAAAAGAACATCTCTGTGACACATTAAATTGAGATGGCTAACATTCAGAAAAAGTACATAAATTTAAAATCTCAAGAGAAAAATGTAGTTCACATTTATTTCTGGTTGCTCTACACAAACTCTAAAAGCCAGGAGAGCTTGGAATAATGTGTTTCCACACCCTGGAAAAAATATAATCTGTTGATTGGGATTACTATATATAGCAAAGCTATCCTTCAGAATCAAAGGAGAAATAAAAACCTTCCAAGATAAACAGAAACTAAAATAATTCAAGACTATTAAGCCAACAGTACAGAAAACATGTTAAGAAATACTACTCAAAATAAATGAAAAAACAAACCCAGAACTCAAAATGGGCAAATCCCATTTGAAGTAGAGAAAAGAAAATGAGAAACAAGACCAAATTCAATATTGGAAGTAAATAAAAATAGCAGAAATGAGGAAGCATCTCTTTATAATAATAGCAAATATAAATGGTTTCAACTCTCCAACTAAACATTAGACTGGCAGAATGGATAAAAAAAACATGACCCAACCATATGCTGTTTGCCAGACTCGCCTTATAGGCACAGACAGCCATAGTTGAAAGTAAAAGGATGGCAATTGATATAATATAAAAAATGGAGTCAGAAAACAAGTAAGAGTAATTATTCCTATATCAACCAAAGCAGACTTCAAGCCAAATTAGCAAGAAGAGGGGGGAAAAAGGACATTTTATACTGAGAAAAAGAAAAATCCAACAAGGAGATATAATGCTAATCCATATTTGTGCTCCACATATTGATGCATCTCATTATGTAAGACAGAAAAATTCAACTAAAGACTCAGGTAGACCCTATTACAATAATATTGGGTGATTTCAACACACCTCTCTCACTAACAAATGGGTCATCCAGACATAAATTCAGTATTGATTCTTCAAACCTAAAAATGTGCATAAAGCAAATTGACTTCACAGAGATGTATAAAATATTTTATCCAGCAATAACCAAATACAAATTTTTTAATCATTTGTTCATGGAAAATTTTCTGAAATAAACCATATTTTTAGTGTCCCAAACAACTTTTAGAAAATACAAAAAACCCTATATAATTCCTTATATCTGATCACAATGAAGTAGAAGTAGAAACTGACACCATAAAAATATATAGAAACTATATAAACAAATCAATATTGAACAATATACTTTTGAATGATGAATGAGTGATAGAAGAAATCAGAGAAGTGATATTTTTTTTATTCTCAAATGAGAATAGTTACACAACATGCCTGAACATCTAGGACAACATAAATTTAATACTAAGAGGAAAGTTTAGAGCTATGAGTGCTTTACATAAGAAAATCTGAAGTATCTACAATAATCAATCTAATGTTACATCTAAATTACCTTTAAAAACAAAAGCAAACCAATTTCAAAACCAGTAGAAGGAAGGGAATAATTAATATTAGAGCCCAAATCAATGGAATAGAGAATAAAAATGACAAAGAATCAAAACATGAAGAGATGGTTCATTGAAATGATAAATAGATTAATAAAACTTTAGCAAAACTAACTGAAAGAAAAAGAGGGAAGACCCAAAGGAATAACACTG
Source organism: Tamias sibiricus (assembly GCA_025594165.1). Taxonomy (NCBI): domain Eukaryota; kingdom Metazoa; phylum Chordata; class Mammalia; order Rodentia; family Sciuridae; genus Tamias; species Tamias sibiricus. The sequence continues at coordinate 19,144,350 of CM046670.1, forward strand.
AAGATGAAAAAGGAGAAACCACCATAGGCATCACAAAAATCCAGAAGATCATTAGGGACCATTTTGAAAACATAAATTCTAATAAATTGGAAAACCTAGAAGAAATGGATATATTTCTAGATACAAAATCGAATCAAGAGGCCATATAAAATCCATGTAGACTAATAATTATCAATATAAGAATCCTTCTAACAAAGAAAAGTCTGGGATAAGATGGATTCTCAGCTGAATTATACCGGGATTTTGAAGGAGAACTAATTTCAACATTTTCAAATTCTTTCATAAAATAGAAAGGGGTGAAATACTGCCATATTCATTTTATGAATATATATCACCTTCATAACAAACCAGACAACACATCAAGGAAAGAAAACTACAGACCAGTATCCCTAATGAATGTAGATGCAAAATTCTTAATAAAATATTAGCAAATCATATTCAAGAACATATTAAGAAGATTATACATTATGAGAAAATTGGTTTTATCCCAGGATTTCAAGGATTTTTTAGCATATGCAAATATAAAAATGCCAAGACAAAAATAAAAGTACATGTAGAAAAAACTTCAACACAATTTATTATCCATTCATGATTTAAAGCTCAGAGAGACTAGGAATAGAAGGGTATATGTGACAAGTCCAAAGCCAACATCATAGTGAATGAAGAAAAACTGGAAGTATTTCCTTTGAAATCAAAAACAAAATAAAGATATCCACTGTCATCACTCCCGTTCAATATAGTTTCTGAAACCCTAGCCAGAGGAATCAGGAAAGAGATGGAAATTAAAGGGATACAACCAAAAAGTCAAATTATTTGATTGTTGAAGACATGACATATTATTTAGAAGATTCTAAAAAATCCACCTGAAGATTTATAGAGCTAACAAACAAATTCAGCAAAGTAGACAATTACAAAATCAAAATGCAAAAAGCAATAACTTTCCTATACACAAATTATTAAATTTCAGAGAATGAATTCAGAAAATCATCCTTTTCACAATAGCCTCAAAAAAATAAAAATTAAAAACATGGGAATAAATTTAACCAAGGAAATGAAAGGCCTCTACAATTAAAACTCTTGAATTCTTAAGAAAGATATTGAAGAAGACCCCAAATAATGGAAAGATGTCCAATGTTCATGGATAGGCAGAATTAAAATTGTCAATATAGCCATACTACCAAAAGAAGTATACAGATTCAATGTAATACCCATAAAAATGTCAATGATATTTTTCACAAAACTAGAAAAGTTTCCAAAAAACTTTTAGAATTCATTTGGAAAAACAAAAGATTGAAAAACCCAAAACAATTATAAGCCAAAAAAGCAATGTTGGAGGCAACACAATTTGACTTCAAGTTATACTACAGAGCTATAGTAACCAAACCTGCATGGTACTGGCATAAAAACAGACTCACAGAACAATGACACAGAATGGAAGACACAGGGACAGACACACACAGGAGGAGTCAATAATCCTTGATAAAGGCACCAAACATTTACATTGGACAAAAGATAGCTTTTAAAACAAATGGTCCTGGGAAAACTATTTTTTATAAGTGGAAGAAAATAGTTAGATTCTTGTCTTTTACCCTGCAGAAAAGCCAACTTAAAAATGAATCAAATATCTAGGAAGTAGGGAAAGAGATATGCAATTTCTTGAAGGAAATAGGCCAATACTCCAACATGCAGTTAGTCATAGGCAATGAATTTCTCAAGAGGTCCCCTAAAATTCAGGAAATTATTCAATTAAAAAGCTCTGCAGTACAAAGGAAACAATTAAGAATGTGAAGGTAAAACATTTACAATGGTAAAAAAATCTTTGCTGGATATTCTCCTGACAGAAAATTAATATTCAGGATATATGTAAAAAACTTTAAAAAATCAAGTAAACAAATAACTGAATCAACAAATGGGCAAAAGAAATAAACAGATCTAGAAAGTAGAAATACAACTGGTTAACAAATATGAAAAAATGTTCAGTGTTGTTAGCAATTAGTTAAATGCAAATTAAAACTACACGGAGATTTCATCTCATTCCAGTCAGAATAGCAATTATCAAGAACACAAGTAACAATAAATGTTGGCGAGGATGTGCATAAAAGGGAACACTTTTTCACTTGTGGTGTAACCCTTATGTATTACAACGGTATGTAAATAATTATGGAGGTTCCTCAAAAATCTGGGAATGGAACCACAGTAAGAACAAGCTGTATTACTCCTGATATTTATCCTAAAGGAATAAAGTAGGCACACTACAGCAATACACAGATACCTGTATTTATAGCAAAATGATTCACAATAACAGAAATGTGGAACCAGCCTAGGCGCGTGCGTGCACGCGCGCGCACACACACACACACACACACACACACACAAAATGAAGTTTTATTCATTAATACAAAATGAAATAATGTAATGTGCAAGAAAATATATAAAATTTGAAAACATTATGCTAAGTGAAATTAGCCAAAGTCATAAAGTTAAAGGTCATATATTGTCTTTAATACATGGAAACTAGAGAGGAAAAAGGAAAAGAAATTTTGGCGGAATACATAAATATCAGAGGGAGACCAGGAGAGTACAGGAAAGGGACCGTGGGAAGAGGAAGGGGAGGAAAAGAGAAAACACAGGGGAATGTAAGCCAAATTATTTTGTTATATTGTGTGCATGTATGAGTATGTAACAGCAAATTATACCATTATGCACTAATAAATATATAGAAAAATGATTTGTATATCTTATTGTTAATTTGTAGAAGTTTCTTTTTCATTTTTTAAAATTTTTATTCATTCTTTTTAGTTATATATGACAGTAGGATGTGTTTTGACATGTCAGACATACATAGAGTATAACTGCCCATTTTGTGGTTGTACAGGATGTGGAGTTACACTGGTCCTATATTCATATATAAACATGGGAAAGTTATGTTTGATTCATTCTACTGTCTCATTCCCATTCTCCCTCTCCCCCACCCATCCTACCCCCATCCAATCTGGTGAAACTCTACTCCTCCCTCCCAACCCTCACCTATTGTGAGTCAGCATCCACACATGAGAAAAAACATTTGGCCTTTGGTTTTGGGGCAATGGCTTATTTCACTTAGCATGATAATCTCCAGTTTCATCCATTACTAGCAAATATCATATTTTCATTCTTCTTTATGATTGAGTAATATTCCATTGTGTATATGTACCACATTTTCTTTATTCATTTATCTATTGAAGGACACCTAGGTTGGTTCCATAGCTTACCTCTTGTGAGTTTAGCTGCTATAACATTGATGTGGCTGTTGCACTATAGTATGCAGATTTTAAGTCCTTTGGGTATATGCCAAAGAGTGGGACAGCTGGGTCAAATGGTGGTTCCATTCCAAGTTTTTTGAGGAATCTCCATAGTGCTTTTGAGAGTGGTTGCGCCAATTTGCATTCCCTCCAGCAATGTATGAGTGGACCTTTTTTCACACATCCTCACCAACATTTATTGTTACTTGTGTTCTTGATAATTGCTATTCTGACTGGAATGAGATGAAATCCCAGCGCAGTTTTAATTTGCATTCCTGTAATTGCTAGAGATTTTGAACATTTTTCATATCTTTTTTGACCAATCATATTTCTTCTTCTGTGAAGTGTCTGTTCAGATCCTTTGCCATTTATTGATTGGGTTATTTGTTTTTTTGGTTTTTGAGTTTTTGAGTTGTTTTAAGGTTTTTGAGTTCTTTATATTTTCAGCAGATTAATGCTCACCTGAAGTGCATGTGCAAAGATGTTCTCCCATTCTGTAGGCTCTCTCTTCACATTCTTGATTGTTTCCTTTTCTGTGAAGAAGATTTTAATTGGATATCATCCCATTTATTGATTTTTGATTTTACTTTGTGTGATTCAGAGGTCTTATTGAGGAAGTCATTTCCTAAGCCAACATGATGGAGATTTGGTGCTACTTTTTTTCTAGGAGGTCCAGGGTCTCTGGTCTAATGCCTAAGTTCTTGATCCACTTTGAGTTGAGTTTTGTGCAGGGTAAGAGATAGGGTTCTAATTTTATTTAGATACATATGAATTTCCAGTTTTCTTAGCACCATTTGTTGAAGAGGCTATCTTTTCTCCAATGTGTGTTTATGGTGCCATTGTCTAGTAAGATATCGTTGTATTTATGTAGGCTTATCTTTGTGTCTTCTAATCTGTACCATAGGTCTACATGTCTGTTTTGGTGCCAATACCATGCCATTATTATTACTATAGATCTGTAGTATAACTCAACATCTGGTACTGTGATGCCTCCTGCTTCACTTTTCTTGCTAAGGATTGCTTTGGCTTTTCTGGGTCTCTTATTTTTCTAAATGATTTTCATGTCTGCTCTTTCTATTTCTATGATCATCATTGGAATTTTAATAGAAATTTCATTAAATATGTATAGCACTTTTGGTAGTATGGTCATTTTGATAATGTTAATTCTTCCTATCCAAGAACATGAAAGATATTTTCATATTCTAAGGTCTTCTTCAATTTCTTTCTTTAACATTCTGTAGTTTTCATCATAGAGGTGTTTCACCTCTTTTGTTAGATTGATTTGCAAATATTTTTCAAGGCTATTGTGAATGGGATAGTCTTCCTTATTTTTCTTTCAATTGAAATATCACTGATGTATAGGAACACAATTGATTTTGGGGTGTTAATTTTATATTCTGATACTTTGCTGAATTCCTTTATGAGTTCTAAAAGTTTTCTGGTGACGTTTTTTGGGACTTCTAAACATAGAGTCATGTCATCAGCAAATTGAGATAGCTTGAGTTCTTCTTTTCCTATTCTTATCCCTTAATTTCTTTCTTTGGTCTAATTGCTCTGGCTAGAGTTTCAAGGATGATGTTGAATAGAAATGGTGAAAAAAGGCATCCCTGACTTCTTTCAGTTTTCAGAGGGAATGCTTTCAATTTTTCTCCATATAGAATGACATTGGCCTTGGGTTTAGCACACTTAACATTTATACCATTGAGGTATGTTCCTATTTATCCCTAGTTTTTCTAGTGTTTTGAAAATAAATGGATGCTGTATTTGTGTTTCTTTTTCTTGATTTTTTTATGTGAACTCTTGTCAGAAAGATTAATTACAAATATTTTCTTGAGTATTTTTTTTTGTATTTTTATTTGCCAGATAGGTACTATTTAGTTACTATAAAGACTATGAATTTTTCCTTCTATTGATGTCAATTTGTGTATTTGTTTTATGATTAGTGTGACTTATGTCTTATAAAGCCTTGGCCAATCTTTAGGTCATGAATATATATGCCTAGTTTTCTTCTAGAGCAGTTAATACCAAGCATTTTCTGTAAAGAGCTGGATGGTGTGTTCTAGTGTTTTGTGGACCTCATCATCTCTGTAATAATTCCCCATCTCTGTTATTGTGACATGAAATTAGCTAAATACAATCCTTGAACAAATGAGCTTGAGTACAGTTGTGTTCCAATAAAACTTTATTTAAGAAAGGCAGAAAGTGGTTCTTTCTGTTCAGGGAAAAGATGACAGGTTCCAACTTTGCCATTTCTTCCCTCTAATTACAATAAATCCCCTGGAAATCATTCAGTAGGCAGTCATGCAAGGATCTGAGTGTGGAAACAAGGTGGATTAGACAGGAATGTCAGAACCTGAAAGAGAATGCCACCATGAATTCCTTCTCTTCTATCTCCCACATTTCTCTGGTGGAGAAAAGAGAAAAGACACGCAGTTTTTAAAACATACTGATTATTATTTCCCACATTGAATTGCCGGAGCTTCACCACTGACTATAAGTCTAAGCGTTCTTTCTAAACTCTCAATTCTTTTATGTTGATCTTTAAGGTTTTCTTAGATACAGTACCGCAGAGTCTTTATTGTAACTTTTTGTGAGGACTTACGTGTCCTCCAGCTTTGAACTTATCTTTTAAGATTGTTTTAGCTATTTTAAACCCTTTGAATTACCATATGAATTTTTAGATCAGCTTGTCAATTTCTACAAAACTTCTAGCAGGGATTTTTATAGGAATTATAATAATTCGACAGATCAATTTGGGCAGTACTGCCACCTTAATAATGTTAAGTATGTCAGCTTTAGAACATAAAGTGATTTTCAATTTATTTAGGTCTTCTTTAATTTCTCTGAGATGTGCTTTGTAGTTTTCAGAGTGCAGATCTTGCACATCCTTTGCTACATTTATTTTTTTTATGCTGCTTCAAATCAAATTGTTTTTATTTTCACTCTTATTTTTTTACTGATAAAGTTTACATATGTAATTGTATTCTGAATTATTGATCTTTACTTATGTGTTAGTTCTAATAGTTTTTTTTTTTTTTTTTTAATGAATCCCCTGGGATATTCTCTATACAAAAGCATACCATCAGAAAATAAAAAGTTCTGACTTTTCCTTTTTAATCTAGCTGTTTTTAATTTCTGTTCTTACATATTTACCCTGTCTATAATCTCTGTTATAATGTTAGAAAGTAATAGCCAGAGAAGACATTGGTTTGTTACTGATCTTAGGGGAAAGCATTGAGTTTTTTACCCTTCCATATATTAGCTGTGGGTTTTACATGATGTCTTTTATCAAGTGAAGAAAATTTCCTCCCGTTTCCAGATTCTTAGTGTTTTTTTTTTTCCTTCATCAAAGCGTTTATATTATTTCTTACTACAGCATGTGAATCTACAGCTCTCTATAATAAAATGACTTTAAAAAGAAAAAAAAAGAAAGACAGATGGCAGGCCAGATTGGTCTTTGAGCTATAGTTTGCTGACCTGTGTTTTAGAAGTCTATTATTTTAGCCTCTGTTTTTAGACATATGAACTGTCTCAAATAAATTTTAATACATTGTATGGTGTGAGAAGGTCAAGTTTTCAAAACTACTGCATGATTTCTTTGTACCATATATAAAAAAACAAGCCTTCAAAAAGACATTCAAATGACCATATGAAAATAGCATATGAAAATTTGCCCTCCCATCATAAGACATAAGAAAAATGCAAATTAAAACCACCACCCTGAGTCATCAAAAGCAGAGTCCCCAGAATAGATAAAATTAAAAATGTTACTATGGATATAAGGAGGGTGCATACATTATGGATGTGAATGTAAAATAGCACAATGACATTGAGAAAAACAGTTTAACAGTATCAAACAATATTAAATACACCCTACCCTGTGCCCTAGCAATTCTAATCTTAGATAAATTTATAAGAAACAAATCGACATGTTCATCTAAAACTTGTCCTAGCTGCGAAACATGGACACAACTCTTTCCTCTTCATTAGGAAAATGAATAAGTGAATTGTAATGTTTTAATACAATAAAATCTTATGCAGCAATAAAAAAGGAGACTTTTAATATATGTGCATGACGAATGCATATTATATTTATGATGTATACATTTTATGTATAATATTTGTAAAATGTGATTGAATGGTATTAACTGACTGAAAGAAAGAAAACATAAATTAATACACAGTACATGCCTCCTTTTATAAGAAGTTTGAGAGCAAGTAAGGTATGGTGATTATCCTTGAAGACTTATCCTTTGTATTAATACAAATAGAATGTAAAAACAAAGTTTTGATGTTATGGAAACCCACTGTGTGTTTATCTGGAGGGTGGCTTAAAGATGTTTACTATTGCCCAAGAGTATAAGTTTCATAGTTAACATTTGTGAACTTCACTGAATGTAGATGGTAGCGCAAGTAACAACAGATGGCATCAATGGGGCAGGAGTGGTGGGCACGCTGTGGAATGTCTGTCACTTTGACAAAATCACTAATGTAAAATATATTGGACTTTACTTTCTGAAAAGAGGAGTTGTTGAGCCTCAAAATTTAAGTAATTAGCTTACTCATTCTTTAATTCTTAGAATAAATGTTCATTTAGCACCTACCAGGTGTCACATAACTTTTTACTACCTGGTGTAAGCGTTTAAAGCAAATCACCCTTTTGAAAAATCTTCAACAGAAAAGGATGTTTTAGAAACTCTTGGTTGAACAACTTATCAATTTCACTCATTCTTTTTTTTTTGGTGGGTACTGGAGATTGAACCCAGCAATGTGAGCTACATTCCCAGCCCGTTTTTTGTTTTGTTTTGTTTCTGAGACTGGGCCTCACTAAGCTGATGAGGCTTGCCTTGAACTCAAGATCCTCCTGCCTCAGTCTCCCAGCTTACTGGGGATCACAGGCATGTGCCACCATACTGGCCCCATATCATGCTTACTAATTGTTAATGCTAAAGTATATACTTTTGTTTTGTCACCTTGACATGTAATCCAGAGATAAGCATCCTGACAGCTTCTAGTTCCAAGGTTTTTATAGTTGCCATCACCTTCAAACCCTCAGTCACTTCTCCTCATTTCTTTTTCCCATCAATCACTTCTTGTCCTTTTTCCCTGTAATATTCTCTTTCCTTGATCCACAGCCTCTTATTTCTCCATTTCTGTTGCACTGTCTTCATGACTTTATTGCTCAAACTTCTCAAATTTCCTCTTTCATAGAAACTAGGTCCCCACGTATACACACGCATACACAGACATATAGATTATGATAGGCATAGAGAAACACAGGACCATGATTTAAGCCATTCTCCTCATTTTGTAAGACTTTTATATTGTCAATACATTTAAAAATTTTTTATTTGTTTTAATTAGTTATACATGATACATTTTTAAAAACGGCTTAGAAGTATGAGATCTCTTCAGCAGTAAGAGAACCATCTTGTTTTGCTTTGTAGTACCTTTTTCTTGACTATTTTACTTTATTGGTCTGTATACAGTTCAGACCAGAAGATGAAATACATGATTCATCTCAACTCTGACAGCCCCATTTGAATGACACTGTTTACATTAGCATTCCTAATCACTTAATGACCAATCAGATATGGTTCACTGCCAGTAAGTGTGGAAGCTCCTTGTCTGAGGAGTGCAGTTTAATTAGTATACTCCTAAACACATGTCCCCCGTGACCACTGGACATAATCATTATTTTATGTATTTAACTGTGAAATTCATATTTACTCAGCAGGCTAGAGGAGAGCATTTTATTTCTCAAGGCTGTTTAATAGAGCATAGTCAGGTTTTTAAGGAAGCCTGCAAAATCTGTAAAAGGCATATTATTTTTAAAAATATCTACAGGGCTGAGGATATATAGCTCAGTTTGTAGAGTGCTTGCTTTGCATGCACAAGGCCCTGGATACAATACCCAGCAAAACACACACACACACACACACACACACACATACACACACACACACAAATAACTACAACTACAATAATGTAGTTATTGCCCTTAAATACTAACTTTGTATCCATAAAACAGTAAAGAAGAATAAGTATATCAAGCTGGGCGCGGTGGCGCACCCCTGTAATCCCAGCACTTGGGAAGCTGAGACAGGAGGAACGCGAGTTCAAAGCCAGCCTCAGCAATGGTGAGGCACTTAGTAACTCAGTGAGACCCTGTCTCTAATAAAATACAAAAAAAAAAAAAAAAGGACTGGGGATGTGGCTCAGTGGTCGAGTGCCCCTGAGTTCAATCCCCGTACCCCCCGAAGAATAAGTATATCAACAACTCATTATAATGCTTAATGATACAGGGGTGGAAATCTCATGTTCTTCTAAACTATTGAAATTATTTAGACACTTTTTACTGTTGATTAATAGTTTTGAAAACAACCTCATTTCAAGGGTAAATGGTGATTTCTAATTTTCTTCCTAATGGTAAAGGAATTTAATTTATTCCTTAAACGACAGAACAAATTAAATATAGTTTGTTTCTAGGAAACAGTATGAAACACTACATACAAAACCTTGAACTTCTGCCTTAGGCTGATAGAAGAGCTCTATGATTCTTTTTCCAAATGGATTACTTTTCGAGTGGTTATGTTTTTCATGAATTGTCCCTTTTACTTGACTTTTGAGAAGGATCACATTTGCTGGCACGGGAGGCTCCTTTTCATAACAAATATACTCATAACAATTAGTTTGCAAAGATTTTGACAAACAGTAATAAATTATACTATGAACAATAATCATTGCTTAGAAATATGATGCCTTTATTGTATGGTTTTGATTAACATGTGAATAATCCCCTCATCAAAACAGATGTCTCAGGTCTCCTTCATTTGCTTTAGGTTCAGGTAAAGCCAGTGACTCAGCATCTGGTCCTAGACTTCTCTCTCCTGTGGAAGGTGCTCCTCACTCGTCCCCTTTGTGTGCTTTTAGGAATACATCAACGGCACTGTCCTGCTGTCTCCCATTGGAGGTATTCATCGAAAAGACAACAGTAGTAATGTGATATAATCAGTGGTACTCTCTCAGTTATACCATTATCAAAATTGTTTTAGATTTTCTTATGTGACAAACAATTTTATAATCATTTTACATGCTTCTAATTTTTTATTCCATCTTCATCTACTGAATTAGACATTATTACTATTTTTACAGATGAGGAAATTGAAATACTGGAAAATATAATGCCTCTCCCCAAATCACATACAGTTGGTAACTGGTGGAACCTTGGTTTAATTGGCCTCTTTAGATGCTGTAAGTGAGAATTTTTGGTACTTGGAAAAATGAATACTGCCAATGGATTTGCATACCAAAGCTAATAATTTTTTAGGAAATATTGAAATAGTTGTAAACACTTCTAGCTGTGCTTCCTCCACAAGTAAAAAAGTGAGTTCATTTTTGTCTTTTTCTTTGTATCGCCATGGTTTGAAGTCTACTGGTGGTAAGTGGCACCTATCTTTCCAACAGCTGTTTTTGTAAGCACAGGTCAGGAAGGGACTTTGGGTTGAGTCCAGATATCACACAGACAGGTAGCTAAGGGTACTGTCAACCCTGTGAGATAACTTTGACTACAGTTTTAGTGTTGCATTTATTTCCTTGTTAATGATCACTGAATGCTGCCTTTTCCCTTCAATATCTAATCGCATACAGAGATAAAGAGTACAGGATCAGAGGATTTCAAAGTGTTGGCTTGGAATTTTTTTTTTTGAAAATATAAGTAAAGGAGCAGTGGTTTTCTTTGGCATTTTCATTGCTGTGACCAAAAGACCTGACAAGAACAACATAGAAGAGAAAAAGTTTATTTGTGGCTCAAGGTTTCAGAGATCTCAGTGTGTAGAGGGCCAACTCCATAGCTCTGGGCCCAGGTGAGGCAGAACATTATTGGGGAAGGGTGTAGATGAGGAAAGCAGAGAGAGAGAGAGAGAGAGAGAGAGAGAGAGAGAGAGAGAGAGAGAGAGAGAGAGAAAACAAGCATGAGCACACTTCCCACCAGGAACAAAATATAAACCCCAAAGTCACATCCCTAGTGACCCACTTGCTCTAGCCACACCCTGTGTGCCTGAAGTTACCACACCCAATTAATCCATTCAAGTGGATTTAATCAGTGGTTCACTGGTTAGTTTAAGGCTCTCATAAACCAATAATTTCACCTCTCAACTTTCTTACATTTTCTCACACATGAGCTTTTAGAGGACACCTCATCTCTAACCCATAACAGAATATTCTATTCTTTACAATTTAAAGCTTAAGCAGTCCTCATGAAATATTATATCATAATGAAAGGAAACCCTATATTTGGTTTCAGAAAAACTTGGCCTCAATTCCCAGTTATACCAATTATGGTATGTGGGACTTTGGGTGCCCTGTTAAACCGTATTGCAACCATTCGTCTTTGTTTTCCTTATTTTTCTTTCTTTTTTTTCTCACAAAAAAGCATGGAATAGGGCTGGAGTTGTTGCTCAGTGATTGAGAGCTTGCCTAGCATGGATGAGGCACTGGGTTTGATCCTCAGCACCACATAAAAATAAATAAATAAAGGTACTGTGTCCATCTACCAAAAAATAAATAAATAAGCTATATTTTTAAAAAAGCATGGAATAAAATTTTTTGTAAGGTTTAAATAAGATTATGAATATAAAGTAAATAACCAAGTTTCTTGCACTGAATAGGGGTTAAAATTTTGATAACTAAAATAAATTAATAAATGACATCTAGCACTGTAATCTTAGGGAAGCAAAAAGAGGTACCTTGGCTTGCTTTTGATGGAATTAAACCAACCAATAACATCAGGAAAATCCTAGTCAATTAGGCATGTTAACATCCTGTTGACTAAACATGTGCTCTGAGGGTCAACAATGTCTAACTCATGTGGAGAAAATACAGCTTCAAGATTCATTCCATCAACTCAAGCTAACACAGCTGATTAAAAGTAGAAATTTCATGCTTTCTCATTGGTTTCTGCTGATTCACCAACAGACACAGCTAAAAGACACATGCCAACGAATCCTGAGGTAAATGGCATCACAACTATCAGAGGTACCTCCTTGCAGGGCAAAGTCCTGACATCTATAATAAAATACACGTGGTAGCCTCAGAGGAATTTAACATGCTCCCAGCTCTCCTGATTGCTCTGGAAGCTGGTTTGGAGCCTGCCTGAATGGTAGGTAGGTATCTGGGCAGAGGGTAGGGGGGTAGGTTACTGGGTGAGCTGAAAGTCAAGCTGTACCTAGATACTCCTGGATTCTTAGCCTTCAAGCCTGTCTGGCATCTACTCCTGCAACAGATACATATTTCAGCGAGGTCAATATGGAATCACTGAGCATCATTCAGGTTCAGTTCAAGGCTCCCCCTCCTGCTATGCACATATACTGACTGGGCTGTGAGTGACAGTGTGTATGCATTTCTAAATGGGCTGAAACTCACATATTCTTGGTCAATGATATGAAATGTTTTATTTGTCATTTCTTCTATTGATGGAACCTAGATCAGCTCTTCTTAAACTTTATTGCATGTGATTTTCACCTAGGGAGCTGATTTAAATTGTAGACTCATGAACTAGCCATGAAAATTTTTATCTGACCTACTGAGCTTGAGGCACAGGGATCTGAAGTGAGTAACTCTGGAATTTCTGATTCATGAAATCTTTGGGTACGTGTTAAGAAACAAGTTCCTAAAGGTCTTGGGAATTTTGTTTGAATTTATGTCAAAAATCAGTTAGGAGAACACATAGGATTACTTGAACCAGGCATTAACAAAAAATTATTCAGTTTTCAATTCCCCCATGGCATACAGAGGACAGAAAGACCCAGGGAAATACCATCATACAGTAGTGTCAGGACCTTACACTGTCTGCCAAGGGGATGAAAAAGCTCTGGCTTTCTGGCTGCTTGCCACATTACCACGCCCTGTTACGGGACCTAGGCTAAGCAGGGGGCATGGCTGTGAGAACCGAAACTGCCCTACTGATTGGCTGATGTCCACTATAAAGCACTGTGCACCTTTTCAATAAACGAGTTCCAGCGCTAACCACTGACTGGACTCCCTGGTATGTTCCTGGGCCTTCTAAAGGCAGGGGAGGGAATATCAGCGGCCTTCGCTTTCCCAATCTAGTCTCTTCATTGGGGTAGGCCTCTCTGGCCTCTTTTGCTGGACAAAAGAGGTCCATCCCAGGTACAGGGGGGCTAAAGACCCCCAACCCCTTATAATATCCCGACACAGTAGTAGTTAAATTAACAGCTAATATTTGCAGTACACTTTCATATACTGTGCTAAGTACTTTGCTTTCATTATCTTATGAGTGCTTAATAATCCTATTTTTATTCCTACTGATAGTGTTACTCTTTGTGCTGGAACCCACAAAGAAAAGCATCTGCATTCATCATGGAATGTAATAGGAACCTACCACATATACATTATTCAAGATTCTTAATTGCACGTGAAAGAAACTGCTTGGAACTAACTTAAGTGGAAAGGTAGTTTATTGGAAGGAATGAGAGGAAAAGATAGACACATATTAAACATATAATTACCCAACAGACAGGAGAGCCAGTAGGAGCAGCCCGCTTCAGAGCTGCTGCTGATTATGCCTCCTTGGTCATGGCAGAATATCTAAGGCTTTGGATGCTGCTAGGATAAATGAAAGGTAAACACAGGATTAAAAGTTCTGAGTGGAAATATGTAAGTGGCCAAGGGTGAGGCAACTGACCGCATTTTACCTTCCAAAAGCCCTGCTTCTCCTCCTATTGTGGAATAGTCTCATCAGGATGGTGGTTGTATCTGGGCAAAGAGAACACATGTCCTATAGCAGTTATACAAAAGCCAATGTCTTTACTAGAAGTGTCCAATAAGATACTTTCTAACATACACTGATACAATAAGAGAAGTATTTCCAATCTAGCAAAAAGTAACAAAATGTGAGTGACATATTGATGCACTTCAGTAGCAACATAGTGCAAATAAACACTTAAAAGTGAGTTAATCAGCAGTCATAATGGGATAAAAAATATCAAAATAGTCAATGTTGGGGTGACTTGACATTATATTTGTGGGTTTAGATTATCACATGTATAAGTAGCTTAGTCCAGTGAAGGTATTAATCTAAACTGTTTGGGAGCTTTGGATGGGAGAAGAGAGATGAAAAAGCTTTGTGCTGAGTATAGACTATTCTGGTTTATTTGATGCCCCACCTGGGGTCTTAAGAATGAATAACCAAGATATTGGAAAATATTCTGATGTTGATTGATTGTTTGATTTTCTTTGGAGGGACAAAGGGGCAATGCATAGCTCTCTAGGTGAGAACAGGGTATTTTTTGAAGCACATTCAATTTCCTCCTTAGTCATTCTCAGGAAATGAGGCCGTGGGAGGAGGCTCTGGAATTCAAGGAGGGAAAATCATTTATCTGTGGGGCCTAGGCTAATTGGGACAGAAACTATGATATACAACCTCATGCAGTGTTTTTTTTGTTGTTGTTTTTGTTTTTTTAAGTAGGTTTATTGAGGTGTAATTGACATATGAGTAATTGTACCTATTTAGTGTAAAATATGGTGAGTTTTAATATTTTTACATGGAAATACCACCCCAATTAAGGAAAAGAATTTATCCATAATCTCTTCTAGTTTCCTCCTATCCTTAGTAATCTCTACTCTTCGCTCCTGTCCCCAAACATGGACATACTTATTTTGAATGTAATAAACTTTTCAGCTTCATATAAATGGAATCATGTAATAGTATGTACTGTTTTGTCAGATTTCACATAGCATAAATGCTAACATTCATTAATTCGCTAGTGTGTATCAATAAAACACTTCATGTCTTTTTATTCTTGAGGAGATGTACATTGTATGGATATACCACAATTTATGGACATTTTTGTTTTTTCTATCTTTGTCTATTATAAATAAAGTTGCTATAAATATTGGTGTACTAATATTTTTGTGGGTGTGAGAGTTAAATTTATGTATCAGCTTGACTGTGCTAGGGATTCTCAGAAAACATGGAGTGTGTGGGGTGGGTGTAGTGTTTGTGGATGAGACTAGATTTTGAATTAGTAGAGTAAACAAAGAAGATGCTCTTGCCAACGTTGGGTGGGTAGGCATCATCTAACCCATTGATAACCTGATAGAATAAATAAGGAGGAGAAAATTTGCTTTCTGTTCTTGTTATTGAGCTGAGATATCTCTTCATATATTTTGCCCATTTTCTAACTAGCTTGTGTAGGGATTTTTTGTTTGTTTGTTTTGTTGTCATTGTTGTGTTTGGAAGTTCTTTATGTATTATAGATACTAGTCTAATTGCTTCACTAGATGGTGCATATGAAAAAGCTCAGTTTTATTTCTTCCCTCTAATCTGCATACTTTTTTTTTTTTTTTTTTTTTACTTACTACAATAGCAAAAACCTCCAGAATAAGTAAAATAAAAGTAGGGTTGTGGCAAGGCTTGTTACAGATGATAGAGATAACATTTATTCTTTCTTTGTTACTTTTACTATTAACTATATGTGTTTTTTCAGATTCTTACAAGATTTTTTGTTTTGTTTTATTATTTTGTGATATAGGAGATTGAAAACAGGTTCTCACATTTGCTAGGCAAGCTCTTTATCACTGAGCTACTTCCCCAAATGCTTTTTTTTTTTTTTTTTTTTTTTGTCATGAAAATAGTATTTGTCTATTTTGATGTTGAAACAGAGATTCAAATTTCCACAGGATTTCAATGTGCTTTCAATCCCAGAAACACATACAAAACAATGTCAATCTAAAATTAATTTGTTTACATAGTCTACTTTTTCTTACAGAAGCAATTTAAGTTAAAATATGCCAATTGATATGTAGGAAATTATTACATTTGATTTTTTTTTTTTTTTTTTTTTTTTTTTGGCAAATGAACATATTTGAAAAATTTTGAAGCCCTTTTTTTTTTTTTTCCTTTTTTTATTTATAATAGTAGTATGTATTACAATCCATAATGCACATATATAGCATCTTTTTACATACAACTGTTTGTATACAAAGTATACAGCGCACTCCTGTGATCCCAGCACTTGGGAGGCTGAGGCAGGAGGATCGCGAATTCAAAGCCAGCCTCAGCCATGACGAGGCACTTAGCAACTCAATGAGACTCAGTCTCTAATAAAATACAAAAATGGGCTGGGGATGTGGCCCTGTGGTTGAGTGCCCCTGACTTCAATCCCCAGTACAAAAAAAAAAAAATAAAATGCTTTTTGTTTTATCTTGAGACAGGGTCTCACTAAGTTGCCCAGACTGGCTTTGAAATTTCCATACTCCTTCCTCAGCAGCTCAGTAGCTGGTATTACAGGCATTCATCACCATGACTGACTGTGTCCTATAAACATTTGAAGAAATTCCCATCCCTTACTAGTTTGTTGAGAACTTTTTACATGAGTGTAAATATTTAGAAATATTTAACTTGTTAATATAGTGAATTATATTGATAAATTTTAATATTAAAGCACTCCTGTGTTTCTGAGATAGATCTGATTTAGGAGATAGTTTACTTTTTATATATTGTTGTATTCAATTTACAGAATTTTGCTAAGAATTTTTGCATCTATATTTATGAGAATATCAGTCATCAGCTTTGTCTTTCTTTATTGTGATTATATTTTTGCCTCTATTTTCATTTGTCTAGAATCAGTCTTATTTCTTCTTAAAATTTATTTATTTATTTTAGAATTCCTCAATGAAGTTCTCTTGGCCTGGAGCTTTCTTTGTTGATTTTTTAAGGTACAATTTTAATATTTTAAAAACATTTAAGTTTAATCAAAATGTATATTTCTTCAGAAGGGACCATTGCTGTATTACATATAATTTGTTTATATTATATATGTTCAAATTCACTGGCATTAAATGGTTTAGAATTATCTCTTAATATTCTTTTAATTTCTACCAGATGGAAGCAATCCCCTCTCTCATTTCTGATGTTGACAATTTATTTATTATCTTTTTTCCCTGATCCATCTATCTCATACTTTATGTTACTGACTTCTAAATAATACTTTTGTTCACACTTTCCTCATTTTTTTCTGTATTCTATTTAGTACTTTGTTCTTATTTTGATCACATTTTCTGTTGCACTTACTTTATTTCAGTTTATCTACCTTTTATAATTTATGAAAGTGAAAAATAGAAAATGTTGATACCTTTCTTCTTTGATAATATAGAAATTTTTTTGCAGGGGTGTGTGGCTGGGACCAAACTCAGAGGCACTCAACCACTGAATCACATCCTTAGCCCTATTTGTATTTTACTTAGAAAAAGGGCCTCACTGAGTTGCTTAGCCCCTTGCTTTTGCTGAGGCTGGCTTTGAACTCACGATCCTCCTGCCTCAGCCTCCCCAGCCACTAGAATTATAGGTGTGCACCATCGTGCCTGGCAATATGGGTCTTAAATAATATGTGATTAGTTCTAATCATTACTTTAGTTGTACATTACACATTTTAATATGCTGCTTTTAGAAATTAAATTCAATTGAAAATAGTTCTAATTTTTGTATTTCTGTATTTATTTACTTTGGTCCTTGCGTTATTTAGAAGTTTTTTTGTTTTTTTTTTTTTTTAACTTGTGTATTTTCCAAACACCTTTTTATTACTTCAGAGCATTTATTTTAATTTAATTTACCTATGATCAGTCAAAATACTTTGGATAGCTTGATTCTTTAAAAAACTTATTAGAACTAGCTTTAGAAATCAGAAGATCTATCTTGGTAAATGTTTTGTGCGCATAGGGAAAGAATATGTATTCAGGGATTGTTGGTGGAATGGTCTTTCAGTGTAAATTAGGTCAACTTGGATGAGGCCCTTGTTCATATGTTCTATGTACTTACTGACTTTCTGTCTACTTGTTCTATCAATTACTGAAGAAACAATGCAGACATTTCTGATTCTGATTGTGCATTTAGAGTATCACTTTGCAGTTTTATTGGTCTGTCCCCTTGTGTTTTTAAGGTCCCTTACTAGGTACATAAACATTTATGTTTTAGGTTCTCTTGATGAACTTATCCCTTTATTATTATAAAATGATATTTATTCCTGGTAATACACTTTGTTCTGATATCTCTTTTAGGGGATGTCAACAGAGGCACTTCACTACTAATACAGCATTGCAGAGTTTTCTCTATCCTTAAGTTTATGGCTTAGATTTTTCCATGCTTTCACTTCTAGCATATGTCTCCTTATTTTAAAGTGGGCTTCTGCTAGTTAGGATTGTATTTGCCTTTATCGTGTTATATTTAGTTCATTTGCATTTATTGTGATAATTTATATATAGTACCAAATTTCTATGTTTATCATTTCTCTGTGTTCCTTTTTATTTCTTATTCTGATATATTACAGATTAAATGAGTATTTTTTGTATGATTTCATTTATTTACTTTATGACATTTTGTAAATTATAGGGTTTTAAATAAATTATGAGTATTCTATTTTAAAAGGTTTATAAAATTAAAAAGTACATATATACCCAAGTGTGTATATTTCACATGGTTTTTGTTCCTTTGTTTATATGTATATTTTTGAAACTATTTTCCTTCTGCCTAAAGCATTTCCTTAAAAAATTTAAATAATACAGTTCTGCTAGTGGCATTTTTTTTGGTATAATTAAAAAAGTCTTCATTTATATTTTTTTATTTTTAAAGATATATTCACTAATCCTAGCATTCCATGATCTTAGCTTGTATTTTTCAGTATTTTAACTATATTACTCTACTATCTTCTGATGAATGTGATGAAAAGTTTTCTCTAATTATTATTATTGTCTTGCTTTCATGGTAGCTTCTAAGATTTTCTTTTATCATTGCTTTAAAACAAAGTATCATATGTCATGATGTCATCTTCATATTTTTTGTGCTTGAGGTTTGCTGTGAATGAACATCTACTTCCTATGAATCTTGGATCTATGTGTTTATATTTTAATCATATTAATAGCTTTTGGTCATTGCTTCTTCAAATATTTTTCTGTCCTCCATTCTTTATCCTTTTCCTCCTCATGGAACTTTAATATTTTTCATTTTATGTCATTATAAGTTGTCCTATAGCTCACTGAAAACTTATGAGAATTTTTACTTCCTGTACTTTATTTTAGATCATTTCTATTGATGTGTCTTTAGTTTTGAGTATAGATTCTTCTACAATGTGTGACATACTTTCCATCACATTGACTATTTTTTTGTTGTTTTACACATTGTAAATTTCATCTCCGAAAGTTAGATTTAATTTCCTTTATATTGTTCACATTTCTCATGAACAAGTCTATGCTTACCTCTATTTATTTTTGGTGCATTATAATTATACATAACAGTGAGTTTTATTATGCATACATTACAACAGTAAATAGAAGAAAGACTAGAAAGGGAACCAGAGGGAGGAAGGAGGGGAAGGAAAGAAGTACTAGGGAATGAAAAATGACCAAATTCTTCTTTCTTTACTATGCATATGCCAATGTAATATAGCTGCATATGTAATGCATTTTATGTATAAGCCAATGTTATTTTAGTGTCCCGTTTATATATTTTGTCATCTCTGTCATTTTCTGTTTCTCGTGATCGATTTTGGTAAGTGGTTTCCTTCTTATTGGACTTGTTATATGGGAAAGTGCATCTACTTCCTATGTTCCCAAAACTGTAAAGAAAGGCAGGAGCAACCTTCTCTAAGGCTCTGTGAAAACCTACAACTGGCCATAAGTTATTCTCTATATGGATTTATCTTCATTTTACTTGGACCTTTATGAAGAATTTGAGAGATTAAAACCAAAGGTCTAGGAAACTGTGGAAAGAAAGGTGATCCCACTCATATCAATTAAATAGAATTAAAAGAGTATCTCTATGTCTAAGCAATCCTTACAGTTGTGATAATTAAAAACAAATAGCTTAATATGGGGGAGAAAATAGACACAAAGCTTTTGCAATAGACCGGTAGGGGAATATGTCACTATGATTTTCCTATGTTGCAGTCCATGGTACTAAAGCAAATCCTCAGAGGATAGAACTGGAGTGCAATATTTATATAGTAAGATATTGTCATAATGAAGAGCTATTTCTGCACTATGTTATTCCAGACTATTTCTAAACCTTTCCCAAGATAAAGTTGTTGCATGGCAAAAGCAATATTCATGGAAAAAAGAAGGAAGAATGAATAAGCTAAACTGCATCTAAATGGGTATTGCAGTACTGTGTTAAACTAGACATTGGTAAAAATATAAATATATATGTTTAAATTGAACAGTCAATCAATAATATATAAAGGTAATACTGGATCAAATATTGGGAGAAAAAGAGGTAATTTAAATGAGTTAACCCTTCATGTTTCCTTTAAGAGTGAGTAGATATTGCCTAAAATTATAACAAAATAATAAATCACATCATTATGCTACTTTGAAACTGCCGTTTGGTCTCCTCTCCTCCCTTTTGCCTCTGCTCCTCTTTAATGCATTTTGCTGAGGAGAAGCCTGTCCCTAATGAGACTGTTTAGGAATATCCACTAAAGGCTCTTGTGTTGAAATCTTGATTCCCAATGCAGCAGAGTTCAGAGGTGGGACGAGATTGGATCCTGATGGCTCTGACCCCAACAATGGATTAACCCACTGATGGATTCATAGCTGAATTGGCTTTTGGAAGGTGGTGGAAATTGTAGTATGTAAGACTTGGTTGAAGGGAGTGGGTTCTTGGAAGCATACCCTTGGGGACTCTATGTTATCTCTGACCACTGTTTTCTCTCTCTCCCTTTCTCTCCCACCAACCCCACTCTCCACCATGATGTTCCATCTTGCCACAGACCTAAAAGCAAAGAATCATTTGAGTACAGACTAAAAAACATTTGTTATGGTTTGGATGTGAGGTGTCCTACAAAAGGTCATATGTGAGAAAATGCAAGAATGTTTAGAGGTGAAATGTTTAGACATTGGAGGTTTAGCATAATCATTGGATTTATCCATGGGTAGGGATTAAGTGGGTGGTAACTAATGGCAGGTAGGGTGTGGCTGGTGGAAGTAGTTCACTGAGGCCATGACTTTGAGATATATATTCTGTCCTTGGTGAATGGAGCTCTCTCTCTGCTTTAGTCGTCATGAACTGGGCTGCACTAGTCACTAGTCCTCCGTGCCTTTCATCATGATGCTCTGCCTCACCTGGAGCCTAAATCTATCAAGTTGGCTGACCATGGACTAAACCTCTGAAACTGTGGGCCAAATTTTTTTTTTTTTTTTCCCCTCCTCTCAGTTTTTCTCAGGTTGTTTGGTCACAGCAACACAAAAGCTGATTAAAACACTGCTAAAACTATTAGCCAAATACTGATTTCCTCCTTTAAGTTGCCTGTATCTGACATTTTGTCATAGCAACAGAAAGCTGACTAGCAGAGTTAGTTTTCAGTTAACTATTCACAGAAGCTAGGGTCAAAGCTGAAGGGCAAAACATCACACCGGGGATAGCCGTGCAGTCAAGAGATTTATTCAACAGCCTTTGTGGCTGGTAGCAAAACCGGAGAAGAAGTGCTCTGGTCGAGGGTCAAAGAAGTGCTGGGAGAGGGGAGTCAGGGAGAAGGGAGAGTGCAAGCTCTAGTGGGAGAGGGGAGTCAGGGAGAGGGGAGTGTGCAAGCTCTGGACAGAAGGTGGGTGCTTGGTCACACCGGCTAGGATCTCTGGAGCTATCAGCTAAAGCAGCTGCTGTCTGGCTGGAGGCTGGAACTGTCAGCTGGGAGTGTCCGTCGGGCTGAAGGCGATGGGTCTGGAGCTGCCAGCTGGGGCAGCTGCTTTCTGCTGGAGACAATGGGTCTGGAGCTGTTGCAGTGGCTTCCTCCTCTCTGCAGGGTCGAGCTGAGCTGATGTGTCTGAGTGGCTTCCTCCTCTCAACAGCGACGAGCTGATGTGTGTGTCCGTGGGTCTGTTTGTGTCTGTTCTGAGTCTCTCGAACAGGGCCCTATATAGGGATTTCTGGTGGGAGGTGCACCAGAGCAACCCCAACACCATTGGCTCTTTGCCCATAGAACAGGACGACCTTTAAGCCTATTAGCTCTTGCCCGGGGAAAAGAAACTTCCTGCCTGGGGAATGAAACAAGGTTGCTTCTCTCAGGATGTGGAAAACTCTGGGGGGTGGGGAGGGTAGCCCATCTATCAAAAGCCCTTTGC
Organism: Tamias sibiricus; assembly: GCA_025594165.1. NCBI lineage: Eukaryota > Metazoa > Chordata > Mammalia > Rodentia > Sciuridae > Tamias > Tamias sibiricus. The sequence goes on from CM046670.1 coordinate 19,166,762, forward strand.
AATGTTCCCACTGGAGAAGAGGGAAGCTGACATACATGGGAATGCTGAAGACCCTGCCCCATAGGAATCCTTCCCATTCACTTCACCTCCTTGTAGTCTTATAAAAGCCCTTAGTGCACCGAAACCCCTAATACTGATTTGAGCTGGAAATATATATTTTTTTAATCTCCTTATGGCTGCCTTGGAATAAAGCTGTTTTTTTTCCCACCAGCTTCTGTGTACCAACTTTCTGGTTGAGTGGTAGGAAGCATGAACAATTTCATTTTGGTTACAATTTGAAATAATGAAAGTAACAATAAGAGGACATAAATCCAGAAACCAAATCCACTTGTCAGTGGGATTTTTCACCAAGGTAGGAATCATAGAACTCTATACTGAACTTTTATATTAAAATCTTACTATGAGCTTTTATAAGTACATGATACATATAAGATTTACCCTCAGTTATTAGCAATGTTTTTTTTTTAATGTAGAATAACTTGTCCTGCAATATGTAAACTAAACACAAAAATAGATGGAGAATAAACATTCAGAAATCCACTAATTTTTAGTTCGTACTAAAATCCATCTGCTGAATTTCAAACTACTACAGGGGAAATACGTAAAACGAAACTGGAAATCCTTAATTCCAGGGTTTAGAGGCTGGGTTCAGCAGAGCGGGATTCTCAGTCTGTTCTATCCTAATTCTATTGCCTGGTGACCTGGAAAGCAGGCAAATTTCCAGAAACTTCATGGCCTCTTGTACATATTTTAAATTCAAACCACCTGTCCAAAGGAATCAAACAATTCTATGGGAAGCCAAACAGAATAGAATAAATACTTAAAGAAAACTTACTTCATTTAAGCAAGGTTATGAAGAGCACTGTCACCAAACAAAACAGCCAACAAATCTAGTTCACATCCAAGACTTATGCAGAAGTAATTCTTATGAACAGTAGAATAGCCACAAAAAAACATAGACCCAGCAAGATAAAAGCATAAAGATCAATACTTCATGTAAATTGAAGAGGTGCTGAAGTCTAATGGCCCCGAAGAAAAAACTAGATGAGGAATTTTACTAAAGTCTAATATTTACTTTTCTCTCCATGCCAGGAGTTAGATATTATGGTTCAGATATGAGGTGTCTTCCAAAAGGGAAAGACAATAAAGATTAGAGGTGAAATGATTGAGTTATGAGAACCTCACCCTAATCAGTGCTTTCATCCCCTGACATGGATTAACTGGGTGGTAACTGTAGGCAGTAGGGTGTGGCTGGAACAGGTGGGTCATGGGGGGTGTGCCTTTGGGGGTTACAATTTGTCCTTTTTAAAATTTTTTTTTTAATTGTAGTTGGACACAATACCTTGATTTTATTTATTTATTTTTTTATGTGGTGCCAAGGATCGAACCCAGTGCCTCACACATGCCAGGAAGCCATGCTACCGCTGAGCCCCAGCCCCAGCCCAACAATTCGTCCTTTCTGAGTGGAGCCTTCTTTCTCTCTGCTCCCTGGTGCCATGCTCCCAGCTGCTTTCCTTGGCCACACTTTCCTGCCATGATGTTCTGCCTCACTCGGAGCCTGCTGTCTGTGGACTGAGACCTCCATAACCGTGAGCCCTAAAATAGGCTTTTCTTCCTCTATAGTTGTTCTTGTCAGGTCTTTTGATCACAGCAGTGGAAAAAGCTGACTCACACAGGAGACATCCTCACTGTTCTTTATGGACTTGGAGCTTCAATTTAGACATCTTAAAATTACTTGCCTCAGGCACAACATTCACATGAGTCAGAGTCCAGATCCTAAACCGGAGCTGGAGCTTTCAAATGCAGCACAGTGCTGATTTATTTATGTCCATGAAAAGATATTTTATGCATTATATAGGAAAGTTCCTTCTAAAGAAACTGCTGTCATATATGTGGATCCCTTTGCACAGACTGTCCTTTGCATGTGTATTCATCTGAAGATTTACTACTAATCTTTTCTAAACTTACCAAGAGGTAATACTCTTCTGCAAAGCTCTTCCTGATTTACTATGGGACTTCTCTCCACAGCTTCCACGGTTGATATTAAAATTTCACTCTATGCATAGCACCTACCATTGTTAAATAATATTTCCATCTCAGTCTTGTCTTGCCAGATTCTGAGCTAGATAAGATTATTTCTTACATGTGTTTATCAGCTGACGAACTCCCAACAGAATGACCAGAGGCATCAATCATCAAATAGATACTTTCATTGATTGTGTAAATGATTATTTCAGAAACCAATAACACACAAAAGGCTATGTTGAGCTTTTTTGTCTCATAGTGCTTTAGATAATGGTACTGATTCTATTTGCTCTTAGATTCACCAAGTGAAGGGAATCTGTGAAACCCAAATGTGGACTAAATGGGAATGGTAGAGCTGGGCATGTTGGTACATGTCTGTAATTTCAGCTACTCAAGAAACTGAGGCACCAGAATTACAATTTGGAGCCTGAAGCCTAGCCTGGACAACAGAGCAAACCCTGCTTTCAAGAAAGAGAAAAAGGAAAGAAAGAAAAAGAAATGATAGAATTTCCAACAGTCTTAATGTTGGGTGTTTTATTCACTTTTGTTTTCTTTTGTTCTATCTTGAGATGAGAGCAGGTAATTACTCAAGACAGTGTTAAGAATATTTGAAGAGTTTGTAGAATCTAAAATTCTTGCCAATGGCCACTTGCAAGCATGTTTTATTCTAAGTGGTTTTCATTCTTATAATCAACATGATATAAAATGGAACTATTGAGATGTGCTCTAAGAATTTTTTAATTTCTCAGCTATCTAAAGAGGTCCCCCCACCCCAACAATACTTGTAGCATTCTTTTGCTTTAGGATTTGATTGAAATATATTTTTCCATAAACTGTACTTCATAAAATTTACTTCTTAATTGATATTTATTTCCCATACAGGTACACAGGTGATTCATAGGAAAAAGTACAGATTGCACTTGAGGGTCATGAGTGCAGTAGCTTACATTGTATTAGAATCTATCATTATGCAACCACCTCTGAAAATCTTACAGAGTATTTGAGTGAAAGGAGATGATGGAAGGAGAGGGTGGCATCATCAAATTTAATCTCTTACATCATTAGGGATTCCATTGAGGGATTCCAAGGATGGTTGCCTGTCATGTTGGTTATGAAAGTCTTTAGAAAAGATTTATACTGACCAACATAATTATCAGGCTTGGATATTGCTTCAGGGTCCCTGACATTAGATGAGAAAACCAAAAAAAAAAAAAAAAAAAAAAAAAGAATGAGAAGAATGAAGCAATGAAAAGAAAATAACTTCCCATCAAGCAAAGTCTTCAAGGCAAAATTCCATATGAAAAAATCTAATGCTAAAAAAATTATGAAAGCATTACATGTCAACATATTATTTTTAATAAAATCTACTTCACATGATATTAAAATATATATGATGTAGATGTGTTAAAAAGTAAATATAGTTATTCCAGGAAAGAATGAACCAGTAATTGGTAAAAAATGGAATTCAAATAAGAACAATTTATTGAGTGTGATAATCTGTCAAATATTTTAGAAATGAAAACTATAAGCTTTTACCTAGAACTATAAATGATAGCACACATTTTAAACCAGGATAATGCAGGGGAAGAACTGATAAACATAAAAATAGTCCTTAAAATTTCACCAACATGGCAATACATAAACACAAATATGTTTATGAATCATGAAGCAGCACAGAAAGCTGTTTGTATTAAGGAGATAAACTTTTATCTAACAACTCCTCACTAAAAGTGAAGAATAAATAGATATTCTTAAAGGCCACAAAAGAAAAGACAAATTCTCAACAGAATTTTGTTATGGAATTTATGTAAGTTCATTTTCAATAGCAAAATATACAGGTGCAAAGCTCCATGAAGAGTAAATATATCCACCAATAAGATTATGTTAAGAGGGCGGGGTGCAGTGGTGCACGTCTATAATCCCAGCACTTGGGAGGCTGAGGCAGGAGGATCAAGAGTTCAAAGCCAGCCTCAGCAATGGCGAGGCACTTAGAAACTCAGTGAGACCCTGTCTCTAATAAAATACAAAAAAAAAAAAAAAAAAAGCTGGGGATGTGGCCCAGTAGTCGAGTGCCCCTGAGTTCAATCCCCAGTACAAAACAAAAACAAAAACAAAAACAAAAACAAAAAAACAAGATTATGTTAAGAGGAACAGCAATATAATTAAGATGGCTTGAGAAACAGAACATTGAAATATCAGAACAGAAATCCATATAGAAATTAACCTGTGGACTGACAAGCCTCATTGTCAGACTCACAAAGCTAAAAGACTTGATATATAACTTAGAAGACAGTACAGATTAGTGAAGGAAAGAGAGATGCTAAATAAAAGATGTAAGGATGATGTATATGTATGTTGCATAAAGTTGTTTTTGTATTATCACTCTCTACAGTAATTAATTCTGTATGAGTGGGAAATATAAATGAGTTTGTATAACTTTGATATTAAAATATACTGTCTTTTTGATATTAGAATATGTAAAATTATCTTTAACAAGTCATAAAATGTCAATCTATTAATAAAATGATTTATGATTTCAACTCCATGAAAACCAATAATCAGAAGTCATATTTAAAAGTGAGAATTTAAACCAAAGGATATTTGCTCTCTTCAAGGTTCGTGTTAAATAATCAATGAGCATTATGTATGATATCCAGAATGTACACAAAACCTCTGCTAATAAAAAATCAAAGACTAATAGTGAAATATGGGCAGAAGGCAAGAAAAGTAATTTTCCATCAGAGGTAATCTACATTAATTATAAATAATCTAAATTGGACTACTTTACACTACTATATCAGAAAACCTTTTTATTCTCCACAAGTAATAGGCACTTTTTTTCATGATTATTTACATATCATGTGCTATCAGCTGCTACCTGGAGAAGAAAGGTTCAGCTGCGAACTTACTGGAAGCAACCTGTAGTATCAAATTGTGTGATGTGACTCTGGATCCATTCTAGTTTATAAGCATGTTAACTTGTGAATGGTGATGATATTGAAAAGGTGATTCTGGTACTTGATTTTGGAATCAGGAAGGACAGGAATTAGAATTGTGGTTTCAAGTTAAATACGTCTCTCCGTGTTTACGTCAGCTCTTCAGCAAAGCAGGGGAAGCAGCCACAGGAATGAGAGCAGTAGTGTTGCTCCTGTGATTTGAGTATTCCTGGGGCTTTGAGGTCTGACTGTGGAGGGAGATTGCCAGAAGAGGGCTGTCAGGGAGAGAGGAGTTAGAGGGAAAGCTGATGCATCATGCAGTGGAGTCCCAGAGCCTCCACTGGGGAGGATAGCATCAGTTGTGATCATGAGTGACAGCATGGTAGATGGTAAACTGGCATGACCTGGTGCTCCAGTTTTGGGCACATGAATTAGAGACTTAAGAAAATATTTTTGAGCATCATATGTTATAGTTTAGGTGTGCTTATATAACGCAATACTGTGATTTGTGGATGATGAGAATCCCCCCAGGGGTACGTTGTATCTGGAAGCTCTATTCCCAGGGTTGGTGATATTAGGAGGTGCTAAGGAACCTTTAAGTGGTATGATCCAGAGTGAGTTCTTGAGGTCATTTGGGGCAGACATGTGGAAGGGACTTTGGAACCCAATTTCTCTTCTTCTGGCTTGAGATATGACCACTTGCTGTGACACTTCTGTCATTGCCATCTGACATTTGCCATCAAGTCTTGTCAAAACTAAGTGTGCGCAGGCACCATGCCCTGAAAACTCCAAAACTGTGAGCTAAATAAAGCTTTTCTCTTTTTTACTATTAGTAAGCTGCTTCAGGTATTTTGTTATAGTGATGAAAGATAAATAACATACATAATTTTAAGAAATCCAAAGCAGTTTATATTTTAAATAGCTTAATGTAAATAATGCAGAGCTTACCAAAACCCAAAAAGAAGCTAACATTAATTATCACAATGGGTAGCACAGAGAAAGCACTCAAATATATAGGCTTCAACTATCCCTATGTTAGAATGGAACTTATAAAGTTAATAAAATAGATAAATGAAAGAATAATCAGACACATCCATAGCTATTGCTAAAATATAGTCTTTATATAGATAGAAGCATGGGGCTACAATCGATAATTTGGGGCTAACTTGTGAAGACATGCCTGGGAAACTCGAGTTTTAGAATGGGAGGGGCATACAATGTTGGGGGTGGGTGTGATTAGTCAGAATTTGGAAGGCATATTAGCTTCCCATTACTGTAGCAAAGATCTGAGATAATGAATCGAGAAAGATAAATGATTTATTTTGGTTCACAGTTTCAGAGGAAAGTTTCACTTCATGATCCATCGGCTCAACTGCTTTTGGGTCTGGGGTGAGACAGCTCATTACAGTGGCAGCATGTGGGAAAACTGCTCACTTCCTGGCTGGGACACAAATAGAAAGTGAAAGAGATTGGGTCCCTCAGTCCCCTTCAAGGGCATGCCCAGGTGACCTAAGACCTCCCCTAGATCCTATCTCTTAAAGGGTCAACCACATAAGTAAGGGACTAAGCCTCCCACATGTGAGGCTTTTTAGTGACATTTACACTCAACCTATAGCAGGGGTATTTCAAGGAGGAGGCCACAGGAGTGACAGGTTGTTAAATATAGGAAGGCAACACTGAAGAAGAGCAGTTTGGAAGAGGAGTTTTCAACAGAGAAAAGAATGAGTCTGACCATGGTATGATCTGACAGCTTCCTAAACAGGCCAGAACCCGGGGAGGGAGCTGTAGCACTGTCTTCTTACTTCTCCATTATTTCCTTCAATGCCCCAATAGTCTAAGCCGAAGGACTCCCTGACTTTCATTGGTTAAGAAAGTGAAGCCACATTTCAGATTCCAATTCTTACCAGGAAATCTAGTGTGTCTAAAGGGCACAGCAACATTTTCATCAACATAGTCACCCTAAGTAATAAATGTGAAACGATCAATGGGTCATATACATGTGGTTCTGTGTAGACACATAGAGAAGTATTTGCTTAAAATTTTCATATGACATTATTTTATCTCTAAATATGATAGCATATATTTGGATGCACACACATATAACAGTTTACATTTTCACTTAAATGGAAATAGCCCAGTAATCCACTTCAGTATATTTCAAGTGTATTTCATTATCTTATCACCTTTGAAAAGTAATGTTTAATTCCCATTTCAGAGAAATATATTAAAACAAAACCTGTTCATAAATGTAATAGAAATGACATATGTCACTTTAAGCAAAGTGAAGTTTTTACTCTAAGTCTACTATACCTCTGTTATAGTTGTGATCTCAACTGGGGGTGATCAAGTGTCTGTTATATATAAATAGAGACCATAATTTCACCTGCTATGAGAGCAATTCCTTTTTACTTGGAAATTTTGGACTAACTTAGAAAATAGGTAAGTTATTAGAGACTAAGAGAAAAAAATATCCAAACCCATCATTCTTGGCTGCAGTTGCCTTCTCATTCAGTGATTGTCCCCACATCACCTCAGGCACATGTGACTCTTCCAGGCCTCCCATCCCTCTTCTGGTGATCGCTCTAGGGGCCAGGCTTCAGTTTGCTTGACTTCCAGAATCTCACAGATGGGAGAAGACATGGGAGCATGTGGGTCCGAGTCTTCTGGGATGGTTGGAGAACTTCATTTCTACATTAGTCCAATGTTAGAATGCCATCTCCCCCACATTGCTGCCCACACTTGATGTAGTCAGAACTTCTCACTTCAGCCATTTAAATATGTGTTTTATGGTATTGTACTTGGGTTTCAGGGTTGAATGTGCTCACATGAATCAGCAAATCATTTTCCATGAAGTGTCTTTTCAAATACTTTGCCCATTAAGTTGAATCAATTGTTCCCTTTTGTGTGTGTGTGTTACAGAATTGTTTATTTATTTGGAATATATATATAAAAGGATATATATATTTAAATACATATATTTTATAGAATTATATATTCTATATATCAACATCATATTATGTAATAAATTTTATATTATAATATATAATACCAATATGATATGTAATAATGTGATCTGATATAATAAATTGTTGTTTTCTTCTTCTCATCTGTAGTTTGTCTCTTTGATGTGTCTTCTTTTTCACGTGGCAGAGAATAAAAGGCCTTTTGAAAAGATAAAATATTAATTTAATTTTATAATCTTTGGCCCTGAGGATTAATCCAGGAGCGTTTTACCACTGTGGCACATCCCCAATCATTTCTAGCTTTTGTTTTGAGACAGGGACTCACAAAGGGCATTGCTCAGTTGCTGAGGCTGGCCTCAAACTTACTATCCTCCTGCCTCAGTCTCTTGAGTCCATGGGATTACAGATGTGCACCACTGTGCCCACAACATCTGTGCATTTTGATGCAGCAAAGTCAGATAAACCAAGAGCTCTCTTATCTTTTTATTTTTTATTTGTAAATAGTCTATGATATATGTATCTTAAATTTTTCTATTCTTCTTTGTTTTTTAAGCAAATAATATTATTTCTTAATAATTATTTTCCCTGTTATAGGAAAAACAAATACTGTTGAGAAAATTTTGCATTGTATGCAAATCCTACATTCATTTGTTTTTATATTTAATTATTCACAATTGTATAAGTCCACTCATTAACAAAGCATTTGTGTCATGCAGACAATAAATAAGAACTCTATGTTCTTTCCCCCAGATGGGATAGCCAGTGATGATGTTTTTACTTATCCTCTCTTGATGTATAACATTGAGAATGGTATCATAAAATGTTTGGGGTATATAAGAAAAATTCAAGAAATTAAGAAATATGAATACATACATTTCCATTATATGATGAAAGTTTTAGTGCTTTTTAACTGTTTTTTTTTTTTTTTTTTTTTTTTTTTTTGGTCTCAGAAAAGCAGAATTCTGGACATTATCTATTTCTTCAATGAAATGTATTATTTATCTGTGAATAAATTATCAATTATTTCCACAATTTTTTGTGAAATATGATACAATTCCCCTTTAAAATAAGGCACAGCATTATAGATGTATCCTCACCACAGAAGAGCACACTCTAAATTTGAAAAACATAATTCTCTCTGGCCATTAAATAAATATATTTTTAAAAAAATGTTTGTTTTTATAATGCATAAATGTAATGTCATTACCTCAGGGCATCATGAGTTTATTTCTGCTAATGAGAAACAATCTATTCAGCTCTTTTCCATCATATTTTTCAAGCCAATTTTGAAACAAGACCTCAGCAAAGTGGTTCAAGTTACCTTATAGAAATGGGTTTCAGATTTTTCATTAAGTCAAACTCACTCTTTTCTTAGCATATAGCTTCTTCAACAAACAAGGAGAAAATTGAATAAGCAAAATGAAAACATGCACAAGAATTGCTTTTAAAATTAAAGGTAGAAGAAGTCTATGATCACTTATTTACATCAATATATGTGTGTCACCCTTACCAGGACTGCAGAATAAACCAAATGGGACAGATGTGTTTCCAGTCTTGAGGGACTGTGACCTCACTGAAGTGCCAACATTCTGGATAATTTTCAAGGAGTATGAGAACCATATAATAAATTATTAGGTTTCAGAAGATCTCAGTTTAGGTAGAAATTTTATTTTTGTGTGTCCTCTCCAATTTCTTTTGTCAGTGTTTTATAATTCTCTTTGCAGAAATGTTTCGCTTCCTCTACTAAATTCATTCCTAATGTTTTAAGAATGTTTTGGAATATATAGCTATCATAAATGGGATTGCTTCATTAATTAAATGAAAATGCTAGGACTGAGAAATAAAGACCCCATTTCTCACTCATCTGTGAAAGCTGAAGAAGTTGATATCATAAAGAAAGCACCGGTAAAGCGGCAAAGTTATTCACACAACTCTGTGATTGATAGTCAGATTGATTATGGTCAACAGCTATGGGGTGTGTTGGGTTTGGGGCCATGGGATCACTGAGGTAAGGAACTTGGGGGCTATGTGACAGGAAACCACAGGAGGTTGGGAAAGTTTGAACTAGACCAAAGGTGATTGGGTAGAATTGTTTCTTTCTTTCTTTTTTTTTTTTTTTTTTTTTTATTTGTACTAGGGATTGAACCCGGAGACACTGTACTGCTGAGCCACATTCCCCATCCCCCCTCTCCCTCTCTCCCTCTCTCTCTCCCTTCCTTCCTACCTTCCTTCCTTCTGTCTTAGTCATTCCTGTTTTATATTTTATTAACCTATTAAATGTGTATTTCATGGTTTGTGACCCCCTCAACCCTTCTTACCCCTGTGATTCATTTTTCTTTTATGGGTTCTTTTTAGTTACATATGACAGTAGAATCTATATAATTAAACAAGCATGGAATGTATCTTATGCTATGAAAATTAGGACTCCATTCTTGTGGATGTACAAGATGGTGAGATTCACTGTGGTGTATTCATGTATGTACATACGAAGGTTATGTCAGATTCATTCCACTGTCTTTTCTTTTCCTATTCCCCCTTCTTTCCCTTCATTTTTATTTTGCAATCCACCTGCCTCAGCCTCTAAGTCTCTGGAATAGATACCACTGGTTTTTGGTGATCAGTTCTGCTCCTGCACATGTTGAAGTTTGAACATTAGAGAAGCACGCTGAGGCAACCATATAAAGCAGGGTTTATTTAAAAAGGGGTAAAAGACTTCTCTTGGGAGGGAGAAGGAGGCCATAGCTGGTATCCTGGCATCCCAAGAAGCAAGGTGTTCTGCCTTTTTCATATGTCCTAGGCTTCCTTTGTTCTCCTGCTCTCTTTCCTTGACTAGGCCCAGGAAATGCTCAGTGGGTTGGCCAAAAGGTGGGAAACAGGGGGAAGAGCAGGATGGAGCAGCCCAGGACGCATTAATTAACAACTTTATAACTCCCTGTAGGAGCAACAGGTTGGAGCAGAGGCAGGTTCTTGATTACGGTGGAGGAAGGGCTCTGAAGGCATTAGCATTTCAATCCCTCTCCAACTTCCCAGACCCAAATTGGCCTCCTTGTTTGACCTGACTTGATCTTTCTATCTGTACTGAATGCCTGTCTAATTCTGGCTTTAGCTACAACTGGGTTTTAAACAACTTATCTCAGGTGTAAAAAATGAATGCTAAGAAAACAATTATATAAACAAATTTATGACAAGACTGTAAATATAAATCTTGTACTTCATAGTCATGTAATATTCTTTGCTATGTATGTGCCTAGATGCATTTTAAAAAGAATGCTAATAAGGCTCCAAAACACAAATCAATTACAAAAAATTATCATTTTTCAGCCACATAAATGTTATCTTAACATTTTTAAGTACAAACCATTCTGCCTAAAGTCTTAAAATATTTGGAACATATTATACTTAAAAAGTCAGTTCTTTCTTTATCTAAAGTTAATGTGGTACTATGAAGAATATCATAGATGAAACTCAGAATTGCTGTTACCTTCCCATATCTTGTGCCTAAATTTCTGACCAGAAATAGGAACTAAGCTTAATTTGTCAGAAGTTCCAAAACATTCAATGACATTTTGCTTTCTGCTCAACTTCATACTTGTAATGAACATACTTTGGACAAAGGACAGTAATTGCAATTTCAAGGATCACCTTGTAAATAAACACATGTGCAGTGCTGAAGAATAAGAGAGTCATGACTTTTTGGCTTTGTGTTATTTCAATATTTCATCAACAGAATAATGGATTGTTTTGCAAAGACTGAGGATGAAATTTTCATTAGCAAATAACTGACTATTACAAAGTAACTCTCAAGAATCAAAAGACTAAGAGCATGGAACAAGGGCTGCATTACTCAAACAGGCAGATTGGTGTACATCAGAAATCATCTTGTGATTTCACTAGATGCATTGACTGTCTGCCTACTTGTCTACCTATAAACCTGTCCTTACTGATAAATTTCTTTAATATTTTTATCATGATGGTTTCTATTTAATAACACACATGGATTCTAAGGATTCAAGGAAGATATTTTCTTACATGCTGTCTGATTCTTTATAAAGATAACACTCTTATTTTCTTCAACTGAAATGTTCCAAGAACATCAGCTACAAAAAGCCTTTTTTCCTTGTTGGCTTGTTCCATCTTCCATTGACTGATAGTGTGTGTGTGTGTGTGTGTGTGTGTGTGTGTGTGTGTGTCTGAGAGAGAGAGAGAGAGAGAGAGAGAGAGAGAGAGAGAGAGAGAATAAAGGGAGGTGTATAAATGATTGATCAGAGACCACAACCTGTCCTCAAACCTTAAAGACAGTAATAAATTATATGTGTAAAAATTATAATGCTACTGACACTCTCATAGATGATAGAAAATTAACTGCTGAGTGGTTTAAGAAACATTGAGCACATCATCATATGACTTTATAACAAATAGACTTGATATGCATTGGAATTGTACTATGTGACTATGAAGCTAAAAACTATTTGTGTAAAAAGTTCTGCTGTGCAACATACTGTTGTTTGGGTTGGTCTTAAATTCACCACAAAAAAAGTGCTAGGACTTGAGTGAGCCCTTCAAAGGTTTGTGAGCTGGTGGCTTGGTCTCCAATCTGGTGAGGTTGAGAGGAGGTAGAGCCTTTCCAAGGCGAGACCTGTGGAAGGTAATTAGGTCACAGTGGCTTCACCCTTTTGAATGGATTAATGCTTTTGTAGTGGGTTTAGTTGGGTCTCATAGGATTAAATTATTTCTCTGGAAAGTGAGGGAGTACAAAGTAAAGCCAGCCCATGTGTTTGGTCCCTTCTGCATGTGGCCATTTCCCCTTGCCCTTCTCTGCAATGCTGGGTTGTAGCCAGGGGTCCCTTGGATTTATATTGGGCAATAAGAACAAAAATGAGAGTGATGTTAAAATTACATGTTGTACTAAAGCATTCAACCATTATGCCTCAATATTCACCATCTTTGATAACAAATGAAAAGAATAAAATGAATTCTTATTTATTTCTCAAATTGCTTTGGCAAAAGACATTTGTATTACATATAAAATTTCTAGTGTAATTGTAGACATTTTATTGGGAGTTGTGTGTGTGTGCATGTTTGAATATCACAGAGAAGCGACAAATATGTTTGAACTTTCTGCTGCATATTCAAAGCCATGTACAGGATATTCATGCAAGCCAATAAATATTAATCACAGGTATACACTAACAAAATACACTAAAATAGATTTCACAAACTCATAAGGATTTAGTGCTTGTTATTGTAGTCAAACCTTCCGATTCAATTAGTTGCATTGTAAGTGAAGAGATGTGCAATAACTTAAAAAATCATTCACATTTGCTGTCCTCATCTTCCCTTGCCAAGCAACTGTTAATAATTGCTACCTCTTAAGTGAGATGAAATGTCATCTTCTCCTGTGGTTTACATTTTAAAATTTATTTTTCTGTATTCTCCTATGATAACAGCTTTCAGCCAAAACATTAAATTAAATTTTAAGTTATGGAAGCATTTGTGAAATAACAAATCTGCATTCAGTTCCCTCCCTCCTCTGCATTAGTGCATGTCATGGTGTCACTATCTCTCTGTAAACTAAGATATACTGTGAAACTTAGCTGTGTGTTTATTGATGAATCACATAATCATTTAACCACAATTAGAAACAGAATAAATTGTAGCTGCTTCAAATTCTGTTAGCTCATGAAGATGTACTTGAATGTCAAAATATATTCATAGGAAAAGAAAAAAATAGCATAAGTAATTTAATTGAGCTGAATTTTTATATTTCACTAATGGGTATAATCACTGTTCCACTGACAGCATAAGTCATTTTTGTGCACAGCAAGAAACCACTGGAAAACTTATTTTATCCATTACATGCCATGGTAATATGAATCTTCCCATACCATCCACCTTTTATGAACTAACTCCCTTTGAAAACTATTTATTTTCTGGTAAATTTCAAAATGATAATTATTGTACTCTTAATATTAATTTTCCTGACACAAAATTTTACACCCTTCAAACTATTGGATACATAATTCTACTTGACCAATCTTCTGAAAACTCATATAATATACTAATTTTCCTAAATGTTTTTAGCAGGGAAAAAAAAAAAAAAAACTATTCAGTTTAGAACAAATGAAACTAAACAATCTGGCTTTGATTTATTTTTCCAAAGCATTCTAAGCTCTGGTGTAGTGGTTAATAACACAGACTCTCAAAACAGCCTTTTTCAAAACCAGGCTCTGGCACTGACTTTAGGCAAGTTACCTTATATGATTGCAACTTATTGTGCTTATCTAAAAACTTGTATAAAGTAAAAAAAAAAAAAAAATGCATGCAGATATATATGATGCATTTTGGAATTTGGTAATTTTAATTTGAGAAGGTAAAATGGTTTATATACCATGTATGATGTATGTCTTTCTGAGGTATCTGGGGCTTCCCCCTCTAATAAAAGTCATAATGATTCTTCTACCACCTATTCCTGTTAAACAGGGTACATTAAGATTGCACAGGTAGTAGGAAGTCAATTCAGAACAGTTTACCCATTGTTATCATGAAAGAAGCTTTGGTTTTAGGGTTGAAAACAAGAAATCATGAAAACAGTTATAAATAAGCCATAGCTTTGGAAGGTTAAATTGGTTGTAATACAATACATTTCCATAACAATTCCAGGCACCCAGTGGTCACCCAAATAATTTTTGGCTTTGTAATTAGAGCTTCTACTCTTTTGCTAATTAGAACCTCATGATGACTCTCAGAACTGTCTATTGTGCCCTAACTACCAGCCATACTTCCATATTTTAACCCTATTCTTTACCATAAGTCATTACATTTATTCTTTTAATACCCATTTTCCATAAAGATTCTAAGGCCAATGTTAACTCTACCTGATTCATAAAGAATTCTTAGAACTTATATTTTATAATTTTCCCTCTAAATTCAAACTGCTTATTGAATAAAACTTCCACTTAATAATTGAACCTATCTTTAAATGTGATTTTCTTAGGTCTTGCCTGTATATGGTTGTTTATTTGTTGCACGTTACCTTAAACTTGTGTGTGCATGTGGTATGTTTTGTTGTTATTGAAATTCTCACAGCATATAAGTCACCACATAAAAGTGAACATTTTATTGTGTTTTAATATGTTCACAACATTCCACAACATTTTCATCACTCCAGAAAGAAAACCTATCTACACCAGCAGTCTCCTTACCAAACCCACCTCCCATCAGCTTCCTGGAGCCGCTGATTCACTTTCTCTATGGATTTCCCTAATTGGACATTTCAGTAAATTGCATCATACAAACACATGGCTTTTTGTGTCTGGCTTCTTTTCCTCAGTATCATGTTTTCAAGGCTCATTTATGGTGTGGTGTGTATCAGTACTGCATTTCTTTTCTCAGGCCAAATATTTCATTCTATGAAATACATATTATATATTCATTTATGGTTAATGAACATTTGGCTTTCTGGTTTTTGGCTATTATGTAGCTATACACAACTGTATACAAGTCTTTGTGTGGAAATATTTCTGTAGTACTCTTGGTATATATGTAGGGGTGGAATTGTTGCATCCTATGGTAATGATATGTTTATCATTTGAAGAACTGTGAAACTATTTTCCAAATCGGAGGCATTATTTTGTATTGCCATCAGTACTGTATGAGGGTTCCAATTTCTCCACATCCTTGCCAACATTTGTTATTGTACTTCTTTTTAATTATAGTCATCCTAGTGGGTGGGAAGTGGTAGATCATTGTGGGCTTCATTTCCATTTCCCTGATGACTAATACTGTTGAGCTTCTTTTCACATGTTTATTGTACATTTGCATATCTTTGAGGAAATGTCTATGCAAATCCTTTGCCCATTTTAAAATGGGTTATTTATCTTTTCATCATTTGAGTAGTGAGAGTTATTTGTATTATTCTCAATACCATTTTCTTATCAGATAGATGATTGGCATATATTCTCTGCTATTCTGTTGGGCTCCCTTTCAGCTCTGTCAATGGTGTAATATGCAGTGCTAAAGTTTTATATTTTGATAAATCCTATTTGTCATTTTTTTCTTATCACTTTTACTTTTGTTTCCATATCTTAGAAAACTTTGCTTAATGAGGATAGTGAAGTTTTATTTATTTACTTATTGCTTCTAAAAGTTTTATGTTTTTCCTTCTCACATTTTAAGTCTTAAATGTTGTTTTGCATTACTTTTTGTACACAATGTTCGATAGGGATTCTAATTTCACATTGATTTGTCTTGAAACACTAGTTCAAAGTCACTTGATCAGAAAGATAGAGTTTTGTTTTGTTTTTGTTTTCCTGGACTTTATGACGTCTATATGTTTATCCTCATTGTACTGTACTGTTTTGATCACTAAATCTTTGTAGTAAGGTTTGAAATCTATAATTCCTGCAACTCTGTCCTTTTTGAAGATTATTTTAGCTATTGGAGGTCCTTTAAATTTCCATTTGAGATGTGATGAGGAAGACAGACAGGAATCCAGCAAGAGACATTCAAGAGACATTAATAGGTAAAACAATGGGGCTTGACACAAGGAATGAGAGGAGTAAGAGGCACCAAGGAGGACTCCTATGTTTCTGGATAGATGATGAGAATTTGCTAAAATTGTGATATGGATGAAGGTATTTTGAAGGTCAAGAGTAACTAGAATCAATCAAACATATGGTCACCATGGTAATTTGTCCAATTTGATTCAATAGTAGCAAGAAGAAAAAAAAAAAAAAAAAATGACAGTGATGTTTCTCCAGTAGGAGGTTGACAGGAATAAAGTATCCAAAATTAAGGAAAAAGAACAGAGGTCTGGCTTGAAAAGAATGAGTTCAGCTAAAGGCACAGAAAGCTCATTAAAATAAAACAGGTAAGATATACATAAAATTCTTGGAAAACGTTATTGACAAATGAGCTATAATCAGAGCCAGAAGAGACTAGAAATACTTGTCATGTGTTATGGTTTGGATGTGAGGTGTCCCCCAAAAGCTCACAAGTGAGACAATGCAAGAAGGTTTGGTAGAGAAATGATTGGGTTACAGCCTTAGCCTATTCAGTGAGTTAATCCCTGATGGGATTAACTGAAGTGGTAGGGTGTGGCTGGAGGAGGTGGGAACTGGGGCGTGGCTTTGGTGTATATATTTGTATCTGGCAAGTAAAGTTTCTCTCTCTGCTTCCTGATCACCATGAGGTGAATTGCTTCCCTTGGCCACCCTCTCCTGCCATGATATTTATCCTCACTTTGAACCCTGAAGATTGGAGCCATCCTTCTATGGACTAAGACCTCTGAAACCGTGAGCCCTCAAATAAACACTTCCTCCTCCATAATTGTGCTGCTTGGGTCCTTGAGTCACAGCAGCCAAAACGCTGACTAAAACATCATGTAACTTAAAGGCAGGAGCACCGTGACGCTTACAGGCAGGGAGCACAGCAGATGTCTTCTTCCATCCTCAGATGTGGTGAATGGCGACAATGGAGAAGGAGGGATCTCCTAGAAGGGAGTTCATGGTCAAACATTTGCTGAAGAGTTTCAGCATTCCTGTGTAGGAGATAAAAGCTGTGTTTCCAGGAGATGATGTCCTGAGTCTTTGGACAATCTGGCTCATGATTATAGTTAAAAGTTGTTTTCTAAAATAGATTTTGTGTTCCATTCTGGAAGCAAACAAATGTCATATACTAAAATTTAATAAATTATTAATATAGGATGGCAAACATGATAGTGTTATTTACTATTAGATTTCTAAATGATTTCAAATCAATTGGGTGAAAAACTACAATGATATTTTTGTGTTTTCATAAACATCTCACTACTATGCTGCCTTTGTAATGGTATATATATATTATTGTGATTTTTACATTTTTACAATATTACTCATATACAAGTAATTCTAACCTAGATAATTTTATATTCTTATGAATATCTTCTTGAGAAGTTAGATCCTCTTTCTCCCCTCATTTTTTTTTTTTTTGTTTGTTTACTTAAAACTGTAAGCTCTTTGCTTCAGGAATGGTATGCTATACTCTACTGGTTTCAGAGCACTCTAAACTAAGCAAATGCTGATTAATATGTACTGATCATTGACTTTGCTTTGTGTAGGCATTTTCTTCAAATATGGACCATCCAAAGTTGAAATATATCTGGATTTAAAATAATAAGGAAAAAATCTTAATAGCCCACTTCCTACTGGATGTATTTAAAATTAGTATATTCACAAAAGATATGAATAATTATTTCTTGAAATTAAATTTATGTTACATAAAATATAAAATATACATATATATGCTAATGGGGTACTATGTGATGCTTCACCACATTTCTATGTCATATAATGTTAAATTAGACTAATCATATCTACCTTGTGTTATAAACATTCAGAATCCTTTATTTTAGCTCTTTGAGAAATACAATAAATAATTGTCTGTGGCCCCCCTACTGTGCAATAGCACACCAGAACTTACTGTTCTCTAATTGCTGCTTATTGATTTTTGATCAACCTTTCTCCATAACTTCCTCCCCTCCACTCCTCTCAGCCTCTGATCTGCACCATTCAGCTCTCAAATTTCCATAGTATTAAATTTTAACTCTGCACATAGAAGTGACAGCACACAGTAATTGTCTTTCTGTGCCTGGCTTATTTCACTTAGCATAATGGTCTCTGATCCTGTCCATGTTGTCACAAGTGATAGGATTTCATTTTTAAAAAACTATGTATGTGTTTATCATAGTTATATATAGTATCAAGGTTCATTGTACATAATTATACAAGCATGGAAGATAAATAAGACCCAGTACCTCCCCTTTTCCTTCCCTCTTCTCTTTCCATATTCCCTTTCCTCTACTAACTAATCTTTATTCTATTTATTTATAGTTTTATTTAAATTATTGTTTTATAGACATAAATAAATATATATATATATATCCATATATGTACATAGGAAAGTCTGGTCAGGTTGATTCCATCATTCCTCTGTTTTACCATCCTTCCTCCCTTCTCCTCAACCTCCTTCTCATACTGCACTAATTTTTATTTTCATGGGATTCCCCCCCACACACACACCTACTTTTTTACTCCCATTTTAATCTAGCTTCCACATATGAGAAAAAAAAAAAAACATTAAACCTGACTTTTTGGGCCTGGTTTATTTTACTTAGCATGATATTCTCCAGTATGATCTATTTAGCAGCAAATGCCATAATTTCATTCTGCTTTAGGGCCAAGTATTGTATATATATATAACACATTTTCTTAATCCATTTGTCTGTTGACTGGCATCTGAGCTGGTCTATAGCTTGGCTGTTGTGAATTGCACTGCTATAAATATGGATGTGGGTGTATCTTTATAGTACGCTGCTTTTAGATCGTTTGGATAAATACCAAGGACTGGGACAGCCAGGTGAAATTGTGGTTCCATTTCTAGTATTTTGAGGAATCTTCATATTTCTTTCCAGAATGGTTGCACTAATTTACCATCCCACCAACAATGTAGGAGTGTGTCTGTTTCCCTACATGCTCACCAAGACTTATTATTGGTTGTTTTCTTGATAATTGCCATTCTAATTGAAGTGAGATGATATCTCAATGTAGTTTTGATTCACATTTTCATGATTGCTAGAAATAGTGAACATTTTTTCATATACTTGCTGGACATTTGTGTTTTTTTTTTTCTTTTTCGTTTTGTGTGTGTGTGTGTGTGTGTGTGTGTGTGTGTAGTGTTTCTTTAGTTCTTTTGCCCATTTATTAATTGAGTTATTTAGGAATTTTTGCTTTGTTTTGATTTTGGTGTTGACTTTTTGAGTTCTTTACATATTCTAGGTATTAATTCCTAATTGAGAAGTAGAAGGCAAAATCATCTTCCATTCTGTATGTTCTCTTTTCACACTCTTATTTCCTTTGCTGTGCAGAAGCTTTTTAATCTGATGCTGTCCCATTCATTGATTATTGGTTTTATTTCTTAGGCTTTAGGAATCTTGTTAAGTAAAACAGTTCCTGAGTCATTTTGTTGAAATGTTGGCCAAACTTTTTTCCTAGCTGTTGCAGAGTTTCTGGTCCAATTCCTAGGTCTCATCCATTTTTGAGTTGACTTTTGTCAACTCAAGGTAGAGATAGGAAGTATTTTTCTACACAAGGACTCCAATTTTTTCATCACCATTTGTTAAAAGGACTTTATTTTGGAGAGCCCTGCCGACCTCCACCCAGCACAGGCAGGCCCAGGACAGCCCCACAGACACCTGTGGAGAGCAGGCAGGCCCAGGACAGTCCCGCTGACCTCAGCTCAGAGTGGTCCCCGGTTCATCCTGCCACTGGCAAACATCTGCTGAGCTCAAGATCTGCCGTGGGACTGCCTCTTTTGACCAGCAGATCACCACGGGAGCTCAGATACGACTAGTTCTGTTCACACTAAACTGCGTGGGATCCAGGCCAAGGGTAGGGCCAGAGTCCACTACCCCATCCCTACCTGGGAGCACAAGCCTAAACCACTTCCATCTTGAGACCCTGCATTCTATCAGACCATAATGGAATGAAATTAGAAATCAATGATAAAATAAGAAATAAAAGCTACCCCAACACCTGGAGACTAAATAATATGCTACGAATGAACAATGGGTGCAGATGACATCAAGGAGGAGATCAAAAAATTCTTAGAGGTGAGTGAGAACACAGACACAACATATTGAAATCTCTGAGACACTATGAAGGCTGTTCTAAGAGGAAAGTTTATTGCATGGAGTTCATTCCACAAAAGAAGAAAAAGTCAACAAATAAATGACTCAACATTATATCTCAAAGCCCCAGAAAAAGAAGAACAACCCAAAGCAGTAGAAGACAGGAAATAATTAAAATCAGAGCTGAAATCAATGAAATTGAAACAAATGAAACATTTGAAAAAATTGACAAAACAAAAAGTTGGTTCTTTGAAAAAATAAATAAAATTTACAGACCCTTAGCCAGGCTAACAAAGAGAAGGAGAGAGAAAACTTACATTACCAATATCTATGATGAAAAAGGAAATATCATGACAGACACTATAGAAATACAGAAGATAATTAGAAATTATTTTGAAAACTTGTACTCCAATAAAATACAAAATAGTGAAGGCATCAACAAATTTCTAGAGTTGTATGATTTGCCCAAATTGAATCAGGATGATATACACAATTTAAACCGACCAGTTTCAAGCAATGAAATAAAAGATGCCATCAAACGCCTACCAACCAAGAAAAGCCCAGGACCAGATGAATACACACCGAGTTCTACAAGACCTTTGAAGAAGAACTAATACCAATACTCCTCAATTTATTTCAGGAAATAGAAAAAGAGGGAGCCCTTCCAAACTCATTCTATGAGGCTAATATCACCCTGATTCCAAAACTAGGCAAAGACACATCAAAGAAAGAAAACTTCATACCAATATCTCTAAAGAACATAGATGCAAAAATTCTCAATAAAATTCTGGCAAATTAAATACAAAAACATATCAAAAAGGTAGTACATCACGATCAAGTGGGGTTCATTCCAGGGATGCAAGTTTGGTTCAACATAAGGAAATCAATAAATGTAATTCATCACATCAATAGACTTAAAGATAAGGAACATATGATTATCACAACAGATGCAGAAAAATCATTCAAAAAAATACAGCACCCCTTCATGTTCAAAACACTAGAAAAAATAGGGATAACAGGAACATATCTCTACATCATAAAAGCTATCTATGTTAAGCCCCAGGCCAACATCATTCTAAATGGAGAAAAATTAAAAGCGTTCCCTCTAAAAACTGGAACAAGACAGGGATGCCCTGTTTCACCACTTCTATTTAACATAGTTCTTGAGACACTGGCCAGAGCAATAAGACAGACAAAAGAAATTAAAGGGATACAAATAATTAAAGGGATACAAATAGGTAAAGCAAAACTCAAATTATCACTATTCGCTGACGATATGATTCTATACCTAGAAGACCCAAAAAATTCCACCAGAAAACTTCTAGAACTCATAAATGAATTCAGCAAAGTAGCAGAATACAAAATCAACACCCATAAATCAAAGGCATTTCTATATATCAGTGACAAATCCTCTGAAAGGGAAAGGAGGAAAACTACCCCATTTACAATAGCATCAAAAAAAGAATAAAATACTTGGGAATCAACTTAATGAAAGACATGAAAGACTTCTATAATGAAAACTATAAAACACTAAAGAAAGAAATTATAGAAGACCTTAGAAGATGGAAAGATCTACCTTGTACTTGGATAGGCAGAATTAATATTGTCAAAATGACCAAACTATCAAAAGTACTACGCAGATTTAATGCAATTCCAATAAAAATCCCAATGACATTCCTCATAGAAATATAAAAAAACAGTCATGAAATTCATCTGGAAAAATAAGAGAACCAGAATAGCTAAAGCAATCCTTAGCAAGAAGAATGAAGCAGGTGGCATCACTATACCAGATCTTAAATTATACTACAGAGCAATAGTAACAAAAAAAAGCATGGTATTGGCATTAAATAGACTTTTAGACCAATGGTACAGAATAGAGACTAACACATATAATTACAGTTATCTTATATTAGACAAATGTGCCAAAAATGTACACTGGAGAAAAGATAGCCTCTTCAACAAATGGTGCTGGGAAAACTGGAAATCCATATGCAACAAAATAAAATTAAACCCCTATCTCTCACAATGCACAAAACTCAACTCAAAGTGGATCAAGGTCCAAGGAATTAGCCCAGAGACACTACACCTATTAGAAGAAAAAGTAAGCTCTAATCTCTAACATGTCGGATTAGGCTCCAACTTCCTTAATAAGACTCCTATAGTGCAAGAATTAATATAAAAAAAAATCAATAGATGGGATAGATTCAAACTTAAAAGCTTCTTCTCAGTAAAAGAAACAATCATTGTGGTGAATAGAGAGCCTACTAATTGGGAACAAATCTTTACCACATACACATCAGATAGAGCACTAATCTCTAGAATATATAAAGAACTCAAAAATCTTAACACCACAAAAGCAAATAACCCAATCAATCAATGGGCCACTGAACTGAACAGACACTTCTCAGAAGAAGATATACAATTGATCAACAAATACATGAAAAAATGTTCAACATCTCTGGCAATTAGAGATATGCAAATCAAAACTACTCTAGGATTTTATCTAACTCCAGTCAAAATGGCAGCTAGTAAAAACACAAACAACATTAAATGTTGGAGAGGATGTGGGGGAAAAGGCACACTCATACATTGCTGGTGGAACTGCAAAATGGTGCAGCCAATCTGGAAAGCAGTATGGAGATCCCTTGGAAAAATGGGAATGGAATCACCTTATGACCCAGCTATCCCACTCCTCAATCTATACCCAAAGGACTTAAAAACATCACGCTACAGGGACAAATCCACATCAATATTTATCACAGCACAATTCACAATAGCTAAAGTGTGGAACCAACCTAGATGCCCTTCAGTAGATGAATGGATAAAGAAAATTGGTGTATACACTCAGCAATAAAAGAGAATATAAAATAATGGCATTCACAGGTAAATGAATGAAGTTGGAGAATATAATGCTAAATGAAGTTAGCCAATCCCAAAAATGCAAATGCTGAATGTTTTCTCTGATATAAGGATTCACAGTGGGGTTGGGACAGGGAGCATAGGAGGATTAGAGGGGCACTAAAAGGCAATGGGGAGAGATGGGAAGGGAGGGGGCAAAAGGGTAAAAAAATAAATAATAGATGATGATAGAATGAGATGGATATCATTATCCTAAGTGCACATATGAAGATATGAATGGTGTGAATATACTTTGTATACAACCAGAGTTATGTAAAAATGTGCTCTATAAGTGTAATATGAATTGTAATGCATTGTGCTGTCATATATAATAACTTAGAATAAAAAAAGACTATTTTCTCCAACTTATATTTTTGGCACCTTCGTCAAGTATCAGATGACTGCATCTATGTGAGTTTGTCTGTTTCTATTCTATTCTATTGATTTTCATGCCTGTTTTGATACCAGTATGATGCTGCTTTTGTTATTATAGCTCTTTAGTATAAATTGAGGGCTTGTATTTTGATGCCCCTAGCATTGCTCTGTTTGGTCAGAATTTCTTTGGCTGTATTGGGTCTCTAATTCTTCAAAATGAATTTTGGAGATATTTATTTTAAGTTTTAGTTCTTCATTTTTTAAAAAATTCTGTGAAGAATATCATAGGTATTTTGATGGGGATTGCATTTAATCTGCATAAAAATTTTCAACTCTTGGTAATATGGCCATTTTGACAATACTCATCCTGCCTCTTCAAGAACATGGGAGGTCTTTCCATCTTCTAAGGTCTTCAATTTCTTTTTGTAGTATTCTATAGTTTTTACTGGAGAGGTCTTTAATCTCCTTGGTTACATTTATTCAAAAGATTGCTTTTGTTGTTGTCATTGTTGTTGTTTTTTGAGGTTGTTGTAAATGTGATAGTTTTCCTAGTTTCTTTTTCACAGATTCATTATTGGGGTATGGAAAAGCAATAAACTTACATATCTTGATATTGGATCCTACTACATTTGTTAAATTTGTTGATGAGCTCTGGAAGTATTGGGGGGGAGTTTTTTTTTTTTTTTTTTTTTTCTGAACAAAGATCAACAGAGATAGATCACACCATCAACAGAGATAATTTGACCTCTTCTTTTCCTATTTGTATCCCTTTGCTTTCCTTTTATTTTCTGATTATTTTGTCTGTAGTTTTAAGAACCATGTCAAATAGGAGTGGTGTCTAGCTCCTGTCTTTAGTGGACATGCTTTCAGTTTTTCTCTATTCAGTACGTTGACATTGGCTTTGTCATATGAAACATTTATAATGTTGAGGTAATTCCCTTCCATGCCTAGTTCCTTGAACAGTTTTTTTAAACTAATGGGTTCTGGACTTTGTCAAATGCTTATTCAGTGTCTGTTGAGATAATCACATGATTCTTATTTATAACTCTATGTGTTGAAATACAATTATTGATTTGTGTATGCTGAACTAACCTTGCAACACTGAAATGAAACCCATTCAGTCATGGTACACTCTTCTTGATGTGTTTTTGAATATGGTCTGACAATATTTTATTGAGGATTTTTGCAACTATGTTCATCAGGGACATTGGTGTATAGTTTTCTTTCCTTGATATATCTTAGTCTGGTTTTGGTGTCAGGGTGATACTCATCCACAGAACACTGGGGATGTAACCACAATATGACCCAGTTATCCCACTCCTTGTATTCATCTAAAAGAATTAAATCAGCATACTGTAGTGATATAGTCACATAGATGTTTATAGCAATGCAAATCACTATAGCCAAGGTATGAAAAGAACTCAGGTGCCCATCAATAGATGAATGGATTAAAAATATGATTATATGTGTATATATATACACACATGTGTATATAACCACACACACACACACACACACACACACACACAAATGATGGAGTTTTATGCAGCCATAAAAAGAATGAAATTATGGCATTTGCCAATAAATGGGTAAAACTGTAGAACATCATGCTAAGTGAAATAAACCATATTAGGAAAACCAATAATCAAATGTTTTCTCTCATATGTAGAAGGTAGAGCAAAATAAGAAAAAATGGGGCAGTGGGGATCAGATATCATAAAGATATTATAGGGAAGATCAGTAGAGTAGAAGAAGGAGTTTGAGAGAGAGGACGGACATGGAAGGGGAGGAAATACAGAATGAATTTGACAAAATTACTCTATGTGCATGCATACATCTACCACAGTGAAGTCCAACTTTATGTATATCTATGAAGCATAAGTTAGAAATAAATAAGCATGTGAAAGGATGACCAGTAGAGTAGAGGAAGGGGAATAGGTGAAAGTAGAAGGGGAAACAAAGAAGGGGACACCAGAGAATAAAATGAAGTAAATTAAACTCCAAGCACATATGATTATCTAAAAGGAAACCAACTATTATGTACGACTTTAATATAACAATCAAAGTTAATATTAAAATGTAAAAAATTTCAATAGACTCATTAGCTTACTTCCCAAACTTACATCATATCAGAGGCCTCAAATTTAAGAGAAAGCAGTGCATATTAATTAACAGATATTGACAGGAAGACGTGATATCTGACAAAGAGTAGTACAACCGGCAAACTATAAAAGGCAGAGAACAGCAATCCCTAAAGTAAATGCTAAATTGGACTATTTAGCATAAGAGCAAATATCTTTACAGAAAACTAGGGATCAAGCTATGCATGATAGTAGAACAATTTTGTAACAAGTATGATTTCAAAATGTTGGACCTAGTTGTGGGGAAAAAAAAAAATACTCAAGTATTTCTTGTTTTGTTCTTAAATCAGTAAATTTTTAAAAAATTTTATTGGTTCTTTTTAGTTATCCATGGCAGTAGAATCCATTTTTATGTAGTTATACAAGCATGGAATATATCTTATTCTAATTAGGACTCCAGTTCCTTTCCTTCTCCTTCCCTTTCCATATCCCTGCTCTCTTTCCTCCGTGGATCTTTGTGCCTTCAAGTATGTCTTGATGATATTGTGAAGACCAATATACGTTTCCATCCCAATTGGTGAGAAATTGTCCTATCACTCATAGTCACTACCTGCAAATATTTATTATTCAAATTAACTTGTTTACTCAAAAGCTCTAGTAATATGAGGTTTTACTAAACATCGAACAGAAACACAATAGTTTTATGTAGTAAATTAACTAGTAAATTAAGTGCTTTGAAAGAAGAGCTCAACCCAACAAGAAGGTAAGTTTTGACCTCAGGGTGGCAAGATGTCAGTTTTCATGTTTACCTCCTTATTTCCAAATTTGATTTCTATAAAATGGAAAACCATAACTATCTCACTGAGTTATTACAGGACTTAATGCATTGAGTACAATGTTTGACTTCCTTTAATTGTTTTAGTAATATCCCTTTCCTTTCGGCCCTTCTCCTTATACTTTTTACCTACAAATGTTGGGAAAACTGATTTTCTAAATACTTAACATTTAAATCTGATCAAAAATGTAAAAATGGCTTCTCTGTAAAATAAGCCAATCTGATAATTGTGGAATACAAATAATAATCATTAACCATAATAGCATTTGTAGAAATGAATAGATGTGTAGTAATTCATTAAAAGTGAAGGTCACGCATAAATGTACATTGTGCCCAGTTGGAGTGCACTCACTGGTCTTCCATATGGCTTCCCTTGCCCATCCCATCGGTTTCCTCTGTTTTCTAGACAAACATAGTTGATCTAATTTGTGCATTTTACAGCATATCCTAAGGTGGGGCTTGGCCTCTTCCATTATTTCTAAGAGGCTAATCAGGGTTAAAAGATAATAGAGAAGCATGGAATATGGTCAGACACTGCTGTGGAAATGTAAGAATGTTCTAAAGGAGTACCTCAGGGCAACCTGAAGACCATTTCAGGTGACAGATGTATAAAGAATAATCGAGAAATTCTCACAGTGAAGAAACATGGAAAGAAGAATGTTAAAAGGAGGTGTATTTTTCATCACACAACACATATGCATGTGGACACACACACACACATACACACACATAGACACAAACATGCACACACAGAATAATTATTACCAGCATCCATAGGAAAACAAACTGACTTTTAGGATGTAAAATTCTTGCCAACATACATTAAAAATCCATTAAATAGTCTAGGAGAGGCCTTCCAATTTTTCAATGTGTTTGACTTGTAAATCGTACATGTCAAAAGTGGGGAAAAAAACAATGTTGATTTCAAAAAGGCTGAAGATTTTGTAGAAGACTCATGAAATAGCAATAAATGAAAACTTAAAGCTTCCCTACACTAATAATTTTTTTTTTTTTTTTTTTTTTTTTTTTTTTTTTTTTTTGGTACCGGGGATTGAACTCAGGGCACTTGACCACTGGGCCACATCCCCAGCCCTTTTTTGTATTTTATTAGAAGCAGGGTCTCACTGAGTTACTAAGTGCCTCGCCATTGCTGAGGCTGGCTTTGAACTCACGATCCTCCTGCCTCAGCCTCCCAAAGTGCTGGGATTACAGGCGTGCGCCACCGCGCCCGGCTCCTACACTAATAATTTTAAAGCTGTTCTCTATGTCTAATCTACAGCTAACCAGAGAGAATGACTTTACCTGCTGTAGGAATTTACTAGTGCATCATCTCCCAACTTTGTGCATTGTGATCACTTTTGTTGCTTATAAGGTAAAATAAGGAAAAAAATAATCATCTCAAGTGTTACTACCACCAGCTTGCTTAAGTTAGTTCCTCATACCTTACTCCAAACTTTCAAGACTCACAGGCTGCTCTATTAATATGCATCCAGGATTCAGTATAATGTTTCCACTATTATTAACATAATAATAGTTATACTTGTGGCTCTTTTATTTTACTGTTTACTTAAATACCTCAAAAAGGGATCTTGAAAGATTGCATGCATCCTTTATCTTAGAAACAGATCTGTAATATTTCTCTCTAATTCACATTGTAAAGTCATAACACTTGCAGAGAACATTTTGCAGGAGTCATCTAGCTAGCTTTACCTCAGTACTTCATCATGCCTAAATCATAAGCATAAGTAGTTCTAGAAATTTTTTGCAGAGTTTAATGGGCTCTCATGATAACCAAGGGCAGGTCACTGCCTTCCAATTCTAATATGTGTGCTAGTCCAATTCCAGTTTATGGGAAAATATTATGATACATTATTATTATTATTACTATAATTATTATTTAGTCATGTAATATATAATCATCTCTAGGGATACTCCATATTTTAGGCAAAGCCTATAATAAATTCATACAACCCAATTGTTTTAGTCAGCTTTTTTGCCACAGTGACTTAAAGACCTGACCAGCACAATTGTAGATTGGGAAAAGTTTATTTGGGGGCTCATGATTTTCGAGGTCTCAATCCATAGACAGCAGGCTCCATTCCTTGAGGCTCAAAGTAAGACAGAACGACATGGTGGAAGACTATGATGAAGGGAAGAAGCTCACATGAAGATCAAGAAGCAGAGAGAGATTCCACTTGACAAATACAAAGTATACATCCCATAGCCACGCCCTCAATGAGCCCCTTCCTCCAGCCACACTCCACCTACCTGGTTACCACTCAGTCAATCCCATCAGGGATTAATTCACTAATTAGGTTAAGGCTATAACCAATCATCTCTCCCCCAAACCTTGCATTGTTTCACACATGAGCTTTTGAGAGATAACATCTAAATCATAACACCAATGCAATCTTTTTCTCATAAAATATTCCCTTCAACATTTGTTTTTGTGAGTTACAAGACTCTTTCAGCATTCATATTTAAAGGGTTTATTCTCAAGTATTTGTACTGAAGTACATTTCACATAACATATAAAGCACAGACCTTTTCACTTTAATGAATTACTAATATTGATAAAAGTCAATGATTTTAAGAATAGAAAGTTACAGTAACAGTGGTAATGGAATATGCTCACTACCCAAAGAAGAAATAGAACATTTCCGTTACCCAGATAATTTCCTTAAGATTGCTTCTGTTCAGACCTTGCCATTCACTCAATGGAAATCTTTCTGACTTTCCCCATCCACAAGAGATTTTGAATTTTCCTGGACATGATATAAAGACTCATATATTATGTAATTCCTAATAATAAATCTAATTACTTTTATAGAACAATATCTTATGAGACTCATCAATTATACCTATTTGTTATATTTCATTCCTGAACAATAATTATTGTATGAAGAGACACTAGTCTGCAGAAGATTTTCCAACTGTGCTGAGCCCTCTCCTATTCACACTAGTAATCCAGTTGCTCCCAAATCTTGTCAGTATTTAGTGTTGTCAGCCTTATTTCAGCTATTTGGATGGAATCTGATGATAGTTATAAATTTGCATTTCCCTGATGACTAATTATGTTATACACATTTTCTTTGCAATTGTCCATGTGCTAATGGATATATCTTCTGGCTGGTGTCTGAATTTTGGCTTATTTTTACTGGGATGATTGACTTGATGTATAGTGATATATGTTCTAAAAACAAATTGTTGCTTATGATATGTACTTTTCCATGTCTGTGGCTGGCATAACTATTCTGTTAAAGAATGTTGTAAGACTGTTATTACTTTAAATTAATAGGATTTGTTTTGCAGTTTTAGGTAGTTTTGTTTTGTTTTTGCAGGGGATTGAAACCAGGGGCTCTTAACTACTGAGCCACATTCTAAATTCATAATTTATTTAGGGACAGGGTCTTGCTGAGTTACTTAGGGCCTTGCTAAGTTGTTGAGGCTGGCTTTCAATTCACAATCCTCTTGCCTCAGCCTCTTGAGTTGCTGGTTTTAGGTTTAAGGAGAATTTGAGTAGAAATATACAAAGTTTCCATATACTGCCTCATCTCCCATATTCATAGGAAATGAAATAGCCTCCCCTCTCTTTGGTCTGCAAAAGTCAAATAAAGAAAAAAATCATCATCATGATTTTTAGAACTGATCATGTAATCATTCTTTCAGATCAATTAAGCATGTACAAAAATTTAAATTCAAATTGGAATTTAGTATACTATATTTGTTATGTTGTCCCATGTTAGAGTTGCAAACTAGCATCACTACTGTTTTTTTTTTTTTTTCTTTTAATGGATAACTAACTCTTACTTTATAATTAATTGATAGTTTTCCCTTTTGTAATTTATCCAGTTAGGTGTGCTTTTTAGTAGGAAATATTAGAAAAGAGAGTAAATGCTATGATTCAAACATCAAACTATATCTTTATGTTTCATAATTCAAATTAAATGTCATTCTGATTGGTTGGAAATAAGAAAATTAATGTACCTTCATTTAATACAATTATTTTAAAATCCTTCTTTTCTGTTAAAGAATTTGCACCTGTGTACAAAAGGAGAAACCAGCTAGGGCAGTATTCACATGGAAAATAAAATTGTGTTTAAGCTGACTACAAGTTCAATATGAGCTAAGAGAGCTCTAAATATGACAGAGTGTCATAGGATTATTAATAAAGCATAACTTCATTTCATTAAATTATGTAGTCAGATTTTATTCTTAATCAAGATACAACTAGAGATTTTCTTTCATCTTTATTTTATTTTAGATTTTAAAGTAATATTTCTTAAAAAAATAAAAGGAAGACAGTGAACGAGTAATTTTGCTCTTGACAATTACACAGATATTTATGTACACCATTTGTAATACCAAAGAGCTTGAAATTTTTGACATATATCATGGATTTTTAAGAGGTAGTTTAGCCCTTTATTTAGATAGCTCATTTCCCCTCAAAGATGATACAAGATGTACTTCATAATTGAAAAGTCATTGAAGAAAACTAATTGTAAAATTTCTTCAATCCTTATATATTTTATATTCCTTTTTAACCCTTAGTATGCCAGAAATTTTGATAGCATCTACATATAATTGATTCTTCTTAATAACATTTTAAATCCTTTTTGCAATAATTTATAGATGTACCAATAAAATGATAGCAAAAATGATATTAGAAATTTGAAATTATTTTAAACCTAGGGGGCTCCCTTGCACCATGAGAATTTTAATTCACTAAAAATATGAATATAGATAGTCACTCATACTTTAAGCAAAGTTATTTGGTCCAGGTTCATTTTTGGTAAAATAATGCATGATGAATCATTGAATGCCTAAGTGGGTGAGAATATCATAATTCATTTTTGTTACAGAAATTCACAGTTCTCTTATCTATTCTTGAGTTGAAGTAAATTTAGGGTATTGTCACCTGAGTCGTCACAGTTTAAAATTTCACTCATGAGATCAATTTTATCATCATCATTAAAGTCTAGAGCACTGCTATTTGTCTCTGCATGAATCTTCTGACTTTAATTGTGAAACGTCTACTAAATTTTCTGTCATATAGTGTGAGCAAAGAATAAGGAATTATGAATTCTAAGTTGTGTTTAATGAAACCTAAGGATGGACATTTACAGTTCCTCCAAAATTCTTTCATACTTTCTTGAAAGAAATTAGAGTAATTCCAGCCATACTATTTAAAAAAAGACTATAAAAAATGATTGACTTATTCAGTACTGCATACTTCCAACAAAGGCCAATACTCTTTCCTTTTGTTATTTAGTCATTGTGGCATATTGATAGTGATTAGTAAGTAACAATGAATAAGAAGGAAATTATTCCTAGCATATTATTATAAAAATTTGTCAAGATTTCAGAAAAAAAATGAGTATAAGCATATGTATCATAGATTTATAAAATAATTTAGTAGACTAGCTGGCAATGTAAAAAGAGAATGGCATTTATTTTAGTGTTTAAATAAATTTTATATTTGTTATTTGGAGGATCTCTGAAAAATAATAAAAGCCGTGAAATATCAATCCTTGTTAATAATTAAAAATGTGCAAAAAAATCTCAAAACCTCAAACAGTGCCCAACATTATTACCCTATATACGTGTATGATTGCACTACTGGTGTGACTCTACACCATGTACAGCCAGAGGAATGAGAGGTTGTACTCCATTTGTGTACAATGTGTCAAAATGTATCCTACTGTCATGTATAACTAATTACAACAAATTTTTTAAAAAAGAAAAGAACACATAATAGAAAATATATTTATATTAGATTTGTATTCAAAACAAACTCTAGCTAAATGCAAGAATCTATAATTTATTGACTCACCAAAGATAAAGTTACAGCTTTTATGTGATATTTAAGGTTAAGAAAAAGTATAAAAGCCTGATGATATAGCTCAGTGGTAGAGTGCTTGCTTAGCATGTGGAAGGCCTTGGATTCAATTCCTAGCACTGCAAAAGAAAAAAAAAAATGTGTAATAAGAATACATTTAAGACAGATTTTCAGCAATGAACTTTGTAAAAAAAAAAAAAAAAAAAAAAAAAAAGTTTTCCAACCAGCCAATTTATTCATTAATTCATCCAAAATTAGAATTTGAGTGTGTGTTCTTTCACAAACCACTATATTATACACTCCAGGGAAGTGCATGAACCACTTAACTTTCATGAATGAATCTCTATTTTAGCTATCTACTGGTATATAACAAACTACCACACAACTTAATGAATTAAAACAGCGATCACATTTTTAATTAGGTTTTTGTGAATCAAGAATATGGCATGGAATACACAGGGCGGTTTTCTATCAGCAGGGATGGGTGGGGCCGGCTGTATCTACCTCCAAGATAGCTCATTCACTCCCATGGCTGGCATTGGTGATGCTCTTGGCTTCTTTTTCTCCACATGGTGCCTCATTCTCCAGGACCTTCCCATGTGGCTTGAGTTTCCCACATGTTTTGTTGACAGAGAAGTTAGATTTCCTACGCAGCAGGTGGATTCCCTCAGACTGATTATTTCAAGGGAGCCAGATGGACTCAGCAGGTTTTCTTTAAGACCGATCTTTGGAAGTCTTTCATTCTGATTTCTATTACTTTAGGCGCAGTAACCAACTCATACTGTTCATTTGGCACTTTCCCAGTGTCAGCATGGCGCCTCCATGTTCCCGGGAGCTCTAGGATCCCTGCTAAACCTAGACTGGTCACTTCATCTATTTTAAAACCTGCTCATGCCAGGCGCACGGTGGCTCAGGCCTATAATCCCAGCGGCTCAGGAAGCTGAGGCAGGAGGAGCGCAAGTTCAAAGCTAGCCTCAGTAATTTAGGGAGGCACTAAGCAACTCAGTGAGACTCTGTCTCTAAACAAAATATTAAAAAGGGCTGGGGATGTGGCTCAGTGGTTGAGCACCCCTGGGTTCAATCCTCAATATCAAAACAAAAACAAAAACAAAAAAAACAACCTACTCATTAAGGCTGGCCTTGATTCAAGTGTGGGCATGGGAGGAAATATATATTCTACTTCTGAAAGAAGCAGAAAATATGTGTGGCCGTGTTTAGATTGCCATAATCTTTTATACAATTACAAATATATTAGTTTTTTTTTTTCCATATGTAAAACATACCAGTTATGAAACTACCTTAGGATTGAGCTTCAGGTTCTCATTGGCTAGATGTGGTCCCCATGTGAATAATTATCTTTAGCACCATTTTCCCGGGTATGATTTATCTTAGATTGAATCCCTGAATTGAGGAGGCCAGATGCACGCTTTTCCCATATGCTCAGAGTTCTGAGTCAAAGATAGGACAACTGAATTACACACTCATTAAACGAGAGAGGGGGTGGTACCAAGCTTTCACTGATCCATAACAGTTCTGAAATTCAGGTAGAAATGTAGGGCCATGTCCTTGCCCAGGACTCAAAATCCCTGGAATGGTTCACCAAGGCTCTTTGGACCTATTCACACAAGGGTCTAGGACTTACCCTTTGAGTCATCCTTCTTTTTCCATAAGAAATGACCCATCTTTACAACTGAGTATCTTCATCTTGTCTTTTTCCTACTTTTAGAAGGTCATAAATCCAAAAGTTGATTCCTTTGAAACTAACTCCTTTCCTTGTAATCTGACCTGTTAAATATTCCTTTAAAACTTGTTATTTTCCAGGCTGGGGGAATATTGCTCAGTTGGTAAAGTGCTTGCCTCACATGCACAAGGCCCAGGGTTCAATCCTCAGCACCACAAAAAACAAAACAAAAATGTCACTTTCCTGTGTATCAAATAATAATTCTCTCAACTACACCAAAGTCACCTTAATGTTTGTTCCCTGCATAAACTTTTTTTTTAATATTTTAAGCCATATGTAAGATGCCTAGAAGCATTTTGATCAGTGCAAAGGGTCTACAAAGCATTTCATCAAGATTCAGAAAGGGTTTTTGTTTGTGTTTAGTTTTATTTTGTCTAGTTGAGACCATCAATGAGGTGTACCCTTCAGAATTCTACAGATTCTAATAAGCAATCACATTTGGTCTGACCAGTCTCACTAAAGATTTTTAAAGCCCAAACTTGAGAGGTTTACCAGTAATCATGCTCTACTCCTAGACCTTAGATAGGATACAGTAATACCTCTTTATCTTCAGTTTTGCTTAAAAAAGTTTCGTTTTCCATGGTCAACACGGTTCAAAAATTTTAAGTAGAAAATTTTAGAAATTAATAACTCATAAATTGCACGCTGTTCTGAGTAGTATACTTGAAGGAGCCCTAATTAGGAAGGGCTGTTGTAGCTAGCTGGAAGCCATGGGTTCCACCTGATATGTATGTGACGCACCTGTAGGCACCCGCAAACCTGAAGGTATATAACCGGGTGAAAGCGGTCCGAGTTAGGAGAACGGAGAATTCAGTCAGCCGGGCAGTCACTCGGTCGGTCAGAAGAATCAGAGCGGCCAGAACGTAGGCAGAGCGGTTACAGAAGAGAAACCAGATAGAAGAAGTAATGACTGGCCAGAGTTAGGCCGAGGCTCCAGAGGACTGGTCAGAGTAAGGCCGAGGCTCCCGAGGAAGACAGAAGACAGAAGACAGAAGAAGGAAGAAAGAAGAGAGAAGAAAGAAGCTCTAATCTTTCTCTAAGCTAAGCTATATCTTTCTCTATCTTTCTAACTAAGACTCTAAGCTAAGAAGACAAGAAGAAAAGCTCGCTTTAATCTTTCTCTCTAAAAATCTTTCTTTCCCTCTCTCTAAGCTCTCTCTAAGAAAGTAGAAGTAAAAGTAGTAAAAGCTTACTCTGCCTCCGAGAATTTTCCTCCCGTGGCGGCGCCGTGGCTGGCCGTGACAGGCAGCTTACATATACTGAAATCTTTTACCATATAAGTCCATAGTGGTGTGTAGTATCCATTAGTCCAGTGTATCCATGATGTATATGCTGCCCACCTGTTAGTCATTTAGTCCCTATTGGTTATCCAATCAGTTGTCATGGTTTTGCAGCCCTTGTGTTCAAGTGAGTCTTTTTAATTAATAATGACTGCAAAACACAAAAGTAGTAATGTTGACAATTCAGATATGCCAAAGACAAGCTGTAAAATGTTTCCTTTAACTATAAAAGGTAAAAGTTCTCAATAACGAAAAACCACATGCTGAGGTTGCTGATATCTGTAGCAAGAGCCCATGTCCTATCTATGTAATTGTGAAGAAGGGGGTGGAATCTGTGCTATTTTTGCTTTCACACATCCAATTAAAAAAAAAAAAAAGTTACAGCCACAGTCTGTGATAAGTGCTTCCTTAAGATAGAAAATGCATTAAATTTGAGTTCTCTGTCTATGAAAATACATGATGTGTATAGTTTTGTGCTGTCTATGGTATTGCTCCTGGCAGAGGTGACCACCGTATTTTCCCAGAAATTTTTTTTCTGGAGAAGAGACTAAGGATGAACCAAACCTTTTCTCCTTTATGTATCTTCCAAATTTTGCTTGAAAACTGGAAGAGATCATTTTTTTTTTTTTTTTTTTTTTAAATCATATGTACCTAAAAGAAACACTTTGGTCACTTCAACACTTGACTGGAAAATCTCCTTAGCCAATTATTTAAATACATTAGATATATTTTGTAATTACCTCATTCCCACAAACAACGATGGGGCCAAACTTTCTGCTTCTATCTTAACAGTACTCACTTTTACTTACAGATTATAATACCAATTTTATCATTGTCCTTGAAGCCCTCCTTGCTAGCAACCTAGTTGCTGATGACAAAGACAATTAGGGAAAAACATTGTTAAAATTAGGCACGTGGCTCTTTTATTCAAATTATTTTATGGTAATTATTTTTGAGAGTTTATCATCTACAAAGCCCCAAAGTAAAGACTCCATGTAGGAGGCCTCAACACCTAAATGAACACACTGTGTGGTAGAAAGTAGTTAAGTGGGAAACATGGAGATGTATAGGTGAAGTCTAAAGGGGGATGGAGAAGAAAGTTTTGTTTGTTTTCTGGCTGAATTTAGACCTGTTCCTACAGAGACCAGGGACTAAGAAATACAAAACATCAAGGAATTCATTTAAAGTAGGCACAGAAGCCTGTTCAAGAAACACTGAACACATTATGTTGGTGGCTCACAGGAATGGGAGGTAAAAATATATATATGTATATATATATTTAGCTTAAAAAAAATATATATATATAGCTTAGTGGAAAAAAAGTAATAATGGAGCTAGAACTAGTGATTTTAAGTTTTTTGTTAGTTTGTTTGTTTGTTTTTTTAAACCAGGCATTGAACCTAGGGGCACTAATCCACTAAGCCACATCCCCAGGCCTTTTTATTTTTTATTTTGCAACAGAGTTCTCTGTCTACGAAAATACATGATGTGTATTTTCTCAGTTTCTAAGTTTCTCAGGACCTCACTAAGTTGCTGAGGCTGGCTTTGAACTTGTAATCCTTTTGCCTTGGCCACCCAAGTGACTGGGATTACAGGCATGTGCCACTGTACCTGGCTAGGATTTGTTTTAATAGAATTGGAAAAGCATATCAATGCTGTTACTGTGGAGTTTATTTTTCATTATTTTAAAGTTGGCTTTACGCAGAGTCATCTCAAGTGCAGGATGGACGATAAAGGACAGAATGGCAGGTTATCAGGGTGGGGCTCTGGAGTTATTTCAGAGGCAGTTTTTACAGTTTTGCCAAATACTGTAAGAGCATTGGCAGTGGGAATGGAGAGGACAAGGCAGCTCGGAGTTTTAATCACAAGCTTTCCCTACAATTCATTATCAATTTTTCTTGCTCTATCACTCTCTGTCCACTTCAAAGAACAGCTCTCCATCACGTAGGATTTTGCTGAAGCTGAGAGCAAATGCATTGTATAAACTCAACACTCCACCTGCTGCAAAAATGCAAATACGGACAGCATATTTCAGGATATTTCTTGGATCTTAAAGCTGCTTTAATTAAAGCGTTTTATTAGCCAGTTTCATTATTCGGTTGCTTTTGAGTTTTTGAAGAGATCAAGGAGTTGGTGATTGAAGTCTTCTAGAAAACACTGAAACTTGTTGTTGACAAGGATCAAGATGCAATTAATCATGCTCTTGACTCAGCCTTCAAAATCACTGTCACTCCCAGAGATTCAAATGGATATAATATAAGGTCATCTTAGTTTTGAAGTTAATGGCTTTGCAATTAGAAATAGCCAAAGGCTAAGAGCATCTTATCTTAAATTTATCTTATAAAAGGAAATACATTTATTCCAATAACTTCTTCCCTATTGCCAGTTCTTCCCTATATATAATTTTCTTATATAAATAAAGTAGACTTTTTGGTCATCATATCCAGGGGCAAACAGCATTTTATTAGTTTATTGGCTTCAGCTTGACTCTTGCCAACTATTGAAACAAATGTTTGAAAAATCAGTTATTCGTCTTTAACATCCTTGATCCAGAAACTCTATACTCAACTTTCTGCCTTAAAACCTAGATAAAATCTATATAAAATCTATCTAAAATCTTCCAATGGTAGCACACTCTCTCTCATATTGGTCTAACGCTAAAACAGAAAACTATAATAACATTGATTTTAATTACATAATAAAAATAGTAAATTAAATCATCAGCCACAGGAAGGATTGGCAATTATTTTCTAATAGGTTGTCATGAATTAAATGAGTCTACACACAGTACTTATTTCTTTTGAAAACACAACAGCCAATGATTTTCAAAAATAATTAAAGTACATTTGGAAAGATAAGCATGAGTTTAAAAATATTTTGTTTTTCCAGAACCATTATGAATACATGATATTTTAATGTTAAGTCACACAACCCATACACAGGAAGACTAATGTCATATGATTCATTCATGTGCAGCATCTACCAAATCTGAACTGCAGCAAGTGGAGAGTAGAGTAGTCAGAGGCCAGCGAGGGAGGAAGAGGAGGGGAAGAGAGGCTGGTCCAGGATACAAAGGGCCACATACAAGGATTCATGCTGGTGTTCTATCACACAAAGGTGACTGTGGTTAACAAGCGCATTATACATTTCAAGACCTCTAGAGGAAAGGATGTGGAACACTCTCAGCACAAAGAAATAATCAATATTTGAGAAGATGGACAAGATAAGTATCTTACATTGATCATCATAAATTAGCTAAATGTGCTCAAACATTACACTATACTCCATAAAGATGTATAACTATTACTTATTTATTAAAAAAATGAAAAAGATCATAGAAGCCAGTCTGAATTTCCCACCTGTTAAATAGGGAACAATTTGAGAAAAAAATAAATGATAGTAATGAATTTCAACACAGTGAATAAAATGAGAATTCATGATTGGAAGAGACCAAGAAAGTGAAAACAAAATGCGATGTGTGAACTTGCAATACACTAGAATAGATTTTTGTTATTTTCTATGAGAAATTATTGGGATGTTTGGTATAATATGAAAAAGGTCTGCAAATTAGATAATAGTATTATGTCAATGCTAGTTTCCCAGCTTAAAAAAGTACATTGTACTCTGGATAATTTCCTCTTACTTGGGAAATACAGACGGAGGTATTAAGGAATGAAGAGACTTTATGTTTAGGACTGGATTTAAAATTACTCAGGGAAAGTAGTTTAGGAAAGAAAGAAACAGTGGTCAGCCAAGATAGCAGGACGTTCAGGACCAGGGAATCTGAATAAAGAGACTAAGGGTGTTCTTTGTACTGTTCTTACAACTTCTCTACAAACAAGAAATCATATCAACATCAAAAACAAATAAAAGAGAACTATATTTTTGTTAATATTTACTCACCTGACAGTTAAAATTTGAATATGATTTTTAAAATGGGTTTTCAGCTCTTTTAAAATTATATTCTATATATTTATTTCTTTTCTCCAGATAGATAATAACCTGATATCATGATTCATATTTAAGTTATCTGACACACATTGGAAACTATGTGGACATACTCTATCAGTGTTCTTTGTGAAAAACAAAGGAAAAAAAAACATGAAAATCAAGGAAGTACTGGAAATCATCCCAAATGATATTTAAAGAATGATAGAATTTGGAAAATAGAGTCAGAACTGATGCTTACTTGGCTAAGAATCTGGAGCTTGGAATTAAGAAATAAAAATGATCTAAGCCAAGTCACAAAGTATCTAAAACTAAATGAAACAGTACAAGCATGTGTAAGTGACATTTTTTGATGAATGACATTTTAAGAAAAGTAGAAAAGCACACTCTCTTTTAGAAAGTAAGATAGATAAAATGCTTAAGATTTAATTACTCTTGAGAACTACAAGGTACAGCCAGTCACCCTAACTGGCCCTAAGACTGTTCATGCTTTTTTCCCCCTTTATCGCTCAGTTAAGCATAAATTCATAGATTTCATGGTTAAGAGAGCCTGAGATGAGATGCTGGTTGCCTGCACTTCGTCCTGCCACTTCTTATCGGACCATCTGCTGTCACCTCAAAAAGCCAAGACTGTATAATCTTGGTAAACATACAAACCATTCCTGCATTTAATTTTGGTTGGAAGGAAGACCCCATTATGTGTATTGATTGTGAAGTGTCACTACCTTCTTTTGATGAATTCTCAATACCTTATAGCTACCGACTGTCTTTCCATGAATGCAACATTAAGCCTTCACTGTGTTTACTCCAAATTTCTTAAATAAATGCTAAACAAAGTTCATGATCTTAGATGTAAATCTGATTTGCGTGGAAGCCTGCCGGCGGGTTTTATTCACCTTCTGGATTTAAGTAGCATTTGTCATCTATGGACCCAAATGTGCGGGAGCTGGCACCGAGCAAGTGATAAGCAGAAGCAAGAATCAGTGGAAGCTGAGTGCCAGTTCAGAGCTCCTGAAACTCTCTTGCTTCAAGTCTGGATTGCATGTGACCATTGGGGCATGTGTGTGTGTCCATATAGTAGGTCCATGGCTATGTCCTACCATGATAGGGACTGGAGGGGTACAATTGGAGATAGCCAAAAAAGATCAATAATCACAGCTGTGAGAAAAAGACATTTAGAAGGATTATACTTCTTTTCAGATCATTAATTGCACATTTTGTTTTGCTGCATCTTGGTGCTACTAATTCTTTAGAAGTCTGTGAGATCTACACTAATATCACATACAGACTGAAGCAGCTCAGCAAACCTCACATTAGAGTGGGCTACTGAAAATGAAAGATAAAGAGAAAATCTTGAAAACTGCCAGACAAAAACAACACATCACTTAAAATGCAATGGTAATTTTGAAGATGGCAGACTTTTCATCAGAAACTATGGAGGCAAACAACAAGGCAGAGATATTTTTGAAGTCCTGAAAGAAAATAAGAAATTTCCTACCCTGAGGCTTACCGTAGCCAGTGAAATTATCCTTTCACTTTAAGAAGTTAGAATCAAAGAAATAAATTAATTGTAAAATAAATTTATTAATTAATCGCAGAATAAAGATCAAAACAGGAATTAATAAAATATAAAATGGGCACCAGTAAAGAACAACAACAACAAAAAAATCTAAAGGCTAAGAGAACTAAAATTAATACAACTTAAAAATAAGCCTGAACGATCAAGAAAAAGGTCACAGATTTTTCATTATTAAAAGTAATGGGGGCTGGGCGCGGTGGTGCACGCCTGTAATCCCAGCACTTTGGGAGGCTGAGACAGGAGGATCGCGAGTTCAAAGCCAGCCTCAGCAATGGTGAGGCACTTCACAACTCAGTAAGACCCTGTCTCTAAATAAAATACAAAAAAGGGCTGGGGATGTGACCCAGTGGACGAGTGCCCCGGAGTTCAATCCCCAGTACCACCAAAAAAAAAAAAAAAAAAAAAAAAAAAAAAGTAATGGGGGGCTAGGGCAATAGCTCAATGGTAGAGCCCTTGCCTAGCATGTTTGAGGCACTGGGTTTGATCCTCAGCACCACATTTAAAAAATACAAAAATAAACAAATAAAGGTATGTTGTCCATCTATAACTACAAAAATTTTTTTTTAAATTAAAATTAAAAAAAAAATTAAATTAAAATTAAAAAAAAAAAAAAAAGTAATGGAAGACCTGGGGCAGGTGCGGTGGCACATGCCTTTAACACCAGTGGCTCAGGAGGCTGAGGCAGGAGAATTGAGAGTTCAAAGACAGCCTCAGCAACTTAGCAAGGCACTAAGCAACTCAGTGAGGCCCTAACTCTAAATAAAATACAAAATAAGGCTGGGGATGGGGCTCAGTGGTCGAGTGCCACTAAGTTCAATTCCAGGTACCCCAACCCTCAAAAAAGTGGTAGAGCACTTACCTAGAATGTACAAGGCCATGAGTTCAATTCTTAACATAGCAGAAATAAAGAAACAAATGTAGATTGATAGATAGACATCTAGATAGATAGAGAGAAGAACAGATGACATTTAGGGTCGTGGATTGAGCTCTATGGTAGAGTGCCTGCCTAGCATGTTTTAGGCTTTGAGTTTGATCCCCAGCACCCCTTGCCAAAGGTACCATCCCTACATATTCTGCAGATATTAAAAGGAAAATAATTTTATGACAACAAATTTGACTAATTAGATGAATTATTTCAAAAATATTACCAAAATACATAAAAGAAGAAACAGAAAATATGAATAGCAGAAAATTCAACCCATTTTCTCTAATCATCCCAGATGCAGAGCACCTATAAAAACTTAAATATACCAGGTGTGGTAACATACCCCTGTAATCCTAGAGGCTCAGGAGCCTGAGGCAGAAGGATCACAAGTTCAAAGCCAGCCTCAGCAACTTAGCAAGACTGAAACTCTGTCTCAAAATCAAAATCAAAAGAAGAGCTAGGGATGTGGTTCAGTGGTTAACTGTCTTTGGGTTCAATCCCTGGTATTACAACAACAACAACAAAAACCCTGAACTATGGTGTATAATATATGATTATATAATATGTAATAATATAATAATATAATTATATTGTAATATAATTATATTAATATTAACTAATTAAAATGAATAGAATGAATTATAATATATATACACATATATAATATATAATATATATACACATATATAGGCTCTTGATTATGGTTTTTAACCTATTTTGATGCACCTGTGCCAATTTCATTTAAATATTCATGGAATTAAAACTTGGGACTTAACAGGTTAATAACACTTTAAATATAAAAAAAAAAACGGATCTTAAGGAAGAATCTAAAATGTTTAAGGTGTATATAACATCAAACTTACACAAACTCTTTCAGAAAACAGAGGAAATTTGTATCTGTAACTAATTTCAAGAGACAGGCAGAAGTCTTACACCAAAACCTTATAAAATTTTTACAAAACAAGAAAGCAAGCTGTTAGGAGATATGATACAACCGCATGAAAAGTACTTCTGTATCATGA
Organism: Tamias sibiricus; assembly: GCA_025594165.1. NCBI lineage: Eukaryota > Metazoa > Chordata > Mammalia > Rodentia > Sciuridae > Tamias > Tamias sibiricus. The sequence goes on from CM046670.1 coordinate 19,209,873, forward strand.
CCTGGAGCTGTGTAAGCCAGGAATCCAAGTGCTGTAGGTGAGCTCTCAGAGGGCTCTTCGTGATTCCCCCAGTGGTTCAGAGTGGACTGGATTTAGAGAATCATTTCCATATTCATATCAGCTTACCCAAAAGACTGAAGCTATGGTCTTGCTGTGTTCTTGGTCTATCCCTCTTCCTTGCCCTCTTGGAGTGCTCAATTCAGAAGACTGCTGCCAAGTCTACTGAGCAAGAGATTGTGAACACCTGCACCCTTCCACTGCATGGCCCATGAGGAACCCAGGGCCGCAGTCTTGGTACATGTTCACAGGAGGCTTCAGCCCAAGCAGTAGTTAAAATGGCTTATCCCAACCCATGTAAGATGTGCTGACTTCCTGACCCACAAAAAATTGTGAAATAAGTGTTGTTCTAAGGTGTTAACTTCTAGGGCAACTTGTTGTGGTTTAACTTTAAAATAATAAATGTGAGCCAACAAATTAAGTAAATGAAGAGCGATCATATTACCATTTAATTAGAAATACATAAAAATATATGTCAAGTACAATTCATGATTTAAAAAAAACTCTCAAACTAGAATAAAAGAGAACTTTTCATTTATTTCTTTATTTTTGGTAGCAGGGATTGAACCCAGGGTTATATAACCACCAAGTGACATCCCCAGCCCTTTTTTAGTTTTTAATTTTGAGGCAGGGTCTTGCTTAAATTGCTCAGGGCCTCACTAAATTGCTGAGGCTGGCTTTGAATTTATGATCCTCCCTCCTCAGCCTCCTGAGCAGCTGGGATTACAGGTATGTGCCACTGTGACCGGCCTGTAAAAGAAAACATTTTGTATTGATAAAGAGCATCTAAACAAATATAGAACTATCATCATGCTCTGTGGGGAAATACAGAAATATTTTTCTTAGTTTGGGAATGAGGGACATATACTCTATTTCAGTTTGACATTTTACTGTAATCTTGGTGCGATAAAGCACACACACACACATACACAAAAGATAAAACATTTAAACTTGTGCATTATGAATAAGTAAATAAATAATTAAAAAAAGATAAAACATGTACAGATAAGAAAGGGAAAAACATGATATCTTTAATTATCCAAAGGGTTGTTTACATAGGAAGTTTTGTTTCAATTATAGAGCAAAGTGGAATTTTGGAGTGCAATAAAATGTAAATATTTTTAAAAATTAGTGCTTTCATATTCTAACAACTGACATTTGTAAAAGTTAAACTAAGAAATGATTACATTTATAGTTCTGTGAAAAAAAACAAAAAACTGAAACATTCCAGAATGAAATAATAAAAGGTGGTGGCTGGGTTTGTGGTTCAGCGGTAGAGTGCTCGCCTAGCATGCTCGAGTTAACTGGGTTAATATTTATATATTTTATATATATAAAAATAAATAGAATAAAGGTATTGTGTCCAACTACAACTAAAATAAATAAATAAATATTTTTTTAAAGAAAGAAATAATAAAAGATGTATAAGAAACCAGGTGTGGGGACCAGACCTATAATCCCCACAACTGAGGAGGCTGGGGCAGGAGGATAGCATGTACAAGGAGAGCCCAGGCAACTTAGCAAGGTCTTGTCTCAAAGAATAAAAACAAAAAGGACTAAGATTGTAGTTCAGTGGCAAAAGACCCAGAGGTTCAATTCTCAAAAATAAAGAATAATAAAAAAAGGTAGAAGATATAATTATTTAAAACTATGTAAAATTTCTCCAATAAATTAAAGAAGGTATAAGTTAATGGAGTAACAAACCATGTTAGATTTATGCAGAAATGATTGTATGGATTGATAGAGTTATTATTTTTTTTGGGGGGAGGGGTACCAGAAATTGAAACCAGGGGTGCTTAACCACTGAGCTATATCCCCTAAACCTTTAAAATAAATTATTTTGAGTTGGGGTTTGGCTAAGTTGCTTAGGGCCTCACTAAGTTGCTGAGACTGGCTTTGAACTTGGATCCTCTTGCCTCAGCTTCTGAGCTACTGGGATTACAGGTGTGCACCACCATGCTGGGCTAGAATTATTATTGTTTAGTTACCATTTTTCCCCAAATTCATCTATCAATTCAAGGTTATCATATTCAGAGTACCACTATTCAATTTATAGAAATGGGAATGATTATTTTAAAATTTACAGTGCAAATGATCCACAATAGGTAAATCATTAAAATAAATTTGGAGGATTTATAAGAATCATTATAAGGTTACTAAGAGTGTGATTTGCACATTAAAGTATACACAGATTAAAGTAGATACAGAATAAGGATTTCAGAAATACAGGCTTTCATATATGGTCAATTAATTTTTGACAAAGGTGATGAAGCAATTCATTGGGGAAACAAAAGTATTTTCAACAAATAACATTAGAACTACTGAATATACATACAAAAAATAAATCTTCACCTTTATCTTATGCAACAGAGAAGTATTAACTCAAAATAGACCACAGACATAAAAGTTAAAAGTAACAACATCTAATCAAAAAGCAATGTGAAATCTTTCCTAATTTGGAATATGAGAAGATTTATTTTGACACACAAATATATAAGTTAGAAGGACTATATTTAGTTTTCTCAAAATTAAAAATTCTTTCTTTTTTTTTTAAAGTACTATTTAAAAAGGGGGATGGCAAGTTATGGAATGGGAGAAATATTTGCAACAAATATATCAAAGAACAAACTTGGATCCAGAATATATAAAAAACCTACAATTCAATAAGGGAAGGCTTAAACAATCTATAATAAAATGGAGAAAATATTTCATACAAGAAGGTACACATATGTCTATTGACCATGTGAAAACACTTAGTAATCAAGGTCATTCAAATTAAAACTACAATGAGTCATCTCTAAATATCCAGCACAATGGCTAAGATTTTTAAAAATGCCATGTTTGGGTGAGGGTGTGGACAGTATTCACATAATATTAGTAGAAATGTAACCACTTTGGGTAACTGTTGGCAGGTATTTGATAAATTTAAATACAGTATATCCCTATGAAATCCAGCCTTTCTAGTCCTAGGTATTTGTCCAAAAGAACTATAACTAAACATCAACATAAATTCATGTATATAAATACTCATAATGACATTATTCACTATAGACCCAAACTGGTAATAATCTAAAATTTTACCATCAGAGGAATGATAAGCCAAATTAATACCCTGAGTTTGCCAGGAGTGGTTGCACATGTCTGTGATCCCAGTGGATCAGGAGGCTGAGGCAGGAGGATCACAAATTTGAGGCCAGACTCAGCAACTTAGTGAGGAACTAAGCAACATAATGAGACTCTGTCTCAAAATAAAATTTTTAAAAAATGGCTGGGGATGTGGCTCAGTGGTTAAGTGCCCCTGGGTTCAATCCCCAGTACAAAAAGAAAAAGAAAAAAGCAGCAAAGAAAAACCAAACCAAAAACTAATGTAAAGGTATAGAAAATTAGAATACTAGATGAAAATAAGTAGGAAAGAAAAATTGTTACACATGGCAAAATAGGTTTCAAAAGTATTGTGTGGGTTAAAGGAGCAGGACAGAAAAGACTAAAAGCAGAATAATTCCATATGAACTTCTGGAAAATGAAAAGTGATTTGTAGTGACAAAAATATCACTGGTTTCCTGGACTTGGAGGCAAGGAGTCACACACACTTCCAAGGAGAAGGAAAACATTTAGATATGATGGATGGATTCTGTACCTTGATGTAGCCATGTTTTCACAGGCATGCACTTCTGCTACATATCTTCAAAACACACACTTCAAGTCGATACAGTATATAAACTTATGCAGCACAGGAGTCACATTTCAATGAAATTGATTTGGCAAAAATTTTAAAACTTTAATTCTGAACCTTGCACATAGAAAAAAAAAAACCGAACTAAACCACACGAATATAACAGAAATAGCACCAGAATGAAACATAAAAGCCCTGTAGGACTATTATTGTAGAAGACACTACTGTCCAAAGTCACCAAGCACAGTTAATGCCTCAAATCCTGGGCTCTGCACGGGTTAGAACAAGACACAAAACCAGAATATCTGAAAGCACTTCCAGGTAACTCAACAGCAGGTACTTTCGTGGTCCACAACTTCTTGGTCCTTTTTCCTCAAATCCTAAATAGGAATTAGGAGTTGGAAATATACAAAGCTATACTGCAACATAACACTTTTTAACTTATTTATTTATTTATCGGTACTGGGGATTGAACTCAGGGACACTCGACCACTGAGCCACACCCCCATCCCTATTTTGTATTTTATTTAGAGACAGGGTCTCACTGAGTTGCTTAGCGCCTCCCTTTTGCTGAAGCTGGCTTTTGAACTCATCATCCTCCTGCCTCAGCCTCCTGAGCCACTGGGATTATAGGTGTGCACCACTTCAGGAATTTGCCTGGCAACTTTTTAACTAATTAAAAGTGGAAGCAACAGCATTTACAAGTCTAGAGGAGAGTTTAAGTCCCAATTGAGCAGGATGGGCTGATGCCATCCAGAGTTCTTAAGGACTGGCATGAGCCAGAACAGCCAGAGGAGGAGACCATGACTCTCACTGAAGAGGAGGAACAACAGCCCTGTGAGGAAAGCTTCAGGGAGGCAGCATCCGGCCTCAGTTTAATTCATACAAGCTAACATTTGAGGCATTATTTTAAAATTCAGTGTGTTCCACAGGTGCACGAACAATGTCATTTTCCACTGGGATCTGGGTTGGCTCTGGATGGCCACGCTCATGGGGGACGCCTGCCACTGGTAAAATGAGGTTTCTAACTTGGCTAAGTCTTTTATGAACAAAGTAAGACCTACTCACCAGTTAATGAGGTGGATTCACTAAGGCAGAGAGCAGAGAGGCGGCAATGCTCTAGATCAGCTTTACATAGACTTATCAGAGAGTGTAGGCCCAGGGAAACCCTGGGGTGCACAACTGCAATAGTCCCACTGCACCTGCAGGGCCCCTCTCAACCACCAAGGCTGGGCAGCTTCTATCAGGTGGGTCCCCTCCCCACTGTGGTGACCTCCAGTTTCCTCCAGCCCCTCCCACACCCTCATCAGATGGCTTTTCTTCCTGCTTCACTAATCACAAACATTAAAGTCCTGAACTAAGTCAGCAACCTTGTCTATGCCAACTTTAGAATTCTTATAACTGAAAGCTGGGTCCTTGTCCCCTATGCCAATTCAATAACAAGGACATGGTTTTGAGAAAAAGGATAAAGAAGGTGTAATGCTTTGCCAATAAAGGAAGAAACAAAGGGGACTCCAGTCCTAGAGGTTGTGATTCTGCCCATCAGCAGGAACAGGGGGGTTTAAAGGAGCTATTCAGAGGCTACATTTCAGGTGTGCCCTGACTGGTGCTAAGCAACTCAGTGAGACACTGTCTCTAAATAAAATACAAAATAGACCTGGGGATGTGGTTCAATGGTAAGTGTCCCTTAGTTCAATCCCTAGGACAGCCAGCTGGTGTGTTAGGATCCACTTGTTAATTTGGAAGATATTCACTTCCTGTGGCAGACACCTCCTTCTGGTGGAGCACAGAAGCTTGTTCTCCGCCGCCAGGTTAGGGAGGAGTGGAGGGAAATGAGGTAAAGGAAAACATGTCCCTTTAAAGAATAAGTCTCAGAGCTATATTCAAAAGGTGAAGTGGGCCACTGTTATTTTTTCTTTATTTACAAGTGAAATCTCTTCCCCTCCCCAAGGTGAATTTATTCCTTTCCCCTGTTCTGCGGACTTCATTTAAGGGCTTGTTCTACACGGGAACTATTTTACCTTCCTTTCTAGCTCTCCATTTTCTGTTACCACACTATCTTCCACTAAACTCACATTCCCCTTGCTTTGAACGAAAAGTGAGAGAGCTACATAAAAATTGTTCTTAAAATGATCTTTTGTTGGGCTTGGGGTTGTGGCTTAGCGGTAGAGCGTTCACCTAGCACGTGCGTGGCCCGGGTTCGATCCTCAGCACCACGTAAACATAAGTGCATTGCATTGTGTACAACTAAAGCAAATAAATAAATATTTTTTTAAAAAATGATCTTTTATTGATCATATTTCATGTTTTAAAATGTGTAGTAACTGGGCGCGGTGGTGCACAACTGTAATCCCAGCCGCTCAGGAGGCTAAGGCAGGAGGATCCTGAGTTCAAAGCCAGCTTCAGCAAAAATGAGGTGCTAAGCAACCCAGTGAGACCCTGTCTCTAAATAAAATACAAAATAGGGCTGGGGATGTGGCTCAGTGGTCCAGTGCCCCTGAGTTCAAACCAAAAACATATATATAAATAAAAAAAAAATTAAATATGTGTAGTAGTAGAAAAGTTGAGATATAGGACAGGGCAGTGGATGGGGAGAAGATTGCCATTGATAAAGAAGATCATTACTCACATTGCTCAACAGGAGGGGATACCAGGCCAGATGGTGGCCACAGAGGAAAGCACCTGGGCAGGAATTTTTACTGTGGTTTCCACCTGAAGGAATGGAGAGGCAAAATAAAGCAGGCTTATAATGGGCTGGTTTGAATGATTGATTTCAGAATGCTCTGGGATGCAGGGACTGCTCTCATTTTCTGGTACTTGGCCCTGGGTGATTCGAAGGAATGCACAGTGACTTGGAATGTGTAGATTTAATACAGGAGATGGTTGAGTGTGGCCTTTGGATTAGTTGGTTTGTATTTGATAAGTGTTTCCCCAGGGGGGCGCTCTTCTGGAAGAGTAGATGGGGAACAATGAGGGAGGTGGGAGCCCAAGACAAGGTGACTCAGGCATATGGCCATGTTTTCCAGAACAAGGAGTCTCCAGGACATGCATGGGGGACAGATATTAAAGTAGCTAATTTACAGAAGATATTAATACATGTTTTAGTTAGCTTTTGCATTGCTATGACCAAAACAACGGACAAGAACTATTTAAAGGAGAAAAGGTTTATGGAGCTCTGAGCTCATGGCTTCAGAGATTTAGTCCTTGGTCAGTTTTGAGCCTAAGGTGAGGCAGCACATCATGGCAGAAGGGCATGGTGGACAAAACAGCTCAGGTAATGGCAACCAAGAAGCAGAGAGAGAGAGTTCTACTCACCAAGGAGAAAATATATATCCCAAAAGCACTTCCCCAGTGACCTGCCTCCTTCAGCCACACCTTACCTGCCTACAGTTATCATCCAGTTAATCCACAACATGGATTAATCCAGAATTGGTTACAACTCTCAGAATCTAATCACTTCACCTCTGAACATTCTTGCATTGTCTCATATATGAGATTTCCCACCACATACCTCAAACAAAACAATACATCAAGCTGTCCTGCCAAAATTCTTGTTCTCTTCAAGAGGGAAGTTCTAGAAGTAGGTTTTACTTAGCATTTGTTCATTTTGCTCACTATTCAGTTTTGTAAATTTATTTTGGGCCCCATAAAGAGTTTGCAACTGATGTAAGTGAAGCTGGAATTAGACAGGCAGATAGGCAAGGGTCAGATGCAGAGAATGGAGGAATTGAAATGTTCATTCCTTCAGAGCCCTTCCTCCACCCTATCAAGATATCCTGCCCCTGCTCCAACCTGTTGCTAAGGTAACCTGTCCCAGGAATTGCCCCTCCCTACAGGGAGCTATAAGGTTGTTAATTCATGTGTCCTGGGCTGCTCCATTCGGGGGCCCTTCCCCATTCATCCACTTCTCACCTTTTGGTCATCCCACCAAGTATCTTCTGGGCCTAGTTAGGAAGAAGAGAGATAAGGGAAGAGAGCAGGAGAACAAAGGAGGCCTAGGACATATAAAAAAGGCAGAACACCTCGCTTGTTGGGATACCAGACACCCGCTGTGGCCCCCTTCTCCCTCCTGGGAGAAGCTTGTGTTACCCCTTTTTTAAATAAACCCTGCTTTATATGCTTGTCTTGGCATGCTTCTCCGAGATGTTATAGTTCAACATGAGAGGGAGCAGAACTCCTCACCAGCAACTGGTAGTACCATGAGGCCCACAGTGAGTACCTAAAAATGTCTCTCCAGTGTTTTCATTGCTCTTATTCACAGCCACTCACTTCATTTAGGTGCTCACTTTCTGTTATAAGAGCTCATAAATTGCCTTGTAAATGTGTTTATGCTTCTTGATTCATCCCTGCAAAATCTATACCCTGCCCTGCCCTGCCCTAACTATTTTTTTTTTTTTTTTTTTTTTTTTTTTTTTTTTTTGGTACTAGGGATTAAACCCACCAGTGCTTTACCACTAAGGTACATTCCCAACCCTTTTTATTTATTTATTCTTTTAATTTTGAGAGATTAATAGCCCAGACTGACCTTGAATTTGTGATACTCCTGCCTCAGCCTCCCAAATTGTTGGATTGCCGGCATATGCCACTGTGCCTTATTCCTACCTAGTATTCTGAAGCACATATCTCTTGTCATTTCATGAACAATTACAGACTTCTCAGCCTCTAGTAAAGTCTCTTTCTAATGTCCCTCCATCCATTACTTCAATTCTGTACCCTTAAATAAACTTGGCACTTTACCACATCAAATTGTTTAGGACTCCAATGTTGTATCTTGCCTACATGCCTTTGCACAGATGATTAGCTTTGCCCAGAAAGTCACTCAGAGCCCCCTCCACCACCGCTCATGTACTGACTGTACTGATGGCTGCCATTCCACTCTTCCCACATCATGAGTTTGGAGTTCTGGGCTACACATTGACCCAGAGATTAACCATGTCGTATGGGAAAGCACAGAGGAGATGATGGGCTCCCCTTGGTGACCCAAGGACTTATGAAGAATAACAAATACCTGCTATGTTGAGACACTAATTTCAGCTGTGGTTTGTTACACAGCAAAGGCTAACTGAAAATTAATTTTTACATAGACTCAAACCTCTGAAATTTTATGTGTCCATCATCTTTTTATGCACAGTACCTGGCAGAAGGAAGTTGTTTCAAAATTGTGTGATCAATCAATCGATAAATGAAACAGTATGTATTTACCATTACCAATTCATCCTCTTCTCCACCCTTTCAGTGATTTTTTTACCACATAAATTTGATACCTTTTAAAAGGTTTAGAAATGACAAATTACTGTGAAGTATAAATTGTAATTTCCTCATAAACATAGCTTGTTATGAAAGTAAGTCCAAAGTATGGAAAATTCTCATTGATGATTCTTCCAAGCCCCAAGTATATAACGACATCAATAATCTGTGCTAATTCTAATGCTTGACTTCATAACTATAAATAGTGCTCCATCTAATGAAACTGTAAAATTCAAGATGGTGTTACCACTTGTGAAAAGGTAAGATATTTTAAATAAAATCATGAATTGACTTGGATTAGCATGAATATGATCTCCAGGACCTATCCGCCTTCTACTCAAACGTCTCATGAAAATTAGAAAGGAAAAATATGCAGGAGTTCTAATAGTTCTTTTTGCAAATTAACTTGTAATGACTCTTAAGAAGTTGCCATTCAACATAATCTCTCTCCTACTTTAGTTATTCAAACATTAGCCTCTCCTGTTTTAATGGAATTGCAATAGAATTTCAAGACCTTGTTGTCACATGCCATATGATTACTAATGGCAATTTTTAGGTTATCTAACCAGTCAGGCATTCAACAACCCACAAATTTGGCTATGTTTATTATTAATGAAGCTGCACAAACCCTGGTATATTGACATTCATTTAATTTCTCAAACATTATGACAACATAAACAATACACAAGAAAAATGTTATTCATGAATACATATGATTGGTTTCTTTCTGCCTGTCTGACATGCACTAATTCATACATATATTAAATTCAACAAATATTTCAAGGGCCAAATACAGTTTAGCTTTTGCCTGCAAAGGTAAAAACTGCATTGGTTTTGTAGAATAAAGAAAGATCTAAATAATTACAGAACCATAAATGTTATCATTGATCTGAATACAAAATCTTGAAGATAGAGTAGAGATGCATACATTTCCTGGGGAAATATTAAAAAAGAGGAGTGGCTTTGGGAGTGGGTGTTAAAGGCTATGAGGATCTCATAGATGGACAAAGCATGAAAAGCAATCCAAGACAGAAAGAATAGCACATTTAAAACCAAAGATATTGAGAAATGCTTGCTGGTTGTGAGAATTCCCTAAAGGGTGGTCCATAGACCAGAAGCAGCAGCATCCCTGGAGATCTAGATAGAAATGCACATTCTCAGGGCCCCTCCCAATCTTATTGAATCAGAGTATGATGGTAAGGCACAGGAATCTGTGTTTAGCCAGGTGCTTCTCATGCATGTTACAATCTGAGAAGTATGATCTAGGGGAATAGTTCTAAAACTTGGGCTGTGCCAAAATGCCAATTCTGAAGCTTACCCCATAGCTTCTCCCCAACTAACCCTGAGGTGGGGGGTGAGAATTGCATTTCTAATCAACACCCAGGAATACACTAGTGCTGCAGGCCAGGAGACAGACTGATCTAGGAATATTAGTAGCTGATGGTGAATTTCAAAAGTCATTTGGGGCCAGATTATGAAAGGACTATGAGGTATAGTCATAATTCCAAAATGCCCCCCAACATTTCAGACCTTTGGTGTGCAAGCATCTCTGCCTTCTATTCAATTAAGCACTGTCCCAAGTACTGTTCTGAAGGGATTTTACAGATATCAGTGAGATCCCAATCAGTTGAATTTTAGATAAGGAGATTTTCCAGGTAGATCTGAATTAATCACTTGAACACATTTAATCTAGATCTAGATGCCAGAGAAGGAGGAAGTCAGAGATTCAGAAGAGGAAATCTGACATGCAGCTGTAGATCCCCCTGTGTCAGGAGCTGAGTAGGGTTCCAGGCTCTCAGTCAGCAAGGAAAGGGAGGGCTTAATCTCAACAACCACCCAAAAAACAGAAATGAGTTTGGAGGAGATTTCCCGCCCCCACCCCACCTCAAATGTAAGTGAAAGCTCGGTCCCTGTCCCCAGTGCCAATCAACGCCTATTTAATAATGAGGACACAGTTTTGAGAAAAAGGAAAAAGAAGATTTATTGCTTCGCTAGCAAAGGAGAAACACAGGGGACTCCTGTCCCAAAGTCTGTGATTCTCCTGATCAGGAGGGACAGCATGTGTGTGGGAGGGAGTTTAAAGGAACTTCAAGGGTTATATTCCAGGTTTGCTCTGGGAGGGGGCCCCCGGGGCACCCTGATGGTGTGAGGATTTACTTGTTAATTTGGGAGATATTCACTTCCCAGATCCTCAGCAGGCACCTCCTTCCTGTAGTGGGTGTGTTCAAGGGGAATTAAGTAGGGGAAGAAAAGATAACACTGTCTCCCCAATCTTGTTAAGGAGGAGGAGAGGGGACCAAAGAGGGGAAAAAAAACAACAACAATAACAACAAAAAAAAAAACATTTAAAAACATAAGCCTTAGAGCAATGCAGACTAAATTCAGGAGGTGAAGGTACCACTGTTACAAAAAGAGTTTCCCAGTGCTAACTTCATCTGGCTGGCCCCTTAATTTCATCCCAGACTCCTTATCTCCAGAACTCAGGGTTGTTCATTTTAAGCTGTGTTTGTGGTCATGTGTCACAGGACAGCTAAAAGAAAGGACCAAAAATGCCATCCTTGGAAAGTTTGGATGTCAAGGTCAATCCCTGAAGAATGGGGAGACATTCAACATTACTAAGCCAGTTCTTGTTGTCTCTTCATGCAGGGATTGAAGACCTGGACCACGAGGAAAAGGTCTAAAGACTGTAAGAGTTCAGCAGAGGAGGTAAGTTAGAAGCCTTCCATGATAGCCTGTGAAGCAAAGACACATAGCTGAAGAAAGATAGTAGCAGGGGCAGATAAGCAATTGGGAGAAACTTATTTTTTCTCTTAAATGGGCTTGATATGAAAGATGAACCAGGGAAAAGGAATTCCAGAAGTTATAAATAAAGTGAAAGAGAACCTCCAAGAATAACATGTTATTGTTCAAAACAATAATGTGGTCAAATTATTTCTATTTTTAAAAGGGGGGGGGTTAAAGAGGAGATAAATCAATTGTTTCCCTTAAGTAGTAGTTTAAAACAGAAACAAATCATCTTCTAGGACCTATTACTAATACAGTGTTGTTTCATTCCAATGACTACTTACTTTCTTTTCAGAATAGGTGTGATATACCTTTAATTTATTAAAGATCAGTGTAATCTTCTCTGAGATGGTAATATGAAGACCCTTCATGCTCAGATGTCAAGGAACTGAGAAAGTCCCAAAATAAATGTTTGTGCAAATGAGCCATATGCCCTGGGTTAAAGGACAATGAGAGAGTCTCTATCCCTCATGCAGTTTTCAGCTGGTACCCTGATAAATGGCAGGTCAAGGAGGGTTGTGTTTAATAGTATATCCCTCAATGAAATGTCACTTTTTCCTCAATGTGTCCTCTGTGTGAGCTAATTAAAATCATGTTTTGCTGCAATGTCAGCACACCAAGTTGCTGACTTTCTTGTTGTCTGACCACGTGGTACAAAAATGAATTCTGTCATATGATAAACTTGGGATCTTAAAGGCTGTCTATCATGGGGTATCATGTATGCTTTCTTGTAATCTGAAGCTCTGACATTCTCTCATGTACATTTAGCATTCCCTCATATTATGTGTGAATAGAAATTATATAAGTTGCAAACCTATGACTATTGCTGTCTTGTCAAGAGTGAGAAAAAAATAATTGTCATCTTATTAAATGTATCAGAATCTCTCAGTTCTACCCAAAGGAAACTGGAGTGCTGTCACACAATTGTATCTATCTATCTATCTATCTATCTATCTATTGTAGAGCTAGGGATCAAACCCAGGGCCTTAAGCATGCAAGGCAAGCACTCTACCAACTGAGCTATATCCCCAGTTTTAGTTGTATTTTTTGAAGTATTATTAAGACTATGCTTGATGAACACCATGTAGTCTCTCAAGTGATAAAAACACTGCTTGGTTTCAATAAGTTACAGAACATAGCATGAATATGTACAAAAGCAGCAGGTTTAATTATCCCTCCCCTCACATGCATTTTCCATGTGAAAAATAAAAACAATCTAAGAATGTTTTATTAAATATTTGCACAGCATTTCTCCTTGCTCTTCAATACATGGTTAATAAGTAAGTGGTTTCAATAGTGATGCAGCCCTCTTGGTCCTCATAAAGTATGAATACCAGTCAATTAATGGATGATATTTCATCCTACGCTATATCATAGAGGCCAATACAACACTTCTATGAGTCCATACCACAATGTTTAATACCTGGATAATGTTGACAGAAATACACATGAATAAATAAAATAAATAAACATGCTTTTGCATTATGCTAATTTTCTGTTTATTCAATTGGAGCCTTTTATTTCAATTGTTATGAAATAGAAAGACTTGGTTTAATTAATTTGCATGCACATGGGAAGTCTCTAATACTGAGGAAGACATCTATGTGAAAAGTTACCAGTTTTTATTATATGCAGCCCTGGAAAAATCTCCTGAGATAAACCTTATTATTTACCACTTTGACAAGAAAATGTTAATAAAAAGACAACAAATGTATCAATGTATTGTTGCTTTCACTGTGGATAATTCAAGGTAATTTATTATACTCTAAGACACTAAGAAAAATTATATCTGATGTGAAGGGGAAGATTTTTTCTCCATGATGCTTTTTTAATATAACATCCTCAAAACAAAGTACGAAGTAATTGAAAACTCTGACACTTTATATACTAAAATCTTGCCAAGAAAACAAAATTTCTAAACTCATCTATTAGTAATTGAAATGTATGAAACATAACTTTATTTGCTATGAAATTGAGAGCCTCCTTTATAGTGATTTTTATACCTGAATCAAAACGATGTCTCAGAAAATAAAACTAGCTGCCACAAAGAATTTATTGAATTTCACTTATCCTGTCATTATTCTTACCTTTTCTTCAGAAATAATTCTGGCAAACTTTGAAACTTTACAGTGTGGTGTTTATGAAAACAACTAGAACAAAAAGTGTCCTTATTTTTATGTGAACTGAGTAGTTACTTAACCTCAAATATCTTTTGATCCAACAGATCCTTCAGTGATATAAGCTATAAATCATACATAGAAAAGTTTATCTTTCTGCATTTCCTTCCACCAAATTTTTTGCTCTTTGAATTAATACATGTTGAAAGAACATGTACAGAATTTTTAAAATATACAATTCTTTCAAATTTAGTACCTTTAAGTCTTATGTATTTTTGCCGATATGAATGCTATATGCAAAAGAAAACCAGTGTTTGATTCAAGAATCCAATTACAAAATATTTACAGATTCAATAAAAAAGGAAGATTTAGTGGAAATGCTGCAGAGATAAGTAAAACAAGATTACTGCATTGGGGATTGGGTTATTTATTCATGATTTCGTTCAAATATTAATTTAGAGCTTACCATATTCAAGCATTTTTTTGCTACCAAATATACATAAATAAATTCCTGTAGTTAAAGGACATCTTGCTAATGTTTTAGAAGTTATCATTCCTTGACCATCTTCTATAAAATGAGCAGTGCTTTCCAAACATCATCTCTTCCTCTTACAACAACACTGATAATCAGATTCAAAAATTGGTCCAAAGATAATAAATCACACAAGTTGTCTAAGGTGAAGCTGGGACTGCAGCACGTTAAAGATGTCCGCCAAGCCAACCATTTCAGAGGTTTATTTCTCAGCCCCTTGAATCTCTACTGGGCTTATGAATGCTTCTATCGTGAGATCTATTGGAAGAAATGTCTTGCTGGTTCTGCGTCCAGTCCTTAACTGGCTAGTAGACTCTGCTTCCTCATTCTTAGAATATTCTCTGTTGGATTGCTCTCTGAGGAACCCAGCCCCATTTCCCATCCTGCCTGCCTTCCTTTCTGCCTTCGTTTCTTTCATAGTTACAAAAAACAGCCTGAGAATATTTACTCAAATTCTGAGGAAATCATGGAGTTTAAAGATACAGCAGGGACATTATAAGGAAAGAAATGTGGTATGACAGAAAACAGGTAGGGATTGAATTAAAACTCATTTAGATAAGGTGGACTTAAATACAAGAAATAGGGACATAGAGGAAGTGAAAGCAAAAGAGCTGGCAGGATTTAGAAGTAGGAAGGACAAAAGCATTATCACATTATTGCTTATTCTATGTATAATAAGAAGAAATACTAACCACGAAGAACGAAAACTATAGAGGTGTAGGCTAATGGGTGGGAAAATTTTTTAGAAAAAATATTGTTATTGACAATGTGACATATTGTAAATTTATAAATATATGATTACTAAAAAGTGGGATCTCAGATGAACCTAGGGAAGCTGTATTTTGCTAATTGTATTGGTAGTTGTTATCCATAGGTTATCAGATTTTTGAAGACTTGATTCGTTTTTTACGTATATGAAAGACAAATATTCCACGGAAATTTTCCCAAATATTTATCGGAAGTTTTCCAATGTTTTGCTTTATATGTATATTGTCTATCTTGCTAACTATAGATTCGGATTTTTTTCATCTTCTTCCAGATTTGGGTGTTTTATCTTAAAGCATTGAAAAGTTTTCATCCCTACAAACCATGAAATTATCTTTTTGCTCCAAAGTAGTATTGGATCAACATTTTTTTAGGTTAATATTTCCTACTACTTTATTTTAGTCTTTCTTGGAGGGAAGGTGTTGGGGATTGAATTCAGGGGCACTGGACCACTAAGCACATCCCCAGCCCTGTTTTGTATTTTATTTAGAGACAGGGTCTCACTGAGATGCTTATTGCCTCACTTTTGCTGAGGCTGACTTTTAACTCAGGATCCTCCCATCTCAGCCTCCTGAACCTCTGGGATTACAGGAGTGCACTGCAGCACCTGGGCCTTTATTTTAGTCTCTGTCACACAAGAGCAGTTCTGTATTAAATGGCAGACAATGACGCCTTTTAACAATTATTCATCTAATCAGAATGAATTCCAACCATTTCAAAAGGTGTAGCCAACTGTTGTATACCGGCTAAATATCACCTTTGGGAATTCACAGGAATCAAGTGATCATCTCTGTTCTGTCACAATGTTACTACATGTTTCTCTCAAGTGTTTTCTTTCTGTCTTTCTTCTTTTTTCTGTCTTCTGTTGGGAGTAATTTTTAGCTCTTTCACTATTCTACTCCTTTGAAAGGTAAACCTTTTATTTAATCAATTCCACACTTACTATTTATTACATATAATATTGCATTTACTGTTTAAAGTTATGGGAAAATAACATCAAATAAGTCAGAAAAAAGATCCACCCATTCTAAGTTATCATTCTAATGGGGGAAAACAGGATAAACATATGAAAAAGTATCAATAAAAATTATACACACACATATAGTATAATTTGTGAGTTTTAAATTACATATTTTAAAATATGTAATATATGTAAAATATGTTATATATTATATTAATCATACTTATCATATAGTTTATTTAAACTTTTCTCCTGAGAACATTATATTCATTCTTTGTATAATAATATGTGGGCTTTTGATTCCCTATTTTTAATTACAAAACCATGAAAAGATTTTAGGAAGCTAATTATATTGCAGTTTCCAGTTATTTTTATTTTTCGTATTATTTTATATCACCATTAAAATTATTAATGAGCTATTTCTTCTGACTTCCAATGCCTTTATCTAAGTTCAATTTATTTATATTTAATATCCTGTCCTTTAGTGAATTTTAAGTAACTGTTTATAAGGGCTTACTTGTTGACTCTGACATGTGTCAATTTTACCATAATGGATCAGTGTGATTTGTTTCTTTACCTTTCTCAGAGTCTTTGCCTCACATCTGTACTCAAATTCATAAATTCTCTATTTAGCTGTGTCTGTTTTCTGTTATCTCATTGTTATCATCCCATTGCTATACAAAATTTGTAACCAACAAATTTATTATTTTAAAATTCTGTACATTGAAAGTATGACATAGGTCTCAGTGAGATAAAGTAAAGATGTCAGTAGGACTTTATTCCTATTTGAAGGCTTTTAACTTCCTTGACTAATTGTTCCATTTTTCCTTCTTCACACCATCAATGGAAAGCTGCATTCTTCTCACATTGATACTTTTCTAAGCCAATGGAACAGACCAACCTCCTGTTTATATAATTTATACCTTTACGGACACTAACATTTGGGCCTTAAGTTCTAGTAATTAAAAAAAAATTAGAGATCAGTGTCTTCAGCAAATTTTTAGATCTCTAAACTTAATTATATTGATGGATATTTTTATTTCCTCCAAGATCAGCTATGATTTTTCTGTATAAATTTTATATACCATTTCTATGTCTGTAGTAAGAGGGGAATATGCTCATAAAAACTTAGCAACAGAGACCAACATACTTATGTTAAACTCAACCAGAATGGCTCTGAAATATTGTCCAGCTGTGTTCAATACTACAAGAAAATGCATAGAGAGTATCAATGATAGGAGTTAAAGAATCAAAAAAAGCAGCAATAGTACACAGTACAGTCCAAAGGGCTGATTTCTGGAGGAAAGATTGTTAAAATAAATGATAAAAAAAAAAAGGGTCCATTATGCTTGGGGAAACCAATTAAACTGGAAAAAGTGAAATCACTTATGAGAACAGGTATTATGTTCAATGACAATTATAGAATTAAAGAGTTAAACTATGCTTTGAACCATGAGGGAAGTTTTGCATCAAAATTCTGAAAATGGTCTATTCTGAATGTGAGATTAAAATTCAGATGATATAGCATATATTACTTTTATTTTTCCTTTACAAGCTTTTCTTTTTATAAATGAATTGGGAAACTTTCATTTGCTTATGTTACAACTGCTCTCTAAGACATATCACCTTCTTTTATATTGGTTCTTTTTAGTTATAAAAGATCTGGTGCATGTTTCAAAGGTGGTGAATATGGAGTTCATTGTTATGAGGAGGTCTATGAGCTTGATTTGGGAGTCATTGAATAATGAGAGTAATAATTATAAATCGTGAACTTGAAAACACAAGAGGCTATTAAGTAAAGAAAATAGAATAGGGCTTGGGATCAATAATAAAGAGTACATCCTTTGTAGAAATCCAAACACCAGCTATTCACAGAAAGGAATATATTTGTAAATATTTGGAAGTTTGGGCAGGGATAAGTATCCTTTGGTAAATAAGAAAAAAGAAAGAAAGAAAGAAAAGAAAAAGAAAGAGAGAAAGAATGAATGAACAGGAATGGGGCCCACAGCAGCCAGTGTGGAGATCCTGGTGGTGGCTCTGCTTTCCAGGCCATGGAGCGGCCACACCAGCAACAAGCTAATAACATCACTCATCAGGAAACTGAGTAGACAGTGCTGTCAGATTTCCCCACCCAGCTCCAAACAGCTTCCCCACCCACCCTAGCACTCTGATTAGGAGTCCCCCAGACTGCTTGAAAAGTAACCATCCATGAAAATCTGTGAAATGAATTATCTGTCCCTGCTTGTTCCCATGAGTTCGGTGGCAATATCACAAAACTTTGATGCTGTATATAAATTTTCTCCAGACCAGGAGACAAGTGACAATTTGAAAATCTCTGCAGAAGGGATCATCTGGTGCTGTCCTATCTCATGGCTATGTGGCAACTCCACAAACCATCTGCATTCTGCATAAATTTTCCCCAGGCTGGGAGGCAATCCTAAGTCCAGATATAACCATGAATTATAATCTTTGAGCTTGTTTATCCAGAGTGGCCAAAAGGTTGTGCTCAACCTCAAAGTCCATGATGTAGCTTTGCCCAACTACAGATTCCAAATAGCAATATTGCCCAGCCTTGAAAAAGAGCCTGCCACCCTGTCTGATTAGAGACAATCAAAGAGCCCAGTCATGGACTGGGCTCCATCAGACCATGAGGTTTAGTCAGTTGCTTCATCAGATGCTGAGAAACAGCAAGCATTTCCACTCAACTTCAGAGCAAAAGAAGTGTCACAGCTCAACTAGAAATCCTGATTTCAAGGTCTGTCTGTCTAGGATCTCTACCAGCTGGCCCATAGAGAATCTCAAGCTAATCCAAAGAGTGAATGTCTATTACTACCAAAGATCCCTAGGAAAGACCCAAAATAGTAGCCATTTCCTCAGAGTCAGACACTAATTCAAACCCAAAGATTACAAAGAATCAGGGAAACATGACACCATCAAAAAATTAATGAAGCTACAGTAATGGACCTTGAAGAAAATAATTCAAAATTATTTCTTTCAGTTTGAGGAGAACTATAAGAAATATATACAGAAAATCAAATGAAATATAAAAACATTTTATAATCAAAATAGAAATCTTAACAAATGAAAAAAATAAACAAATAGAAATCCAATGATAAACAATATGATAACTAAGCTGAAAAAAATAGAAATCTTCAACACAAGACTAGATCAAGCAAAAGAAGAAATCATTGAGCTTCAAAACAGAATATGTGAAATTATGTAACTATAGTAAAAAGGGGGGGTGGATAGATAGAGAGAGAGAGAAAGAAGAAAGCATAAGCCATATGGTAATTGTGAGATATTATAAAGAGAATTCCAGAAGATAATGGAAAAGAAGATCAAGAAACATACATAAGGCAATGATTGCTGAATTTTCCAAATCTAGAGGGAAAGCAACAGTACCCAGGTACAGGGAATTCAGAGTATCCAAATCGATTGAAAACTAAATAAGAGTTCAAGGAGACTCATTGTAATAAATCATAAAACCAAGAACAAAGAGCAGGTTTTGAAAGTAGCAAGAGAAAACAAACACAGAAAGGAGCTCCAATATGACCATCAGCAAACTACTCAGCTAATATTCCACAAGCCATGAGATCACAGGATGAAATATTCAAAGTGTTCAAAGAAAAATTTGCCAAAAAAAATTCTTTGTATTTGCTTTTTTTCATTTTTATTGTTTGGCACATGAACATACAACTGTCCTAGCAATACATGTTCAAATCACCATTTTGTTGTGTTTGTTCCATTGTCAAAGTTCCATTGAATGTGTCTGGGTAGATCTATTTGTGAGTTTATTTATTTATTTATTGCATATTTCTATTCTTTCTTTAATACTATGCTGGGATTTTTTATTTTTAAATTGTGCTAACTTTCTAGTAAGCCTTGATGTTGAGTACAAGCAATTCTCTCATTTTCTCTCATTGTGTTCTCCTTTAGTATTTTGTTGGTCCTCATAGATCTTTTATATATCCATATGAACTAAGAACCAGTTTGTGTTGATATCCTGAAGTACTTGGCTGGGATTTGACTGGTATTTTTTTTTTTTTTAATATATAAGTAAAGTTAGAATAATTGACATATTTTGAAAATTCCAATCCATGAACAGGAAATACCTCCTCCTTTAACTTAATCCTTCTTTGATATTTGCTATAGTCTTGAATATTTTTGTTCCACACCCAACCCCTTCCCCATAAAAAATATCCTATGTTGAAATCCTAAACCCCAAGATTATGATATTGGGTAGTAGGTTCTTCGGGAAGTGATTTGGTCATGAGGATGTTGGCATCATTACTGAGATTAATCTGTTTATCAAAAAGGCTCTTGAGAACTAACAATTACCTTCTATCATATGAGGACACAGCAAAATGGTACCAATCTATGATCCAGAATCAGTCACAAACTAGAATTTGTGTTGGTACCTGTCTACCTTCAGAACAGTGGAAAATAAATGTATATTGTTTATATGTCACTCAGTTGATGGTGTTTGTTAAGGCAGCCCAGATGGACTAAGAAAATATCTTCCTTCAGTGTTTGTCATAAAGTTTTAATTTTTTTTTTAATACCGTCATCCTAGTTTTCAATTCTTAAAACAGAGGCAAATATAAAACAAAGTCTTTGGGATACATTTTTTTTCTCCTTTGCGTCCAAGTCCTTGTTCTTGGGTTCCTTTTAATGTGTGTCCTCAGTTTTTTTTCTTTTGTTTTTGTTTTTGGCCCTGTTTATGGATTCCATTCCAAGTGACCTGACACAGAAACCCTCTCCCATTCAATCACATACGTGTTGGCACACCAGAGTGACATGCACAGCTGATCGTCAAGTTAGGATTCCCCGATGTGCTCATCTAAACTGGTCTGTTGGAATTGCTGTTTGGATTGATTGATGGTCTCCAAGTCATGGCAGCCATGACAAATATTACTGAGAAAGTGTAATAAATGTTTATAGAAGGGATGCATAAATCAGTGAATGTATGCACAGATGACTGATGTGGGAGGAGATGCACAGTAGTGTGAACAGGCATTAGAGTAGGTTAGATTGTGGGTCACTCACAATCTTAATCTATTGTAGTGATTTTGCCTAAGCCAGTTTGGAGAGTTCAGTCCCAGAGGTTTTATTTGGGCCCTTTTCTGTGCTAACTTCTCCAAGACAGATGCCTTGTTCCCTCCATTTACACCTATAGCTGCTTTTGCAGTGGGTGATTCTCTTACTACTTTGGCTCTCCCTATTCCACTTTTAATATTTTACTCTTGTAAACCACAATTCATCCATATATTCACATGCCACTTCTATAACATTGTTTTATAGTTCATAAGGCTATTGTTAATTATACTCCAGGTGATTCATGCACTTACCTTGTTTCTTCTTAGGATGTATTTTAAAGGAAGTTCTCCCAATTTGGCACTATCCAGATAGCTCTTACTATATAGAATCTTTCATATTTAAGTGTGCCATAAATAATTTTTCAATGGATTACCTGTACTCCTGCCAAAGGAACAGAGTCCAGCTGCACTGATTAAAAAGTACTAATTGCTTTAATTAACATGTTTAAAAATAAAACATTTTCATCCATCCTTTTATTTATCAGAGCTAATCACTAAATTAGTGAGTAAGGCACAGTCAATGTAGAATTTGCTTTCAAGGTCTCCAAAGTATAATTGAGTCTCTTAGTTCATAAAGTCCTGTGTTTATATTATTGCCTTATTTTCTGTTTATATTCATTTACATTTAAGTTCTTCCCAATTTTATACAAACAACACTTCAGCAAAATGCTATTTAAGCCATATTTAATAATCTCCAATTTGTAGAAAGTCTAAATACCAGATACCATATATATATATATATACATACATATGTGTGTATATATATATATATATATATATATATATATATATACATATATATATATATGATGTTAAAGGGATGCTCTTCTCTGCTCAGAACCAAAATGACACTTAATATGAATTACTGGTTATTACTTGAATGTCACCCACATTCTCTCTTAGGGTTTGGATCCCTCCAATAGTTATTCAGTCCTTGGCAATGCTGCCCTTTCCTTACTGCCTCATATTGGTACCTATACTATAAAGCATTAATTGAAAGAAAATAGGAAACATTGAAACACAAAGTCATGTTTCTCTTTGCATAGCGTGAAGCAGAGATCAGGAAACTATAGCTGTAATTTAAATCCAGCCCATCATTTGTTTTTGTATAAAAAACCTTTATTGAAACACAGTCACGCTTATAGGTTATGTGTTGCCAGTAGTTGCTTTTGCCTTATGATGTCACAGTGAAGTGTCTCTGACAGAGACCATGTGATCTGCAGATACATGCTATCTGACCCTTTGAAGAAAAAGTTTGCTACAATGGTGAATTAAAAGTGTTTTATCTCCTAGCTTTAGTCTCTACAAAACAGTAACGAAATATCCCATAAAATATTTGAAAAAAGGCATGGGAAATAATTAACATAAAATGAATTGCAATATTTTCATAAAAATGGCTATCCTAATCATACTTTTAAATCTTCCATTGTTTTTCAATACTTCATTGATAAACAGCTTGATGAAGTTTTGTTAGAAATGCAAAACTTTGCTCCATGCTTTTTTTTTTTTTTTTTCCCTGTAAAAAGATTTTCATTGAATGTTCAAACAGTGGGCCATTTTGCTGTCAATTTTTTTTTTCTTGCATCTAGTAAAGCATGGACTTCACAACACAATAGGTCCAATGTCTCTTCTTATTGAAGAAAAGCATTAACAACTAATGCCCAGGACAAGGTGATATTTCATAGGGCAGTCTACTTAAAGTGTGATTTTCTGGTTTCAAATTCGGCATTTTATATAACATCACAAGTGCTGACTACAAAAATAAGTTTAAAACTAGGAAGTAGAAATCTAGAAATGAAGAACATTCTGAAGATATTGAACTTCAAAAACTAGTAAGCAAGCCGGGCGCGGTGGCGCAGCCTGTAATCCCAGCACTTTGGGAGGCTGAGTCAGAGGATCGCGAGTTCAAAGCCAGCCTCAGCAATTTAGCAACTCAAGACCCTGTCTCTAATTAAATACAAAAAAGGGCTGGGGATGTGGCCCAGTGGTCTAGTGCCGCTGAGTTCAATCCCCGGTACCAAAAAAAAAAAAAAAAAAAAAAAAAAAAAAAAAAAAAAAAAAAACTAGTAAGCATATTCTTCGAGGGAAATCATTTCCTAACTTCTATGAACCAGGCTTCGATAAGTCCCCCAAATACCTGTAGAGTTTCTTCTTTACTTCCCCAGGAGATGTGCATTTTGAATGCTGAGTTTCTCATTCTGAGTCTTTTTATTTTTATTTTTTTAGTTATACATTACAGTAGAGTTCATTTTGACATAATTATAAAAGTATAGATACAAATTGTTTTAAGTCAGTCCCCAGCACTTCTCCTTCCTTTCCCTTCCTCCCTCCCCCTGTTCTCTTCCCTCTACTCTAGGGATCTTCATGTTATTTACTTATATGTATACTTTTAACTAGTGACTTGTGGATGTACATGATGGTGAGATTCGCTGTGGTATAGTCATATGTGTACATAGGAAAGTTAGGTCAGTTCTTTCCACTGTCTTTCCCTATTCCTTCCCTCCTTCCTTCCCTTCAATCACCTTAATCTACTCCACCAATCTTTCTTCTATTTTTTTACCTCCCTGTATTTTAGATTAACGTCTGGATATCAGAGAAAACATTCTGTTATGGTTTGGGTGAGAGGTGTCTCCCAAAAGCTCATGTGTGAGACAATGCAAGAAGGTTTAGAGGTGAAATGATTGGATTTTGAAAGCCTTAACCCAATCAGTAGATTAATCCTGTGACAGAATTCACTGAGTGGTAACTGAAGGAAAGTGGGGTATGACTGGAGGAGGCGGGGTATTGGGGGCATGCCTTTGGGGCATATATTTTGTATCTAGCAAATGGAGTCTTTCTCTCTGCTGACTGATCATCATGTAAGCTGCTTCCCTCCACCACACTCTTTTACAATGATATTCTGCTTCACCTGTAGCCCCGAGGAATGGAACCATTTGTCTATGGACTGAGACATCTAAAACTGTAAGCCCATAAATAAACTTTTCCTCCTCTAAAATAGTTCTGGTCATGTCTTTTACTTATAGCAGTGAAAAGGCTGACTAAAGCACATTCAGTCTTCGACTTTTGGGGACTTTCTTATTTCACTTAACACGATAGTCTCCAGCTTCATTTACTTACCAGCAAATGTCCTAATGTCATTATTCTTTATGGTTGAATAATACTCCATTGTGTATATATGCCAAATTTTCTTTTTCCATTCATCTAAAGAGGGGCATCTAGGTTGGCCTCATAGCTTGGCTCTTAATAAAATATGCTGCTATAAGTATTGATGTGACTATGTCACTGTAGTATGCTGATTTTCAAATACATACATATTTTAATATGGATATTAAATTTTAATATGGATAAATATAAAATACATATCATATATAAAATATAAATAATATATTTAATTATATATGATAAAAGATATATATATATATATATATACATATGTAAATATTTTTGGATATATACTGAGGAGTGGGATAGCTGGGTTATATGGTGGTTCCATTCCTAGATTTTGAGGGATCTCCATACTGCTTTCCAATTGGGTTGCACTAATTTGCAGTCCCAGCAACAATCTATGAGTGTACCTTTCCCTTCATATCCTCACCAACATTTATTGTTACTTGTATTCTTGATAATTGTCAGTCTTTATTCATTCATCCATGGATGGACACCTAGGCTGGTTCCATAGTTTGGCTATTGTGAATTTTGCTGTTATAACCATGGGTATGTATGTATTACTGTAGTACGATGACTTTAATTCTTCAGGGTAAATACCAAGAAGTGATATAGCTAGGTAATATGGTTCTGACTGGAGTGAGAAAAAGTGTTGACCATTTGTATTTCTTCTTTTGAGATGACTATGTTTAATTTCTTTGCACATTTATTGATTGGGTAATTTTTTTTGGTGTTAAGTTTTTTTGAGTTATTTTTATATCCTGGATATTAATGCCCTATCTTAGGAACAGATGGCAAAGATTTTTCTACATTCTATAGGATCCCTCTTCATTCTCTTGATTATTTCCCCTGCTGTGAAGAAGCTTTTTAATTTAAAGACATCTCATTAATGATTTTTGGTTTTATGAGCCCTCATTTAAGGTTTGTGTAAATTTACTAAATTTAACAACTGATTTTTTATTTATCCCAGATCATCATTACAAGTGTATACCTGGGTTTGAGGAACCATGGAGAACAATTGCAACATGCTTTTGTTTGTTATAGTTTTGAACAGAATGAGGCTTGGTTCTGAAGTGTTGGTAGTAAATAGGATTCAGTGTCATCTCTTAAGGTGATGCTGATATTGGAATCAGCAGAGGTCACACATTAAGTTAAAATATCATTATCTGGATATTGACCCAACCCAGTGGTCTTAAGAGAAAGAAACTCCCTGAACCGTCCTTTACCTAAAAAAAGAAGTGAGAAGTATACCAATAGATGGGTAGTCAATCAAAAGATATGAAAAAGCAAGGGCACAAACCATCTCAAACAGCCCATAATGTTTCAACAACTGCCTTCATTCACACCAGTGGAGGAAATGTCAGAGAAGGAACTTAGAAAGCTCATAGTTAAAATGTTCTATGATCTAAAAGAAGATGTAAAGAGTGAAGTCAGAAATTACAAGAAGTGAAATACCACTTCAACAGAGTCTTTTTTACTTGGCTCTATTTGTGACTGCTCATATTTGTAGGGACCAGGGGACTTTCTTTCCACTGGATGATACCCATACTTTCCATCTTTTTATACTTTGATCTCAATTTCACTCCTCATTCTCATTTCCATTATTGTCTATTTACATGATACATATTTTTAAAACTTCATTCTACCACTCAGGGCCATCCAGTCATTTCCCCTCCTTTTTCCACCTTTCTTTCCTTTAAATCATTTGAGGGGTATGCATTGCTTCCATTTATTTTTCTGTTGTTTATTTTGGGGTTTTTATTGTTGTTGTTGTTTTAGTCTCAGTTCTCACTTGTATTTTGCATTTGCTTGACAGAGTCTTGCTTTTCTGCTTTTTCTAATACCCAAGGTCCTGATTTATAATTTTGCCAGATAGATAGAACAGTACCAACTCTCAACCTTTAATAAATTAAACAAAATAAATTGCAGTTAGGATCATTAGTAGATAAATTCTTGCCAGAAATGCTGAGCTGTGAACTCTTGCTATCATTTCCTTTTGTACCATTGTAATAGCCAGTTTTCTGTTACTATAACAAGGTACTGGAGATAATCAGCTCGTAAAGAGGATAAGTTTGTTTTGGATCACAGTTTTGGAGGTTTCAGTGTATGCTTATTTACCCCGCTGGTTTTGACAGGAGTACACGAGAAAGCCAGGAATGAAAGAGAGAGACAGGGAAAAACTGAGGTTCTAAAATCTCCTTCAAGGGCTTGCCCCCAGTGACTGGAAGACCACCTATTATGCCCTACTTTTTGAAGCTTCCATCATCTTCCAAGAGTGGTGTGAGGTAGGGACCAAGTCATTAGTGGACACTCCAGACCCAACTCTAGCACCATCCCATTACCCATGTGCCATACAATTAAGAATAATGTTTATCCAAAGAATAACTGCAAGGAAAGGCAGGCAGGTCTTTCTTGATATGGCTGATTAGAAAATGAAATTAGAATTAGCTTAAATAAAATGTTAAACCACTCATCATCTTGAAACATACCAGAGCAGAGGAGGAGCATATCTGAATCTCAGGAATGACTGCTTGGAGAATGGAATCGGTGGCTCTCTGTCCATCTGTCAGTCCTTTCAGTGTTGCTGTTGCAGAACACTGCCAACAGGGAAATGTAGGAGGAAAAAAAAAATGGATATCTTGCCATTCTGGAGTTTGAGAAGTCCAAGACTGAGTGGCCACATCTGGCAAGGACCTTTGTGCAGCACCATTCCATGACAGAAAGTGGGGGGCAGGAGGATGTGAGAGGGAGAAGGGGGGCAAACTCATGCTTGTACCAGGAGTCCTTTCCTGTGGTCACTGACCCAGTCCCACAGTCAGGGCATTTGTCCACTCATGAGGGCAGAGCTCTCCTGACTTAGTCACTTTTTCAAGGATACCCCCCTGGCTACCATTTCACTGGGAATTAAGCTTACAACACAGCAAACTTTGGGAGACACATTTAAGCCACAGGGATATCAGTCTTCCCAGGATCTCTCAGAGGGTTGGCTTCACAGCCCCCTGCAGGAGTGTGGCTTTTTGCAAAACAAGGGAATGTTTAGCCTTTAGCCCCAGTTTCACTACCTGGAGAGGCTGAGCCTCTTCCTTGTTGCAATAAGAAATGTCATGGTGAGGGACTCTGAGTGACGGGTCTTGGGCTTCCATCAAGGTAATGTGAGATGCAGAAACCAGGGTTGGGGAAACGTTCTGTCAATAGAAGAAAATGTTTCTCTCCTAAGAAAGTATGATAGGTGACAGAGCAATGGTCATACATGCTGCTGTGTTTTTCATTACTGTTGATCACATTCTTTTTTTAAATTTCTTTTCCAAATTGCCATTTCTACAAAGATTCAATCTAAGGCATGTTACATCTATTTCCATAGTGCCTAGCACAGTGTTGGGCTCATAGTAGAAAATCAACACTTGAATATATATTTTGAAGAAATAATTGCATAAATATGGGGGATCCTTTTACTTACTGTATGGTCATGGCATCTTCTCCCCACCACTTGCCTGGTGTGTGTAACTAAATTCGTTGGTACACAGTATTATAGCAGTATTATATCCATTCTGTTTAACATAATCCAGAGTCTCATGCCAGCACAGTGCTCAGTAATGAAATATAATAATTACATACTTCCTATGCATTTTCAGTACCCACTCTCTCCAAACCAGGAAGGAACTCTGATTTATTTGCCATCTTGGACTATAATTCTTTCCTTTAGGACATCTCAGAGTTTATCAGTGCCCTTGACCTTTCCCCTTCCACTCTGACAGCCCTGGGGACACAAGCTTCATTTCAGCTTGCTGGGCAGCACAGGCTCCCTTACTTTCTGTTGTATTTCATGTCTTGCAGTCTCCATAGGACTGCCCCGTAACAATGCACAGACATCTCTCTCACTCACTCTTTGGCCAGCATCCTACACATTTTTTCCTTTGAATAGAGAAATAGTAACTGTATTTGTATCTGTATATTATGTGGGAATGATAGAAAATCACCTCATTTATTTTATCTCAAAACATTAAAGTTTCAAAAGATCATATCAACTCATGATTTTTCTGTAAGATGAAACCTACACAAAATATACACACACTAACACAACTGTTTCTTTACTTCATTTAGGCATCTTCTATTCCTAGTCCAAAATTTTGTTTATTCAAATGTTGAAGCAAAAATAAATTTTCAAATTTCCCAGATAATATGTAACTCACACAAAGTAAATGAAATAAAGAGCCTTCTATGATCATATTAATTTTTCTTGGATACTGTTTTATTAATTATGATAGAAACAAAAGAATTGCGAACGAAGCTAACTGTTTAAGCCCATACACTGATATGACATTTGGGCAACTCTCTTTTTCCCTTCTCCTATAAATTAGAGTACAAATGGATACTTTGGAATAATATAATAAGTACCTCACAAGGCTTTTTTTTTTTTTTTTTTTTTTTTTTTTTGTAACTTTGGAGTTGAGGTACTTAACTGAAAATACATAGTGCTATTAGTGCTGTGTGTTTCATGTTGCAAAGTGAGCATGACTTCTTAAAAAAACACACACAGACATTTTAGAGGTTCACATTTAATTATCTTCCAAATGACTAAATTTTAGGTGCATCTGAATTAAACGTGAGCTAGGAAGCATTCGTTTCACCATCCTAATGGGTCAGTGGTTCTAATCACATTTTTATTTTTTATTTTATTTGTTCTTTTTAGATATACATGACAGTAGAATGTATTTTGGTCTATTATGCATACATGGGCTATAACTTATTCTAATTAGGATCCCCTTCTTGTGGTTGTACATGATATGGAGTTACCCTGGTCATGTATTCAAATATAAGGATAGGAAAGTTATGTCTTATTAATTCTACTGTCTTCCCTGTTCCCATTCCTGCTCATTTCCCTTCATTTCTCTTTGTCTAATCCAATGGATTTCTTTTCTTCCCCTCCCCACCCTCCTTTGTGTGGCTTAGCATTTAGCTATCAGAGAGAACATTTGGCCTTTGTGTTTTTGGAACTGGCTTATTTCATTTAGCATGATAGTCTCCAGTTCCATCCATTTACTGGAAAATGCCATAATTTCATTCTGTTTTTTTTTTTTTCTTTCTTTCTTTTTAAATAAGAGGAAATGTTTATTTTGTCTCATGGTTTCAGAAGTTCAATCATGGTTGGGTCATAATTTCATTCTTTGACCTTGCACTTACAAGAAGAAAAAGTAGGTCCAACTTTCCATCATGTTGGCTTAGAAACCAACTTCCTCAATAAGACTCCTAAAGCACAAGAAGTAAAATCAAGAATCAATAAATGAGATGGTATCAAACCAAAAACTTCTTCACGGCAAAGGAAACAAGAACATGAATAGAGAGCCTACAGAATGGGAGAAAATCTTTACCACCTGCACCTCAGATAGAGCATTAATCTCCAAGATATACAAAAAAAAAAAAAAAAAAAAAAAAAAAAACCCACTTAACTCCAATCACTTTTTATTTATTTTGTTTCTAATGATTTTAGCAATGTTTCAGGACTCCATTGTCTAATTTATACTATTGAAACTGGGCCATACAATGGCAACTTTCCTTTACCTAAAAAATGTTCAATCTGATTTCCAGGCCACAGAACCTAGAACCTGATCTAAAATGATTTTGAGAACCTGGTGGAATCAAAACTCTTGGGAAAGTGAATCTGATGAATAAGAACAGGGCCTCACAGATCTACATTACAAGTCGGGGTGCAGTAACAGTAACAGAGGGATTAGAACAGTGGAGAAATTGCAAACAACTGATTACAAAGTGTATACAAGTTCATTTCCATGATTTCCATCTGGACCAGCATACTGGTGTGGACTCTTCCATCAACACTGTCAGGAACAACCCATCAGTTTCTATTTCCCTTTGCCCCAGGATCCTGAAAGCCCTTCATTCTTGACCAACTGGGAGACAAACCTGAGCTGCCTCCTATCTTCTTGTCCATTACTTTTTTTTTTTTTTTTTTTTTTTGCAAAAATTGATGTCAAAGTATTGTCTTCTATGCAACTCTATGGAACTTCTATGGAACTTCTATGCAAGTATGCAGCAAGACCCTGCTTGGTTTCAATATTCTGAACTGTTTTCTTGGCCTGAAGTTTCTCTACTCTTTTCTTTTGATTCTCCTTTTCTCTCAGACTTTATTCTTCTAATTGTGGGATGGAAATTTCCACATAGGCAACAAGTTTTTCCAAAAATTTTGATATCAACAAGAACTGCTTCTATCCTCCTAATTTTTTTTCATGGTCCTATGTTTTTGTATCTCTAAATTTCCAACATGCAGAACCTCTGGTGTGTGGGGTGGGAATTCATGTGCTCGTGTTAAGTGAGGAAATTGTGGGAAGGATAGGTAAAAAGGACATGGCAAATGGATCTTGGGATGGGTTGAGATAATATTGAATTATCTGAGTGGGACTAAATTAATCACTAGGGTCTTTAACAAGGGAGGCAGGAGGATAAATCAGTGGTAGGAGATGGGATGATGAAAGCAAAAGTTCTGGTTGCGAAGAAGAGATCAGGTTTCCAGTACCCCAGGTGGCCTCTCAGAGCTGTAAAGACCAGGAAAGGGTTCTCCCCTCAGAGCCTCCAAGTAACACATCTCTGCTGATCCTTGCTATTAGACTTCAACCTCCAGAAACCTAAGAAAATAAGTTTGTCTTGTTTTAAGCCACTAAGCTTATAGGAATTTGTTGCAGTACAAATAGAAAACTAGTGACTTATATATTTCCACTGCATTAAGACCATTTTTTCTAATATTACTGAACATTTCAGAAATCAAAATCCTAGCTGATTAAATTATCATTTTTAAGGAGAGTTTATATTGACATAAGTTTGGCAACTTGAATAACAAAATTGAGATGATCACAAATAAAAATAGTAATAGCCATATTTTATCAAGCATATTCTATGTCCCAGATACTCACTTAATGTTTTCAATTGCACTAACACATCTGATTGAATTCTCACACAAACCTGAGTTAAGTGTTTATACCTACTTTTTATCTTATATAGATAAGAAAATGAGCTTTAGAGAAGGAATGAGTAGTAAATAGGGTTTTCAAACACTGCTGACACATTTCCATTATCTGAAGGTTAGGGTGGGGAAATAAGAATGAAACAAGCTTTTGAATCTATGATATTTTTAATGTTGTATTCTAGAACAAAAATAAAATAGATAACTTTTGGTAATATTTGCTACTTATGAAAAGGGTGGAAGGGTGCTCTCCATTAATTGTAGAGTACCTTCAATGACAGCATTAAACATCTCATTTCAAGTTTATTTCTAATGTATTATTGATGTTAGAAACAAATCCATTAGATAATTCTGATTTTTCCTGTCACTATTAATCTGTCAACCAGGCAGTTTTATTGCATATTGGTATTTCTTTATGCTTATTTCATGACCACATTTAGATACCTCAAGTTACTATTTTGCATCTGTATCTACATTATATTGCAATGGCAGCTGATTTTTTTTTTAAACAGCATTTCTAAATTCTGGCTCATATAGTATTGCTTCAATCTTTCTATTAACATTTTCTCTCCAATAATCTTTCTATGATAGCAGTGTGGTTCCACTTTCAGTGTGCTAAGAAGCTCCCAGTGAGGAAGAATGAAATATTGATTATTCAGCCAAGCACCACCATGCACCTGATGCATGGTTATTCATACTTTGAAGTTAAAAAAAATAAAAAGCCTCTACTTATTTTAAAGACCTATGCATGAGACTTCTCAGCAATGGTCATGATGTTTTTGGCATCTAATATTTTTTTTAGATTATTTACTTATTCATAATGCACAAGTATATCATCTTTTTACATACAACTGCTTGTATACAAAGTATATAAGTACCATTCAGATCTTTAATCATGCATTCTAATATTTTTTAAATGCTTTTATGACTAACTATCTTCCAAACTAGAGAATTTAATTTGATTAGCATATTTATTTTGAATATATCATTCTAGAGTATGTCAGGTATATATCACTAATTCATTAATTTTCAATAACAAGTAGAACTTTCAAGCAGACTGGGATACATTTTCAGCTCCTTGGCACATTCTCCATCAGGGAGAAAACCAGAGTCTGATGGTCAATTATTTGCTCTGTAAGTCTTTTTTTTTTCCCTAGATTCCCTCACTCTTCCTTGAATATGCAGTTTTTTCAAAAATATTCAGTACATTTATAGGAACAGGGATTTTTAAAAACAGTTCTTGCCATGAGTCATCTGATTGAGTATTTGTATTTTATAAATTTTAAATTAAAAACACAAAATATTTGTTTTCACTTCTTAGATGTTAACTTCTTCGTTATTCTTAATTATTCTTAACTTTGGGGAAACACTGCTACCCCATGAAGGCAGAATTTATGCTGTTCGGGTTTCTATCTCTCTTTTTCTCTTCCCCCTCTTTCTGTCTCTGTCTCCTCTTATTCTTTTCTCCTTTCTTCATTTTCTTTCTGTGCTAATTATCTTTTTCCCTTCCTTTTGATGAGAGTATATTTCAGCTAACTGGCTGAATTTATTAATGGTTGTCCAAATACCAGAAGCCTCCTACTTTCACATTTTGAAGTGTATACCATCCTATATCAGATACCAGAATTCCAGAACCCAGAGCAGCATAGACCTGAATGATCAGGTTTTCATAATTGTTTCTTCTCAAGTCAGCCCAGCCTAGGTGCATGCTCCATAATATCCATACAAGCCATCGCTCTCAGCATCTTGGATGACTTCCTCTTCTTATTTCTTACATATTTGTTGTTTGCACTGTTTAGATGCTATGTGAGATGATATCATACTATGGCAATATGATATCATGGCATGGTAAATATTATCCTTCCACTATGATGAAAAATCTGTTGATAACAGCAGGGACAAGCATAGACAGAGTGAAGAAGAAAAATATGGAATGTGGTAACTAAGGCTTGACAGAGTCACTAAACAAGAGCTTGATTTTCTATATTAGTAATTCTTTTCTTAATTTTTTTAGTTGTTGATGGACTTTATTTTATTCATTTATTTATATGCAGTGCTGAGAATCGAACCCAGTGCCTCACACATGTGAAGCAAGCACTCTACCACTGAGCCACAACACCTGCCCTATTAGTAATTCTTATTATGTGGAAAAAAAAGTAACCCCTATTATTTTAAGGCACTAGAGATGGGTGTTCTATTGCATGCAGTTTTTTAAAAGCCTGAATAATAGCCTATCCATTATTTACCTAGTGGGTCAATTGTGTTTATTTATGAGGCACAATGTGGTGCTTCAACATATGCATATATTATGTAATGAGAAAATTAGAGTAACCAGTACAACCAGAACTTAACTCGTGTGTAATTCTTTGTGAGAACATTCAACATACAGAGAGGAAAAAAAATGAGAAGCAGAGATAATATCTCACTTCTTATGTGCCTTTAGCAATGGTTTCTTGCATGGGATACACAGGCTGACTTGATATGTCACATCAGAACCTTCACATATTATTCTTTTAGGTCCAAACAAATAGCAGAACTAGATTTTACTTCCCATGCTTAAGTTGAAAATGCATCTCAACTGACTCAATTCAGAGGTGACAGTGATTCTTTCTTGTGTGTGTGTTTCAATATCTAGTTCTTCTATTTGAGAATTCATTAGGAAGCAGTTTTTATAAGTTGTCAACTGCTGTTATTTTCTTATATATATTTCATATATATCATATATGTATATTTTGTATAAATATATGTGTGTATATATACATATATGTGTATATATATATGTGTGTGTGTGTGTATATATATATATATGTATATATATATATGTCAAATGTATTTCTTCCTTGGATTGCAAACTACTGAATAAACAATGGAAACGGGATGCTTAGCAGTGGCACAGAAACTTTGATCTGAGATTCTCCTTACACAGTGAGAAATTCCCAAAGCACAAAGCACATCAGCTCTCATGTTTGGATGCCTTAGGATGTTGACAGTTGTCCAAGAATAGTATTGCCTCAAGCAGTCAAAAGTACATACCTAGTATGAACACACCTGATTATTTTATATATATCAATCAGTGAAAGAGAATACATACCACAAATTAAATTATTATGGGTACTTGCTTTGAAGACACAACCTAGTTTAACAAAATTTTTAAAAAGTGAGTTTAGGTATAATGATCTAGGCACAGAAAGACAATATCAAATGATCTCACTCATATGAGGAATCTGAAAAAGCCAATCTCATAGAAGCTGAGAATAGAATAGTGGTTACCAGGGGCTGGGCAGTGTTAGGGAGCGGAGAAGGAAGCGTGGTCAACAGAACCAGTGTGACTGTTAAATAGGGAATAAGTTCTGCTATTACAGTGCACAATATTGTGCAGTCAACAATACTGTATTGTATATTTCAAAACAGCTGGAAGAAAGGATTTTGAATGTTCTCAACACATCAAGATGGCATATGATTAAGGTGATATTTATACTGGTTATTCTAATTTTATCATTACATAATATGTGCATATATTGAAAAGTTACACTGCATCCCATGAATAACTGCAATTATTAAGTCAAACAAAATTTTTAAATCATTGAAATGTTACACTAAATTTTTACTTCCTATTTGTGCAACTTCCAGATGACAGAACGGAGAGAAAGATAAAGAGTAACATTTTTAATTCAATGGTAATAACACAGATAGTAGAATTAATCAGACATTATTACCCTATGTGCATATATGACTGCATGACCAGTTTGATTCTACATCATGTGCAATCAGAAAAATGAGAAATTATACTCTATTTGTGTATGATGTGTCAAAATACCTTCTACTGTTAGGTATAACTAACTAGAACAAATTTTAAAACCTTGAATAGTAAAAAACAATAACACAGTTCAAAATCTTAGCAGATAATGATAGACTAAAGATACCCATTGGTTAGAAGTGATGTGTGTATTATAATAAAGAGTCTAACTCCACTTATTTTACGTTTGAGTGCTATCAATTTCCAAGCCTCACCCTTCTCTATGCCCTTTGGCAAGCTGGTAAAAGATCTTGCAGGTAACTTGTGTTTCTAACCTAAGCATTTATTGAAATTTTCACCTAATTATGAAATTTGTAAGATGTGTTGATGATCTCATCAAGCAATGAGCTGATATAGGGATTCCTAGTGTCATCTCACCTCATCTCTCAAATGGGCTTCTTTTCCTCATGATGTGAACACTGGTCTGTTCTGTGATAGTGTTATCTAAAAAAGGCACTTTTAACACTGTTAAATATGTATGTGTAAATGTCTGTATAAATAGTTTAATTTAGTAACATTTCTTTGATTAAGCACAGAATATAATAAAAACAACCTTATTACATAGCTACTAAAACTATAATTGAAATACTTTGAGAAAATACAATAATTGTAATGGGAACATACTGAAAATCTACCCAATGTAGAATCTCATTATTACATTCAAAGTAAAGACAGGCAAAATTAACTCCCAGTTGCTACAATTGCCTTTTTCGTTGGTGATAGAACCACCAGATTTGAACTGAGCACAAAACATACTAGAGAAAGTTTTCACTTTTCTGTGACCTTGTGTGGCAGCAGAAACATTTTGGGTGAAACCCCACCCAAAATCTAGTTCAGATGTCTAACTGATGGTCACATGTATGCATACACATGCGCATACACATAAACACCTGGAAGAGTATGAAAACGTATTGCCCAGCTCACGAACCTTTCTGGGCCAGTCCAAGTGACTCGTGAACAGGTCAACGAGTGGCTTGAGAGAGGTGCAAAAAGACTGGCTTGGGGGTTTATGGTTTTGAGGCAGATGGGATGGAGTGAGGTTCCTGTGCATAGGCACAGGATTTTGGCTTTTGCATTTCCCACAGGAGCCAGTGAAGGGAATTCCCAAGATCTTTTACCAGCTTGCCAAAGGGCATAGAGAAGGGTGAAGCTTGGAAATTGATAGCACTCAAATGTAAAATAAGTGGAGTTAGACTCTTTATTATAATACACACATCACTTCTAACCAATGGGAAGTATACAAATAAAATTTTTAGTTCTTAGAAATATCTATAAAAGGGTAAATGTCCTTTAAAGTCACTATCCCTTTTTATTTTCTGCTGAATGGATTACCAACTTAGCAGTTGGAATTGGAACTGCTGCTGAATCACAGTGACCTTGAGAGTGAAGTCCCTGTCTAGACAAGCACTGTGGAAGGATGTGGGGTCTTGTCATTAAGCAGCATGACCTACACAATGCTCCTAATACCCCCAACTTCTTGACTTGTATGAGAGAGACAAGTAAGATACTCTTGCATTTAAGCTACAGGTATACTACTACTTTCCTGTCACAACCAAATTATAACCAACCTGTCATAATGAATAAGACAAGA
The DNA here is from genome assembly GCA_025594165.1 of Tamias sibiricus. NCBI lineage: Eukaryota > Metazoa > Chordata > Mammalia > Rodentia > Sciuridae > Tamias > Tamias sibiricus. The sequence continues at coordinate 19,246,630 of CM046670.1, forward strand.
CAGAGAACCCAAGAAGTTCCAATGAACCTGGACTGTCTAGTATAAAGGTTTCCACTAGTAGCCACAATGCACCCTATCTCATTTCCCATGATATATTTTCTGTAAAGGAGCAGAATGAAAGACCAGGCAAGGGAGTGTTGGAAACAAAAGGAATAGAAGAGCTTCAAAGAGAGGCTACAAAATTTAAGTGGTACTAGAATAGATTAAGAAAAAAGAAAGATGAAAGAAGTTGAGAGGAACATACTTAAGACAGAGAACAAGGGTTTACTGAAAGATCATACAAAATAGAGTTTGGTGGGAATGAAGATTATATATATGGTGGAAACAAGCGATAAAATGGGTGTGGGTTGACATTAAACTGTTTAGTTAGTTTTTAAACATAAGCCAAGGATATATTCATAGTAAGAGAGTGATCTCAGGTACACAGAGCCATCTACCAACTAGATGTGGCAATGGATTCTGGGTAGTCTTTGATTATGGATAGCACAGGAGGGAAAGACAGCAGCGAGGGCTGGGACTGGAAACTACTCAGAGAAATAACAGGTCCAAGGAAACCATCCAGGAGCATATGCCGACAGAAATTTTCTAAGAGATGTGAGAAAATGAAACAGAGTTTTTCCAATTAGTGCCAGGCTGTGTTAAGTACTCCATCTTCAAACTACAAAAAACGCACACCTGGGCCTGAGCCATAGATGGAATTGTATCTGCCCATGCAGACTGCAACTGAAAAGTTTTCATGGCTAGTTGGAACGGGCTTTCTCTTTGGGGATCAGCTCAGCAGGGTGCACTAGAGAAATTCCTGGTGCTATGGAACAAGTGATCAAGGCAAGATTAAATCAAGGGAGCGTCTGGGCAGAAGTTGGTCACTTGAACAGCAAGGTCTAATGGGGAAGGAAAAGCAGGAGGCAGCCGAACCAGTAAAGCTTACTCAACTATAACTTCAGGCCAGAGATCATTGCCAATAAATGGTTATGAAAACTCAGACACTTGAAAAGAGAGAAATAAAGACAGAACTATTCCCTTCTTGGATGGGAAGTACACTGAGCATGATATAGCAAGAACTGAAATACAGTGGGACCACTATCACATAGCTACTGGTTTGAGATAATTGGGCTAATTCAGTCATTGAATTGGGTTCATATTCTCTGGATACCAGGAATTTATTCTAGTTTTTGCAATTTGATCTCTCTTTACCTAGTACTTCTCTCCTCCTTGGTATGATTCGTTGATTAAAGAATTTCTGGTAGCCTAAGGCAGTAGCACTTGCCTGTAATCCCAGCAGTTTGGGAGGATGAGGCAGGAGGATGGCAATTTGAAAGCCAGCCTCAGCAATTTAGCAAGGCCCTAAGCAAATTAGTGAGACCCTGTCTCAAAATAAAGCAAAAAAAAAAAAAAAAAAAAAAAGGACTGGTGTTGTGGCTCAGTGGTTAAGGGTCCCTGGGTTCAATTCTGGTATTGAAAAAAAAAAAAAAAAAAAGTTTCTGGTAGCCTATCAATTGACTTACTTATCTACTAAATTCCCAATATGATTACCTATGAAATTTACAAATGCCTGGAAGACAGAGATTGTTTTACTGCAATTTTCATTTCCTGATGGATTAAAAGCTTTGTATAAGAGCTATTTGGATATTTAAGGGAATTAAATTATTAAGTGACCAATAAGGTCAAAAACTATAGAAGTGCATGTGATTGAACCAACTTGGGAAAGGTTGATTTATTCAACACAATTTACAGGATCCTATCCATAGCTCTAAAGAAATCTCAGCAAAACTAAGTTTCTGTCCTTTGGGAGCTCAGAGAAAGATACAAAGTATAGGAACAGATTATTGTGCCATTAATGTTCAGAGAGAGTAATTATAAGGAAATGTGTTTGAACATAAGGGTTTTACCCAAGCAATGAGTCTGGTGCTAACAGATCACTGCATTAGTTTCACATTGCTATATATTGAGCTTTAAAGCTTAACAAGAACCAGCTCTGTAGTTCAGAAGTCGAGCCCCTGTCTTACTGGGTTAAAATCAAAGTATTGGGAGGACTGCAGTCTCTCTTGGTGCCCCCAGAGAGAATATGGTCTTGGCATATTGTGTTTTATAGAACCCCCTGCATTCCTTGGCTAGTGGGCCCCTCATTCCATCTTCAATATCAGCAACACTTTCTGATTCCTTTGATCTTCATATATATGTCTTTCTCACTGCTTCTGCATAAGGTCTCCATTCTTATAGACTACAATTAGGTGAGACCCACACAGCTATTTGAGGATAATCTACCCATCCCATGGTGTCTGACTTTAATCACATCTGAAAACAGCCTTTCACCATATTAGGTAATATACTAGCAGGTAGCGAAGACTGGAAGCCTTTGGGAGGCTCTCAATCTGTCAACTGGAGGCACCATTACTTCAAGAATATCAGTTTTAATATGGTGGATAAAATTGATAGTTATGAGTATATAAAAAGGAGTAAAATCAGTGAGTTTAGTAGTTTTCAAAGAACCTGCCAAATAGTGATTTCAGGTACTGCTGTGCCTAGGGTAGTATTCTGTTTGCATTTTGCTATTTATATTCCAAAAGGCAGGACATCACCATTTCTTCTAATTTCTGTTCTTCTGAGTCACATTTTACTGTGGCTGTCAGGTTAGTGGATTATAAATCCACCAGATGCTGTAGTGTTGCTTTAGACGTGTGTCAAGATGAGCAAAACTATTTTTAATATTGTATAGTGTTCCTTTGTTTTTCTTGATAGTGTGAGTATAAAAACTACACAAAACAATAAATATACTTTTAGTAAACAGTGTAACTGTAACAAATTGTAGTTTCTCTTTTTAAACTTTTCAGTTTTTTATTCTGAAATCCTTAAGCTATTTTTAAATAAGGGGTTAAGTACTTACAAAGAGTCATTATGTTAGATTTATAAGTCTGTTATACTAAAATTTCAAGAGAAAAATCAATTATATTAAACTTGAAATTTTATTTGGTAGTGTCTATGGGAATTTAGTTAATGGAAATGGTTAAATTAATTAAATAATAGGGACTTTTTTCCTAAAATATATCAGCAAATCAAAAGTAAAAACAAGAATATGCGATTGATTTTATATTCATAAGTACTATTTTTTAAGATTATTATTTGCTTAAATACCAAGACCTATACATTGAGCTTTAAAGCTTAACAAGAACCAGATTTTTAAGTGTAACTTAAATGTGTTTATAATTGATTATAGATAAAATTCAATTGTAAATATTTTCTTTCATGCCAAATAGCAATATTAAAATACCATTTATTAGGAGTAATGACCAATTTTTTAAAAATTCGGTGACATAATTTTTACTACAGCATATTCGTTATATTAAAACAATATTGAGAGAGGCTATTTCCAACATTACAGAATTACTTAAATCATTTAGAGTCCATCTATGACATGAACTGCTTAGCAATGAAGTATTCTAGTTAATTAAATTAAGTGAAAAATAAATAATTTCAAGTTGGGTGTGGTGGCTCACTCCTGTAATCCCAGAGACAGGAAGGTTGAGATAAGAGGATCACAAGTTTGAGGCCAGCCCCAGCAACTTAGTTAGCCCTTGTTTCAAAGTAAAAAATAAAAATAAAACGGACTGGGAATGTGACTCAGTTTTTAAGCCCCCATGGGCTCAATCCCTGGTACAAAAAAAAAAAAAAAAAAAAAAAGAAAGAAAGAAAGAAAAGTTTCAAAAAATCCCTTGTTCTATAAAATTATACATATATGAAAACAAAGGAAATTAAGAGAGATAGTACTATATTAATGTGGCTGTGGTCACCATGGGTGTGGCAAAGAATACTTAAAAAGCTTTATGCCCTTCTGGCTTTGTAATAAACTTGCAAGCACATGCCCCTTAGTATCCAGTCTCCAAGTCCCCGTTTTGTGTGCAGCTATGGGGCAGCACGTCGAAGTAGCAGTCTCTAAAAACCTTTTGAAGAAGTCCACAGACACTGTCTGCTTTGGTCTTTGTTCCTTTCACTCTCTGTCATCTAGAATGTTGAAGCTGTCCTCTTGGAACACCCCATGAAGTCAAAATTACTCCAGTGGATTAGACAAAAGGTTATGAGGGGTAGGGAGGAGGATAGGAGAAGGAGAGGCAGTGGAATGAATCTGACAAAACTTTCCTAAGTACAAATAAGAATATACCACATTGAATCTCTCCATCAGGTACATCCACGAGAATGGGTCCTAATTAGCATAAAATATACTTCATGCTTGCATAATTTTATCAAAATGGACTCTATTATCATGTACCACTGAAATTAACCAATAAAATAAGAGAGAAAAAATTACCTGTGGCTGAACAAGAGAGGAGCCCACCTCCCTTACAGCTTTTATATAAGAGAGATCATCAGTAATTTTTTTTTACTTTGTTCAACTTAGTTATATGTGACCATAGAATACATTTTGACACATCACACATAAATGGAGTACAACTTCTCATTCTTCTGGTCATATATGATGTAGAAATACACTGGTCATGTAATCATATATGCACATAAGGTAATAAAGTCCAATTCATTCTACTATTCTTCCTAACCCCATATCTCCTCCTCTTGCTTCACTTCCTTCTACCTAATCCAAAGTACTCTATTTTTACCTAGCCTCCCCTCCATTGTGAATTAGCATCTACATATCAGAGAAAACATTTGACCTTTGATTCTTTGGGACTGGCTTGATTTGCTTAGCATTATAGTCTATTTACTGGCAATACCATAATTCATTCTTCTTTAAGGCTGAGTAATATTTCATTTTATATATATATATATATATATATATATATATATATGTGTGTGTGTGTGTGTGTGTGTGTGTGTGTGTGTGTGTATCTCACATTTTCTTCACCCATGCATCTGTGGGAGGGCACCTAGTTTGGGTCCATAGTTTAGTTATTGTGAATTGAGCTACTACAAACATTGAGGTGGCTCTGTCACTGTAGTATGCTGATTTTAAGTTCTTTGGGTATAAACTGAGGAGTGGGATAGCTAGTCAAATGGTGGGTCCATTACAAGTTTTCTGAGGAATCTCTAAATTGCTTTCCATAGTGGTTGCACCAATTTTCAGTCCCACCAGCAATGTATGAGTGCACGTTTTGCCCCACATCTTCACCAACGTTTATTGTTACTTGTATTCTTGATAATTGCTGTTCTTACTGGAGGGAGATGAAATCTCAGTATAGTTTTGTTTTGCATTTCTCTAATTGCTAGAGATGTTCAACATTGTTTCATATATTTGTTGATCTATTGTGTTTCTTTTTCTGTGAAGTGTCTGTTCAGTTTCTTTTCCCATTTATTGATTGGGTTTTTTTTTTGTTTGTTTGTTTGTTTGGTTGGTTGGTTGGTTTTTTTTTTTTTTTTTTTTTTTTTTTTTTTTGGTGTTAAGTTTTTTGAGTTCTTCATATATCCTGGAGATTAATGCTCTATCTGAGGTGCAAGTGATAAAGATTTTCTCCCTTTCTGTAGGCTCTCTCATCACAATTTTGATTCCATTCCATTTATTGATTCTTGATTTTACTTCTTGCACTTTAGCAGTGTTGTTAAGGAAGTGAGTCCCTAAGCCAACATGGTGGAGAATTGGGCCTATTTCTCTTCTTTTAGGTACAGGGTCTTTGGTCTAGTGCCTACATTCTTGATCTACTTTGAGTTGAGTTCTATGCAGGGTCAGAGACTGGAGTCTAATTTCATTTTATTGCATATGGAGTTCCAGCTTTCCCAGTACCATTTGTTGAAAAGGCTATCTTTTCCCCAATTTATATTTATGGCACCTTTGTCTAGTATGAGATAACTGTATTTATGTAGGTTTGTTTCTGTGTCTTCTATTCTGTACCATTGGTCTACATGTCTGTCTTGGTGCCAATACCATGCTGTTTTAGTTACTATGGCTCTGTTGTATAATTTAAAGTCTGGTATTGTGATGCCTCCTGCTTCAATTTTATTGCTAAGGATTGCTTTGGCTATTCTGCACCTCTTATTTTTTTAAATGAATTTCATGTCTGCTCTTTCTATTTCTATGAAGAACAACATTGGAATTTTAATAGGAATTGCATTAAATCTGAATAGCACTTTTGGTAATATGTCCATTTTGACAATGTTAATTCTGCTTATCCAAGACCATGGGAGATCTTTCCATCTTCTTTTTCCAGCAGTTTTCACTGTAGAGTTCTTTCATCTCTTTTGTTAGATTGATTTGAAAATATTTTATTTTATTTGAGGTTATTGTGAATGGCATAGTTTTCCTAATTTCTCTTTCATTTGATTCATTGCTGAAGTATAGGAACACATTTGATTTAAGGTATTTATGGTATTATTGATATTATATCCTGTTACTTTTATGAATTCATTTATTAGTTCTAGAAGTTTTCTGGTGGAAATTTTTTTTTGGTTCTTCTAAATATAGAATTATGTCATTGGCAAATAGCAATAATTTGAGTTCTTCTTTTTCTATTTATATCCTTTAATTTCTTTCTTCTGTCTAATTGCTCTGGCTAGAGTTTCAAGGATGACGTTGAATAAAAGTGGTTCCAGTTCCTAGAAGGAATACTTTCTATTTTTCTCCATTTAGAATGATGCTCGCCTTGGGTTTAACATGTGCAGCTCTTATAATGTTGAGGTATGTTCCTACTATCCCTAGTTTTTCTAGTCTTTCAAACATGAAAGAGTGCTATATTTTGTCAAATGCTTTTTTTGCATCTGTTGGAATGATCACATCTATTGATGTGATGAATTATGCATATTGATTTCCATATATTGAACAAATCTTGCATCCATGGGATGAACCCCACTTGATCATGGTGCACTATCTTTTAATATGTTTTTGTTTGTGATTTGCCAGAATTTTATTGAGAATTTTTTTGTCTATGTTCATCAGGGACATTGGTCTGAAGTTTTGTTTCCTTGATGTGTCTTTGTCTGATTTTTGTATCAGCGTGACACTAGCTTCCTAGAATGAGTTTGGAAAGGTTCCCTCCTTTTTTATTTCATGGAATAATTTGAGACATATTGGTGTTAATTTTTCTTTGAAGGTCTTCTAGAATTCAGCTGAGAATCTGTCTGGTCCTGGGATTTTCTTAATTGATAAGTTCTTGATGGCATCTTTTATTTCATTGCTTGAAAATGATCTGTTTTAATTATGTATGTTCTCCTGATTGAGTTTGGGTAGTTCATATGTCTCTAGAAATTTGTTGATGTCTTCAAGATTTTCTATTTTACTGAAGTTTAAATTTTCAAAATAGTTTCTAATTATCTTTTGTATTTCAGTAGTGTCCATTGTGAGATTTCCTTTGTTCATCATGAATTTTAGTAATTTGTTTTTTCTTCTCTTTCTCTTCATTAGCATGGCTAAGGGTTTATCAATTTTATTTATTTTTACCAAGAACCAACATTTTGTTTTGTCAATTTTTTTGATTTGTTTCTTTTGTTTCAATATCATTGATTTCAGCTCTGATTTTAATTGTTTCCTTATCAGTGAATCTTGAGTGCCTAAAGACCTGTATGTTAAAGTCTTGGTCTCCATGGTGTTACTGCTGGGAAGTAGTGGGACTTCAGGACATAACATAGGGGAGATACTTAGGTCTTTGGGGCTGCCCTAGAAGAAGACTAGTGGCCTCTTTTTCTTCCTCTTTTATTTCCTGGCTCACAAATTTCTCTATCTCTTGCTGTATAAACACAGGCCCAAAACTTAGGGGGCAGTCTATCATCAACTAGAATCTCTAAAACTCTGAGCCAAAATAAATATTTGTTTTTATAAGTTAAATACTTAGGTATTTCATTATTCTGATAGAAAGCTGATTAATACAACACTTATCCCTTAAATTTATATATTTTTATTATTTAAAAATTTTCACTGACATTTTATATATTTTCTAAGTTGCCTTTGATAGTCATTAATATTATACAATATAAAAATATGTAATATTTAAAAATAATGTTCTCAGAAACCTAAAGTCAAATATGATATTTATTTACAATTTGAAATTTATTTACAATTTCTTCATGAAAGAAAGAAAAAGAAAAATTTTCCTTTGTCTTATAGAATGTTGACATTTTAAAGTGATTGCTACATACCAAGGACATGATCTTTACATTATTTTCATGGTTTTTTAATGTTCGAATATATTTTCATTGCAGCATAAAGTGAATGAAATATACTCAGGTCTTATTGATAGCAAACTGTCTTACTTCCTCTTCTTACACTTAAATTACAATTTGATTTAGCTTCAATGTCTATTGCTTTTTATAGTTTTAAGTTTTTAGATTTTGTTGTTTTGTATTAGTTCTTCTTTAATTTCATGATCATAACAATCAAAAGAAAGGGTGTCCAGTAGGGGGTTCGCTCGAAGCCAAAGTGCCGACGAGCTTCTTTCAGGTCATGGCTGTCATGAAACATGTTCGCATTGAACACTTACTAAGTGCCTGCTCTGTGTCAGGTCTGATGTTGGGCTGCAAATGCAAAGATTAAAATGGTAGAGTTTATATTCTTCAGATTCATCATAGATTCAAAAGGGAGCTCTACTTACACTTATGTAAGAACACATCTGTATTCCGAGGCATCCAATATCTTCTTTTAATTGGAAGAAATCAAGCAAAATTAGTCAAATAATAGGTGCAAGCCAGTATACATTTATGGCCACTCTAAGAAGTCAATCATACCATAGCATTTAGTTAAACTTGAATATTTTGATTATTTATGTAAAAAAACTGAATCAACATTCTAGTTTTGTTCATAAGTAGATACTATTTACTGTGTTTGTAATTTAAGGAAATATTGTTTTCTTCTTCTAATTGTGAGATCTAGAAAAAACATATAATTTTTAACATTTACATTGAAATAGCTGGAAGTTATTTTAATGAAAACTGCTAATTCCATTTTATAAAGTCTCTGGCATGCAATTGAAAGGATAATGACATTTTAAAATACTTCATGCTCTTGAAAATATTTTAATTAGAGAAAAAGTAAAGTCTGCTATGCCTTTTGCATTAAAAAAAAAAAAAAAAAAAAAAAAGAGGCTTGTGAAATGTTGTGGCATTTTGCTAAGGACCTAATAACTTCCTGCATTTGAAAAGTTGGATGGTCATAGTAGATCCTGAGATGGAATTCTGAAGCCCCAGTGCAGAAGCGGGAACATCAGTGCCTGTCCTGCTCGGTGCTGAGAGGATGGTAAGCCCTCTTGTAGGGGGTGGACACCTAGAGTAGATTGGCAAAGACAGTCTAGACAGCTTCAGAGATCCTGTGTCCCCAAGACTGTGGGAAGAGAGCGCCTTAATTTCCATGAGCTTCAAGGTGGGTGAAAAAGTGGTTGAAGGAGAAAGCTAGAAAAGTGGGTGCCACTGTGAAGAATGCTGAGAATCTCAGCAGGTGTCTCTTCAGGCAGGGACTGGTGATCATTGTTACCTTTCTACTTTGCTGGTACTACTTAGGTGAGGGCAGGCATATGGCCCACACTCAGTGAATACTCGTTGATGAATAAATGAATATCAACTTAGCAGGGGATGTAGATTCTGTTGGGCCTATATTTGAATCCAAGTTTTATTACTAACTTGCCATATGTTCTCAATCAGTCAGAAGTAAAATGCAAATACTTTCCCCAATGATAGGTTCTTGAATGTAAAGAATTTCACATAATATTAAGTGAATGTAGATGTTAAAAATAAGGGGTTTAAGGAGCTGGGCGTGGTAACGCACGCTTGTAATCCCAGAAGCTTGGGAAGCGGAGGCAGGAGGATTGCGAGTTCAATGCCAACCTCAGCAAAAGTGAGACACTAAGCAACTCAGTGAGACCCTAAATAAAACACAAAAATAGGGCTGGCGATGTGGCTCAGTGGCTGAGTGCCTCTGAGAACTCTGGTACAAAAAAAAATGGATTTAATATGTTGGAAATACATGAAAACTTTTCCTAATAGCAACTTCAGGAGCTACATGGAATAATTAATTACTTGAATAACACATTACCAATTAGAAAATCCAATATTTGGCCATTTAAAGTATATTTCTTTCTCTCTGTTCCATAGTCTTAATGTTCTCAGAGAATAGAAACAGATAAAGCTACAGAAAGTTTTAGAAAAGAATATGTATATGTGTAAACATAAGATCAAAACCAATAATCACATATTCATTTCAGTACCTGGGCAAAATCCTTCTCGATTCATCAGCTTTACTAAACAATGACACAACTTCAGGAAGGGTTCGAATGCTGCCACTGTCTGACATAAACTCACGGAACCCACATCTGCAGCCTTGGCTCCAGACCTGGGGGATTCAGCCTCTTCTGTTTTGTGCTGAATCCCCTCAAGTAAAAGAGGAACATGAGGCCTGGAGCAAAATTTCTCCATTAACAGTGAATAGTACTTTCAAGTGATCAAATGAACTTTTATCTCAAACAATGCTCAGAGCAGCTGTAGAGAGGATCTGTTGCTATGAGCATTCCTCATCAAATGTAAGTTTAATGTGTGACAGATAATAACCTTTCTATCATGTAACACTGAATTCCCTGTTCCTGATGGCCATAAATAATCCTTACCTTCCTTTCCTGAACAGCCGTCTTATCCCAAAGCCCAAAACCATGTGTGAAGACACTTTAGTAAAGGATTTTCAAGAAAAGCTCCCAGATCACATAGATCTGGCCTCATCAGTGATTGCCTTGGGCTGTCTTTTGTGTGCTTTCTGTTTTTTGTGTTTTCTCCTGAGGTTTTCATTATCCCACATTTGTAAATATTCCACATATTTGAACTGCATGCAATCAATTGTAAATGCTATGGGCCATATCAACAGCTTTGAAAGGGATGCATCAGCAGTACATGGCCATTAGTCCATTTTCATGTCTCCTAACATTATTCTCCTTATTGTAACAGAGTTGGATAAAATACTTTATCATTATAAAATGGCAAATGTGGTCTTAGGAAAAACCTTACAAGATTTTTTTAAAATGGGAATGACTGATTCGTTTTCCTTTATTTTGCCCCATGATGATTCACCAGTGTTCCAAGGGATTATGTTGTCTTGGGTACAGTGCAAAGGCATATATGATTCTCTTCCTTCTCCTGTCCATTCTCCCATGTTTTTATGTTTGTTTGTTATTTGTTTGTTTGTTTTTGGTTTTGTTTTTTTTTTTTTGGGGGGGGGGGGGTATAATGGGATTGAACCCAGGATTACTTAACCACTCAGCCACATCCCCAGACCTTTTTCTTTCTTTACATCATGTTTTATTTTGAGACAGGGTCTTGGTAAGTTTCTTAGAGCCTTGCTAAGTTGCTGAGACTGGCTTTGAACTTGCAATCCTCCTGCCTCAGCCTCCTGAGCCGCTGGGATTACAGGTGTGAGTCACTGAGCCCAGTTTCATTCTCCCCTTTTGGAACAAAGTAGTGTATATTAGAAAAGCACCAGATATGTTTGCAGTGTTCTATCAAACAGATGTGGGAATTTATTTTTAAATGTTGTGTCTACAAACACACAGTTATGTAGTGACCTTCTCCTTATAGGATACATCACTGAGACTATTTCAAATGATTTTGACCAGGGTCCTGAAGCTACTCCATGATGAGTTTGGAGCTACAAATAAAAATAAAACAACTTTCTTTACTGAAAATAGCTTGTATACTCTTTGAGAACTATTTCATTGGTTAATATGGCAACTGCTAGGTTTTGAAGAATTATTTATACAGAGACTCTAACTATGATGACCCAATTGGAGAATATGATGATGTTGAAAAAAAGTAAATGTATCGATAAATGGAGAGAAAGTCCATGTTCATGGATAGGAAGATTCAATATTAATGTCAGTTCTTCCCATCTCTATTTAGACATTAAATGTAATCTCAATCAAAATCCTAACAAGTTCAGACTGAGTCTAGAGTATATATAGAAAGGCAAAATACCTAGAATAGAATATGATGATAATCTGTATGGGTAATCCCTTCATGCTATGGGAATCCTGTAAATACTCTGTAAAATAAGATTCAGTCTGGGTATTCAACTATATTTGGTGACATTCCTGGTTATGATTCTGTATCATGGGCAACAGCTTATATATATATCTCCAAGATTCAGAAAAGACCTTTCCAGAAGTTTATGTGTTGGGAAACTTTTAGTAGAAGAAGGAATGTGTTTGTATGGTGAGAAATATAAAGAAAGGAGGAACTACTGGAAATAACTGAATGTGTTATATTAGACAAAGAGGAAATTTGGTTTCTCATCTAGTATCATAGATGGTTTCATGCTGCTTTTTTTTATGGATCTATTGTGGTGGAGGAAAGTTACCTTTTCCTAAGGGTGAAATCATAAAAACATCTAGAAGCCCTTTTATTTTAAGCATTCTTTCAAAACACACAAAAAGTATCTGATGTTATGAAAAGATTAGGAAGTTAATTTTTTCTATTACTCTGAAGTAAGTAGTTGAAATCTAGGCATCCATAGCTTGTGATAAAATACTTTCTTACTTGAATGAGTGGGTGTACTCTGGTGGGTCCTACTAGACTAGTGTCCATCAGAGCAATTAGCTCTAATTAGCACATTTATTGTGAAGGTTGGATGAGATCGGAGAATGGGATGGGCAGAAGGGATAATCCCCTTATCTTCACTAGAGCTGATCCCTCCAGAAAACAAGATGGAAAGACATTGTTAGGAGTCTGTAAGGCAATTTCATTGCCACTCCCCACTGGCAGCAGTAAGGAGGACTGCCTCCTGTGATACCTGCCTGTGGCTCTGAGGAACATGATCTTCATTCCAGAAGTGTTAAATGAGATTCCAAAGAAATGGTAATGTTATTTACATTCATGGTTGAAAGCTCCCACGGGGTTCTAATGCATATTTTACATTTTAACACAAAAGAAACTACTAAGTATTCTTGTATTCCTCATGAATACAGTTTAATAAAATAGGCAAGGGGTGGAAACCTTCTCCTTATAGGATACATCACTGAGACTATTTCAAATGATTTTGACCAGGGTCCTGAAGCTACTCCATGATGAGTTTGGAGCTACAAATAAAAATAAAACAACTTTCTTTACTGAAAATAGCTTGTATACTCTTTGAGAACTATTTCATTGGTTAATATGGCAACTGCTAGGTTTTGAAGAATTATTTATACAGAGACTCTAACTATGATGACCCAATTGGAGAATATGATGATGTTGAAAAAAAGTAAATGTATCGATAAATGGAGAGAAAGTCCATGTTCATAATACACATGTGCAAAAATCCTCAAGTTTAATAGCCAATATCAGTTCCCCCTCCTTTTTATGCTTTTAATCGGGAAGACATTTTTCTTATCCTGATGTAGGTTATAGAAATAGATGCTGAATCAACATTTAAACCTATTTTGTATAACAGAAATTTTTACTATTGTTATTATCAAATTATTATGAACACCAGAACATGAACATGACTACATAGTACAAATCAACTTGCTAATGTGATGTGTATGAAATGTAAGATATTTCATTAATTTATATGAGTTGCAATTCTATTAATTTCATACAATTAATTTTAATATTTATTTAATATTCTAATCCCCAAACTATATTAGAGTTAATGAAAGAATTCAAAATTTAGTTACCATTATACTACAACCAGAAACATAGGAAACATTAAGAAATCGGTCTGAAAATACTATAAATTGATGTCAGCATTTGAGAATGAAAATGTGATAATATTTATTAAAATACAAGTGACTGAATCTTTTGAAACGTGCTCTAATTAAAGTGAAACAAGCACTCAAAATTTGGTGCAGATAAGTGCATATAAGAGCATGTACATATAGAGATATTATGCATATGTATGTAATATACCATACAAGAGAGAGAAGTATTACATATTTGTATACCTATATACAAGGTATCTCTATGTGTGTTTGTGTGTATATGTGTTTATATGCTAGAATTGTTAGAACTAACAAAAGAAATAAAATACTAGTGGTAGCCTAAATAATGACATAGAATGAATGTTGCACCATGGTTTACCATGTACTCACTAAAATAATGAATTACTGATATATGTATTAACATTGAAGAATTTTAAAGTTATAATCCCTTTCCAAAATTCCACAATACATCGGATTTTGAAAATAGGACATAGCTGAAAAAGTAAAAGGTCACCTGTTTCTACTTATTCTCTTAGGTACCCAATTCTTTAAAATTCTTTTATAATTATGAATACAAGTTTAAGTGCAAAACACACAAAGAGTAGCCTGCCTCAAATTCAATTATGAACAAGTTGAAAAACAAACCCAGGACATATGGTATATTTAAAGGATGATAACACAAGAAAATCAGCATTTTAAACAATTTGATTTGGTATCTTTTCTACTTTACTGAATTTATTATATATATGAGACATTCAGGGATGGAGGTACTGCCTTGTAAATGTTTTTGAAAAAATGGTATTTTTTTTTTCTTTTCAAAATATTTAGTGTCTACATTTCATCAGTGAACCAAGTAAATCATGGCTTCTTCAGGTGCAAGGATCGAAACCAATTACCATTAGTGACCATCGGGTGCAGCCGATCCTTTCTGTCCTGTTGCCTGAATCTCAATGATCTCCCAAGTGTGCCCATGCAATTTAACAGAAAGATCAATAGACCACAGCAGTTAGCAGCAGCTCTCTTGAAGTGCTTCACAAAACATGCTACATTTCTCTACCGAATAAATGTCAAAACATTCCAACAGCTACAATTCTTGGGAGAAATCGTTCTTCTGAAACATTTATTGACATACTTTAACCCACATTTCCCGCTGCTCGCAGGCTTCCTACTGGCCAGTCAATTCTGATTTGGCAAGAGCCACATCGACATTTGTCCCCCGCTGACTTGCTTGGTGGGTATGAAAGATATCAGAACCTGCTAGATAGGTCTTGGGGTTCGAGGGTCAGTGGTCTAAGGCTGACCCAAGGTCAAGGTGGCCGCAACCTCTCTCCAGAGGCTTGGCTTCATCTCTAATGTGCCCTTGAAATTGATCAATATCATCACAGAGCTTGCCTTCCTAAGCACAAAAGACCACCCAGTCTGGATGCTTCCAGGTTACTTCTGGCAAGCCTGAAGCTTAAAAGCCATGTGGGAGGAAGGTGGAGCAGATTTCATTTCTCACTTCAAAGAGATGCTGTTTTTAAACCTGACAGTGGTGATGACCTTTTTTTCGTATATGTGTGTGTACACATACATAAACATAGCTATTTTCTCATATACATTGCATGTCTGTATATGAGAAAGAAATAGAAAATGAAGTTTATTTTCACTTAAATGGGTTATGTTTTCTCAGTTCACATTAGAAACTCCCATTGTGACCACATTGGTCTAATTCTGAGATAACCTGTGTGCTCTGACATTTTTGAGCAGTTCTTTGTGCTCACTGAACGTTTAATCAGGAAAGGAAATTCTCCTTTGATGTTACTTTTATTTTTGTTTTGTACTTTTTCTAACCACCCTTTCCTCTTTTTATTTTTTTGGTACTGGGGATTGAACCCAGGGCCACTCAACCACTGAACCACATCCCTAGCCCTATTTTGTATTTTATTTAGAGACAGGGCCTCACTGAGTTGCTTAGCGCCTCGATTTTGTTGAGGCTGGCTTTGAACTCATGATCCTCCTGCCTCAGCCTCCCAGGTTGTTGGGATTACATGTGTGTGCCACCAAGCCCGGCTCCTTCCAATCTTTCTATGGATCATTTGTTATTCATATTTTCATGAACATCCTCTGCCTAGCATTGTGAGAAACAATTCAATATGGAAACAAGCAGAAAGTCATTATGGCTAGCCTGAGTTTTATGTTGATGTTTGCAAGAGCAGAACCATATTGGTAGAATGGAGCACTCCCACTTAGTTACAGATTCAAAGAACACAGGTCCTTAGGACTGTCTTCACTGCTGCTGCCCAGAGAGATGACTGATGACATCACAGCAGATACGCAAGGAGAAACAGTTATGCAAATGAGATAAGGCATAACAACTCTGTGCTGCCAAAATGGATTCTCTTAAAATTTTGGGAAACCAAAGTTATTAGTTAGCTATATTAAGAGTTTAATTTCCAAATATAGTAAGTTAGTTTTATTGTTCCAAATGTTACAACAAGCTCAAAGAATCAATGGGTGCACTTATATTCACTCAGCTCCACAGGTGGTATTTTTAGGGTCTATACTTATTACAGATCTAGTCAGGGGAAATTAATAAGAAGGAAAAGGTCTATACAAAATAGCAAAGTGTTACTTTTACCTTATTTGAGTTGCAGAACGAATCACTGAAGTCAGAAAATTTATAAAATGCGATCGTTAAAACATTCACAGATGGCAATGAAGATACCAGTGTTCTTAGTCGCGATATTTTTCAAGCAATACTAGTCACAGTGATTCATTTTCCTTTAACTCCAATTAAAATTATATACTATTCTAAGCAAATAAGGTCCCTTATTTTACCCATCATTAATTAATAGATCTTGAACATGACAGTAGTTTCACAACCATTCTTAGCCTTTTCTGAAGTCTTTATCTAAAAACATGGGTTTAATGGAGGCATGGGGACACACACACACACACACACACACACACACACACACGTGAAGTTTCAATCTAACTTCCTCAGTAATAGCAACTAGATAACTAAGAAAAAAAATATTTTTTAAATCAATGCCATTCTTTCTACACACACACACACACACACACACATCAATCAATGATGCTCTAAATCACTATTGCATCATATATTTTAGGTCCCAAGAACATAATACTAATACACAAGAATTTACCTAGAGCCACAATGTCACCAACATGAGAAAAGATTAAAAATGCAATAATAATCAAGGCAGAATCTACCATGTATATTAATATATAAACAAGGGTTTTTTTGTTGTTTTGTTTTGTTTTTATTTTTTTTTGCATCAAATACTTCTGTAGCCTGACAGGGTTGTCACAGGCCTCTGTGAAGAAGGCAGGGTGCTGGCAGGATTAGGTGATCATTTGTTGGACTATTTGGATCAAATTAGAAAAGTAAACAAGTCAAAGTCCATAAAACACATTTGGAGTAAAACAATACAAACTATACAACAAAACATAAAATGTCAAATACAAGAAAATTTGGATCAGGAAAAAATATGTACTCATAGCATCCTACTCATTTTAAGTATGATTAATAATATTGTCATAGGAATGTTACCATCAATAACTTATTTTAACAAACATTATAAGAAGTGTAGTGAAGGAAAATAAAAGTTTATTTTCTGTAAAAAAAAAAAAAAAACAACAATTGCAATATAATTCAACTTTATAACAAAATTTAAACTTTATAATGTTTAAGGATATTTCAAACTCAAAGAACTCCCCTACAACACACACACACACACACACACACACACACACACACACACACAGCTTAACAGTTCAATGTGGTTACCTCTGGGAATTAGCTAGATTTCTCTACTCATTGTAATCCTCTTAGTAGTTGTTTTTGGCCAGGTTCCCTTGGAGCACAGCCTGGATGAGGATTTCAGGGTGTCTAAGTACTGAAAGGATATTTCCAGGAGAAAAGAAAAGAAATAAGGGATATAGGATGGAATGAACAATTGATGTCTCAGCTGGGGGCAGATTGGCCTGGTCCTACTGAAAGTGCTGGCAATGACTTTGGCACAGAGTTGGTGACTTCTCCTCTGCCTGGAGGCCCAGGGTCTTCTATAGTCTGTGTGGGCCAGTCACTGTCTGCAGACTGCTTCATGGGGAAGTGAGTGGGGTGCTTGTCCCAGAGCCCTTCCTCAGAGAAGCAGAGCTGGACCCATTAGGGCCGTGAGTCAGGGTGGCTGGGAGAGGGCTTTCCTAGTCTGGAAGAGGGGGATCTGTGTGCAGCATCTACTGGAGAAAATACCGTTTTCCTTTATAGTCTCATCTAGTGTCCTTTAGGGCCTTGCAACACCAACTATGGTCCCAAAATGAGCAACTTTTACCACATTGGGAGCTCTTTAGAAAAGAAGGTTCTCAGACTCTACCTACAACTGAAGTCAGAAACTGTATTTTGACAAGATTCTCTGGTGGCTCATGTGATCAGTAAAGTTTCAGAAGTGCTGATACCATGCATGTTGCTCAGAAAGGAGTTCTGTTCCTGTTTAGCTCCTTCACTATTGCAGAAACAAACCCAGGAAAACTTTCTCTACAATATCCTAAGAATATCTTCTGCTGCTTCCTTTATCATTCTGGAAATGACTTGAAATCGAGTATGTTCTTAATTTTAAATTTTGGAGACCTTTATTTACTTTTGCTATAATCCTATGATTTTGTATATGTGTGTATAAAAAATTGATATAAAGATGTATATATGTATACATATGTATAAATATGCATAAATATATGTATATATTATATATACTTATATGTTATATATGCATATACATATATATATGTATATATATATATATATATATATATATATATATATGAGGCAACAGTCTTTACACCATGTTCAATGTCAAGAGTTGCATAGGGAAAGAAAGAAAGATCAGAGTCATACAAAAATATATGTTAACCTACCTGTATTTCTTTGAATTCAACTTCATTTATACTGCATTGTCATTTTCATGTATTTCTACTGCTTTTCTTATCAATATTCAAGAAATAAAGAGCAGCATAAAGATATTATTTCTAGTCAAGAGCAAAAATACACAAGGAAATTAAGATTTTTTATTTTTAATTAAAAAACCAGGTTTATTTATATGCTTGCCCCTAGCACTGTTTTTTGACCTTTCCTTTACACAATCAGATGTACAAAACTAAAACTGGTGGTGTTCTGTGATGGAGTTATTTTTAACCTTGATATGTATGCAAACTCTTGCCAGTTGTGAACCTTAACCTTTGTCATTTAATAAACGTGTTTATAATAAAAACTCCTGTTTTTTACTTAACTTATGAAGAATAAATCAAAATGAATACTGAGCTATTTTCTCATTGTTCTTGTTAGAATTATTTCACTGAAAGGGAAAATGAAAAAAAGAGAATAAAATACTTAAAACTACCCATAAGACTATACTTTTCTATCATCAGTGATTATTTGTATCATTGATGATTTTTTAATCAACAAATGTTCAAGCAAATTGCAATGCTTCTCTTAAAAAATAATCTCTTTAACTCACTTTCGTTTGTGATTCTTGAATCTCCCATAGATGCAAAGCTTTCTGGAACACAAACCAAAAGATGGTGTGGGAAATTGAAAGAAAGGTTGTGGAGAAAGGTGAAAAGCTTTATATTTCAGTAACTTTGAGGGCACTTTTCCTGGTTTTTGAACAATGGGTCCTGATAGTTTTCTTGCCTTGGCCCTGGCTCACCTACTTAACCTGAGCTCTACAACTACAGTGGCCCAGGTCAAGGGGTCTAATTCACCAGCCAAACATTCCTTGCTTCACAGTCCTCCCACCCCATCCCACTTAGACATATGCAGCAGTTATTTGTGTTTTCTCATTTAGAATCTCAATTCTCTCATTTAGAAATAATTATAAAAATTCACATAACCTTCCTAGGTGGAGAGGCAATTTACTAGAAATGCAAGATCTTGGAGGTCAAAGGCTATTGTTGCCTTTGAAGGAAAAATGTCAAGATAGAATATAATTAGAAGGAACATCAAGAGGCTCCTCACATAGCTCTTCATCTTAAATGACTCATGGGAAAGGTAACAATACATTTTAGTCAGCTTTGTCATTGCTGCGACCAAAAGACCTGACAAGAACAATTTTAAGGAAGAAAAGTTTATTGGGGGTCTCGTAGTTTCAGAGGTCTCAATCCAGAGACAGCCAGCTCCATTCCTCAGGGCTTGAAGTGAGACAGAACATCATGGTGGAAGAGTGTGGCTGAGGGAAGCAGCTCACATGATGATCAGAAAGCAGAGAGACTCCACTCACTAGATACAAAATATATTCCCCAAGGCATGCTCCCAATGGCCCACCTCCTCCAGCCACACCCTTTCTGCCTTCAGTTACTACTCAATGAATCCCTACCAGGGCATTAATTCACTGATTGGGTTAAGATTCTTATGACCCCATCATTTCATCTCTGAACATTCTTGCATTGTCTCACATATGAGCTTTTGGGGGACACCTCATTGAAACCATAACACATGGGACATCCCAGGTTCTGCTTGTGGATATGAGATAGTTATCAATAGCCCTCTCACCCCCTTTGCCTCTCAAAAATCCTCTGGCTTCAATGATTACTTAATGTCCACTACAAACATGGATGTAAGTGCCATCATGGGCACAGAAGGGGCAGGAACTAGGAGTCAGGGAACCTGCTCTCAGAATTTCTAATCATCATCCTTCAGAACACTGGGAACACATCAGGGTGATCCTTTGAGCAATGATGTGTGTAGTGACACATCCCATCTTGACACTGCTTCAGAAATACAAGTGGCTCTGTCTATAGAGTGCAGCCAAGTGGTGAGGGATTTGTTTTGACTTCAGAACCAAAATAAGCATAGCCCACCATGGATAACACCATATGCTAGCGGAAGAGAAGCAGGACTTGCTGAGGTGAGTCAGAGAGGGAGGACGGTTTACAAGTGGTGAGTGGATGAGGGTGTGTGCAAAGGGGACAGTTGCAAAAGGCATGCATGCTGATGTATGTGTTAGCAATATGATATTACAGATGCTTCTGAAGACTTAAAAGACCCTAAATTCAGTAACGCTGCAGACATTAGACAATTTGCAATTTCAGAAAACATGAAACTCAAAAACCAAATTAAAAGAAAGGCAGGAAAAAAAGCTGATCATGAAATAAATGGACTAAAGTACAAAAATTAACAAACAAAAATATAGCAAGAACTCCAGACACAGACCTGTGGACACTACAGTTTCTTTCCTTCCTTTAGCCTGTAAAATCTAACACTGAGGTTGGCTTCTGTTTTCTCTTGTGATTTTACAGGCTTTCTTCCTTGGGGAAGATAAATTCCCCCCCCCCCCCCCCCCCCGCCGCCCCCAGCAGTCCTTGAGGAAGAGGGAATCCTTCTTTAAGTTTTTTCAAAAGACCTGAAAACTTTTTCTAATGTCACATTGATCCTAAGTATAGATAAGAATGACATTGCAGTTGTGACCATCAAAAATATACATAGAAAATAAAATTACATTTTAGAAAAGAAATAAGATGAGAATCATGGGGCCAAGGATGTTGATGACTTTGGATTAGGAGACAGGATAATGGGGTTGAGGAAAGGCAAGGGATACCACAAGCTTAACTTGAGTTGCAAGTTCATGATGTTGAGAAATAAATTCAAGATGGTGAATAATCCAATTATTAGAGTAAAAGAAACATAAATCATTAAAATAATATAATTCATGGTTTTATGAAATATTGGCATTTAGAAAAATAAAATCTTACAGTAATATTTTGTATTTCCAACTGAATAGAAATGGCATGGACATTTCTGTTATTTTTTTAAATTATTTTTTATTCTAAGATGATATAAATGACAGCAGAATGCATTACATTTCATATTACACATATAGAGCACTTTTTTACAAATCTCTGGTTGTATGCAAGGTATATTCACACCATTCATGACTTCATACATGCACTTAGGGTAATGATATCCATCTCATTCTACCATCTTTTTTTTTCTTCACCCTTTTGCCCCCTCCCCTTCCCCTCCCTCCCCATTGGCCATTCTAGTGTTCCTCTAATCCTCCTGCTCCCCATCCCAACATGACTGTGAATTGGCCTCCTTATATCAGAGAAAACATTTGGTATTTGGCTTTTTGGAATGATTGGATAACTTCACTTAGCATTATATTCTCTAACTCCATCCATTTTACTGCAAATGCCATGGTTTTATTCTGTCTTATTGCTGAGTAATATTCCATTTTGTGTATATACCACATTTTCTTTATCCATTCATCTACTGAAGGGCATCTAGGTTGGTTCCACAGTTTAGCTATTGTGAATTGTGCTGCTATAAACATTGATGTGGCTGTGTCCCTGTAGTATGTTATTTTCATGTCTTTTGGGTAAAAACCAAGGAGTGGGATAGCTGGGTCATAAGGTGATTCCATTCCAAGTTTTCCAAGGTATCGCTATATTGGCTGCACCATTTTGCAGTCCCACCAACAATGTATAAGTGTGCCTTTTTCTCCACATCCTCTCCAACATTTATTGTTGTTTGTGTTCTTAATAGCTGCCATTCTGACTGGTGTGAGATGAAATCTTAGAGTGGTTTTGATTTGCATTTCTCTAATTGCCAGAGAGGTTGAGCATTTTTTCATGTATTTATTGATTGATTGTATATCTTCTTCTGAGAAGTGTCTGTTCAGTTCCTTGGCCCATTTAATTGATTAGGTTATTTGTTTTTTTGGTGTTATGATTTTTGAGTTCTTTATATATTCTAGAGATTAGTGCTCTATCTGATGTGCATGTGGTAAAAATTTGTTCCCAATTAGTAGGCTCTCTGTTCACCTCACTGATTGTTTCTTTTGCTGAGAAGAAGCTTTGTAATTTGAGTCTATCCCATTTATTGATTCTTGGTATTAATTCTTGTGCTACAGGATTCTTATTAAGGAACTTGGGCCCTAATCCAACATGTTGGAGATTAGAGCTTACTTTTTCTTCTATTAGGTGTAGTGTCTCTGGTCTAATTACTAGATCCTTGATCCACTTTGAGTTGAATTTTGTGCATGGTGAGAGATATAGGTTTAATTTCATTTTATTGCATATGGATTTCCAGTTTTCCCAGCACCATTTGTTGAAGAGGCTATCTTTTCTCCAATGTACATTTTTTTGGCGCCTTTGTCTAATATAAGATAACTGAAATTATATGTGTTAGTCTCTGTGTCCTCTATTCTGCACCATTGGTCTATTGGCCTATTTTGGTGCCAATACCATGCTGTTTTTGTTACTATTGCTCTGTCGTATAATTCAAGGTCTGGTATAGTGATGCCACCACTTCACTCCTCTTACTAAGGATTGCTTTAGCTATTCTGGGTCTCTTATTTTTCCAGATGAATTTCATGACTGCTTTTTCTATTTCTATGAGGAATGTCATTGGGATTTTGATTGGCATTGCATTAAATCTGTATAGTGCTTTTGGTAGTATGGTCATTTTGACAATATTAGTTCTGCCTATCCAAGAACAGGGTAGATCTTTCCATCTTCTAAGGTCTTCCATAATTTCTTTCTTTAGTGTTCTGTAGTTTCCATTGTAGAGGTCTTTCACATCTTTGGTTAAGTTGATTCCCAAGTATTTTATTTTATTTTATTTTTTTTTTTTGATGCTATTGTAAACGGGGTAGTTTTCCTCATTTCCCTTTCAGAGGATTTGTCACTGATATATAGAAATGCCTTAGATTTATGGGTGTTGATTTTGTATCCTGCTACTTTGCTGAATTCATTTATGAGTTCTAGAAGTTTTCTGGTGGAATTTTTTGGGTCTTCTAGGTATAAAATCATATCATCAGCAAATAATGATAATTTGAGTTCTATTTTACCTATCTGTATCCCTTTAATTTCTTTCATCTGTGTTATTGCTCTGGCCAGCATTTCAATTACTATGTTGAATAGAAGTGGTGAAAGAGGGCATCCCTGTCTTGTTCCAGTTTTTAAAGGGAATGCTTTCAATTTTTCTCCATTTAGAATAATGTTGGCCTGGGGATTAGCATATATAGCTTTTATGATGTTGAGATATGTTCCAGTTATCCCTAGTTTTTCTAGTGTTTTGAGCATGAAGGGGTGCTGTATTTTGTCAAATGCTTTTTCTGCATCTATTGAGATAATCATATGGTTCTTATCTTTGAGTCTATTGATGTGGTGAATTACATTTATTGTTTTCCGTATGTTGAACCATCCTTGCATCCCTGGAATGAACCCCACTTGATCGTGGTGTATTATATTTTTGATATGTTTCTGTATCCGTTTTGTTAGAATTTTATTGAGAATTTTTGCATCTATGTTCATTAAAGATATGGGTCTGAAGTTTTCTTTTTTGGATGTGTCTTTGCCTGGTTTGGGGATCAGGGTGATGTTGGCCTCATAGAATGAGTTTGGAAGTACTCCCTCTTTCTCTATTTCCTGAAATAAATTGAAGAGTATTGGTATCAGTTCTTCTTTGAAGGTCTTGTAGAACTCAGCTGTGTATCCATCTGGTCCTGGGCTTTTCTTGGTTGGTAGGCTTCTGATGGCATCTTCTATTTCATCGCTTGAAATTGGTCTGTTAAAATTATGTATATTCTCCTGCTTAAGTTTGGGCACATCATACAACTCTAGAAATTTGTCGATGCCTTCGGTGTTTTGTATTTTGTTGGAGTACAGGTTTTCAAAATAATTTTGAATTATTTCCTGTATTTCCGTAGTGTTTGTTTTGATATTTCCTTTTTCATCGCATATATTAGTAATTTGAGTTATCTCTCTCCTTCTCTTTGTTAGCCTGGACAAGGGTCTGTCAATTTTATTTATTTTTTCAAAGAACCAACTTTTTGTGTTGTCAATTTTTTCAATTGTTTCTTTGGTTTCAATTTCATTAATTTCAGCTCTGATTTTAATTATTTCCTGTCTTCTATCACTTTTGGTGTTTTGTTCTAGAGCTTTGAGATGTAATTTTAAGTCATTTATTTGTTGACTTTTTCTTCTTTGGAGGAATGAACTCAATGCAATAAACTTTCCTCTTAGAACTGCCTTCATAGTGTCCCAGAGATTTCAATATGTTGTGTCTGTGTTCTCATTCACCTCTAAGAATTTTTTAATCTCCTCTTTGATGTCATCTGCAACCCATTGATCATTCAGTAGCATATTATTTAGTCTCCAGGTGTTGGAGTAGCTTTTATTTCTTATTTTATCATTGATTTCTAATTTCATTCCATTATGGTCGGATAGAATGCAGGGTAGAATCTCAACTTTTTTGTATTTGCTCAGAGTTGTTTTGTGGCCTAGTATATGGTCTATTTTAGAGAAGGTTCCATGTGCTGCTGAGAAGAAAGTGTATTCACTCATTGAAGGATGAAATATTCTATATAATTCAGTTAAGTCTAAGTTGTTTATTGTATTTTTGAATTCTATAGTTTCTTTGTTCAGCTTTTGTTTGGAAGATCTATCCAGTGGTGAAAGGGGTGTGTTAAAGTCACCCAGAATTATTGTGTTGTGGTCAATTTGACTCAAACTTGAGGAGAGTTTGTTTGATGAACATGGATGCTCCATTGTTTGGGGCATATATATTTATAATTGTTAAGTCTTGTTGGTGTATGGTTCCCCTGAGCAGTATATAGTGTCCTTCTTTATCCATTTTGATTGACTTTAGCTTGAAGTCTACTTTATTTGATATGAGGATGGAAACCCCTGCTTGTTTCCTCTGTCCATATGAGTGGTAGGATTTTCCCCAACCCTTTACTCTCAGCCTATGGATGTCTTTTCCTATGAGATGAGTCTCTTGGAGGCAGCATATTGTTGGGTCTGTTTTTTTGATCCAATCTGCTAATCTATGTCTTTTGATTGGTGAGTTTAGGCCATTAAAATTCAGAGTTATTATTGAGATGTGTTTTGTATTCCCAGCCATTTTTATTTCTGGTATTTACCTTGACATGGTTTCTCTTCTGATTGTTTTATTCCTTTAGTGTAATACCTCCCTCTGTTGATTTTCATCATTGTTTTTCTTTTCCTCTTCATGGAATATTTTGCTGAGGATGTTCTGTATAGCTGGCTTTCTACTTGTAAATTCTCTTAACTTTTGTTTATCATGGAAGGTTTTTATTTCATCCTCAAATGTAAAGCTTAATTTTGCTGGGTATAAGATTCTTGGTATCATTCCTTTTCCTTCAGAGCTTGGAATATGTTGTTCCATGATCTCCTAGCTTTGAGTGTCTGAATTGAAAAATCTGCTGTGATACGAATTGGTCTCCCCCTATATGTGATCTGATTCCTCTCTTTTGCGGCCTTTAAAATTCTGTCCTTGTTCTGTATGCTAGGCATTTTCATTATAATGTGTCTTGGTGTAGATCTGTTGTAATTTTGTACATTTGGTGTCCTATAAGCCTCTTGTATTTGGTTTTCCAAATCATTCTTCATGCTTGGGAAATTTTCTGATATTATCTCATTAAAGAGGTTGTGCATTCCTTTGGTTTGAAACTCTGTGCCTTCCTCTATCCCAATTATTCTTAGATTTGGTCTTTTGATGCTGTCCCATACTTCTTGGATGTTCTGTTCATGGTTTCTTACTATCTTCATTGTGTAATCAACTTTATTTTCAAGATTATATACTTTGTCTTCATTGTCTGAGGTTCTTCCAGTTGATCTAGTCTGTTTGTGATGCCTTCAATTGTGTTTTTTATTTGGTTAATTGTTTCCTTCATTTCAAGGATTTCTGACTGGTTTTTTTTCAGAGTTTCGATCTCTTTTTTGAAGTAATCTTTTGGTACCTGTATTTGCTCTCTTATATCTTTGTTGTAGTGGTCAATTTTTGCCTGTATTTGCTCATTTAGGTCATTCTTGGATTCACAGATCATTTTAATTATGAACCTTCTGAACTCCTTCTCTGACATTTTGTCAACTTCACTGAGCATGGGTTTTGTTATTGTAGAATCCTGGTTTGTTTGGGGTATTTTCCTCCCCTGTTTTTTCATGATGTCTATTTGCTTTACTTTTTGCAGTGTAGATCTGAGTTATTACAGATTCTTCCCTATATTTTTTAATACTCTTGCAGGTTGTCTGTGCCTCCCCTTAGCGCTGGACTATCAGAACCTGCCACTGACCCTCAAAGTATGCTACCTGGGGCTGGGTTCACAGCGGTTGGCACGGGCCGAACTGGTTGAGTCTGAGCTCCTGTGGTGGTCTGGGGATAACTGCAATGGGGAGAAGGTCAGTGGGACTGCTCTGGGCCCACCTGGGCTCAGGCCGAGTTGGCAGGTCTGTCCTTGCTGTCTCCTGCTCTGGGGTGGAGTTTGGCGGGACTGGATGGAGCCTGGGCCTGGCAGCACTCTGATGTAGGGGCACTCTGACATAGGACCCCGGGACTTCCTCGGGTCCGCCTGTACTCTAAGCAGAGTTGGCGGGTCTGTCCTTGCTGTCTCCTGCTCTGGGGCGGAGGTCAGCGGGGCTGGCCTGAGGCTGGTCGCACACCAGCAGGCATAGGCGGGACTGACCTGGGGCTGGCTGCCCTCAGGTGAAGGTCCACAGGACTACCCTGGGCTGGCCTGGGCTCAGGCTGAGTTGGCGGGTCTGTCCTTGCTGTCTCCTGCTCTGGGGTGGAGGTTGGAGGGACTGGATTGAGCCTGGGCCTGGCAGCACTCTGATGTAGGACCCCGGGACTGCCCCGGGGCCCACCTGCACTCTAAGCAGAGTTGCCAGGTCTGTCCTTGCTGTCTCCTGCTCTGGGGCAGAGGTCCCATTTCTGTTATTTTTAACAATCACTCGTCCTTTGTTTTGGATTATTTATCTGCCAAAGATTCATCTGATGGTAGCTTACTTGGTCCTCAGTGTAGTGATGTGATAGCTGGTGGACATTTAAGAGCTGGGTTTTAATGGGTGAGTCCAAAGTCTATTGAGGTCACTGGTGTTGGAATAAATCATCTGACTCCAACCACTCTGGTTTCTGGATTCTGTTTTGAGATGTGGTCTTTCCAGCCGGGCGTGGTGGCACACGCCTGTAATCCCAGCACTTTGGGAGGCTGAGGCAGGAGGATTGCGAGTTCAAAGCCAGCCTCAGCAATGGCGAGGCATTTAGCAACTCAGTGAGACCCTGTCTCTAATAAAAGAACACAAAAAAAAAAACGGGCGGGGGATGTGGCCCAGTAGTCGAGTGTCCCTGAGTTCAATCCCCGGTACCACAAAAAAAAAAAAAAAAAAAAAAAAAAAAAAAAAAAAGAAAGAAAGAAAGAAAGAGATATGGTCTTTCCTTCCAAATGCCCATTCGTCTGCCATGAGGCTCTTCCCAGAGCATATGCTGTGTTGGGTGGACTTTCAGCCTTTAAGACTATGAGCTTCATAACCCTCTTTTCTTTGTAAAGTTAGCTCACTTCAGAGTAAATTACTAGATTTATAAATTACTAACTGTAGTATTAAATTTTTATATTGCAGTAAAGTTAAGTGTACTAATATATTTTTCAAAAAAGTGTCATATCTAAAACTTAAAATATTTTACTTTCTTCAAAAGCTTGTAATTTTATTCCCTTGTCTTATATACATTAACCTCACATATTTTATTCTTGGAAGTATTTTATCACCTTATCATAATTATCTGCTGTAAAATGTGGATAAAAGTTTGTTAATTTTCACAATAAATAAAACTCTAGGTCTTTAATTTTCTAAAATATTGACATATCTTATTGTTAAATATATGTATTTCTAATTGGTATTAAAATATAGATTGAGTTATATTTTATATTTGTCAGCATAAGTCAACAAAATATATTAATTTTTCTCAAAAATATTAAGTAAAATTATTTTAACAAAAATGTATTTCTAAATGAGATACTTTTTCTTAAAAAATTACTTCATGGATGTATGAGTAAATGTTACATTTTGACAGAAGGAGCAAGAGTTTGAGTCTATTCTAGTCTTCATTGATTCCCTTTTTTCTATTCCTATCAAGGTAAGCTTTGATAAAACTTGTTCATAAATAAGAAAATGGGATAAATTTCATCATGACAATGTCATTTATTTGTACTCTCCCTGTGTTCTTTCCTAAAGTCATCAAAAAACTATTTTTAGACATCTCCCTGCTGGGTTAGATCTTTCTTTAGATTATTGAGAAAAACAGAATTAGAAATTTCTTGTGTTGAAAAGTCCTTGTTACTAGACTTCAGAGTTGCCCACTCTTATAATACTGACATTAATATTTCCAACTTTGGAGGAAAGCAAAGGAGATTGGGAACCAACTTGGAGTTCTCAGGCAGATCATTTTCAGGAAGGCACAAATTGTAACTGAAGAACCGGGAACTGATGATCTTTAAGATTTTTTGGGAAATATTAGTCTACTCCAGGGATATATGTTTGGAGACCACTTTCCCAAGTTATTTTGGATATTGTAGATACTTCAGGAGGCAAGTATGCAGGAATAGAAAATGGAAAACGCCACATAGTGATGATTCAGTACATAGAGCAAGAAACCAATTAGACATGATAATTAAAAACAAAATCCAGCAAATGAAAAGATTACTAATAAAAATGTAGTAAAAAAGAAAGGTAAAAAGTGGCAAGATTTTGCCTTCTGTAGGCCCAGGCTAATACTTCTCACAGTTTGGTATTATTCATCAAATTCACAAAGAGGTTAACAACAAAATTTAGATCTTTGAACCATATCTGTAGTTTTGAGAATAGGATGGCTACAGCTAAGCCTGTAAATTTTAATTTTTAGTGTTTATAGTAGATTTTTTTCACATAAAATCTGTTACTCATTTTTCTATGCCATTTAATTGGCCAAATTTTTTATATTCTTAGAACAACCCACCATGCTTCTTATGAACAGATAAAGCAGCTTAAAAAAAAAAAAAAAAAAAAAAAAAAAAGCCTTGATCTGTCAGATCTGCCAATCTTCACATAGCAAATACTCTCATCAAGGCCACTTTTTCAGATTATGGAAATGACTGCACTGCTCAAGGACTTGAGTTGAGATGGGCACATTCAGCCCTTGCTAGATGCTATTGCTGCACCTCACCAATTACGTAAAGGAAGAGTGGCACTGCAACTCTTGGAGCCAACTGGCATTCTCACACACAATAATTAATATATACCAAAGAACCCAAAGATCTTGTGTTTGAATGAACTACCAAGTCAATCAGAATTTTAGGCATCAAAAAATTAAGGGAAACTCATTTTGGTGTGCTTAGCTTTCTATAGACCTGTCCTCACAAAGCACTGGATACTTACATCTGATGCAGGGCAAGAGAACAGTTGAGAAGCTAAGCAGTAAGAAAATGCTAACACATATATAGCATTTTCTGAGTTTACAAAGATGTTACTGAGTTGGAAGCAAAGAATCTGAAATTTGTGTCTTCTACAGCAACCTTAACTTGGAGGGCTGCTTGGCAAAGTCAACCATACATAAATGAGTATGAAAAACTGATCTGCTTTATTGAAGACATGTTCCTCATGGCCACTAGCCAGGAAATGCCAAAAAAAAAAAAAAAAAAAAAAAAAAAAAAAGAGTCAGGGAGGAAGCCAAGAAACTGAGGAGTTCATGGAGCTTTTGACTTTTTCCAAGAGTTGAGAAGATAGAAGCTAGACCCAAGCTTTCCAAAAAAAATAAAAAATAAAAAAAATAAAAATTGTCCTGGAAAACACTATATATTTCAAGTGAAAATACCTGAACAATGAGATCTAAGAGTGAGAATGAATAAGAAATAAATAAATCCTCACAAAATTGGAAACCTAACTTAGTCCTTGATTGGATTGAAGTGATCTGTCCGTTTTATAATTGTCTGTCAAAAGATAAAGGTTTACCAAGAGTTTATACTTGTTTTTAATACATAATTTCTTTCTTTCATTAAAGTCAGTGGGCAGTCTAAAACACATGTCAAATAAGTAAATCAACCACTGTCAAACTATTGGATCATTATACACAATCTTCAGAATAATTTACATATTCAACAACATGGATGACAATTTTCTGTTTCATCAATTCCAATTCTGATCTTTATTCTTTCTTTGCTTATAATTTTTTGTACTAATTTATTCTTTTTTCCTAAGAATTTGAGATGCATCATTATATTATTTATTTGAGATCTTGTTTTTTTTTCCATATAGCCACTGATTGCAGTAAATATTCCTCTTAGAACTGACTTTATTGTAGCCTATATATTTTTGCATGCTGTATTTATAGTCTCAATAGATTTTAAGAACTTTAAAAATTTTCTTCCCTGGTTTCTTCAATGGCCCATTCATCATTGAAAATTCTATTATTTAATCTCCCCATATTTGTATAATTTCTGCAGGTTTTCTTGCTATTGCTTTCTAATTTCATTCCATTATTATACTATAAGATGCAAATAAATATTTTCAACTTTTTGTGTATTTGCTAAAACTTTCTTTGTGGCTTAATATATGATCTATTTTGGAGAAAGTCCCATGAGCTACTGAAAAGAAAGTGTATTCAATTATTGGTTGAAGTATTTTGTATATGTCTGTTTAAATCCATACTATAAAAAAAAATTAACCAGAGAATTTGTATTTGTAGTCTACACCTAAGAAATTACCACAAATTTAAAGCTTAAAAGTACATATTTATTTTCTCACAGGTTGTATGAATCAGGCAGTTTAGCTGGGTCTCATACTCAGGGTCTCACAGATTATAATCACTTTACCCAGAATCTGTTTTTGCCTAGGGATTTACCTAGAAAGAGTATGTTTCCAAGTTCGTTAGTTTAGTAGAACAAATCCATTTCCTTATGATTGTATAATTCTAGAATAAAGTGAATGCAGTGAGATATTAAAAATATATTTGAAAAATAGCAATAATAACAATGGGTAAAAGGCCAAAAGATCAATAGAGGAAGGGAGCAGAGGGAGGCAAATGGGAAGAAGAAAGAGAGATACTGGGGTCTGAATTAAAATAAGATGTATTCTGTGTTTATATAATCATGTCAAAATGGATTTTACTGTTATGTATAACTAAAAAATAATCTTTTTTTTTTTTTAAACAGTATATAAAACAAAAGAGAAAAGATGGCAGAGCAGATCTAGGCAGCAATCCTCAATCCCTCTACAGCCCAGAAAGGACACAGTAAAAGACCAGCTGACCACAGAGAGGTGGGTGACAGAGAAAGCACTCTAAAACTCAATATTGCAGAGTCTGAGACTTGCAGGGACTTGGAACTTGGTTAACAGAGCAGAACATAAGGATAGAATTCCTTGAACTGAATCCTGACCAGTGCAGGCTCAGGGAGGAGAGGAAACAAAGAGAAAAAGAGGTAGAGAAAAAGACCATAAGCTTACTGTTTTAACAGCACTTGAAGAGAAAAGCAGTCCAAGTTAAAATGGGACAGGAGCAGAGAGAGTGAAGGAGATCACAGTTTAGCCCAAATAGTGGGCTCAAAGTAAGCTAGACAAGGCAACCATTTTGCAGAGTTCACAACCAGCCAGTCTCCCTGCAAGAAATGAAATCAACATAGCTACTCTCCATTTTCAGATTATAACAAACAAAACAAGAAGGAATGCCTCTGAAATTGGTTGTCTCAGTAGTCCTTCTAGAAGGAAACTGTGGAGGGATCCTTGCTAGCAGGAAGTTACTGAAAACCCTTTCCCCTCACTGCAGGCAAGGGGAGTGGCATGGAGCAGACTTAATTAACATACAGAATAAGAATAGAGTTCTAAAATCGGAAAGAGAAAAACAGCAGGTTATGTTTAGAGGTAAGCCAATTAGGATTTCAAATGTTTTCCCAGCTTAGAACCTGAAAGACAGGATGGCTTGGAATAATATATACCTAGCTCTGAAAGAAAACACTTGCTGGCCAAGATTATGATGCCTATCAACACTAACCTTCAGAACTGAAAGTAGAATAAAAATCTTCCATGACAAGAAGAAACTAAAAGGATTCATAACTACTAAACCTGCACTATAAAACATTTCCAATAAAATAGCTCATGCTGAAAAAAATGAAAAATAAGAATCATGATTCATCCAGAATAGGGATAAATTTCACTTGAAGAATAATCAATTAAAAGAGAATCAAATCTGAATTAAATTTTAGAAATAAATTGAAATGACAGGAAATACAAATCATTTCTCTATTATAATACTGAATATAAATGGCCTCAAATATTCAGTTAAAAGATATAGATTGACAGAATGGATTTAATAAACAAGACTTAATCATATATTATTTATATGAGACTCATTTTACAGGCAAAGACATCCACAGGATGCAGGTAGAAGGATGTAAAATGGTATACCATGTAAATGGAGAACAAAAATAAGCAGAGAAGGGGTGGGTAGCCATTCCCAAAGTAGACATCAAGCGAAAATTAGTCAGAATAGACAAAAAAAAAATCACTTCATACTGGTTAAAGGAATCATCTAACAAGATATGCCCAAACAACAATGCATCTACATAAATAAAATAACCCCTTCTCAATATAAAGAATCAAATAGATCACAATACAAAATTCCTGGGAGATGTCAATACACCTCGCTCACCATTAGATAGGTCACTGAAACATAAATGAAGTAAAGATTCTTCAGAACTAAAAAATACTATTAATCAAACAAAGCAAACATCTACAGAACGCTTCATCTTCTGACACCTGAATCCACTTACTTCTCCGGGGCACATGGAACTCTCTCTCTAAAATGTATCATATTTTATGGAACAAAGCAAGTCTTAGCAAATACAAAAAATAGAGATAATACTTTGCTTGCTAATAGATTATAATGGAATAAAATAATAATTCCATAACCAAAAAAAAATGGAAACCATTTTAACACCTGGATATAAGTAATACACTTGACACTGAAGAATGTATCCTAGAAGAAATCAGAGGAGAAATAAAAATTTATTAAAAAGAAATGAGAATAGAGATACTACATATCAAAATCTTTGGGACACTATGAATGGAATTCTAAGAGGAAAATTTATATCATTGAGTTTTTACACTTAAAAAAATCCTAAAAATTATAATCAAGACCCTAGAAAAAGAAGAACAAACTAATTTAAAAAAATCAGTAGAATATAGGAAATAATGAAGATCAGAGTCAACACTAATGCAATAGAGAATAAAAAATGAACACAATGGATTAATGCAGCAAAGAAATGTTTCTTTAAAACATAAACAAGATTGATAAACTTTCTGTCAAACTAACCAAAAGAAATAGAGAAGACCCAAATCAACAAAATTAGAGATGAAGAAGGCTATCACCACAGACACTTCTGAAATCCAGACAATCATTAGAAATTATTTTCAAAAGTAATACTTCAATTAACTGGAAAACTTAGAAGATATTGATAAACTTCTAGACACATATGAATCATGAGGTATATAAAAAATGAAGTATAGATGGTCTAGCTATACTAATATTACTTTTAAATACTAGAAACATTTTTTCACAATAAATAGAAATATATCATAATAAAAATTGATATTACATCTAGAAGTTATACAAAGTATTTAAATTAGATATATAATAGTTTCAAGAATGTATTAAAATGATCATAAAAATTCCATACTATATATGATCTATAATTTTAGTAGGAAATTTTTAAGAAAATTCTCTTACTGTATATTTCATGAAGATTTCCTACGCATTAGACAAAAACTTTCTTGAAAATATACAAAGAATTTGGCTCAGTGAGTAAATGCCCCGGGATCAATTCCTGGAACAAAAATAAATAAACAAATAAGCAGAGAGGAAACACTTCATAACTTTTATTGTGAGGTTAGGATTATCTGATATCAAAATCTAAGGGCATGGTAAGACAGGAAAATAACTAGCTAAATCTCTTTGAAATAATATAGTTTAAAAAATCCTGAACTAAATATTATGAAATTATATTCTATTTCTATTTAAAACATAATATATCAATATTAAATGAATTTTATTCTAGAAATAAAAGATTGGTTTGATTGTAAAAAATACTCACTTCATTATATTTACATAAGATAAATAAAAATATATGAAAACCCTAGAGATTTTGGGAAAATTTTATGAAATTAAACATGGTCCATGATTTTGAAAGGACAAAGTTTTAGCAAACTAGGAATACAAGGGCACTTCTTTAAGATGAAAAAATGTGTCTACAACAACAACAACAAAATAAAACTCTCATGAAGATATTATAATGATAATACAATATTGAATTTTTTTCTTATGAGAATAAGAAGAAGGAAAAACAATACTCCTCTTACCATTCTGTAGCATTCTGTACCATCCTGTACTGGGACATAAGTATACAACTTACGGTTTGAAAAATAGGACATTGCTGTTATTCATTGAATAGATATTTATATACATAGAAACTCTTCATGACTTTGAAATAGGCAAAGATCCCCTAAGCAGGACAAATAAATGAAATTTTAAAAAAAGGTTAAGAAAGACAAGGAATTAGAGCTAATTCATAATACCTTAAAGATACACTTTTATACTTATATGCATACTTAGTAGTTACTGTATGAGAAAATAAAAAATGATTTGCCCAGACTCCCAATTTTTATTGCCAACACTTAAAAGCTTAGAAATCATCATTGTTGTCCTCACAATAAGGACAAACTGAACAAAGTGAAAATCCATTTATCTTGGACTCTTCAACAGCCACTCCAAAATCTATAGAAGCTTGTGTATCTAGAAAGACAGTCTGGACCTGCTGAAATAGAAGCTGCCAAACTTCTTGCTAGGACACTCCATAATTCTGACAATTTGATAAAGGCAGAATGTGAATAATCATGACAGAAAGGAGCTTGTGGGGTTGCTGTAAAGACACACAGATTTCAAATTTTGCTTCCGGGACCCTATCCCATTCTTAGGGTGAGGCCCTGAGCAAGATCTTAATGGCTTTGGCTCAGGGAGGACACTAACTCTGATGAGGTATTCCAGGATAACAAAGGTCCACCCACCAGAGAAAGTCTATGCCAACACTTTATGTCCCCTGTGGCCCTCACTACCCTTCCTGACTCACTTAATGGGGGAAAAACCCACAGTCACCAGACTTTAGGACACCAAAGAAATGGACTGGGATCACTGCAGCCAGGGTATAAAATAATGGGAAAACCATACAACTGGAGAGACATATTGGAACTTAACTGCCCTGAAGGACAGGTATACCAAAAGACTGAGATGGAATCAGAAGCCGTGGACAACCCCTTTCTCCCACACTTTTCTGCCACATCAACTCTTCTAGTATGAGAATTATGTTTGCAATGGAGACAGCTGAAAGAACAACCCAGGAGGAGTACATAGGGATGCTCAAAGTCAAGAGGAGAAGTAACAACACAAAACCCAGAAAGAGAATAAATAAATATTTTTTTTAAAACCTAGAAAGCTTCTGTCATGGATAGCTATAGCACACATTCTAGATGGATAGCCCAACTTCTTATGCATTGGCATAAATCTTTGCCTTAAAGATATATTCACCTTCTTTGCTATCACCAATATCACAAGTCCAGTTTTCACCAAGCAATTACTAAGCATGTCAATACACTCTGAGGAGATGAAGTAATCACTGAACCACTATTGACCACAATACAGATGTTGGAATTATCAGACAGGTTATTTAAAATAGCTATGATCAGCCAGGCGTGGTAGCACACTCCTATAATCCCAGTGGCTCAGGAGGCTGAGGCAGGAGGATCCCAAATTCAAAGCCAGACTCAGCAACTTAGTGTGGCTCTGAGCAACTTAGTGAGACCCTGTCTCTAAATAAAATATAGAAAGGGCTGGGGATTTGGCTCAGTAGTTAACTGCCCCTTATTCAATCCCCAGTACCAAAAAATAAAATAGCTATGATCAAAAGGTTAAGGGATATCTCAGAAGAAATAGACTTGCATGAATGAATAAATGGGCAATGCCAGCAGAGTGATTGGAAAGCTAGGAGAGCATTAAAAGGAAATATTTGTCAATAACAAAGCACTAGAAAAAAAGATAAAGAATTCCTTTGATGTGTTCATTAATTAATGAGTTGAGGAAAGAATCTGTTAGCTTGAAGATAGGTAAACGGATACTTCCTAAAATGAAATATATAGAGAGTAAAGAGAATGACAGAAAACTGTGCAGACAACAAATAAAGGACAATTTTCAATACTATGTATATACATGTGTCAATCATAGGCAAAATATGTAAAGTAACAATGGCTGAAAAATTTCCCAAAATAATGATAGAAAACAAATTCAAATTCTGTAAGCTCAGCAAACACTGTGTAGAAAAAAATTCCCCCAAACCCTACTTGGGAATATTGTATTTAAACATCAGAACAAAGAAATGCAACATTCTAAAAGAGTCCAAAAGAAACTCCACGTTCCATGTAGAAAAAGAAAAAAGAATTACATTGGGTTTCTCATCAGAAATCATGGAAACAAAAAAGAGAGAGGAGTTAAACCCTGTAAATTTTTGGAAGAAAAGAACCAAACTAAGATTCTGTTTATAGTAAAATCATATTTTAATAGTGAAGGAGAAGTAAAGGTGAGAAAATTTATTATACTCACACTTGCATTTCAAAGTTCTTTAGACAGAAGGAAAATTGCATATGGCAGAAACGTGGATCTGCATAGAAAAGTAAAGAGCATCGGGGAAGGAATATTTTTTCTTATTCTTAATTCATTTAAAAGATATCTGTTTAAAGTAATAATAAGAACATCTGGTATGATTTTACTCTGGGTAAATTGGCAAAGAAACTCAATGAAAGCAATGTCACAGGAATTGGAAGGAGAAACTGGGAATATTCCTCACTGTGTATAAAGTAGTTTGTTGGTATTTGAAACTGAAGTTAGAGTAGTTAAAATATGTTCATTGTAAATGTAATATTTTATGAAGAAATATAACTGATTTTCTAAAGGAAAGGATAAAATAGAATCATATAAAATGCTCTATTAAGACTAGAGAGGGTAGAAGAAGTGGGGATAAAAAAGAAATAAAGAGAAGTGAAATGAGTAGAAAAGTCACAAAATATTAAATTTTCATCCAGTTATGTTAATAACCAATTTAAATGTGAATAACCTACATATATCAACCAAAAGTATTATCAGTGGACAAAAATAACCTAATCCTGTGTTGTCTTCATGAAAACCACTTTTAACATGTAGACTCGGGTAAATTAAAATTGAGTAAATTGAGAAAGGTATGCCATGCTAACAAAAATTAAATAAAAATAGATTTGCTAATTTTAAATTGCAGACTTCAGAAAAAGAGAATTATCAAGGATAAAATGGCACTAATAATAATAAGAAAATAAAACCTCTATAAATCATAAGCATTCTAAACATGCATGTACCTAACAACACAATAGAAAATACACAAGGTAAAAAGGAAAGGAAGAAAACAAGTAACTTGGAGGAAAAATAAACAAAAGTAGTATGAAAATTAGAGACTCCAGTATTTCTGTCAGTAATTGATAGATCAAGCGAGCAGAAGATCTGTAAAAAATACACAAGATTGAACAGGACCATATATTAATTGGATTTCATTTCTATTTATAGGGTACTCCATGAAATAACAGAATACATATATCTTCTCAGTTCCCATGGAAAATGCACTGAAATGGGCTACATTCTTATTTATAAAACATACTTTAATTGTGGAAAAAAACTATAAATTATGTTCTTAGAGTATAATAAAATTAAACTAGAAATAAATTGCAGACAGAGAAAAATAATCCTGAAATATTTTAAAATAAAAAAAGATATTTTAAATAACTAATGAGTCAAAGAAGTCTCAAAATTAAAAATACATTTGAACAATACATTTGAACCACATGAAAATGAAAATATATCTTATCAAAATATGTGGAATACATAAGTTCTCAGAAATGTACTGCAGTAAATGCATATATTAGTTAAAAAAAGAAAGATTTACAATAATGACCTAAGCTTCCAAATTAAGAAACTAAATTTATGAAAGAGTAATTTAACCTCAAGAATGAAAAAAAAAAGGACCTTTGCACAGACCTTACATCTTTCACAAAATTAACTCAAAAGTTTGCAGACCTATAATGCAAAACTACTAAAACTTCTGAAGATAACCTACAAAAAATTCAGGGTGACTTTGATTTCACAATGGACCTTCAGATGCAACACCAAAAGTTCAGTCCATTAAAGAAAAAAATGTCACTGCAAGTATCTCAATTTTGTTCTTCTTTTTCAAAAATGTTTGGCTATTCAGTGTACTTTTCGTTGACATAAAATTTTAGCATTAGTTTATCAAGTCCTACAAAATATATATCGTATTCATGGATTAGAAAACTCAAAATTGTGAAGACATCAGTTCCCACTAATCTGAGCTATAGTCAACACAGTTCATCAAAAATCCCAACTAGTTTGTTTGTAGATAGTGACAGTTTCTAAAATTTATATGAAAAACTGAAAGAATTAAAGTAATGAAACATTTCACAAAAAGAAAAAAAATCCATGGTATTGTACATGCTATTCAATATTAAAGCTTATAAAAGTATAATGATCAAAATAGAGTTGTAAAAGCAAAAGAATATACATATAAACCAGTGGAACAAAATAAAGACTGATAGATGGATTCAGGCTAATATAGTTAACTAATCTTAAAAGTTCAAAGGTAATTCAATGAACAAAATATTTCCTCATATAAAAGAAACATATTTGAACACAAACCTCACACCTTAATTAAAAAATTGATCATAAACCTAAGTCTAAAAGTTATAAAATAGAAAATCCTGTAAGAAAAAGCACAACTGTAAAAAACAATGAATAAATTTAATGCTATCAAAATCAAAATCTTTTTTCTTTGTAAAGTCATCATTAAAGGAATAGAAACATAAACAACAATGTGAGAAACATGTTTGCAAATCACATATGTGATAAAAAATTATCTACACTATATCTACACTTAACCTCAATAATAGCAAAAAATCTAAGTTTAAAATATGGTCAATATGTCTGAACAGATACTTTGCCAAAAATTTTATAGGGATACTAAATGAGCACAAAAGGATGCTCCACAATTTTTGCCATTCATGAACTATAAACCAAAAGTGCAGTGAGATGCAATTACGTATCTATTGCAATGGTTATAAAAAATAAATAAAACTAATCCTATCCAATGTTGACAAGGGTATGCATTTGTTTGCAAAGGCTGCCATAACAAATTATGTGAATTGGGCAGCTTAAATGACAGAAATTTATTGTCCCACCGTTTCGGACACCAGAATTCCAAAATCAAGGGTCTTTGGGGTTGCTCCTTCTGAGGGTTGTGTGGGAAGTGTCTTCACCAAGCCTCTTCCCGTGGCCTGTAGATGTCATTTCCCACTATGTCTATTGACACTGTCTTCTCTCTGTGAATGACTGGGTACCCAACTTCCCTTTTTGTAAGGCTGCTAGTCACACTGAGATAAGAACCATTTTGAGGTCCTCATTTTACTGATTACCTCAGCAAAGATCCCTTTCCAAATAAGATCATATCTTGGGGCACTCAAGGTTAGAACATCAGCTTAAGGATTTGGGGGTAGTGCGCAATTTAATCCATAACAAATGCCAAAGACTGGGAATGTTCATTCATTACCAAGGAAGAGGGCAAAATCATACATTCACTATGGAAAACTGCAGGCCTCTCACAAAGGTAATAAAACACCAGGTGAGCCGCAGCTATACTTTGAGGTATTTACACAAGGAATTGAATGTTCATTCATAACTACACAACTTATCCTTAAGAAGGGATTATTGAATCACACAATAACATTGAAACACATTAAACATATTCTGTTAAGTGAATGGAGCCAAATCCTAATAGTACATTTTCATGATCACATTTATACAGTACTTGACTAATAAATAGGCAAAACTAAAAGGACCGAAAACAGATTAGCCTTGGTCAGGGACTGGAGGAAGTAGGTGAATTGCAGACTGTAAAGGAGTTGAAAACTGAAATTGTAGGATGAAAGAACTGGTTTGTGAGTGGATACCTGGCTCTATGGGCTTGTCAGCACCCATGGGAATAGACACAACAAAAAAATGACTTCAACTGTATTAAAATGAAAATCTCTTACCCAAGATGTGGGGTGATTCCAAGGTTCACTGTAGGGTGACAAATGACTCTACCTGGATTACACGTGTGTGATATAACCACATTGAAACGACAGAGGAAAAATAAGGTAAATTGAGCAACTTTGGAAAACAGTGATTTGACCAAGCTAAAGACCAAAAACCACTCTACACAACCATGTAATATAGTTGTTAAATTTATTTCTTATAAGATATAGGATAGCAATTTGGAAATGACCATATACATATACATATGGTCATTTCCAAATTTATATATTTATATATATATGGATTCTCTTCAACAGAGCAAGAATTTGCACGCAAGACTAGATTGGAAACTTGGTGCTGAAAGAGTGTCAGATATACAGTGATTTTATAATTAGATGAGGTTCACTGTAATGTCGACATAAAAATAGGTTGATGCAGAAATAAATATGTATACAAACACAGGTTAGAATAAATACAAAACTTCCTAACTGTGTCCCTGAGAGATACTAGAAACATCAACACCCCCAGTAAAAACAAGCACCCCCAGCACCCAGACCTTGATTTGCAAATACTATCCTCCAATAAAAAATAAAGTATTCATAGATCATTGAAGAAACAGCTGTGTCTAGACCTGGGATAGAGAAAGTGCAAGATGAGCCTATATATCATATTCTAGTACCAGAAAAATAAGAAAGTGCTAAAAAAGTTACAGAAAAGATGAGGGAACATCATCAAATGAACAAAGAACCAACCTGAAATGTCTCTCAATGACCAAGGTTGGAACGATCTGAATTACTTACTATATAATGATAGCATCAGAATATAGCCAAAGGGGAAAGAAACTAAAATATCAACAAGTCCATGCTGACATAAGGTTTGAATAGATAAATAAATTAAGGAAAAAATGTTTCTTATAGAAGAAATCCTGTTAGTCAACATAGATGGAATGAAAACAAAAGGAAAATCTCCAGCAGAACGTCACTGTAACTAATACTGGGGAAATTAAAATCAGTTGAGGAGGCTTTAAAGGAATAGTACACTCTCATGACTTCAAAATATCTCCTCTACTTTCAGTGATGATTGTGGTCATTTTAATAAATAACTACAATTTGTTGAAGCTTTTCCCACCAAGAAGTAGAAGTTAATATCTCTGTACTTGGACTTATTGGTCTAGTTTTAAAAACCAGGCATATCGAAAGAGAAAATTAGTCACTCTACTATGGAGGAAGCAAGCAAGTGCTTTCTTATTGAAGTGATCAGAGTTAATATTCCCAGTGACAAATCATATTGGTATCACTTGCTCTTTAAAATAATGTGAGAAGAAGGGTGTATCTAAGTTTCCTTCCCCATAATACTAGAGCAGAGACTATAGGCAGCCTTGCCTCATTCTTGACTTAGTGGGGAAGATTCTCGGGATTTCCCAATTAAGTAACAAGCTGGCTTTTCTGACACACACCTCCCCCCCTCCACATCTACTTTTTTAGAGAGGAACCCGTTAGTCCCTCTTTTATTATGTTTTCAACATTATAGAAAACTTTATCATACTGGTTTAGAT
The DNA here is from genome assembly GCA_025594165.1 of Tamias sibiricus. Classification (NCBI taxonomy): domain Eukaryota; kingdom Metazoa; phylum Chordata; class Mammalia; order Rodentia; family Sciuridae; genus Tamias; species Tamias sibiricus. Next base: position 19,288,748 of record CM046670.1, read on the forward strand.
ATCAAGTGTTCCCCCAAAGCTCATATTTGAGATAATGCAAGACAGTTTAAAGGTGAAATGATTGGGTTATAAGAGCCTTAACCTAATCAGTGTGTTAATCCCCTAAGAGGGCTTAACTAGATGGTAATTGTGGGCAGGTAAGGTGTGGCTGGAAGGTGTCATTGGGCAGAGTGCCTTTGAGGTATATATTCTGTTCGTGGTGAGTGGAGCTCGCTCTCTCTGCTTCCTGATGGCTGTGTCCTGAATACCTTTCCACTTACACTATGATGTTCTGTCTCACCTTTGGCCCCTCTCAGCAATGGAGCTGGCAATCTATGGACTGAGACCTCCCAAAGCTCCAAATGAACTTTTCCTCCTCTAAAATTTTTCTTGTCAGGCCTAAACTGTACAGAAATCTTAGGTTTTTAGCTTACTAGTTCACACACACTGAACACATCCTAACTTGCAGTAACTAAAGAAAGAAAGGCAACATTAGTAACATCTTGGAAGTCTCTCTTGGCCTTTGGAAACCAACATACAATAGACGGGTAACAATTGCCTGGCATATGCCACCAAGGTTAGTTCTATTTGGAACTCGAGAAAAGTGTAACCACAGAGTACGTAATCAATTGTATCTGATGACTTTTACTCAATATCATATTTTCAAGGTTCATTTAGGTTGGAAGAGAAGTGATAAAAGTATTCACATTTGCCGGGGGCCATGGTGCACACCTGTAATCCCAGTGGCTTGGGAGGCCAAGGCAAGTTCAAAGCCAGCCTTGGCCACTTAGTGAGACCCCAAGCAACTTAGTGAGACCCTGTCTCTAAATAAAACGTGAAAAGGGCTGGGGATGTGGCTCAGTGGTTAAGTGTCCCCGGGTCAATCCCCAGTACCCCCCCCAAAAAAAAATCATATTTGAAGAAGTCTTGATTATATATCTGGAAGATCCAGTAACTTGTTTAATATATTTGATGGTTATTAAATTATCATTCATAGATATAAACAAAAGCCAGACAAAACAGGATGAAAAAGCAGCAGATCTAATTTTCATACCAAATAAAAAAATCTGCATGGGTATTTAGTAAAGGATGTTTAAAATCTGTTGAGGAAAATTATGAAACACTTTGAGAAAGAAAAAACACAACCTAAAAAATGTATGGGAAGACTCAAGATGATTAGCATGTCCTTTTCCCATAAATCAATAAATCAATGTGCACAGTAAATGTAACCCTGACTAAACAAACAAACAAACAAACAAAACAAAACATACTTTCTTCTTTACTAGACAATGTGAGTATAAATCTTGTTTAGAAAAGGAATGTTAACTGTATCAAAGGTGAAAAAATACCCTAAGTTTCCTGTAATTAAAATAAAATTTAGAGACATGGATAGAAAGACAGTCCAATGAAACAAAAGAGACAATATAGGAGGAGTCCCAATTTGATTTACACACACTTAGTATGTGATACAAGTACCATTTTAAATCAAGGATGGTGTTGAAATAGTCAGATATTCACAAGGAAAATAGATATGATGGTATTCAAACAATTCTACTTATCAAAACCAGAATAAATTTAGAAAGAACCAGAGAATTAGATGATATGTTGGTAACAAAACAAGAAAAGATCACACACTGGGCTCTTCATCGCAGCAAAACACCAACAGACAGGGAAGAATTCAAATGTCCATCTATCAATCAGACTGTATCAACTATGTTACATCAGAACAATGGATTCTAGAAAGTTGTAAAAATACCAGTGTTGATTTATTACTAATGACTGGCATAAAGCAAACTTCAAACTGTGTCGTTAGGTATAGACAACAGTAGAAAAAAGTGTGTATAGTATGACACATTTATCTAAGTTAAGGGGATGAATGGATAGATGAGATGAGAGATGGTAGACAGATGACAGAGAGAAGAAGTGTAATTACAGTTTCAAAAAATAAAAGTGGAAGCCAACTAACACAACATTCTTAAAGAAGCTCTCTATAAAGAGAAAGGATGTTCTTAGAGAATTTCTTTGACATATTTTACAGCGATTTGACTTGGGATCATGTAAATATGTAACTATAAATGAAAATTCAATTATAAAAAGAAATCTTCAAAAATAAAGGAGAAAATCAAATGAATATAAATGAGCATTCAATTTGTGTCATAAACATCAGAGGGAAATTATGCCAAGAAACTTTGAAACATAGTAATTAACTGTATATCTCTAGCGTAATATGCAATGAGAACAAAAATTATCTGAAAAAAAAATCTTAAACTGTTTTCTCCACCCATACCATTGGTGATTATATTCATCCATTTTTCATTACTATAAGAAATTACTCGAGGTAGTGTAACTTTATGAAGAATAGAACTTTATTCAGCTCTCAGTTTAAAAGATCAAAAGTGTAAAAAGCATGGGCTCTGGTGAGCATTTTTCAATGGGCAGCAGGAATTTGAGCTAGAAGAAGAAATCATGTCTTGAAACAGGAAGACAGAGAGGCTGAGTGGGGTCAAGATCAGGCTTTTATCAGAGTCCTTTTATTAGAACTAGGGTTTCATAAGAAACACCAAACACTTTCAACCCACTGAGGTCAGACCTCCATTAACCCAGGGACCTCCCACTCAGTTCCACCTCTTAAAGAATTATACCATCTCCATACCACCACCCTAGAAACCAGGCGCCCAACTTGTGAACTTAAGAGACAGATCACACCCAATTTATACCAAGCGATAGTGTTGGTATTGCATTCTAAGAGCATTGTGTATGTTTTAGGAAAAAAAAAATGAATAAACTATAAATTGCATGAATTCTATTATCCTCAGGATCCAAAATGAAAATTTATGGAGAAGGTCTAGATAAAATTGTAAGATAGAGGAAATAAAGCGGAAACAAATTTAGCTTGATAGTTTGAGAATATTTAGATATTTATCTTGATTCTACCTTCATTCAGTGCCTTTATTCATTGCCTAGACGGAGTGATCACTTCAGTTCGCATTCTTACCTCAGCCTTGAAACGTGGTAATGCTATCTTCAGAACTTCTGAAGAAACAGGGGTAACACAAAATAAATCTGAACATCTTATCAAATCAGGTAATGAGGAAACGAACAAAGACTTTAAAGGGTCATGTCAAAGGAGCTGTGTCAACTGGAAGAGACCCCCACTTACTCATTATGGGGTAATCTGAATATCAGTCCAGACACCAACAATGAATTGAAACACACTGAATATATTTAAGTCACTGAATTCACAATGACACTAAAGCAGCAATGACAACTGTAAACCAATTGGTCACTAGAAAACAAACTTATTATTTGGAAATCTGGCAGATAAAAGGGGAAAAATTCAGCTATTTTATTCCCTATTACTTGCACACTGTATTACTGATCAACAAATAGAAATAAATAAATAAATAATGGCATCTTTAGAATAAAGATATTCAATCTGGGGCCTGGGGCTATGGCTCAGCGGTAGAGCACTGTGAGGCCCTAGGTTTGATCCTTAGCACCACATAAATAAAATAAAGGTATTGTGTCCACCTACAACTAAGGAAATATTTTTAAGAAAAAGATATTCAATCTGCATGACATAATATAATTTCATGTTGATCATTGATGGTTGCTAGCTTCATAGAAAGGGAAAAAATCAGACATATGTCTCCTGAAGGGGAAATGTGACTTCTTTGATGTAATCTGCCAAAACTGAGCTGGGAAGAACAAGAGGAAGTAGAAACCCGATAAAGCTTCTAGGTGCAACTAATATAGTAAATGTAACCACATAGCCAATGGCACCATGGAGAAGCACTAAGAAAAAATCACTCTTCGGAAATCACTACAGGAAACTGTTTAAGGTTTTTCTTTTTTCTTTTCATTTCTTTGTGTTTTTCTTTTTCTTTTTTCTTTTTTTTTCATTTTGTGTTTTTATTGCTTTGTTTGCTTTTTTACAAAAATTAATTGCAAAAGAAAACAGAAAAGATGGAAATGGAACTTTAAAACACTTGATATATATCAAAATCACAATTGTGAAACACTTGTGTAATCTCATATAAATATCCTATAAAAATAAAGACATTTATGAAATAATTTATACTTGAATAAATATAATATTAATGAATAATTATTGATTTTTCTTTCAGTTTAATCATGGTATTATGTTTGTGCTTTGAAATAGATCTGGAGATTATCCATACTGAACAGACAAACTTATTGCACAAAGGTCAATTTGCCCCCACACCAAAGAGCAAATACTCTGACATCTCATATCTGTTTCAAGTGTCTCCTTTCTATTCCTAAAGCACTGTCAAGAAGCATAGCATTTTTGGCAAATGCCAGCCATGTCCCAGACTACATAACTGAAACATACCAAATCTTACCTAAATTCCAAACTTTATTTAATGGCCTATAAGTTTCTTTTCATTTCAAATAAAAGTAATGTTTAAGTGCTCAAAATGAGGCTGTCCTGTAGTAAATGAGGCTACTGTTAATGCAAAAGGAAAGCCATTGCCTGCAGGAGCCCTGTTTGGGGAGATGACTTGAATTGCGGTTGACTATGAGCCGTGGAGATTTGGGCATTGTCGCCTTCTGTAGTCTCACGGGACTTGTCCCAGGATCTCGAGTGACTTGGCCGAAATTGCTGATCGGGTCAGTGCCATTTTGGTGGTGTGTGTGTGTGGCGTGTGTTAGTCGTTGTTAGAACCAGAGAGAAAAGTTATCAGAATAAAAAGCTGTTCGTCTCCAGTTTGCCTCTGAACTTCTTCCCGCGGCTCCGTTGCTCCAAGCGCTTCAGGCGGCAACAATTGCCTAATGAATACAGGAGCGAAATAGGATGGAATGGAGTGATTTTTTTAATAATAGAATATGTCTGTTCTCCTAGCACCAATACGAGTAATTTCAATATGGCAGCTCTACAGAAACTATATAGCACAAGGAACCATTTTCTATAAAACAGAATTCCCTGTCTGCCATTCCACAGTGTTTTCCTTCTAGATCAAACCTCATCATGGAAGCACAGTCCCTGCCATCTCCCTCCTGGGCAAAGTTATCACAGGTGTCATATAAAGAAGAAGGAAGGGCCAGCTGGTTAACTAGTGTTTTTTTTTTTTTTTTTTTTTTTTAACAACAAAACAGCCTTTGAACATTTCCACAACTGTGATATTGTTTAGATATTTAACCTAACTTTAAATATCAATTTCCATGTCCTGAAGTGAAATTAGCAGTGTCCAGGAGCCTGGTTTGTAAAAAAGTTGGCATTTTGAAATGAAAATATATGACATTACTAGCATCTTTTTACTCACTCTTCCCACATATTATTCATTTAGACAGCTTGTGAATTGGATTTGCAACTACTGTTATGTCTTGCAAAGTATAAAGAGGGAGGCTGCCTGGAGGACTTTATCTGTTAATGGTATAATGCATGATGTCAGATCTCACATAATGCCCAATTGGCTGGGCTTCTATGACCAAGCTTTTACAAACATTAACTATGTGCTTTATGAATGCATTTTGACAACTCTGTAAGAGTAAGATTTTTTGCACAGTCTTAGATACCTAGATTGTACTTCCCCAGTATACAGGGTCTCCCCAGTATACAGTGTTTTAGACATGACTTGGAACCTCAGTGATTTTAGATGACTTTTTTTCATGACACTGTAAATGAAGTTTGGATCACCTCCCCGGGGCAAATATGATCCCTACTGTAGAGAAAGGTTAATTTTAAATGATTGAGAAAGAAAGAAAAAGTTTCATCTATTTTTCCTCTCTACTTGTTAGTTAATATGTTGTGAATTTTGTGGATAATTAGAAAAATCTCAAAATGCAGTCAATTCATAATTGTTTTACTTTTCTTAATTACCTTTGTGCATTCTTCATAAACTAATACCCCAAAATGATGATAGAAAAGCCAGGAGTCAGCTCCTGCCGGCCATAAATCAACATTTTGGGGGCACAATGACTTTTCATTTATCTCTGATATGCAGCAGTTAAGGATTGATGTGGTTTCAGTGTACTTTTAAGGACAGATTTTCATGTGAATACAAGCTTTGGCATTTAAACAAAGAAAATCATTAATCTGAATCTAAACTTCATATTAACCATTCAGAGTTTTATTTTCCTCGGTTTGTCTTTTTTTTTTTTTTTTTCCCTTTTCCTTTCTCAAGGTCACTTTGGGACCTTTCCAAAGGCTGTTTAAATTTTGCCTAGAGTTTTCTGTTGCCTGTTAGGTGAAGGCTTCAATGATTATTTTGCAGTAAAAAAATGAAAGTTAGATGAACCTTGACATACCACTCAGGGGATAATTCTATCACCAGGATTTATCTACTTTAGATCCTAAACAGTTAACCTAATCATCTCATTTTATTGCCAATTTAGAAAAGCTTCCCCCACCCCAAGTACACTCTCACTTTTCTAAATTCACTGCTTATGACCTGAGCCTTTTATCCACTGTGCTATTACCAGCAGCTAATCCCTCTCACGTATTGATAATTGGACAAAACTGAACAAGTTGCCAACTCCTGAACACGGCAAGCCACTGAGGGTTCTATTCAGTTATTCCCAAAAAACCACATTGGTTTCCAAGTTTGGTTCTTTTGTGGCATGTCAATGGGAACAAGCGAGAGATTTTCTCATTGCTCAGGAATTTCGCCAATTCTAACCTGCTCGTTGAACATTCTTTCTTAAGGAATAACATTTACAGTTTATATAGTTCACAGATCTTCCTTTTCTTACAGTTCAATGAATAGCCTGCAATTCTAGTTTACTGAAATAATTACTTTAGTGCATATATTTAAACTATAATTATACAATAAGTATCTCTTCCAAAACTTAGTTTGTTTTGCGGATCCAATGCAAATTCAAAGGAGAGATGCCCTGGTGTCTGGGGCTCATGCAGATTTATCACAGGATTAAGCCACAGGCTCTACCTTCTATCTGCTTAATTAGTTCTTGAAATTATAGAAGCCTATGATTTGATAGCACATAGAAATCAATGCAATACTTTCTTAAGGGGATATTCCATCAAATCTTGGAACTGTATTGCTACATATATGCAGGTTTAGGAAGTATTTTCTATCTTTAAGCTTAATAAACATATTTAATGGCATCTGCTTGCATGAAACAAGCCTTTGGGGCATACGTTAGGAAGCAAGGACAAAGACTTTGGCAACTGAATTATTATAGAATGAAATTAAATGCGTACAACGGGGTAGCATTCAGAGATGCACACAAAGAGAGCACAATGCGTTTCACACATTCACGGCTTGAATTTATGCCCTTCCCCATTCAATGGGGCAGTGTGAGCCGCCTTTCACTACCTCCACACAGCGTGGAGGAGCCAGGGCCCAGGAAGGAGCTCACAGGCCTTCTCTGCTTTGCTTCTCCCTCAAACCTTCTTTTCAGTTTTTTAGCCCAACATGACCATGTTTTCTTACAGCCTTTAACATGCTTCACATGTCGATTTCTCTAGAAGTTTGATATTAAAACACAGATGGGGAACCATGCATTTTATTAAATTTGAGCACTTATGTTTAGAAGAATTGGGAAAGTGGCCAGTACATGGATTGAAATGACAGAGTTAGAAAATTGGCCATTTAAAGAAGTTAACTGACTTAAGACAGAGAAAGAAAAAAATGGAGTGTAAAAAATATTTTTATATATATATACACATATATATGCACATACATATGTATACACATATATATGTATGATATATATGTATGTATACACACACACACACATATATGCACTGTAACAAATAACAGTGTTTGAGGGAATCAGTAGTACTGTGTGCTGCTCCTTTTGAAGTATTCATGTACCTCTCTGAACTGACATGTTAAATCACCAAAACCTACTCATTCTAAGTTAGAGATACACAATGTTCTTTCAGAATGCTTATGTCTTTTATTTGAGAGTAGCTTTATTTTCTAAATTATCAGCACTGATGTTAATTAATTAATTAATTAACTTATGCACCAAATACAATCTGTCCCCTCCTCTGTTTTAGGAACAAGGAAAGTGAATTCTTCTTATAGAAAATGTTAATTTTCACACACACACCAAAAAAAAAAATGTGTCAAGTATTTGGCATTTTTCCATCTAGGAAAGACTTCAGTGGTGCAATGGGAGCTCTGTTAGAAAGGAGACCATCAACATCATAGAGGCCATAGAAAGAAGATCAGAGTGTTGGGCCTCTGTCATTTGGTCTTCCTTCCCAGCCTTCTTCCTGGAATCAGTTCTTACAGCAGCCACACTCATCATATGTGATGAATTAACTTCTCTCTTCTCCTTTGGTTGGTACTGGTAACGTACCTCCAAATTGTTGATAAAATGGCCTCCTAAATTAATTTATGTGATTTGGGGTTCAGAGGAAGAACCTCAGTTGAGAAAAGTCATTAAATTTTATGTGTCAACTTCCTAAATACAGCTTTGTATCTTGGTTATAGAATTTAAGAAGGCCAGGGAAGGCTGGGGATATAGCTCAGTGGTAGAGTGTGGTCCTATCATGGTAAGGCCCTGGGTTCTAACCCCAGCACCCCAGATATAATGAAAAAAATATGATCATAAAAGTGTGTTGGTGTGGGTTATTTAGTTTATTATAAACAATTAAGCCAGATTATTTTTCTATTTTGCTAGTTACTTCTAATTCCTTTCTCTCCTAAGACAGATTCATTTTCTTCTGACTTCTCTACCTTGTGTGTGCTGGCTGCTAAACTGCATGAACTACTTGCTGATGCTCAGTAGAGTTTCACCAATAGGAAGCACTTGCAAGGATAGGAGGTTGTAGGTAGAAGGCCTTCTAGCCTGGGGTGGGAGCCTGGTTCTTTCAGAGGTCATCTGTGTCCATCTCCTCTCTGGCTCCTGTGGTGAGTCTCTTTCCTTTTCTGTCCTTTTTAGCCTGTGAGGGGATAACAGACCCTGGATGGGCTCCAAGTCCATCCCTGGTTCCCTTAACCCTTCTGATGCCTCCCATCTCCTCACTGCAACTGTCTGGACAGAATGCTCCTTAGTCTGGATCTTGCTGATTCAAATACACAGGAGCAGAACACTAAATAGTGCTGTCCAGGGGCTGGGGCTATGGCTCAGCTGTAGAGCACACGTCTCATATGTATGAGGCCCTGGGTTCAATCCTCAGCATCACATAAATAAAATAAAGGTATTGTGTCCACCTACAACTAAAAACAATGAAAAAAATAAAGTGATGTCCAGTATCCTTTTATGTCACTTAACTGTCAAGTTTTCATTTTATCTAGAAGAAAGTGGGCTTTTCTTCAGTTTGTAGGTTTTTGATTTCCAAAATATTGTATCCCTTTTTCTAAACACAATTGTGAAGAGAACAACGTCTATATTAATGTCACATGAAAATACTTTTTATTTCCTAATTCTTGTAACAAAACTTTTTCAGCATGCATTTGCAGCGACTGGTAGAGGTCTTCTGATATTTTATTTCAGCCTGGACTTTTCAGGGTCTTCTTCCCTCCTTCATAATCAATCCCATCAATTTACATCTCTCATAAAGAAACTGATATTTCAGATCTTGCACTGCTAGGATTCCTTTTTGCTATGCCACATGAAATCTTTCTAATTTTTAACATATTAACAGTACTGATGATAACAAACATGACATGTGCTACAACTGGAAGTTCTCCTTAAAAGAAAAATGGAAAACAATAATCATTGTTTACAGATTTTACTATTCAATAAGCATTAACTTTGAGATATTATACGAACAAAGTCCCACTTCATGTTTCTTCTCTCTCTCTCTCTCTCTGTTATTCCAGTAAATAAATACAGCAGTTAATACAAAGGCAAATTCTAAGAATGATGAAAAAGATCTATTGCTTACTTTTTTCCTGGTTAGAATTTCCAGTGCTGAGAGTTGTATAATGTTTTTAAACCTCAAAATTGGCAGTTTTATGCCTGACTCAATTTTAATAAAATAGCATTGTTGCAAGGCCTGCATTAAGATTTTGTGTAGAACCCAGGAGACCTCTGCAATTCACTTAACCTTATCATTTTAGTCTTCCTTGTATTCAGAGTATCATTTTTTAAAAATTATAGTCTTAGTCTCAGCAATTAGCTTTAACTTGTAAATCACATCTCTTTGTCTGTTTACATATAAAGCAACAACAAATATCACCAGATAGCCAGTTGAAATAAACATATTAAGTCATAATGTCCCAAAAGACACGCCATGGATCTCTTTCTTTTCTTACTGAGAATAAACAATGTTATATGGAATCATTGTACTCTCATTCTGAGTTAGGATTTGTCCAACTATTCAGAAGTCTGTGACTGAAGCTGGGGAAATACAACACAGTTCTTTTCAGTAGCTCCTAAGCTATCTCAACCATGCCAAAAAAAAAAAAAAAAAAAATCAGATGAACAACAAACAAACAAAAATAATGATAACGACAAACCTCAAAATTAGGGAGAGATATTATCATAAGTGAATTGTTCTGTTCATTAATGATAGTGGTCAAAAATAGAATGTGAGATTTAGTAATTGAGCAATATTTATAGCTGACTTATTTATTTTTTTGGAAAGTAAAACTGATGTTTTGAAATGTGGGTGGTTGTGCCTAAGAGCAAAGTAGGGGGGATAGTGGCTTCACTTTTACAAAAAGGAAGAGGTCCATGTGGTACCAGATGTGAGTGGGTGTGACTCAGTTTAGGGCTGCTGGTGGTGTGAGGGGATATCTCCTGCCACTCCTTCCCATGGCCAGATAGCCATCATAAACACTAGGCAACCTGCAACCAGAGCCCCAGCCGCTTCTGCCAAGGGTCACAAAAACAGAAGTGAAAGTGTTAAAGAGTAATCCTATTTAAACTGGGTTGCAGAACTGCTATTAAAAATGGCAGTACTATAAATGTTCTAGTATTGTCAGGAATGTTCTGTTGGATGACACTATGCTGTGATTTGTACACACAGCGGACCAGAGTTGATGGGTGAATGAAATGATCCATAACCCTCTCTGACACATTTAGAGCAGTTCAGCTGCACACAGAGAACAGTCCATCATTTGCACCCTTCTGTGAAAGCTGGCTTTACCAAGTGTTTCAATGAAATATGTGCAACTTCCCATTTAAATTAGTACCACATGAACCATGAAGAACACCACAGGTATCTCTTGTAGTACCAGCCTAATGTAAAAGTGGCCTGTCTTGTAATGCTCTAACAGGAAAGACATACAACCATTCATCTGTAACATATTAAAACCAGAAGAAATAAATTACTCCATAGATGAAGAATTATTGCTTGCGAGGAAAATGTGCAAAGGTAGTCCTAAAAAGCAGCTTTTACTAAAAAATTATCGCAACAGCATTTGAATTCTTAATGCATATTAAACTGAGAAACGTGCAACTATAAATCATAATTTTTAAATGGAGGAAATCTGGTTAAAACTTTTAGCAGAAATTTGTTTCACTTCTTCACCACAGTTTTAGCCCCTGTCTGGATAGGAGACTGGCTACATTATACCAAGAGCAGCGAATCAGAGAGATCACAACAAAGGGAAGCCACAAAAAAGATACACGCATATTATTTTTTTAAAAAAATATTTCTTTCATAGAATGACATAATCCGAGTTTAACTGCAAGTTACTTACAAATCAAGATCTCTCCATGTTATGACAAAAGAGTGTTGTTCAAATAAAACCCTAATGAACGAGAAGTTCTGTTCACTGAAATGTATGGGGCTTAAATGTTTGGTAAGGACCATAAATACCATTCCAGTGTATGCAGCACACATTTCAAAGAAATACAAACAGCGGGTCGTGATGTACTTTCACTCTCTTCCTTGAAACTCTAATTGCTTATACAAAAAGAATAATGACAGAAACCCCTTCTTGGGCTATGGCAATAGATTCAGTTCTTTGCTCAGAGTTTTATACACATTATCTCATGCAGTTCTTGCAGCAGCCCTCTCGGGTGCATAATTTCACTGTCACCTTTTTTCCTGATAAAGAATGAAGGACAAACAAGTGAGGTCACAAGGTCCAAGTCACCCAGGCCAATCCTAGAGTAAGAGCATGACGGGGAGTTCTTCAGGTCCCAAAGCGCTTTCATGAAAAAGTTCCCATGTGATTGTCATCACAGCCCATGGTTTGAGGGACACCTCGTTCCATTTTGCAAGTGGGAAGCTTAATGTCAGAAGAAGGAGGTGCCCTGTCCAGGCTCAGAACAGAACAATGACCAGCTAAATGGTAAGAGCTGAGGCCCAGGGTGGACCTCTGTAGATCCCTCCTGGTAGGAGGCCCAGTGGATGCACCCAAACCCAGGGGCCTGCTCACTCCAATCTCCTCAGCAAATCAGTGCCTCTCACTTTTCAATAACAAAGTATACATGGGAAAAAGTTTTTAAAGGGAGTTTGACTATATGTTTCAATATATTTAAACATAGTTTCTGCAAAAAAAAAGTTTCTTTAAAGCTGAGTAATATTCCATTGAGATAGTAGAATGAAACAGACATTATTATTGTATGTAACTACATGACCAATATGATTCTGCAACATGTACACTTTGAAAAATGAGAAATTATATCCTGTCTATATCACAGTGTGTAAATAAATTCTACTGCCATGTGTAACTAATTAAAACAAATAAAAATTAAAAAAAAAATGTTTCTGTTGAAGCTGCAAAGGAACTTTAGCTCTAGTTTAAAAAAAAAAAAAAAGTTGTATATAAAGGAAATAGCCAGACTTCTTTGGGAATAAATATGCTTCTTTTCAGTTCACATGGAAAGCTATTTTCTACCAACTATTTTAAGGCATCCTGATGTTTTCATATTTGGGATGGGCCTTCAGATTCCAGCACTACTGCAGTTTTGTGGACATGATATGCACAGTGTAGGATAAATGCTGAGCCTTTTGAGAATTCCTTGAGTGGTCTTTGTAATGGTTCTATGATGTTCATCAAAAATATTTCCCATAACATGCATCATATAGTCACATGATGTAATCACGTTAGATCTTTTTCTCCATAGTGGATCCACATTGCCCAACTGAAAATGGTGTTGCTCATATTAAAGCCCTTGCCTGTTTGTATAAGAGTGTTCTTCAAACACGCCACCTGAGATAGCATTTATGGCTCTGTGGATGATCACATTGGAAGGAAATGTAATAATAAGCAGCAATTTATCAAAACTGCCACTCTTAGGTTTGATGTCACTTATTAAATAAAATTCTGTCATGAGGTATACAAAAGAGAGTTCAGAACCTATAATGTTTACCTGAAAGATGTCTGAATAATCAAAATAATGGAAAAGGGCATTGATAGTCCTAATCATTTTCCAGGACCTGCAAAATTAAGAATTCCATATATTGGAGTAGAAACCTCAAAGGCAATTCTACTTTTTATCTTATTCTTCTCATTCAGCATTCTCCCATGTAATTTGAACATAATGCCAAATACAATGCCATAGAACACAGTATAATAAAATAAAATAGTGTAGCTGATGACATCTTGCCACTATGTCATTCCTCAATCTAATGAGGTGCATGAATGGAGGAGTTTCGTGATCTATCTATAAATAGGAGGTATTTTAGGAAAGGAGGAAAAAAAATTGTTTCTTGCTGTTCATGCTTATTCATGATTTATTTTTTAAACTATAAAGCAAAGAGAAGCACATTACCTAAAAATATCATGAGGATAGTGGATCTTTCCCACTGTGTAGGAAGCTTTGGGAATACTTGGATGGAGGAATCAAGGGGATTTAATGAAGGAACTCTTTCCAAGGGGAAAGGTAGGGATAAGAGAAGCAGCAAGAGATGGAAGTTATTCTAGAACTCTTTATGGCTGTGTGATAATAAGAAATTTTTATCTGGTCTCTGTTCCCTTGCACTGATGAGGAGATTGTAAAACACTTGAAATTTTCTGAGAGAGAGAGCAACATGAGAAGTGTCTTTTTTTTTTTTTTTTTTTTTTTTTTTTTTTTTTTGTCATTTTAATAAGGTAATCTTAGGATTGGGGCTGCTTGCCAGAGGAACCAACCATGGGATTAAAGGGTTGGAACTTTCAGCTCCAAGCCAGCCTCCAAGGAGAGGAAGGAACAGGAGATTGGGTTAGTGACTGACCTTTTCTTTCTGAGGACACCTCCATTAAACCCTTTCAGCAATGTTTTTGGAGAGCTCCTGAGCTGGTAAACAAATCCAGGGTGCTGGGAGGGTCATCTTGCACCCAAAGAGAGCTCGGCTTCTCTGTGCCCCTCTTCTTACCCCCTACCTTAATGCAATTCCTCCATTTGGCTCTTCCTGACTTGTATTCCTTATAGGTAATAAATGGTAAGTAAAGTTCCTTCCAGAGTTATGTGAGCTGGCCTTGTGAGTTGTTGGATCTGTGGGAACCCCTGACTTCATAGCCAGTTGTCAGAAGTACAAAAGACTTGAGATGCACACCTGGCATCTAAAGTGGGACACTGTGGTCAGACCAGCCCTCAACCTGTGAATTTGCCTGAGCTCTAGAAGGTTAGCCTCAGAATGGAGAGGAAGTGTGGGACACAAGCTGGAATCTGGAGAGTTGACCTGGGTCATGTGAGGGAAAACAAACAAAAAACCAAAAACACACATTTAAGGTGAGAAGTGTTGTGGTTCAAAAGAGCTTGAAGGCAGGACTTACTATTGCAGATGTTGAACTTAGTTAAGATGATCATGGAGGTATGATATAAAAAGCAGCTCTTCTTTGAAACAAATTATTTAATTAACTGGGACAGCATGGGATTTCCTGCCCAAGCCAACTAATTGCTTCTCTTCTATATGTTTCCTCATTACTCTGTTTACATTACTAGAAGAGCAATTGCCAATTTGATAGGCTGTTTTAAAACCACCCATCTCCTCCATTCCTAGATTGTGTTTCTTGAAGAGAGGATCATTTCATTCCTGGAGGGGGGATGGGAATGGGAAAGACAATAGAAGGAATCAGACATCACTTTCCTACATTCATATGTGAATACACAACCGGGGTAACCCCACATCATGTACAACCACAAAAATGGGAAGTTACACTCCATGTATGTCAAAATATATTCTACTGCCATGTATAACTAAAAAGAACAAATAAAAATATTTTTTTAAAAAATTATCATTAAAGCAAACAAAATAAAACAGAACATATCGAGGTGGATATCACATTGATTTGAATATCAATGTGAGCTTGATTGTGCAAATATACACATGTGTGCACACTCTAAAGGCACACGCATTTCATATGTCAAATCAGACCCCCAGGCTTTTATCTGGGGCCAGAGGAAGGAGGGAAATTATTAAAATTATAACAAAGTTGATAAAAATAAATCTCCAATTATGCATTTAAATCTAGCGCGGTAATGTGACAGTTCTACTTTGATAGTTTCCACTCTTTCTGTGTTTCTTTTGCTTGCGGTCTAGGTGCACCGGCGGCATCCCATTTTCCTCCCAGCTCCAATTATCACCAGCCAGTTACTACAAAATAATTGTCAAATGGTCTCTTAACCCTACGTTGGTTATTCATGTCTTTTAGTTCCCTCCTGTTCCCTTCTCAATTACACTGCCCACACCTCATTACCTTCCAAGATCTTCTCCCAGCCATCTCCACCGAGAGCCACAGGACTCCTCCGTTTTCATTCTCTAAGTGTCTCTCTGCTCCTCTCTTTCTCTGATTAAATTTCTGGGCAACTCTGACGATTTACACTCCAGCTAGTTTCTCTGTCTTTGGTTTTTCATGTCCTCCCTTATTTACTACCTGCTGCTCTTGATTCTCTCCTAATGCCCTGTCCTGGGGTTCATCCTTCATATGTGATTTTGCCTGCCATAGAGCAGCAAAGTTCCTCCAACTCTGTGTTCGGAAATCCAGTTCGCTCACGTCTACTGCCTTGATTACTTCTCTACAGAGCCTTTCCTCCCCATGTCTATTTGTTCCCTTCGTTGTTTTCATTGATTAAAACACTCTGTCCGCAGTGGTTGACATGTGATTGATTAGCAGGAGTGTTCCCTAATATCTGATTCGATCCTGTCTTTCACTCTAATTTGTCCCCCTACACCTCTCTCCTGCTCACTGAGGATTTTCTCTACCCTGTGGCTCCCCCCCTTTTTTTTTTTTTTTTTTTTTTCCTGTCTGGGGTTTTCCAGGCACTTCCTGCCCTCCACTCCACAGATATTTCACTGACACACACAGCAGTAGTAGTAAAGTACTTTTTTTCACTGTGTCTTAAATTGATCAAATTACTTTTTTCACCCCCCAGGATTTTTTTTTTTTTAACAAAAACAGGATACAGAATTTATTTTGCTATTTTGTGTGGGTGATAGGGAGAAAGCTGCTACAGCGGATGTTGAGTCTGTATGAAAAAGTTTTTGTACTTTTAATTCTGAAAAAAAAAATTTGAAGGGAAAAGGAAGATTTCAACTTAGGTCTGGGAAATTTTTTTAATCACTCTGATGATAGGTCTAATTTTGAACCATCAACTTGAAATATATGCATATCTGTGTGTTTGTAAGATTTCGTAATAAAATCAATTATTTTATATGTATTTTAAAGCCTCTGAGGCTTTTGTTATCATGGTTTGCTTTGGCAGAGGCAACGTCAATGGTGCCGGGAGAGAATTCACTCATCCTCTGCAAACTCTCCACTTTTCTGCCAATATTTGATATCCCATCTTCTGTCTTGTTTATTTTGTTTGTGGCAAATTATCATTTTGGCAATGTGCCCTTGAAACAGACTTCATTGATACAAAAATGTGTCTGAGCTGGCCAGCAGGAAAAGAAAGACGCATAATTCCTCCTAACAGCCATTCTGAGGGGAATTCGATAAAGGGCTTGTTGCAGATAATGACATTCTTAACTCCACAGCTGATGCATATTCAATCGTCTTTGCAGTTTCATCTCAAATTGTTTAAAAATAAGTAATGATAAAAAAAAGAAGTGCTATGCTCATGCTCATAAAGTGATTTACACAAAGAACCCAAATAACTCTTGGTTGCAATGGGATTCACTATAAGCTCATTTGGTCTCAAGAAACAATCATTCTCATGCAGGAAACCCTATCTCCAGTAATGGGTGGAATTACCCTAGGAGTGTTCCTAATGCAGTAGTGGGCACTTGATGAGCATGCTAGGAAATACCATTCAGGAGGATCATTTAGAGTGGTCTTTTCAAACCGGGGGCAAAGGGAAATATTGCCGGTATCAAAGTTTTATGTAGCTGAACAAAATGATTTCAAAGAGCCAAAGAAGGATGGTTCGCTTATATCAAATAGCCAAATTGGTAACAATATGGTCACCTGCCTTTATAATTACCATATGAAAGGAATTAATATCCACTTAGGCGTGCCAAGTCAACCAACAAAATATTCAGAAATTCCAGATCCACTTAGATATAACATGGTCTCAGCCTCTTAGATATTCAAGATTGATATTTCAGACAATGTCAGTACAACTCATTGTCTCTGCTTAAGAAAAATAAAATACAATTAATTAAGGAAAACACACATTGGAAATTTTGGGGCAAAATTGGAGGTTGAAACTCATAGCAGCACAATTCACAATAGCTAGTTTGTGGAACCAACCTAGATGCCTCTCAGTAGATGAGTGGAAAAAGAAAATGTGGTATGTATACACAATGGAATATTACTCAGCAATTAAAGAGAATAAAACAATGGCATTCGCAGGCAAATGGATGAAGTTGGAGAATATAATGCTAAGTGAAGTTAGCCAATCTCAAAAATCAAAATGCCGAATGTCTTCTCTGATATAAGTAAGCTGATTCACAGTGGGGTTGGATCAGGGAACATAGGAGGATTAGAGGAACACTAGAAAGGTCACTGGGGAGGGAGGAGAAGGGAAGGAGCAAGGGGGTCTGAAGGGGAATAAAAAAAGAAGATAGTAGAATGAGATGGATATCAGTATCCTAAATGCATGATTGAAGACATGAATGGTATGAATATACTTTGTATACGAACAGTGTTATGTAAAAAGGTGCTCTATATATGTACTATAAATTGTAATGTGTTCTATTGTTATATATGCAACAATTTTGAATAAAAAAAGAATATATATATACACTGAATTCTAATTTTAGTTTTAGTAACTTATAGAAAAATAGTACAAGTAAAGACAAATAGATTGGTTCATACATACATACATATATATAAAATGCACTTATGTCAAGCAGGGCGTGATGGCACATGCCTGTAATCCCAGCACTTGGGAGGCTGAGGCAGGAGGATCACAAGTTCAGAGCCTCAGCAGTGGTCAGGCACTAAGCAACTCAGTGAGACCCTGTCTCTAATAAAATACAAAAAAGGGCTGGGGATGTGGAGTAGTGGACGAGTGTCCCTGAGTTCAATCCTCGGTACCAAAAAAAAAAAAAAAAAAAAAAAAAATGCACTTATGTCTCTATCTTTCAAAATATCCATCTACATCTCATCTTACAACTTTATTTTTTAAATATCTGCATATTTTAGTTAAACCTATCTAAAATAGCACTACGTGAAGCACTTTTTGGATATGAAATATTTACAATTTTGAGCTATTAGGATGAAATTTCAGGAAAATAAATTACAGCTTAAAACCCCATTATGTTGAACATGGGTTGGATTAGGGGTTGATTCCAAGGTGTTCAAAAATGAAAATTCACATTGGATTAAGATTTCAGTGAATAAAGTAACACACACACATTATAATCAATTTTCAAAATGACCCTTCATTATGTCAAAAAAGAACAGGCTACATAGGTATTTTTTAATTCCAAATTATTTCTGGAATTTGTTGAAGGCAAACAAATCCAGTGAGAAACAAACCCTGTACTGCACTGGGGTGATTCTGGCAGCAAGTACGTGTTCAGTGGAAAATGAAAATTCACATTGGATTAAGATTTTACTTCAAGTGACCATAAAGTAACACACACACATGCATAATCAATTTTCAAAATGAGCATCTTCTGACCTGATGACATGTCAAAAAAGGAACAGGCTACATAGGTATTTTTTAATTCCAAATTATTTCTGGAATTTGTTCTACTAGAAGGCAAACAAATCCAGTGAGAAACAAACATTTCTGTACTGCACTGTATAACTGAAAAAGATTCTGGCAGCAAACAGGACAGGACTTATGAGAAGCAATTTGGGGGCCATATTGAAATGAAGTTGAGATTCACTCACCAGAGTTACTTTATCTTATCTTCTTCTAGGAGTGCTTTCACATGGTTTCTATAATTATATTTCAATTCAATGTTTTAAAAGAACACAAGAACAAAACCTCAAAGGAAATTATCTTGATCTGTGATTTTTATCTAATATTAGCAAGCATGTCTCTGTGTCAGACACTATTTGCAGGGCCAATCTGAGAATGTACCTTTTCATTTCTCTTGCAAATAGTATTTGGACACATAACATTTGAGATTATGAACATAGAATATGGTAACCATAACACATTTTAGGTATATTTTATTTTACCACAAACTAAGCAATGCATTTGTTTAATAAAAAAACAATTGGTAGAAATTATTCCCTTAGAATTTCAAAACTAATTATTTTCAAATTCTTGGATTAGTTAGAATAAGGAGCATTTTTCTTTCAGGTTCCATATTTGAATTAATGATATTCATTTATTCATTTGAACAACAGGCAGTGTGTTCAGAACCGGGGATATAGTGCTGAGTAAAATGGGAAAGATTCAGGTCTCACGTAACATACAGCCTAAAAGGGAATGGAACCACCAAAGGCTCATTACATAATCACACTATATAAAATTATGATAAGTGCTATATAAGAAAAGCATAGTACATGTTCGAAAGCATTAGCAGAGAGACATGACTTAGTGTGAGGATCGGTAAGGTTACCCTGGGAATGTGAAAATTAAGATGAAATCCAAGTGGTTACTAATAATTAGCAATGGAAAGAATAAGGGGAAGTTGCATCATTGGACTACTTTCAAGCTACCATTAGTATTTTTGGATATTTTCCTCTTTGTATCGAAGAATTGTTGCAGATTTTGCAGAGGAAGAAATATTTACCAGATTTTTAAAAAATCATTATAATTAACATGCATAAAACAAAGTGAAATGTATAGGATTATGGCTAAATATGATAGTCACTCTTAACATGAGGTGATTGACCAAAGACACACCTAGGAAAGAAAATTTCAGACCAATATCCCTGATGAACATAGATGCAAAACTTACTAATAAAATATTGGAAAATCACATATAAAAACATATTAAAAAGATAGAGTACCAAGATCAAGTAGGACTTATCCCAGGGATGCAAGGTTGGTACAACATGTGGAAATAAATAAACATAATTTATCACATCAATAGACTTAAACACAAGAATCTCATGATCATCTCATTAGATGCAGAAAAAGCATTTGACAAAATACAGTGTCCATTCATATTTAAAACACTAGAAAAACTAGGGATAGTAGGAACATACCTCAACATTGTAAAAGCTATCTATAGTAAGCCCAAGGCTAACATCATTCTAAATGGCGAAAAATTGAAAGTATTTTCTCTAAAAACTGGAACAAGACAGGGATGCCCCTTTTCACCACTTCTTTCAACATAGTCTTGGAAACTCTATCCAGAGCAATTAGACAGAAGAAAGAAGTTAAATGGATACAAATAGGAAAAGAAGTGCTCAAATTATCCGTATTTGCTGATGACATGATTCTATATCTAGAAGACCCAAAAAGCTCCACCAGAAAATTTCTAGAACTCATAAATGAATTCAGCAAAGTAGCAGCATATAAAGTTAACACCCATAAATTAACTGTGTTCCTATACATCAGTGATGAATCAGCTGAAAAAGAAATCAAGAAAACTATCCCAGTCACAGTAGCCTCAAAGAAAGTAAAATATTTGGGAATTAATATAGCAAAAGAGTTGAAAAAGCTCAACAATGAAAACTACAGAATGCTAAAGAAAGAAATTAAAGAAGACCTTAGGAGACAGAAAGATCTCCCATGTTCTTGGACAGGCAGAATTAATATTGTCTAAATGGTCATACTAACAAAAGCGCTACACAGATTTGATGCAATTCCTATTAAGGTTCTGATGATGTTCTTTGTGGAAATAGGAAAAGCAGACATGACATACATTGTGAGAAATAAGAGGCCAATAACAGCTAAAGCAATCCTTAGCAAGAAAAGTGAAGTAAGAAGTATTGTAACACCAGACCTTAAATTATACTACAGAGCTATAGTAACAAAAATGGCATGGTATTGTCACCAAAATGGACATGAAGACCAACAGAGCAGAATAGAAAACCCAGAGACAAACCCACATAAATACAGTTATCTCATACTAGAGTAAGGCGCCATAAACTTACATTGGAGAAAAGATAGCCTCTTCAACAAATGATGCTGGGAAAACTGAAAATCCACATGTAATAAAATGAAATTAAACCCCTTGGCTCTGACCCTGCTCAAAACTTAACTCAATGTGGATCAAGGACCTAGGCATTTGACCAGAGACGCTGAGTCTACTAGAAGAAAAAGTATGCCTAAATCACCATAATGTTGGATTAGGAACTGAATTCCTCAACAAGACTCATAAATCACAAGGATTAAAATCAAGAATCAATAAATGGGTTTGTAGCAAACTAAAAACCTTCTTCACAGCAAAGGAAACAATCAAGAACATGAAGAGAAAGCCTACAGAATGGGAGAAAATCTTTGCCACCTGCACCTCAGATTAATTAATCTCCAGGATATATAAAGAACTAAAACAAAACAAAACAAAACAAACAAACAAAACAAAACAAAACAAAAACAACTTCACACCAAAAAACAAACAAACAAAAACCAGAAAAATAAATAACCCAATTAATAAATGAGCAAAGGAAATGAACAGACACTTCACAGAAGAAATAGGAATGGTCAACAAATACATGGGAAAATGTCCAGCATTCCTAGCAATTAGAGAAATGTAAATTACAACTATACTGAAATTCTATCTCACTTTAGTCACAATGGCAATTATCAAGAATACAAGTAAGGATAAATGTTGGCAAGGATGTGGGCAGACAGGTACATTCATATGTTGCTGGTGGGACTACAAATTGATTCAACCACTCTGGAAAGCACTGTAGAGATTTTAGGAAACTTGGAATGGAATCACCATTTGATACAGTTTTCCCACTCCTGAGGTTATATCCAAAGGACTTAAAATTGGCATACTACAGTGATGCAGCCACATCAATGTTCATAGCAGCTCAATTCACAATAGCTAAGCTATGGAACCAACCTAGGTGCCCTTCAACAGATGAATGGATAAAGAAAATGTAGTACATATATACAATGGAATATTACTCAGCCTTAAAGAAGAATGAAATATATAGCATTTTCAGGTAAATGGATGGAAGTGGAGACTATCATGCTAAATGAGATAAGCCAATCCCCAAAAATCCTGAGGCTGGATTTTCTCTCTAATATAGGGATGCTGACTCACAATAGGTGGGGAGCTGGGAAAGGAGGGAGAAGTGGAAGTTCACTGGATTGGACAGGATGGAATGAGGGGAAGGAAAGAAGGATGGGAATAGGAAAGAGAGTAGAACTGGACATAACTTTGCTGTGTTTGTATATGAATACACAACCATGTTAACTCCACACATATATGTATGATATGTCAAAATACCTTCTACTGTCATATGTAATTAAAAAGAAGAACAAAAGTAATAATATGAAATGTGATGAATTCTCTGTGTAAAATACATACTGGGAATTAAATAGTGTTTGAAAAAATATAACTATGCCAACCTTTTATAAATATTATCTGTTGAAGTAATAATGGGAATATATTTAGTGAAATAAAGTATGTTAATAAAATTCACTTTATTTGTTTCTAAATTTTACCTTTTAATATTAGTACTGGAAATGAAAAATTACATATATAGTGATGTGTATTTTGGATAATATGGTATATCCAATATTTTTTGTATTCCTTTTCACTAAGTACAATATTAAAACTTAAACATACTGCATGAAGCAACCACATGGATTCTGAAGAAAATGAAAAAGTATGGGGAGATATCAGGGACTCCATTACTGGAAATACAACATGGTGGCAGAGTGTCACATGCACATCATTCAGTGGAAAGTGTCCCATTGCAGGTAAATGGATGGAACTAGAGACCATCATGCAAAATGAAATAAGCCAATACCAAAAATCTAAAGGCTGAAGTTTCTCTCTGATATGGGAATGATGACTCACCATAGGTGGGGGGCTGGGGAGTGGAGGTTCCCTGGATTGGCCCAAATTTTCTGAACCCCAACATGGAAACATAAGTTTATCCAGATGGATTCATTCATTCCCACATTAAAATCAAGAAATCTCATCACCACTACCCAAGGGCATGAATTTACAGCCCTGCTGGCAATAAAAGACCGAGAGAAGGACTCTTCTCCCACTGGGCCTGAGACTGTCTTGCAGTACAACCAGAGACGCTGGGTGGCAGGAAGCAAAGGCATGAGCAGCTCAGTCTGGGAAGAGTTTATAGGCAGAAACTTCTTCTCCCACCTGAAGACACCAGGTGCCTCACCTAGGGAAGCTATGCCCTCTCAGTTCCTACCAGGTAAGAGCTTCCACAATAGCATCCTGAAAACTCGGACAGTTAAACTTTCATGAGAACCATGACTTCTAAAAGTAGACTGATATCTGAGTGCTAACCATAAAAAAGGGGCCACCCTACAAAATAACAGATTTAAACTGGATCCATAATCTCTTTACAAAGTAGCCAAAATGGCAAACACAGTTGAAAATCACCCACCATACTCAGAACCAGGAAAATCACATTTGTAAGAAAAGATCACCTGTGAGATGAATTCAATGTTGCTAACCATCTAACAAGAATTTTAGAGCATCCATCATAACAATGCTTCAACATTTCATCATAAAGCTTCTTGAAAAAAAAAATGAAAAGTTAGAGCATCTCAGCAAAAAATGGAAATGATGGGTGTTGTGTTAGAGTTATACAAGGAATTCTTGGGGTGATGCAGCTAATCTGTACCTTGACTGTGGTAATGGATTCATAAGCCTACATGTGGAAACTGCATAGAACTAAACAACACACACACACACACACACACACACACACAATTATTGAATACAAGTAACACTACAGGCATTTGAATAATATTGGTGAATAGTTGTGCAAATGCTTTCAGTGTGACAGATATAGTTTTACAGAATGTTATTACTAGGGCAAACTGAGACCAGGATACAAGGAATCTAGAATCTGTAGTTTTCCACAAAAATGTATTTAATAGAAATATTACACAGGACATTCACATTGCATTCTTATTGGCCACTACTTGTCTACAATAGCCAATAGATTGTTTTTATGGCTTTAGCAGTAGCTTGGATGAGAAATGATAATGAAATAAATAAGGGAAATGACCAAAGATGAACAGAGGTAATAAATAACATACAATTATTTTAAAAAGACTGCTTCATTTTGGTTTATCTGGGTCTTCAATTGAAGTGTCTTCAAAATGAAAAAAAAAAAAAAAGTCAAAGTAGAAACTCCTATTTCTATGCCTATTTGTTGTCTGGCATGTGATAGGTATTGAGTGGTTCATTTATTAGTGTAATGAATTAAAAATGAAATAGTCCAAATCTATAGAGACAGCTTAGGCATGTAACCATTTGGAGAAAAAAAAAATCTCATTATTACAGAAATTCTCTTCAAAGGTGTTTTTAGGGAAAATTCTTAGCAATACAAGCCGACTGTCAAAACAGAACAGTCTACAAACCAAAAAGATGTCCACCTTTGGGGGAATAATATTTTTGTGCCTATGTCTGTTTGGTTTTTCAACTGACAAAATTTTAAGAGTTCATAATTCATGAAGTATCTTTTTGAACATTTTTACTTTTTCAGATTACTGGGGTTCTAATGGCCTTGATCCTAGCTTGCTTTCTATGGTGAAGGTTCCAGTCCAGGATAGACACATTGAGAAACCTCATTTAAACAGAATCAGGAAGTTAAACCCTGTGGGCACCCTTGAGAACAGGGCAGATTGTCAAGGTAACCAGTTCAAAGACATTACATGTCAAACTCTAGACCAAGTAGTTTACCTTGCTACCCTTGCTGTAAAACATGCATCACACACATGATATATTTCAAGACAGTTCTTCAGTTTGAAAGCAAGTGGCCCAAGAGTGTAATTCAATTCCACATGAGAAACCAGATGGCAGTAAAAGTAATTGTACGACCATAAAATAAAAGTATAAGTGTATATTTCCTTACCTTTCTTCTCTTAGCTAATTTCAAAAACAGTATACAATAATATATGATGAATTGGACCTATAACATTAAGAAATGTAAAATATACTTCAAATAAAACAGAAAGGAGGAAAATGAGAGCAAAGGTAATTCTAATTTAAAAAATGACACCATGTAGGAAAACAAATATATAAATGAAGGGGACTCGAAGAATTATATAAGAAGGTTAAAATACCAAATGCAATAAATGTATACTTTTTTTCTTAGCTCAACTTCTTCAGTGGGCATGAAGTTATGTCAAAATCATCATGATAACAATATGCTATTGATTATTGAATTTGTAAATATATAAATGCAATGTGTTTAACAATAATAACATTAAATAATGAAACAATTTAGTTACATAGGAATTAAACTCATATCTCACAGGAATGAATTAGTATGAATTAGATTCTGATAAGATAAAACACATATTTATGTTCCCTAAAGAAATCAATAGGGAAACCACTAAAAATTAATCATACAAAGAATTAAAGGAGTAAAATTTTACACTACAAGAAATTAATGTGCAAGAGGAAATAGTGGGACAATAAGGACATAAGGCATTTAGAAAGCAAAAAATAAAATGACAGACATATATCCAAATATGTCAACAATAACAATGAATGTAAATAATCAAAAAAACTCAATCAAAAATAGGGTTTTTTTTCAGACTTGTTAAAAAATCAAAATCTAATTGAATTCTCTTTAAAGGAGATAAATTTTCTATTCAAAGAAACAAATTGAAGCAAAGGAGGGCAAAGTTTTGTTTACATGTTTTTGTTTCCTGAAGTTGCCACAAAAATTTACCACCAACTAGATCACTTAAAACAGTAAATATCTCTTTTCTCAGTTCTGGAGGTCAGATGACTGAAATCAACTTCACTGAGCCAAAATCAAGGTGTTAGCAAGGCCATATACAGGTGCTTGCTCCAGTTCTTTGCTTTTTGACTACTTCACGTCCAGTCCATCTCCTCCCCTTTGGTTACATTGCCCCCTCCTTTTCTGTCTGCCAAATCTTCTACCTCCTCTTATGGGGACACCTGGGATTGGGATTTATGACCCACCCAGATTATTTAGGATGACCTTGCTCTGGTATGATTGATAATCACCTCTGCTAAGACAGCTTTTCCTCATAGATCAGAGATTTTAAAATCTGGTGCATTTGGGGTTGACTTGGGACTGGATTTAGGTCCCATCTCTATACTCCATAATATTCTCTCCCCATATCAATATCCTTAACTTGATTGTGTTTGTAAAGACTTTATTTTTATGTAAAAGGTGACATTTATAGATTTTAGGGATTAAGGCCTTGTATGTTTGTGTGCCGTGGGATTGTGGATATGGTGTACAAAGTATATTCCTGAACATCAAGGAACTTGTATTGTGGGAGTGTGGGGAGGTGTAAGCTGCCTGGTACCGAAAACCGGGAGGAAAAACTCTCGGAGGCAGAGTTAAGCTTTTACTACTTTACTTCTACTTTCTTAGAGCTTAGAGAGAGAAAGAAAGATTTTTCTTCTTAGCTTAGAGAGAAAGAAAGATATAGTAGAGCTTAGAGCTTAGCTTAGAGTCTTAGAAAGATAGAGCTTAGCTTAGAGAAAGATTAGAGCTTCTTTCTTCTCTCTTCTTTCTTCCTTCTTCTGTCTTCTGTCTTCTGTCTTCCTCAGGAGTCTCGGCCTAACTCTGGCCAGTCATTACTTCTTCTATCTGGTTTCTCTTCTGTAACCGCTCTGCCTACGTTCTGACCGCTGATTCTTCTGACCGACCGAGTGACTGCCCGGCTGACTGAATTCTCCGTTCTCCTAACTCGGACCGCTTTCACCCGGTTATATACCTTCAGGTTTGCGGGTGCCTACAGGTGCGTCACATACATATCAGGTGGAACTTATGGCTTCCAGCTAGCTACAACAGCCCTTCCTAATTAGGGCTCCTTCAGGGAGGGAGGAGTCAAAGCGACACCTTGGTTCCTAACTCTTAGAAGGTTCCAGGGAACTGCATTCTCAGGCAATTAATTTTATGGTAAATGATCCACACTTTTCCTGATTTTCTTCCATTTAACAAAATGGGTAGGTGTTGAAATATTGTAGTGTCTTGCATTTGAACACAGGCTAGGTTTTCTTTTAAGAGTCACAGATTACCTCACTGTGAAAGAGGCACATCCTTTGATCCCAGCCTATTGATCTCAGCCAAAAGTTATTTAAAAAAATAATTTTTCTGATACTGGAATTGAACCCAAGAACATTCTACACTCAGCTATATCCTCAGCCCTTTTAAATTCAATTTTGAAACAAGTCTCACTAATATGCCAAGGCTGGCCTTGAATTTGTGAGCCTCCAGCTTCAGACACCGCAGTGGCTGTG
The DNA here is from genome assembly GCA_025594165.1 of Tamias sibiricus. Lineage (NCBI taxonomy): Eukaryota > Metazoa > Chordata > Mammalia > Rodentia > Sciuridae > Tamias > Tamias sibiricus. The sequence goes on from CM046670.1 coordinate 19,316,292, forward strand.
ATTATAAGTATATGCCATTCGCCCTGCCCAAAACTTATTTTATTTTATTTTATTTTTGGTACTGGGGATTGAACTCAGGGGCACTCGATGACTGAGCCACATCCCCAGCCCTACAAGGTCTCGCCGAGTTGCTTAGCACCTCACTTTTGCTGAGGCTGGTTTTGAACTCACAGTCCTTCTGCCTCAGGTCTCCTAAACCACTGGGATTACAGGTATGTGCCATCACATCCAGCCCCCCAATTATTTTGTTTGAAAATGTTTTATTTCTCTATTTTCGCCTGTAGTTCCCTTTGATAGCTTTCTCATCAGTAAAGATCTTAATTGATCTTCACATAATGATAAATTAATTAATTTATATAGGTGATATTCATCTGGAATTGTGGTACAAAACAAAGTTTGATATTTTAGGAAATATCTACTCTGTTAAAATAAGAAAAATAACAGAATGAATTAAAGATAATAAATATTTAAAAGAATATTCTAGATTAGAAAAAAAAATTGAATATATTTTAAATGGATTTTTTAAATGGAAGAATGAAAAAAATCATGTCAAGCCATGATACATATACATATATACATCATGTGATTAATTTATTCCATGTAAACCGTTAAATTATAAGCAACCACTATAAAACTGTGAATTCTTTATGTCTATCCATCTATTATTTAAGAATAATAATACTGGAAAATGTAGTATATATACCAATTTAAATTTTACTTAACAATAATGAAGAATGAAATTATGGAATTTGCTGATAAATGGATGGAAATGGAGAGCATCGTGCTACATGAAATAAGCCAGGTGCAGAACGTCAAGGGTGGAATGGTTTCTCTCATACCTGGAAACTAGATCAAATAAGGGGAAGAAAAGTGGGTTGAAGTCCCATGAACATAGGTGGTAGACAGTGGAGCAGGGGAAGGGCATTGAGGGGAAGTGAGGAACAGTGAGGTGAAGTTGACCACATCATGCTGTGTACGTATATGAATGCACCACAGTGAATTTCACCTTTATCTATATCTACAAAAGCACTAATTTAAAAACCTATAAATAAATAGAAGGAAGACCCGTTGAGTAGCGGAAGGGGAACAAGGGAACTGGGGGTGGGGGCGGAGGAAAAGGGCAAGTACTAGGAACCAAAATGGAGCCAATTATATTCCATGCTTCATGATTATGTCAAAATTAACCCCACTGTTGTATATAAGTACAATGCCCTATAAAACCATAAAATGGCTGGACATGGTGGCACACGCCTGTAATCCTAGCAGTTTAGGAGGCAGAGACAGAAGAATTTTGAGTTCAAAGCCAGCCTCAGCAAGGTGCTTGTGAGACCCTGTCTCTAAATAAAATATAAAATAGGGCTAAAGATGTGACTCAGTGGCCAAGTGCCCCTGAGTTCAGTCGCTAGTACCAAAATAAATAAATAAATAAATAAATGGCAAGAAAGAGTAACAAAACTCATGTACGTTTTGTGTTGTTATTTAATGAGTGCAAGATACAACACATCAAAGCATTATATTTTCCCTCAAAGTTTTCTCTAATTCAATAACAGCAACACTATGATCATATTCACTAAATACATATAGGTATTAACTTAAACAAAACAAAGAGCAATCGTTTTTAGATAACTATATCATAATGATTATCATGGTTAGATTAATAGCATACCTTTATTGATAATATTTTTTGTTCCCAAACATAAGAAATTCACAAAATGATGCTCAATAAAAAAAAATCAGGAAATAAAGTGTTTCTAACAGATATGCTTTTTTATATTTTTTAATTATTGAATTATCTCAAAATGTTCATTTAGACATATTCTAAAATTATATTTAAAATTAAATCCTATCTTATTGATACTAGCAAGATAATAACTTTATATTTCTGTAAGTACATTAAATTGAAATTGAAGGATTAACAGTGTATTTTGGAATATTTTTCAAAAAGCACATTTTTTTTTCTCCTTCTTTAAAGAATACATAGGTTTACATTTTGAGACTTCCAATGAAAATGAAATAGATAAGACCTCCACCATTGGGATTAGGAAGTATAGTAATGCACCTCCCATGTTTTAATAGAAATAGCATTAAAGGCATAATTAGGATAAACTACACTGTGGAATTGGGGATTCCCAACTTTTCCCATAGACTTAGTCATCCCCTCCCATTGGCTTAGTCATTATGTTTATTACAAAGACCCTCAACGTGAAGCCAAGTCAGCTAGGATGGACTCAACAACATATATTACTAGGTGCCACTGTCACTCAGTGTTCACAGATGAATTCCCACAAGCAGAATTCAGGAAGAGGCAAGAACAAATAGCGTACCTTATCCCTAAGCAATGGCCCACGCTCCCCTTGCATTATAAATGACAGTAACCATTTGCTGCATCTGTGTTTCCCCTCTCTATGTGAGGTGATTCACGTGCACGGGGCAAAGTGATGTCCCAGATGCTGGGTGTTATTAACCCATTGTATGCATAAGAAACTCCTTTTCACCCAGTGTAATTATAATGTAAAGAAGCTGCAAAGTTAGTAAATGCCAGTTAGCATTCAAGTCCTCCACTTTTCCCTCTCCTCTTTAAACTTGCTTTCACCCTGGTTTTAGCCATGAACTCTGGGTTTGTGTTCATGTAGATTTGGGGGTATAAATACATTTAGCAGAATGGATGTGCAATGGGTAACACTTATTTGTGGAGGCACTTCATTTAACTTTATTTCTTTCTTCTGTAGGGCAGTTGAACACCAACTCAGAGAAAATTACCAGGAAAAAAATTAGTTAAATGCACTACTGTGAGCCCAATGTGGGGACATCTAGAGAGAATTAATAAATAATAGCAATTTTTTTTGTTTGTTTTTTGGGATTTAAGCCATTGAGTTATAGCCCCCGATTTTTTAAAAAATCTATTTATTTTATTTTATTTATATTTATTTATTTTGAGACAGGGTTTCGCTAAGTTGCTTACGGCCTTGCTAAATAGCTTCAGCCTCTCCAGTCCCTGGGATTACAGGCATGCACCACAAAACACAGCAGCAGTTCTTACTACCATCAACTCCACCCACTGCCCACACACTGCTGTCTAGACCATAGGCCCTGCAATGAACCCTTCTGACCTAAAGCCTTTACTTCTGCCTCCTCCTCTTAACAGCAGTGTGATGTTTGGTAACATGTATTCTATCTCTACTTCAGTTTCCTCACCTGTATAACAGCTAAATTAATAGCATGTACCGCACAGGGATCATGCACATTAAATTAGAATTTGTATGAACTGTTTAGAAGAGTGGTGGGCATTTAGGAAGCATTCTGACTCAACCCATCCAAATGAGATCTTTTCTCTATATTCCCTTAATGATACTACATTTCTAAGAAACTAACTGAAATTCTCTTCCAAAAATCAAAATGATTCAGAGAAAGATAAAGTTCCTTTACCGTAGCAAAACAGATGAGGGTGTTAGCCGACTCTAATTCACACATGTTCTTCCTATGAAGCAGCCCCAAACAGGGAGATGGCTATTGCAGCTAGCTGGAAGCCATAAGTTCCACCTGATAATAATCATATGCACCTGTAAATGCACGTGATGCACCCGCAAAGCTAAAGGTATATAACCGGGTGAAAGCGGTCAGAAGGATTCATTCAGTCAGTCGTTCAGTCGCTCAGTCGGTCGGAAGAAGAGTTTGGGTCAGAGAGTCAGAGCAGCCAGAACGTAGTCAGAAGAAGAAATAAGAGTCAGAGCAGTTAGGAGATCGAAGTAATAGTTCCTGGTCGGAGTCAGGCCGAGGCTGCCAAAGAAGAAAGAAGAAAGAAGAAGCTCTCTCTCTCTCTCTCTTTCTCTCTCTCTCTCTATAAGCTCTCTCTAAGAAAGTAAAAGTAAAAGAAAGTGAAGAAGAAAGAAGAAAGAAGCTTTCTCTCTCTCTCTCTCTATAAGCTCTCTCTAAGAAAGTAATGTAAAAGAAAGTAAAGAAGTAAAGAGTCAGTAGTCAGAAGTAAAGAGTCAGAGAGGTTGCTGAAAGAGCCAGTGTTAGAGTTTTGAGAGATTGCTAAAGCCGAAGAATAAAAAAACCTTCTTTCATCTTCATTCTGCCTCCGAGCTTTTCTCCCGCGGCAGCGTTGTTGTTCCAAGTCAGGAAGCAACATTCCTAGCTGCCATTGGGCCAGCCTAGCAATGGGGCAAGTTTGTTTCCTCCACTGAAAATCTAGTTCTCTGTGCATCTCTAAACTTTCTCATGCTTACCAGGCTCCTTAAAGGAGAAATAAAGATGGTTTAATGACCTAAGTGGATTTCTTCTCCAATAAGTAGATTAGTTCTATTCCAAATAAGAAATAAACTCAGTTTGCCATATATCATCTCCACTAACCATTCTGGGCCAGAACCATTTGTAAGTGGCTTTAAGGTTCATTCCCAAGATAGCAACTGCTTTAAGTGGAAAAGTGAGGAAGCACAGTCATTCAACCCTAGAAGTCTAAAAGATCTATTTCTTCAGAGCACAAAATTTAAATGACTTCTTGCAATAATTAATATAACAGAAGAGTAACTCATATATTTTTGAGCCATGAAAAATTAAGGAATATATTGCCAACTTTTTTAAAAAATTACTTACAAATATCCTCTTTGTGAAGTTATTTTTGCAAGTAGAGGGTCATCTGCATCTTTCCATCTCACCTCCTTTTCCATGGCTACTGGGAAGTAGTCAAAATTTGTGGCAAAATTCTGAGCTATGTTTACTGTTAGATTGTCATTTCTGGAAGGATCTGCAAAATTATTCTTTTTTTTTTTTTTTTTCTTTTTTGTGGTACCGGGGATTGAACTCAGGGGCACTCGACCACTGGGCCACATCCCCAGCCCTTTTTTGTATTTTATTTAGAGACAGGGTCTCACTGAGTTGCTAAGTGCCTCGCCATTGCTGAGGCTGGCTTTGAACTCACGATCCTCCTGCCTCAGCCTCCCAAAGTGCTGGGATTACAGGCGTGCGCCACCGCGCCCGGCTGCAAAATTATTCTTTGTTTTCATATCTGTTAAATTACATTTTCACTGAACATTACCTAATGGTAATCCTCTACAGTCTATAAACTTTTAACAATCTTTCATGAGCTAACACCTCATTAAACCAGTATCTTGATTGAGAATAGTGCATAATTCAAAACAATCACTATTCCCTAGTCAAATAAAATTTCTAATATTATCAAACAAAATATCAGGAAATCCAAACTGGCTAATTAAAGCTTTCTTTTTGGTTCCTTGCATTTTGACTTTAATGAGGTTTTACAAAATTGGTATTGTATCTTTCTACCAATGGAGACCTAAATACCTCCTATACAAATCTCTATAATAATATATATTAATTCAGATATTGTGCAAATTATGTTCTCATACAAAGAGATCTTTTTACACTCATACATGTTTAGCTGTATAGCTGAAAAGATTTTTTAGGTTCCACAATATTGTAAAATTTTAAAGCAACATGCTCACTCATTATCATGACTGATTTTAGTCTTACAAATTTAATCAATCAAAATAGCAGAGATCTTCGTGTCATCTTCATTCAAGACTGCCATGTCTTGTTCATATAATACCCATTTTACTGAGCCATAATTTTGCATGAAATCAATTTAGGATAAATATTTTTCAAATATGTTAATCCTAGAATGACACATTTCTTATGTTTGCTTATACAGAGTACCAAATTCTCTTGAAGAGCCTGTGACATGTCCCGTGAAGTAGAGGAATCTTAACCCATAATAAAATGTCAAAAATCATAAGTAAGACCAAGCAGATCATGGCAAATACCATAGAAGAGAATGGTGGGTTTTAGAAATTAGGACATTAATTTTGGCTCAGGAAATTTTTGAAGACCTTGAGAAAAATTATAAAATTCTAAAAAAGGCAAAAATATAAGATATAAAAGTCAGTATTTGCACTTATTAAATACAAATGAGGAAAAACAGATAATTTCAAATATAAGATTATGCAAAGGATAAGCAGTTTTCCTATTGACTAGCTACTGTTGGGCATCTTTTGGAGCTTTTAATTTCATAAAACTGTACATTTGTGATCTTGATGTGCATTTCTTTTTTCTTCTTCAATCTTCTTTTTTCCTTCATTTTTATTGCTTGGATTCTGTCTCTTAATTGTAGCCCTTTTCATCAGTCTATACACAAACCATCTCAGACAAGACATATTGCAGACTGATACGTACTTACTTGTATTTTTCCATGCTTATATAGTTAGCTAGTCAATGAATATTTTTAAACATATATGCACATTATAAAAATTATATCATGTTATATGTACTTTTCTAAGGATTTAAGCCCAATGATTTGTCTTATAGAATGAGAATATCATTTAATTTCATGCTAATGATATGTTATTGCATAAACACTGCTAAAATAGATGACCATATACATACAAATTCTGACCTCAAGTATTTTTTTAATCATTTATTTATTTATTTATTTATTTATTTATTTATTTTTGCTGGTCTGATGTGGGGCAAAATGATATTTGTTATTTCCGTACTTTGAAGTTCCATGCCTACTTTTACAGATTTATTTTTCTGTTCATACATATCTCTCTCTCTCTCTCTTTTTTTTTTTTTTTTTTTTTTTTGGTGTTGGGGATCAATCCTAGGGCCTCTTGGAGGGACCTGTGCATTCAAGGCAAGTGCTCCACCCCAGAGCTACATCCCCATTCCATCCATTTTCTGCCCATTTTTCTACTGGGTTCTTTGTTGTTGTTATTAGGGTTAGTTTTGTTGTTGTTGTTGCAATTTATTTGCTTTTTATTTTAAGAACTGCTTGAATGTTAAGAATATCAGTCCATCATCTCATCTGTTGTTTTATAACTCATTGTTTAGCTTTTTCGTTTTTCTTTCTTTCTTTCTTTCTTTCTTTTTTTTTTTTTTTTTTTTTTTTTTTTTTTTGTATCAGGGATTGAACCCAAGGGCTCTTAACCACTGAGCCACATCCCCAGCCCTTTTTTGCACATTTTATTAGAGACAGGGTCTCGCTGAGTTGCTTAGGGCCTTGCTCGCTAAATTGTTGAGGTTGGGTTGGAACTCATAATCCTCCTGCCTCAGTCTCCCAAGTCACTGGGATTAGAGGTGTGTACCACCACACCCAGCTCTAATTGAATTTGATAGGGAACTATCTTGAATTGGCAGTTTGGGATTTTCATTTTCAATTAGAAAGTTCTTCCCACCTACATCTTCGATCAATTGATTAGATTTTTCTCACAAAAGTTTTCATATTTTAAAATAACCTAGAATTTTTTTTTTTACATACATAAATTGGTGCCCAAATACGCCAGCTTTATTTTTGGCATAGTTTTGTCCCATATTTGATCCTTACCTTACTTTTTCTTGTGTGGAAGGTAGACAAGTGCTCCAGTTGTTATGAGCTTGAGTCTGGATGTCAGCAAGATTGACACCCAGCATGTTTGCTTTCTAGCTGTGCATCTTGGAAAAAGCTCCTTATCTTTTCTAACTTTTGATTTTCTCATAATTGGAATGGGTCCAGTGACACTTGTTTCTTAATGTTTTTAAGATTAGATAACACATGGGAAAAGTTAGTATATGGCCTCATATGTAAGTGCTCAATATGTGTCAATTCTAATCATTTACTCATTGCTGCTATTAAAGTTACCTGATTGTGCCTAATAATTACTACTATGCACCTAAAAAGCTGCTGAACCAAATACATTGAATCACCTAATTAAAATATCTAATTAGCTGTAACTTAGGATGCTCTTAAGACGGAGTCTCTTAAATTTGGAGGAAATAATTTCCATTTGCAAAAGACCTAGCTTCACCACAAGAAAAACTCGAACTGTATCACAGTTGTTGATTCTCTTGGCCATGCAGCCTCAGAGAAGGCTAACCTAACCTCCTGTCCTCAGTAGGCAAATGTTCTCTCCATGTTTATAAGGTTATCTTCATATTCCTACAGCTATCCCAGGGCTTCTAATGCTCACACTGTTTCAAAAACTGTTTCCCCATTCTTATCTCAATATTCCTAATATTATTCCATCCTTTCTAAGTCTCTTCTAACATTGTAAATACACACACTGTGTCTTAGTAACATTCTCCAATGCACATTTATTACTTAAAAACAATAAATGCTGACACCATTAACAACAACAACAACAACAACAAATTATTGTCCTAATGGAAATTCAACTGGCAACTACATTTTCAATTAGCCTTCTAAAAAAACACGCTTTTAAAACTTCAGTATCCCTGCACTGGACAGGCTCTGCCTGTGATTCGGGTTCTTTCCTGCAATGTCTCACTCCCTTTTGGCAATTGTTTTAGTCAGCTTTTTTTTGCTGCTGTGACTAAAAGACCCAACTGGAATAACTGTAGAGGAAGAGAGGGTTTTTTTGAGGGCTCACGGTTTCAGATGTCTTAGTCCATAGAAGGCCAGCTCCATTTCTTGGGCTAGAGGTGAGGCACAATATCATGGAGGAAGAAGGTGGCTGAGGGAAGCAGCCCACATGGTGATCAGGAAGCAGAGAGAGACTTCACTTGCCAGATACAAATTGTACCCCAGAGCCACGTCCCCAATGAACCACTTTCTCCAGCCACACCCTACCACTTAGGGGACCACTCAGTTAATCCCTATCAGGGGATTAATTCACTAAATGGATTAAGACACTTACAACCTGATCATTTCTTCTCTCAACCTTCTTGCATTGTCTCACACGTGATCTTTTGGGGAACACCTCAAACCCAAACCACAACAGTAATTATCAATTCCCCCTTTCTTACCATAATAGTCTGATAAATTTCACTGGAAAGAATCATAGAAAACTGAGTTTGAGATTTGCTTATTGGGTCATATTCTCATTTATATGCTCAAAGATGACTCGGGCACCCTTTAGGTAGAGGTCAGTTCAGGCTTTGGGATTTTAGATAAGCAAGCTGAAGGACATGCCCGAGGGACAAGAATGAGCTCAACTTCCACACTTAGCATTTGCACAGAGGCCAAAACTTGCATTTTGAGTGGCTAAAAAGAGCCTGTAAATAGTCCCTTGGGACATTTGACATCTGTTTGCTATTCATCCCCATGGATTGGCAGATTTCCAGAGTTCATGGCAACCCTCAGAGTTGTTTCATGCTCTTTGAGCACAATTTCAGTTGACTTCTGAACCCTACAAGGACCCCTGCTCCTGGGCGGAAATGTAGGTTTTTTTTATATGTGGTTATATTCATTTTTGTGCTTAGGTAGCAATTGCATCTGGTGCAGAGTGTGGACTCTGGTAAGTGTGTCATTGGCAGAACAGTCAAATGACAGCAGAAAATTGCCGCATGGTGAGCTCAGAGGTGGCTCAAGCCATCCATCTGCTTAGCCATGCTGAGAAAATCCTACCTTTTCATCAGCACAGATAAAGATCCTATCTAAAGGAGCATGCACTGAAGTCTTCCCTTCAGGTTTTTCATATCAAATATATTTATCATCTTGTGCAATATGTAAGTCAAAGATTTTGTAGTTTGAACCAAAGGATTCTGGTGAAGTAAAAGTGACTAAGAGGTCAAACAGTTGAACATTCATGGTTGAAATGATGAGATATAATGAACATATTTTCATATTATATTGAACTATATTCACATTCCCAAAATTGATAAACACATTTTTTTTTTGCCCTCCTTAGTGAGTTCTCTAGGTGACACCTAAAGGTTCCATGAAGGTGAATTAATTTTGGAAAATGATCCCAAGGAACAGGTATAGGGGACTGGAAAGAATAAAACACAGAAGGATAAAAAGTCAAAACCATCATCCCTGGTGTTTGCAAGAGACTGGTATCTCCCAGGATCCCTGAGGATACCAAAAGCCACGAATGCTTAAGTGCATTATATAAAATTGGATAGTATTTGCATATAACCTACACATATGCTTCCATATACTTTAAATCCTGTCTAGATTACTTAGAATGCCCAATACATAATGAGGGCTAAGCAAATAGTTATTGTACAATATTGCTTAGGAAATAATGACAAGAAATAATGTACACACATGCTCAGTAGATGCAATGTTATTTCTTGACTGCTTTGGGTCCATGATTGATTAAATCCATGGCTTCTATTTGCATGGATACAAAGGGACACTATGTATTTTAAGATATTCACCACTGTGGGAAACTGTACTCAACCCCATCAGAACCTTATGAAGAGCATAAAATAAATACCTGAATTATTGATGAGAGGGACTAAGAGGGGACAACTCTCTTATCTCAAGGATGCCCCATGGGGTGCTAATTCAATTGGGCCTCCAGGGTTGGGGTTCTCTTGGGATCAGGAAGAACAAAAAATCGAGAATAAGAAATGTGCGGTGCCATCAAGCAAAGTCGCTCCAGTTGTACACACAGGAAGCTTGTCATGATCCCAGGAATTGGAGTTGTAGGTTAGTAGAAATGAGGTGAGGTGGAATATGGTAGGTGCCCTCTACATTGCCTTGACCATCAATTTTACACCAGATCCCTCTAAAGCAGCCCTTACAGATACAGTGACCCCAGAGTTGGCCAAATCTTGTCCTCCATCATGCTGGCTGATGTCCCTCTCTTAAAAAAGGAAGCTGAGATATAATGACATAGAATAGGTAAGGCTGGACACTCAAAGAATTTTCAGGAAGCAGGTTTATTTTAGCTGCAGCAGTCCAGAGGTGCTAATGCCTAAAAATCTCTGGATCCCAAGTCTGGAAATTCATTTAGATTTATATTCAGTGGGATGGTTGGTTACATGTCAGTGGGTGGGAACTAAACATTTACTTTTTGTCCCATATTCTTAGGCTAGACAAAGGTTTGTACAGGTTTTGTCTGCAAACCTGACATTTAAAAGAAAGAGGAAGCTTCAAACCACATTAAGCTCTCTGAAGAATGTCAGTGAAGTCCTGATGACACTCTGTAAAAATCTTTGTGATAAAAGAAGAAGCTTAATTATGGTGGGGGGGTTTCTTTTGGGTGGGGGTACCTGGTTTGCTTCAGTAACTTCACCTTGGAAGTTATTTTACGCAAAGCCAGAAGTTATAGAAACTGTTACATATTGTGATCCAAATTTTAGTTTAGTATTACAAAACAGGAAGGGAGTTTTCTAACATTAGAATGAATACCATCTTTGGGAAAGAAAACATTTCAAGTGAGTGCCACCTCAAGACATCACAGGCTTTTTTTTTTTTTTTTTTTTGGTACAGGGATTTAAATCAGGGACACTCAACCACTGAGCCACATCCTCAGCCCTATTTTGTATTTTATTTAGAGACAGGGTCTCACTGAGTTGCTTAGCACCTTGCTTTTGCTGAGGCTGGCTTTGAACTCACGATCCTCCTGCCTCAGCCTCCTGAGCCACTAGGATTACAAGTGTGTGCTACCACGCCCAGCAACATCACAGGCTTTAAAAGGTGGTCTGGTCTTTGCCTTTTGTCTTCTGGTCCTGGTGTGGGGCGAGGAGTCATTGGGGGGATTGCAAATCTTGTCATTCCACTTTTCATCTAGACTACTAATGTTCACTTTCTGCAGCTACTTCTAGCCTTAGGTCATGTGACAGTGGCTAGTCCTTCACGAAATAAAATAAAAAACTCTGGTGTTTCAGAAGGGCAAGAAAAATTCACTGTCTAAAATACAAAATGGGCAACACTATCTGGACAAACATTAAGATATTTTTATCATAATTTATATCTCATATTGTAAACCAACACCCATCATATTCTGTTGATGCATTAGAAAAATGTCCAAGGCTTTGGGAGGTGCAGAAAGCAATCCCATCAAAGAAAGCAAGAATTCTGCTGGAAATTTAAAAATCATTCACATCTACTGCTCAGGAAAGTGGTCTTCACTCTTTCATTTTCATTTTCTCTGTCTTCTAATAGTCCTAAAACTGTCCAACTATTGACTTAAAAACTCATTTCTACAAGAAAGAAGAACAAAAATAAGAACAATAGCCTTAAGTACATGTTTGGAATTGAAATTCTGGAAATTTCAGTGTTTTAAGCATTATCTTTCAGATACTGTAATATCAATAGCTCTCAAAAGGCATAGATTTAAGATGCTTTTTGTAGATATTTCTCAGAAAGAAGACATTTAAAGTACACTCAGTGAGGTAGGAATTCAATGTATAATAATCTTGTATTAGATATTGGTCTACTTGAGCCTCTTAAAGTAATGTATTATGCCTTTACTTATAAGGGATCGATAAGTACTACTTCTGTTTTACCATTTTCACATGCCTTTATGGGCAATAACAATTATGGGTTTCTTCACATGATCATATTTAAATATAAGCAACTTACTGTGTGGGGATTCTTGTATATTACTATACTAAAACAAATACTCTCGTTGGACTTAATGAAATCTACACTCTCAACTGCCTGGGAAATCATTACAAATAAGGTAAACTCAAATAAAGCAAAGCACAATTATTAGGTTTAATTCCTAAAATAAAATTAGTCCATCTAAAAGTAATAAACACAGCAACTCTGACTTAACAACTCCTTCACCAAACAACTCCTCTGGTGTACATTATTAAAGGTGGCTTTTTATTCCTTTTTGTGCAGCTTTCCTCTTACTTCACTATTATTTGAAGCATTACATTAGAGATGACCTTGACTTCACGGAGTACCTTCCTCATTGCAATGCATGGATTCGTCAGTTTTCTATCTAAGACTCCTTTGACTTAAGTATTGGAAGAGGATGTGGAAGGATAAAGAAATGGATTAGAAAAGAGTGGATATTAAGACAAGTCCATGTGATTCTTGGAAAAGGTCAGTCTTAAGAGTCTGAGAACAAATTCATGCAAATGGAACACTCTTCCTTCCAAATGGAACTTACTGCATGAAATGCTTTCTCTCACTGCAGGGTGTTTACTGGCCTAGACATCAAATCCTGACTCCTTCAGTGCAGAGATAAATTTTTCAGAAAACGTATTTGCATTTGCTACCACCATTCACCCTGGTCTTAAAACTTTAGGAGATTTCTAGTTCAAGGTAGCAAAATATATTTATATCTACATCACTTCCTTACAACAATCATATATAAAAGATGTAATATTTTACACACACACACACACACACACATATATATGAACAATGACACACAGATGTACTGCCACAATATTTATACAATAAATGTCTGTCTACCTAAATGCAATAGCATGAAACTACTCAAAAATGTAATGTTTTAGCAATTGTTTTTAACAATGTTTTAGCAAAATGGACAGTCTGAAGAATTCCTATAAAGCAAATACATTTAGATTGGTCAAAAGCAAAGAACTGTGAAATTCATGGTCCAGAGCACTAATGGTAGAGTCTTTTGTTTCCAATAAAGGACCAACAAAGAAGGGATCTTAAAGCCCAAAAACCAAGAAAGGCATGCATGAGACCTGAGAAATCATCAAGATGGTCACTGGACTCCTTATCTCCCATGACTGACTGTCAGCTCTGACTTTTATACTCAGGCCAAAGGTCAGAGAATAATAATTGAGAACAAGTGAGGGATTAGCATGAAATTCACTGATGGAGAGCAACAGAGATGGAGGCAACTCAGGATTTCCCAATGTGCGTGCACAGAGTGGGATAGAAGGAAGAAACAACACCAAGGCAAAACCAGCCCTACAGAGTGTGTAAAAAAAATCGTCTGCCAAATGTTCTCCTGAATGTTTCAAGTTTGGGCAGTTCTGATTGTGTTGCAACCCCCATGTCATAAGACACTACCTTGAACAAAACCCACATTTAACTATTCATTCAGCTGGGAAAGACTCATGACTTAGGTCGTCATATCTGCATAACTACAAGGAAAATCTAATTTGGTACCTGAAATAATCAACCTAGGGGCTGGGGATATAGCTCAGTTGGTAGAGTGCTTGCCTCACAGGCACTATGCCCGTGGGTTCAATCCCCAGCACCACACACACACACAAAAAAAATCAAACTAATATTTAGCCATAAATATTAGTGAAGAGTGAAATACTGAAGAAATGGCATAAAACAGAATGAGAAAGAAGGAAATAAATAGGATCAGAGAGATTGAAGATTACTGTACAAAATGGGAAACTTTTGAAAAGAAAAATTACAAAACAAGAGTGTTTCAGAAATTTACAATTGATTGCTAAAGTCTTTTATTAGGGACCACTTGCTTGTATCGCCCCACAGATTCATATGGTAAGATCTCTACATCCAAGGGATGGTATTAGGAAGTGGGGTCTTTAGAAGGTCATAAAACATCCCCAGAAAATTCTTTGTATTTTTCTCCCTTGTGAGGGTACAGTAAGAAGATCTACGATCCGTGAAGCAGGTCTTCACCAGACACTCAAGTCAGTTACTCCTTGTTTTGGGACTTCCCAGTCTACTGACTATGAGAATAAATGTTTGTTGTATAAGACAACCTAATCCATGGTAGTTTTGTTAGAGCAATTCAAACAGACTAAGACAATAATTGAGACCACAAAGAGGGGAATCTTCCAAACAATACCTAAAGTGTGGAAGTCGTTTGGAGCTACATAATGGGTAGAGGGTAGAATGATTTGCCATACATCCTAGGGATGGGGCCCTTAAGAGTGATTCTGGTAAGGGCTCAGAAAGAAAAGAGGAGAGCTGTGGAAGAAAAAACTCAGTCTTCTCAGAGAATACCTTAGCAATTCTGAAGTGAGTGCTCGTTGAAATATGGATGGCAAAGGCCATTCACATGAGGTCTCAGATGTAAATGAAGAACATGTTATTGGAAACTGGAAGGAAATCTGATTCTTGATATAAAGTGACAGAGGGCATGATGAATCATGTTTGTGCTCTAGTGTTTCCTGGAAGGGAGAACTTTTGATGCTGAACTTTGGTATGTATCTAAAGATATTTTTATATGTTGACGGTATGGATTGGCTCTACCTGAGTGTTTATTCTACAATCCATGAAGTAATCACCTAAAGATCCTAAAGATGGATTGTTTAAGCAAAATGTCTGTCGTATGTACCTGTCTTGTCATTGTATCTTGGAATCACATCACTTTTGTTTGGTTTCACAGATTCACAGCCAGAGAGGAATCTGCCCAGGAGGATTCTCACTCTGAGTCTCACCAATATCTGGTTTAGATAATATTTAGATGAATCTTTGGACATATATTCACTTGACCTGAATGAATTGAGACTTTAGGAATGTTCTCGTGGAATGAATGTATTTTGTATGACACAAAGACATACATTTTGGGAGGACAGGGATGGAATGTTATGGACCAAGTAATGGTGTTCCCACGAAATTTACATGTCACAGTTCTAACCCTCAGTGTGATGATACTAGAAGGTGGTGCCTTAGGGAGGTGATTAAGCCATGAGGGTGAGTCATTAAGGGATGGAATTTATTCCCTTACAAAAAACCCCAGAGAGCTCTCTGGATCTCATTTCAATCTGTAAGGGTTGATGATAGCTGGCTATGATCAAGAAAGTGGACCCTCACCAGACCTCAGATGTGCCATTGCCTTAATCTTTAGCTTCTCAGACTTCAGAACTGCGAGGAATGAATATATGCTGGTAAGCTGGGCAGTCTGCAGTATTTTTTGTCAAAGTAGCCTGGAGAAACCAGGACATCTTTCTTACAGAAGAATCTTGAATAATTTTTGTTTTTAGTACTTTCTTTTGCAAGAAGTAGAGTTTATCTCTGAAAACATTTCCCTTGATCATGGATTGTATTTATTGGCTCTCTTCTCATAACCAGAATATGAAAAAGAGAATAAAATAGTAGAAAGTGGAGAAATCTAGCATATTTAACTACTTAATACATCTGTGTGATGTCACACAGATATAATGTGAAAATCACTCTTTGTTTACATGATATCTTTTTCTAAAATTTATAACCACAGCCCAATGATAAGAATGACATCAGAAAAACTCAGTTTGTAGGACATTCTCAAGATATCTGGCTAGGACTCTTAAATAAGACAGAGCCTGAGCCGGATGTGGTGGACACACCTATAATCACAGCAGCTGGAGAGGCTGAGGCAGGAGAATTGCAAGTTCAAAGCCAGCCTCAGTTACTTAATGATACCCTGAGCAACTTAATGAGACCCTGTCTCAAAATAAAAAATAAAAAGAACTGGGGATGTGGTTCAGCGGTTAAGCACCCCTAGGTTCAATCCCCAGTACCAAAAACAAAAACAAAAACAAAAAAACACTCAACAGCTATCACAGACATATTTAACACATATGTGCAGTAGAGTATCCTGGAAAAAAGAAAAAAAATTTTAATTTTAAAATTGGTGGAATACAAATAAATTCTGAAGTTTTTTGAATAGTAACATACCCAGGCTATTGTTTGGATTATGAATGTCTATGCTAAGAGCTTTGTCCCCAGCCTGTGGCAATATTGGGAGGTTATGGAACCTTCAGAAGGCAAGGCCTCATGTTAGGAACTTAGGTCACGAGAGTGACCACTTGGAGGGGATATTGAAACCTGGCACATCCTCTTCCTTATTCTTGGCTCCTAGTCATTATGAGGTAAGTGGAGTTCTTGTGCCACACACTCCCACTGTGACGTTCTATGACACCACAGATCCAAAGTAACGGAGCCAAATGATCTTCAACTGACACCTCTGAAACCTTGAGGTTATATGAACCTTTCCTTTTTTTTTTTTTTTAATTATATCAGGTATTTTGTCACAGTGATAGAATTCTAACCAACACAACCTGTACCAGTTTTAAGTTTTGACAAATGTGCACAAGTTCACAGTGAGGGAAAAACTAGTGAGAGTTACCCAGAAACTCCCTTTACTACCTTTCAACTTTTCTTTAAATGTAAAATTATTCCAAAAAAAAAAACTTTATTAAAACTTTAGATTACAAGTAAAATTTAATAAGTTGGCTAAATTATAAAATATAGACCACATATGTTAGATATGGAATATATTTCTAGAATGTTCATTGTGCATTTACTGGGGAATCTAAAGACAAAATTCATTTGGGCTTTGCATGTAACATATTGGTAGAGCCCATGCCTAGCCCACACCAGGCCCTAGGTGGGCTTAATCTTATGCATCCAATTGTCTTTACTGTCATTGTCATCATCATCATCACATGTGAAAAAATAATCGTAAGTAAGACACCAAGTTTTAGAACAAGAGGAAGAACATGAACAAAGAAAAAGTACCTGTGAACATCCAGAACTTGATGACTGTCATTTCTGAACTCAAGAGGAAAGTGGAAATCCTCTTTTTAAAAGCAACTATAGCAGCATCAAGTACAAACTGAACAACAATTGAAACAACACTTAAGACTAAAGAGCAATGCTTCCATCATTTTAACTTGAATTCTATCTCCAGGCAAACTTTAAATAAAATAAATACTTGTAAAATAAAATAAATGAATTACAGGCATTGAAGGGTGCAACAAGTTTAAAATCCACAAAATTTTGTGAGAGAATTATTCATGTGTACTCAAGCAAAAAAAAAAAAAAAAAAAAAAAAAAAAAAAGAAAAAAGAAAGAAAAAGAAAAATGTTGAAAAAAAACCCACCTAGCATCTTATCTAAAAAGCAATTACTTCTGAACATTTTTCAAAGAAAAATAGAGAAAGACAAAAAATATATAAAAAGAGAATCTATTTAACACAAACAGTGGGAAGTTCTCATTTCAGCAGTACACCTTGGTGGCAAAGTTTTATTTCCTTCTTTTCTTCCTAAATACAGTAATATCTTCATACTAAATAATGTTTTCTTAACAATGAGATGTGCATTATTGATTTTAAAAAATTAGAATCAGGGCCTGGAGTTGTGGCTCAGTGGTAGAGCACTCACCTAGCCTGTGTGAAGCACTGGTTTTGATCCTTAGCACCACATAAAAATAAATAAATAAATAAAATAAAGGTATTGTGTCCAACTACAACTAAAAAAAAAAAAAGTAGAATCATGTCTTGAACTGAATACTTTATTGTATTTATAGAGCAGAATGAACAGAATGATTATATACCTTAAAATTATAAAAGTAAGAAGTTTGCAGAGAATTAAGGACTGACTACACATTTTGTTGTCAGATCTTTTGGAGGAGGTGGGTTACTGGGGGTAACGGTTTGGGATTTGTATTTTTTTTCCTAGTAAGTATAGCTCTCTGCTTCTTTGCTGCCTTGTCTGAGTTGCTTGCCCTCACTGTGCCCTTCTACCATGATGTTCTGCTTCACTGTGGGCCCAGAGCTGTGGAGCTGCCTGGCTATGGCCTGAACCTCTGAAACTGTGAACCAAAACAAACTTTTCCTCCTCTGTGTTTTTCCCATCAGGTCTTTTGGTTACAGAAAAAAAAAAAAAAAAAAAAAAAAAAAAAAAAAAAAGCTGATTAAAACACATTATGATAAATAAAGATGTAGATAAATAAAAATCAAGTTGGTAAAGCAGAGATGGGGCATAGTATAAGTATTTATAACTTTTCGATGTCAAAGGAAGGCATCAGTAGAATGTACTTAAATTGGTTAAATCAAGGAAAGGGGTTTGATAGTTAAAATTATTAATGAAAA
The DNA here is from genome assembly GCA_025594165.1 of Tamias sibiricus. Taxonomy (NCBI): domain Eukaryota; kingdom Metazoa; phylum Chordata; class Mammalia; order Rodentia; family Sciuridae; genus Tamias; species Tamias sibiricus. The sequence goes on from CM046670.1 coordinate 19,334,753, forward strand.
GATTAGAAGATTTAAAAACGAACCTTGAGAACATGGTTAGAGGTGCTAGCCGGTGAGTGCAGTTCTCACATGGCCTCAAAGGGAAACTGTTTCTCCATCAGGGAAGGCTGGATTTTGACTCAACACAGAACTTCAGGAGGGACATATAGCAGTGACATATAGCAGGCCTGCAAGTCAGATGAGCTGAATCACCTGACAATCAGGGATGGAAAAGAATGGAAAGCCCAGAAAAATAAATAAATCCAAGCACTCTGGGCCACTGATCTTCACAAAGGTATCAAGAACACACAATGGGAATAGAACAATTTCTTAAATGCTGCTTGGAAGACAGGATATCCACATGCAGAGGAAAGAAATTGGATCCTCGTCTCACTCTAAAAAAAAAGGCAAACATCAACTCATAATGGATTAAAGGCTTCAGTGTAGGACCTGAAACTGTACAGCTTCTAGAAGAAACCACAGGGAAAGCTTCTGCATGCTGGCCTTGTCAAAGAATTTTTGCATATGACACTGAAAACATAGACAACAGAAGTAAACACAGACAAGTGAGACTGCATCCATCTAAAAAGCTTCTGCACAGAAGAGAGTAAAAAGACAACCTATGGAAAGGGAGAAAACTATTGTGAACCATACATTGGAAAAGAGTTCATATTTAAAACATATAAGGAACTCACTGGACAGCAAGAAAACAAATAAGAAAAAATTTAGAATGGGCCAATAATCTGAAAAGACCAGTCTCAGACAAAGACATACAAATGGTTGGCAGGTACATGAAATACTGTGTGATATATCAGTTAAAACCACAGTTAGATATCACTTCACCTCCTTTAGGATGTCTGGGATAAGTGTTGGCAATTATGTATATAAAAGCAAACCCTTTTATCCCAGTGGTAGAAATATAAATTAGAAGATTTATTATGAAAAACAACCTGAAGCTGGTTGTGGTGGCACACGCCTGTACTCCCAGCAGCTTGGGAGGCTGAGGCTGAGGCAGGAGGATTAAAGCCAGCCTCAGCAATGATGAGGCACTTAGCAACTCAGTGAGACCCTATCTCTAATAAAATACTAAAAAGGCCTGGGGATGTGGCTTAGTGGTTGAGCGCCCCTAAGTTCAATCCCCGGTACCAAAAACAAACAAACAAACAAAAACCAAGGTGCTATGCCACTCACAGAGACCCTGTCTCTAAATAAAATACAAAAAAGGGCTGGGGATGTCACTCAATGGTCGAGTTCCCCTGATTTCAATCCCCAGTACCTCCCCACCCAAGAAAACATATGGAGTCTTCTGAAAAAGTTAAAATTCTACTACCATGTGATGAAAGAGCAATTCTTCATTGGGAGACTCAAAGGGTATGATGTTGATATATCAAAAATATTACTGTACTTCCATGTTCACTGACACATTATTCATAATAGTCAAGATATGGAATTAACTATCAAGGGGTGAATGGATAAAGACAATGTGATATATAAACACAGAGAAATTTTACCCTGCCTTAGAAAAGAAAAAAATCCGGTCACTTGTAAGAACAAGCATGAGTCCAAAGGACATCATGTTGAGTGAAATGAGCCAAGTATGAAAGAAACAGCCTGATGTCCCTCATCGGTGGAATCTAAAACTGTTGAGCACACAGAAGCTGAGGGTAGAATAATGCTCCCAGGGAGTAGGTAGTAGGGTGGTAGGGTGTTTGGGCAGATATTGGTCAAAGGATACAGTGTTTCAGTGATACAGGAGGGATGGTACAACTGTCAATATCAATGTACTATATACTTGAAAATTGCAGAAAGTGAATTTTAAATGTTTTTACCACAAAAAAACATGGTGTGAGGTAATAGATATGCTCATTAGCTTGATTTATTCATTCCCTAATGTATGCATGATTCAAAAAATCATGTGCACCCTAAATATATATAACTTTATTCACAATAGAAAAATAAAAATGATAGTGAAAAAATTTAGAAAGAAGGCCTAAAAAGTTAAAATATTTTAACATTTAGCCATTTAAAAATTTTATAGCTATTGACTAAACTCTGCCTAAATACTCTAAGCTAAACTAAATTAAACTGAGTAATATATCACAGGAATCCAAACATTTGGTCATGTGGTGGGAATACATCTGCTATTGGTATGTATTTTTTTGTTGTTGTTGATCCTGTTGCTATTAACTCAGGAGTTATGTGTGTAAAATGGTTAATAATATTCAATAAAATGTTTTTTATTTTATTTTATTATTTTGGGTACCAGGGATTGAACTCAGGGGCACTTGACCACTGAGCCACATTCCCAGCCCTATTTTATATTTTATTTAGAGCAGTTTCCCACTGAATTGCTTAGCACTTCGCTTTTGCTGAGGCTGTCTGATGATTCTTCCACCTCAGCCTCCCGAGCCACTAGGATTACAAGTGTGCACCACAGTGCCGGGCCCAATAAAATGTTTTTTTATTAATGGAAAAAGAAAACTTGCAAGCACTTTGCAACTCTTCTGTCCAACTGTGCTCCACAATCTTACTCCAATCTCTCCTCAAAGTTAATTTCTACTCTCTCCATATAAGAGAGAATGAATCATTCAATCATTCATTTGATTAACATTGAACATTGCAGAGTTTAAAGTTTATAAGACATTTAAAGTCTGGAGAAAAAAATAGATATGTAAAAGCACAAATCAAATAACAATACAGTTGTGTTTTAATATTGTTTTGCATAAGCATTATGTGAATACCTATGGAGAATCAAGAGAAGTCAGTAGGACGTGGACACTGGAGTTCAACTTAATGTTGATAGCAGCTCAATTCACAAAATAGCTAAGAGCTAGGGAACTAACCTAGGTGCCCTTCAATAAATGAATGGATAAAGAAACTGTGGTATATATACACAATGGAATATTACTCAGCATTAAAAGAAAATAAAATTATGGGATTTACAGGTAAATTGATGAAGTTGGAGAATCTTATGCTAAGCAAAGTAAGCCAATTTCAAAAAGCCAAAGGCCAAATGTTCTTTCTGATAAGTGGTTGCTGATCCATAATGGCAGGGGTGAGGTGGGGGTGGGGCGGGGGAATGGGAAATATGGGAAGAATTTGATTGGGCAAAGGGAAAGGAGGGTACATGGGGGCAGGAAAGATGGTGGAATGAGATGGACATTATTACCCTAGGTACATGTATGACTGCATATATGGTGTGACTGGTGTGACATTACATCATGTACAATCAGAGAAATGAAAAGTTATGCTGCAATTGTGTACAATGAATCAAAATGCATTCTGCTGTCATATATACCTAATTAAAATAAATAAATAAAAAATAATAATAATAATAATAAAGAAGCTTTCAGTTTGTTCTAGAGTTGCAATGGTTCAGGCTTAGTGAGAGTCAGCCTGCCTCCTCCAGCCAATAGGTGACAGAATTAGGATTTGAATCCAGTTCATCCTTCACCACCATGCCTCACCATCTGTGACCATCTGTGAGTCATGTAGACATATATTTATAAACAAAGCCGGAGGCTTCATGACAATTAGAGTTGGGCAAAACCTAATTTTTTCCCAGTACTATTCAGTAGGTAATAATGATGATGGCATTACTAAGAACCTGGCAAACACTTAAGTCTTCATTTACAAAATTGCATGAGATAATGAGGAGCACCATGACCTCATCACATGTTTTCGCCAACAGCCTTACTTTATTTTACTGATCAAACCAGGCAAAAACCGAGTTGCAAAGCTGAGTCCGTTCCAGCACTTAAATCTGCGATTCATTTAAACAATGTGAGACTATAAATGCCCACTCTGTGTCTGAAGCTGTGTTATGGGGATATGGTCTCAAATGCTAACTTTATTTCACCTCTAGAGGTAAAAGGAACAAATTCCAGTATCAGCCCATACCTGCTAATCAGAAGCCTGTAAGTCCACATGCAGCTTCAGCATCAGGATGACTCTCCTTAATGACTGTACCAATTATCACCAGAACACTGAAGGCAAAAATAGACAGCAAGACGTAGCTTCTGTCTTAAGTCACTGGCATTGTGCACACATGTGACTACAGACGATCCTTGAGCTATGACACCTCAATAGCAGATATGCACACTTGATTTAGGTAGAAGTCATGTCCAATATTAAAGTACACGCATGCCTATTTTTACTTACTTTATGGGATTATGCCACCAAAATACTATGCTTCCTCAACTATTTTGATAATCAATTTAATATGATGTAAGGACTTAAGAGAGCTTTCATTAGGAGAGCAAATCATTCATTTATTCACTAATTAGCATTTATATAAATATTTGTGTGTGTGTTTAAATGTCTACTGAATGACAGGAATTGCATTACCCACATGATAGAATGATGAATTGTACAATGCCCTTGGGTAGCTCTGCAATCAGTAAGAGAGAGAGAGAAGGAAATAGATAACTATGGAATGTCAGGTAGGACCTGACCCTAAGGGACCCGAGGCGTGGTTTTAGAGAGAGGGGACTTCAGAAGACAAGGGCAGCTTTAGCAACATCCATCACGGGCTAGTGCGACTCAGTATGTGCGCCTCACCTTCTCCCTGCAGACTTTGGAGTCTCACTCCTCCATGATAGACGGCTTGGCTGTGTGCATGTGTCTTTTCTCTGGCTTTGGTTCTTGATTTAACTGTGTCTCTGGCCTTGCAGATTCACTGTGTTGTCTCCTTATTCACAGCTCGCTCTCTGCTACAAGTCCCCCAGCCAATTAAGGATGATTCCCTTGTAATTGACATCAGCCGGATCTTATTGTGAATGAAGACAGAGAGTGGGACTCTCATTCAGGGAATGATTAGAAAAGACGGGATTGGTCTAGATTTAAAAAGTATGTGTGTGTGTGTGTGTGTGTGTGTGTGTGTGTGTGTGTTTAGAGAACCATAAAACTTGGAATGAAGAAGAAAGAATAAGGACACATTTTTAATTTAGGAATTGTCTTAAGTGATAAAAAATAAGTTGAAGAGAGAGGGAGTTTTTAAAAAAAGTTTTATTAGATAAGCATAAATATGATAATTCATGAAGTATAGATTCCTAATTTACTTCAATATTGCCTTATCTAAAATAATAGTATAAAAACTATTATAAATATTTGACTTATTAATTTTTAAATGAAACATTACTGTCAAAATCCCTGAAATTGATCTAGGGTAAGGCAGTCCTCCCCTGCCTTTTTAGAAAGTAAGCCTAATCTAGATTCCTAATTAAAATGTTTTCCCCTATTATGGTTCAACCATTCAGTAAATATTTTGGGGGGAGGGGTAACCAGGGATTGATTCCAAGGGCTCTTTACCAGTGAGCCACATCCCTAGCCATTTTTGCATATTTTTATTTTGAGACAGGGTCTCCATAAGTTGCTTAGAGCCTCACTAAGTTGCTGAGGCTGGCCTTGAACTTGTGAACCTCTTGCCTCAGCCTCCTGAGCCGCTGGGATTATAGACATGCCACCGCAAATAAAAATTTTTAAACACCTACTATGTCCAGGAACTGTAATTAAAAAAGAAGTAAACGAACATTAAGTGCCTCAAAGGGCATTATGTGCTACAAAGGCAAGGTCAACACAGGGCTCGATGGGGTTGGGGAAGGTATTTTAGGTACAGTGGTCTCAGAACTCCTCTGTGATGGAGTGATCATAAAACTCCAGCCAGATGAAGCAGGGAGGGAGGGAGGTAGCAACCTATAGTACAAGAAGGGCAGAGGCGTTGAGAAGGAAGAGTGCTGGGTCCAATAAAACAAGAGCAAGGAAGCTGGGCATGGCAAGCAAAAGCAGCAACAGGAGACAGGGGAGTGAGGCAGTTCCAGAGTGGAGCTGCACTACTGATTAGCCCTGTGACCTTGAAAACACCAACCTGTGGATTTAGTTTGAGAAAATGAGCACCCTACTAGTGTTTCCCTCCAAATGTTGCCATGGGGATTTTGAATTTAGACATGCTAACCAGGCTTCTGATTGGTATCCCCATAGGAGCTTGGGGCGGTAAGCTCAGTGCCAAACCTGGGATGTGCCACAGAGGAAGCAGGGTTCAGGAAGGAAGAGCCACCTCTGCCACAGTCAGGAGCACAGTCGTCCCCTGACCTGTGGCTTCGGGTGCTGTAGTTTTCATTAGCCACAGTAAGTACGTACAAGAGAGTTCGAGAGACAGAGAGGCATGTTCACATAACTTTTATTACAGTACATTAATGTAATTGTTCTATTTTATCCTTAGTTAATATTGTTAATATTTTACTATGCCTAGTTTGTAAATTAAATTTCATCGTAGACATGCCTGTCTAGGAAAAAATCATGGCATGGTTTGGTATTATCATGGCATGCTTCACGTTTGGTATTATCCATGCTTTCAGGCTTCACCTGGGGGAATCAGAAGGCATAACTCACAGATGACAGGGTATACTGTCATTTCTGTTTAGGGGAGAAGAGAATGGGGATGGAGAGGTGGGTAGGTATAGGGAGACCTGGGATTAGGAAATGTATTACTTGTTTTCCTTGTTTGTTGGAGATAAAACACTGAAATCACATATTGGTGTCCTTTTGGGAAACATCTTCTGAATAGGGACTGTTTGATAAGAAGAGGTCAAAGACATTGCAGCTTGAAGACCTGAGTCCACGAGACATACACCTCTAAGGGCTGTGTGAAAGAGACCCCTGTATTTGAAAGGGTGGGTAGGAAATGGGTAGCAGGTATCTTCTGATTCTCTGGATACCAACATTTACTCTTCTTCATATAGCAAAACAACTAAAACCTAGTTTAACTTTTCTGAAGCCTGCATTTTAGAGGATCCTTTACTTTTCAATTTCAGGCTATCAAAATGATTGCCATCTCTTTCCTACTTAACAGCAAATTTTGTGACAGTATGTTCTATCCAAGGTCACCATTAGTGGCTAGTTTTATTTCTACTCCTCTGAAAGTTGGATACACCAAACAATCCCTAGTCTCATCAAAATGTCTGGAGATGGGCAGGCACATGGAAGTTTGGAGTCAACCTTTCAGAAACAGATTCTGAGGCAGCGCCCCAGAGCTGTTGAATCAGAAACTCTTAATGTGGAGAACACTAGTTTGTGTCTTCAAAAGCCCTTCAGGAGACTCAGAGGCATGCTTGGGGCTGAGATGAGATAGAAGAATACATAAAAGGAAAATAAATCAAAGTTATCTCCTTTCAGACAACTAATACACTAATTCTACCAAACACTAATTTAAAAGAATTATATACCACATGCAGGCTTATGATAGAAAATTTGGAAACTGAGAAAATTAGAAAAGATCCTAAAGATTTACCCAAAGACTGCCAGGGTTAACCTTTCGTTCTTTCGCTTTGAAAGATTCTGCTGTGTCCTCCGCCTCTATCAGGCTTGCAGCTGATGCTGGCTACTTTCCCTAGCGATCTGAAGCCACTTACCACATTGGAATGAACCTGAAGCTTTGAGAAGCATTTGTAGTTTTGTTTAGCATAATGCACTTTGCTTACAGCTTGCATTTCTGGAAGAAGAAGATCTCTCTGTGGTCAGACAAATGCTCTTTACCTGCTTTCTGTGAGCATCCACAGATTATTTATGCAGTCAAGAAGCAACTTATAAGTAACTACTCATTCAAAATGAATTGCTGTCTGTGCTAACTAGAAAAGAATGTTGATTCTGGCACTTTCTTACCTTTGCACCTTATAAATAGAGGAGATTTGGTTTTTTTAAAAAAGAAAGCAGGGATGTTGGGGACTCCCTGAAGCTTTCTGCAAGAGTGGAATGAAGGAAGGGAACCCAGAGTCTGGGACTAATTAGTACACTGACTGCCATGTCAGACCCTCTTGGGCCTAGCTGGGAGGTGGGAGGTGGGATGGGTTGGGGCAGGCTTGCAACCATCCATCCTATTGGCCACTTCACTCATTTAGTAATTCTTGTCAATACATTTCTTTCTTTCCATTCTTCCATCTCTCAGCAGGCCTTGCAACCCTTCTCTCTTCTCTATATTCTTTTCTTGCCATTTATCCTTTTACATCCCTAACCTTCCCAAACCACTTCATCTCATCAACATAGAAGAAACAGTAAATATCTCTGCACCATCGTTCTTCTTTGCATAAACAAAAAAAGAATGATTTTCCATTCACCTCTTCATTCCTGTTACCTTCTCGTAGGCAAAGACTGAATCCTTTTGTGCAGAGGATTTTTCTAAAAACCTTTTAAAATGTTCATATAGAAGCACACAGTCAATTTTCTTTTATGTTCATGATTTTTGCCAACTAAGATTTATAAAAATAACCTAAGAAAGAACAGAGGAAAAAGCATCTCTTTTTAAAGACAGAGAAGAAATCAGTTTTCACAGCTAGTGCTTAAGCAAAACATATATATATATATATATATTTTTTTTAATTTGCAGCTCTAAATTTAAACCTGCTGACACCCACTCACCTGAGGTAAATACAAGTCAGGAAAGCAAACAAACAGCAAATGGATGGCAATAGAATGAAAGAAAACATTGTTACCACACATTTACTGTACTATGCAAGAGCAGGGAAATACACCACATACTTTAAATCCTCTGTTAATTACTTAATGTGAATTGAATGAATGTGCTATGTTTTATCTCAGTTGCTTACTGATTTAGCTTTGTTGGCTTCTCTATAATTTTAGAGAGTTAAAATCCTTAATTTTTGAGGAAAGGACATTTTAGGTCTAGTAGCTTAACTGCTGTGTAATTTTTCAATCTAAATTATGTCTACATTTAAGAAAGACATTATTTATATAGGTTGAGCATCCCTAATCCAAACATCCCAAATCCAAACTTCTCTGAAACCTAGAACTTTATGAGCGCCGACATGACCCTCAAAAAAGCTTTGAACTTGTTGAGAGCATTTTGGATTTCATATCCGCAAATATTCCTACATTTGAAATACCATGAAAATCTGAAAATTTCCTGGGTCCAAACATTTCTAATAAGTGATGCTCAATGTTTATTTGTTAGATAGAAAATCAACAATGATTTTTCCAGTAAATTCAAAAACAGGATACTATGTAGCATTATGTGGGTGAAATGGATTTCATTAATTTGGCATTGTATCTTATCCTTGCTTTCAACAACAATATCCATTCTGGGTCTGCTACAGTCAAGTGCCCTGAAATTAAACACATATTAATCTGAATCAATAAAATTATGCAGACCCTAGTGTCAGGAGATCATACTAATTCCTCCTGTAACATGAGTACTTTCAGGTGTTTGCTTCAGCCCACTCAGTGTAGCAGGTGGTCTACCCTCTCAGTTTCCATCATTATCACCTTGGCCTCTGCTCTCCGATTCAGTCAATCAAGGTTAAAGGCCTCTATGTCCTAGTTTTGGCTTTTGTTTATTTATCAGGAACATGCAGAAAACGGCAGAGTGACAGGGGTAAAAGCAGTCCTCTGTACACACTATAATAGTTCTCAGTCTGGGGTTCTACCAGAAGTGCATTTTGTGTTACTGTTTAAATATTTTTGCAATTATTCTATTTTACCCATCAGATTATTACAACTTGGTGCTACTAACATATTAATGTATAATTAATATTATAAGTTGGTGCTATAACTTGGTGGTACCAATATAACAATGTGTCACAAGAATGTGCTTGTCACATATCTGAATGTCTCACATAATGTGCATTTTTTGTATGTGCATTTATGTGTATTTGTGTGTGTGTATGTGTATGTCTGTGAGAATTGGGGGACAGATATAACATTGGATACTTAAACCAATTCATAAGGAATTTAAAGGTCTGGCAATAAATCGGGACACTCAGGAGAGCAATTTGAAAGAGGTACTTCAGATTAAACACTTGGTACTCACAACTGCTTTACTGACTTACAGATCATTACCTAGTGATTGACTTAGCATTTTTCAAAATACTACCTGTCAGTCAATTCTACCAGTTGACTTTTCAATTAGCAAATCTCAAAACCACAACCAATTAGGATAGAAGGGAAAATAAATGATCAGTTTCATTTCGTTTTCTTCGTAGTCCCCAAACTATTGCATAATTGCTATTTTCCGAGATAATAAGAGAATAAATCTTTTCTGTTTAGAAAATTGATTTATAACTTACTTGATCACTAGTAAATACAGATATGTTTAGGGGTGTGTGTGTGTGTGTGTGTGTGTGTGTGTGTGTGTGTGTGTGTAACTATGCCATTATGGTTCATCCAGGCAGAATTTGTTTCCCATTGTAAAGGAAAGTTAAAGATTCAACAAGATTGGAGGGATAGTTAACCAATGTAAGCAGAGAGAAGTCTAAAATACATTATTGTAAATGTCTCACATGTTTTTAACATTTCTTTCAGTGCCCCTTAACTAGATGCTTAATGAACAGATGCATACAAAACAGTCATGGGTGAATTTCTACTTTATTTTTATATTAAAGCCAGGTTGGAAAAAAGAATAAAGAATTACTATAGACATAAAATTCCCATTTCTGATGGTATCATCTGCTGTCTCAGTTGATGGATTTTCTGGCAATGACTGAGATCCTGCATCAATTTGTCTAGACTATGGATGCAAAGAACTGAAGGATCCAAGACGAATGGACAAATGTATGGTAGTGTAGAAGAAGTGGGTCCAATTGACACTGGATAAGTAAATCGAGTTAGCCACCCAGATGTATAAGTGGGAGGACCAAATCTCAGCTAGATATTCAGCACAGACTAGCACTATACCCAGGTATGTATAATGTCAAGATTTGGGTTAGATGCAAGCCTGCAACTGGAAATTTATAACTATTTCCATCAGCACCATGTTACCAAAAAAATTATTTCAAGTAGAAATTAGGGAGATCCTAACACTTGACCTTATGCTGCCAATATTTTTTTCACCAATAATTTATCTAGGAATGAAAATGCATGCTTATCAAATGAAATTTGTAAGTGACACAGAGAGACAACACAGTGCAACATGAATGATGCAGTATGGTTCATTTTTAATTGGTAAGTTGTAGTCCTAATGTAAGTGGAAAAATTTTAGGGACAAATAAAGAACAGAGGCTTTCTGGTAACAATGTACAAGAAGATGATCTGTCAATATGATAGCTCCAGTAGTTACCTCTGGAATATTCTGAGACAAGTCTCAGCATTCAGTAGAATGGATTTAGCCTCCACAGGAGAACCTTCCTCTGAGAAGAGGAAATGGGAAGGGAAGGAAAGTAAAGTGACCTTACGATGTTGTGATGAATATGAGGGTGTTCAATTTGCTCAAACCAATGCCACCTGCTGCCTTACTGAAATAAGGGTGAAATTAATCTAATGACTATAAAATTATATTTAATATGTTGAAAACGAGTTTTTGTATCTATGTTGTACCAAGAAAGCAATATGAAACAACATGTATAATACAGAAGCATCATTTAAAGTTTACTTTTCAAATATTTAGACGGTTTATTTCAACTCTGTTTTAATCCATTGCTTATTTGTCACTGTGCTGTCCTAAATAAATGCGGATGGGCTTATGATATATATGAGAGGATGAGTATAATATATGTGATCCTTCTCATAACTACCAAGTTCAAGTATGGTTCACAGTCTGTTTCCGTTTGTGGGATTTCTCTTTTACCCTATTTTTTCCTACTCTCATGGCAGGATTCCGAATTTGATCTTCTCCATAGTGTAGCTATGTTATAGCAAGTGTGGAAGGCTGGAGGATGTTATGAGAAAGCCATAAAAATAATTATATTCTTAATCAAGTATCTATGGACGAGAAAGCCCATTTTAAAGGATGCAGATAAGTAAACTGGGTTTGCAAACACTTTCTTGTCTGATGTAAAAGCAAATTTTAAAATAAATAAAATAACAAATCAGCTGACTATTCATTTTTTTTCACTCAGGATAAGCCCAGGGCTGAGGCTGGCAGTGCTGCTCTTGCGATCCAAAGGTGATTCTGTGGGCAATGATTTTCAATGTGGATAAATACAGCTGAAGAGACTGATGTGTGACCTTTACTTTCCAAATCAAGTGCATGTGTAATCTGCCCAGGGTTAATGCCTGCATCCATATGCAGGAGAGACATTGACTCCCCTTGGCCCTGGCCCCGGGCCTAAGCGTTTCTATGAATGCTGAGCCAACTATCCACAGAGGCTCTGAGGCAAGCATGCTCCCAGAGCTGGCCTAGACTTCCCCAGTAAAAATGGAATGTGTGAACTGGCTTTAAAAACCCTTTGCTCATGGGTTTGGACTGCAGCATTTTAAGCAATGTGCTTTTGTTCTCTTTAGAATGATAATGCTTTCTGCAAATGCTTATCAATTATTGACGGTCTTCATTATATTCTTGGAAATAATGTGACAATAAGCAGTGTTACTAACTTATGACATCCCTTTTCATTACCAATGATTGAATGATTTCCACACATTTTGAACTCCAAATAAGGAGGTGGGGAAGGGGGTTGGAAAAAAAGAAAGACAATCCGCATACAGATTTCACCTCACTAACGACTTAATTGGCATCACCCCTGGGGTGAAATGTCGTAACACCCTACAACCCTTTATGACAGGAAGTGAAAATTCCATATCCAATTGGAGCTACAGGGATAATTTAGGGAGGCAGAATGCAATTATCCAATTAGGAATTTAGCCAGAACAGAAAGGTTAATCCCCCTTAGTCCTTTCAAAAGAGCCCATGGGATCTTTAATGACGACAAAGGGTCAGGACCTATGTTTTACAACTCAAGCCAAAAAATTATTCAGACTTCTCCCTCACTCTCTGAAAAATAGTGAGATTCTAACCTATCCAACTTGAGAAGAAATCTCCAACATCAGAACTTTGCAGAATTTGCAGATTTCCCTCTCTGCCTGCTCTAGGTTATGAACCCATGATGTAAAAGTTGTCTTAGCTTCGAAATCAAGTTGAGCGTTTGGCTAACAATGATTTGGTGGCAAGGGATGCTTTCCCCATACACAAGACAGAGAATGGCATGGAGTTGGATGCTGACTCAGAGGTTTGGAATGCGCGGTGGATGTCTGGCTGCACTCCAGCTTTTGGCTCTGAATCTGCCAACTTGGCAGGCTGGGGAATTTGCTGTGGCAATTTTTCAAAATGCAAAGAATCGGTCCAAGGAGAGATTGTTTCTACATTTTAACTACCAGGACAAGTGACAGGGTCCTTTCTAACAAACAGTCTGGTCTAAGACAGAAGAGTTGTACTCAAAGGAGAACTGATGGCATATTTGCAAGAACCTCTTGTACAAGTAATATACCTTTTGGGCATTCATTCCAAAGTTCTGGCCAAAGGAAATATGAATTACAGATTTCAGTCTGGGAGGCACAGAACACAGACCTGCCGGATGCTGCAAACAAATGCTACTTTGCAGGTCTTCCCATCAGGCATACAGTTATGTCACAGAGACTTAGAAGTAAAACAATTTTTCTTTGGATGCCAGCCAATACAGGATCATTAAGCAGAGATTTTGGATTCTCAAATCTAATATGTGTAGAGAGAAAGAGAAAAACAGTTCTGAGCCACTAGGCAAGGATAGCTTCCCCCCTTGCTTTTTTCAAATTCTTTACCGTTTGATTTTCTTGATGAATTCCAATTGACACAAACCTTTTAATGAAACGTATAGTGTCCTTGAATATTGTTTAATTTTCTAAAAATTTCAATTTGCTCCAGTGCCCTAAGTAAAGAAAGTCTTATAAGACTTAAGAAAAAAAGAAAGATAAAAAATAGGTAATGATATGTCAAAGGGCATAAATGCATTCTACTGTCATGTATAACTAATTGAAATTTTAAAATTAATAAAAAATAGGTAATATATCAAGGAAGAAATTAGAGGATTTGGTTTGGTTAATTTTTGTGAACCAATGGAAACTAACACAATCCTACTAATACATAAATCAATCCAGTTATAGCATTACTACTTACATATTACATTAAAATCAGTACTGAATTAGTATTAGAAAGTGCACCAAATTCTGTCCTCATCAGAACATTTACATTTAAAGATTTTAGCAGCATAAAATAAAATGCATGCAAATTTTGCATTTATTATAGACATTATTATTAATTTTAGTTTTTTATTACTTTCTTTCAAGAAAACTAAACATTTTGTTTGTGAGACTTAAATAATACTTTCTCTAGGAAACCAAACAGAAAGATTTTATTCACATGAGAAGGCAAATTTCAGCTTCTTGCATAATGTTACATTTTGCTTGGTTAAATTTACACTGAAAAGAAAATGATATGAAATTATTAATTCAATGTCATACAATATGATGAGTAAGCTGAGACACCCAGTAGAATTAAAATTCCCCTTGGGGTATTTTGTTTTCTTCAAAAATATTTAATTTTAAGACCTAACAATATCTGAGGAGATAAAAACCTGAAATTCATATTTACATGATACTCAGTTTATACATTTCTTGCTTTGGTAGGCAAATATTTTAAAAACTTAGATCATGGCATTATCTATTCCATTGTGGAAGTTGACTGCCTAAACTATTTTATAATTTCAGGACAATGTTTTCTATTTTTTAAATTTTTTTGGATGAGCAAAAGGGAAAGATATTTTCCTAAAACCAAGATATCTGAGATGTTCAGGATACATGTTTTACAATATAGATTTCCTTATTATGTCAGGTATGGTGAAGGCCAACAGATAGAGGCTATTGCCACTGAAAATATAGTTTACTACACAGGTCTCAAGAGGAGGAGACAGTTTACTATACCATGCCACATAGAAAAACTCCAAGTCATCAGATGCCAGAGATTGGGAAGGCTAGATGTGGACAAGAGCTTTATTATGGTTTCTGTACAAAGGAATGGACAAAGCAAGGTGAGCAGTCTAAGAATCGTCTAGTTAAATGATTTCAGCAGGCTCTGGAAAATAAAAATAAATAAATAAATCAGTACCAGATCCTGAGGTGGTTAGGACAGGGGAACAGTGACTCAAAGTGGGCTCCACTTTCATCTGTTTGCATTTGAAAGGGACACTGGTAAGTGAGCCATTTATTCTATCAGTTGGCTAGCCCTGCAAGGGACAGTCTCTCTAGGGCCAGTAAGGTTCCAGACCTTCAAGCATCACAATGAATACACTTTTCAAAAGTGTGACTAATACAATAATCTTTTTATTCTGTTCTTAAGTCAGTATGACAACCAAAACCTTTTCCACCTTTTCCAGATAGCCCAAAATAAGCTCTCATTTTCTTTAATGTATGTGCATTTTTGTTAATTTCATCACAACCATAAATAATTGTTTAACATCTGCCTGTATAATGAATTCGCTTTTTCATCAGAACTTCTTTCCTGGGACAAACACTATCATTTCCTTTGGTGCTGGACAGATCCAAAATTGATGCCCGCCCCCCTGCCATTTTGTCCACTTTCAACTGAGCACCTTGCCCAATTCACCTCTCTAAACCCCACATTTCCCAGTGTTTTAACAGATTCTTTAATCTCTTAATTTGAGGATTAAATGTGAAAATAAATTGAAAATGCTTATATCGTTCCCAAAGCTCACAAACTCCTCAATCAATGAAAACTCTCACTCTAATTACGCTTTGCAAATTGATACATTGGAGCCAATAAGATACTTTTAGCTCACAAGGATATTTTAGCTTATTTCTGCCTGTTACTTTATCTTTCCCTAGAGTTACACTAACTCATTTTAGAGGAACAACTTGCTCTATCTCACACTGAGGGCTCCAGCTTCCTATTGGCATTCGTTCACTGATGGAATACCTCTACTGACCCATCAGATAGTGGACCTCCAGAGGACATGAAGGCCCAGAATCCCCTGGGAGGATGCAGAAAAGGTCAGTGGGAGTTGATAGCAAGGGGATATTATGAACTTGCAGAAAATAGACTCAGGGAATATAGAAACTCACAACTACTAAGTAAGACCATCCTAGGAAAAAGACCCCAGTTGCTCAACTTCTCCTGGACCACCATGTCCAGGTCAAGGCATGGAACCTCAGCAAGCACCAACTTGTCAGTTGTCAAATGGGCTCATCTCACTGCCTCTTAGAAATAAAACACAGCAGAGTTTGTATGTAGTCACACATGGGGTATGACTGTGGATATCAAATCAGGTTTTGTCCTTTTCACAAAGAAGTAAAATCTTACAGAAAAGTATATGACATTCTATGCATTTTAGATTATGTGATATTTCTCCATATCTTTAATAGTATTTTTCCCCTTAAGTCTACTGCCTTTTACACCCATTAGTAAAATAAAATTTGCTTTTGCGTGGTCATTTTCCCTTTGTCAAGACCATTTTAGGTTTAGTTTCATTTTCTGGGTACTTGGCCCATGTCACCATGTGACTGGCCCATCAGCCTAGGCATCAGCATCTAAGATGATATCAGAATTTGAGCCCAAGAGTTTAGAGGACTCCCAGTGAATTCATATCTCTTTACAAAGCCTCAGAGGCATGACATCAAGCCTAGTTCAAGGACAAAGCAAGGCTTCTATGCACTCACTGAATTAAATTATAATAGTTGATATATTTGCGAAACACCCTTGCTTCGATCTTTTATAAACATTTTCTTAAACGTAAGTAGTCTTCATGTCATTATTTTTTTATTCTGACATGTATGTTTAAAAGCATAATTTTAGTTTTTAAAAAATTGAAAGGTAAAATGTAAGTGGATTTCCTTCTTTACTTTTCTGAGAAATGGAAGTGTCAATTAAGGAAAGACAATTATGACTTTTAGAATTGGGATATGAGGAAGATCTTATACTTCACTCTTCCATATAAAGTTCCAACACCCATTTCTGGACAGTTTTCTCTACAAACCACCATTTTCCCCAGTCCTGGACTGACCCAAACTTGATTTTGGCATTTATCAAAGTTTATATCAGGTTCCTTCTGTGTAAAATTTTTCGTCCTCTCATTGAAGGAGGGGATCTAGCTATAATTATATGTCTTATATTTCTCCGAGAATATCACCTCCAAAAAAATCATTAATTCGTTTTTTTAAAAAAAAGTTATTTGTAGTTGTACATGAACAGAATACATTTATTTCATTTGTTTCTTTTTATGTGGTGCTAAGAATGGAACCCAGTGTCTGACACATTCTAGGCAAGTGCTTTGCCACTGAGCTACAGCCCCAGCCCAACAATTCATTTATCTGCAAGTCTAAAATTCTATAATACCATGTAATAGGAACTTCTGTATTTGGAAGCAAATATTTGTTTTTTTCCTAGTATTGTGGTCCAATCAATGTCTTGGTCTAATAACAGACTACATCTCTTCAAAATTCTTGTTTGTCAATGTAAAATAAATATACACTAAATTAATAATGTCATTCATTAATTTTTTTTAAACCAAACTATGAAGAATTTAATGGCAAATGTTGGTGTTTGTTGAAATTCTCTTGACTTGAAAGAATTTTCATTTTCTGAAGATTTTGTTGATGTCTAGTTTACCCACAAGAATTTTTATAGCATAACACACACAAACTTGTAGAGAGCACATTAAACAAGTGATTAAGTACCATTGCATAATCTGCTCTGCAAAGCACCCCAAAAGTTCACTAAACAGAATGAATGAATCTAAGCTTTCTGTTTTTATTCATAAATGTACCTCAAGTTCCTAAGTATATCAAATAAATTCACCAAATTTATGAGATAGAGCTACAAGGGAGAGTGGCTGTTGGTCACACACCCCCTGGTAGTACCCCTTCCATAAACATTTGATGGAATTAGCCACTGAAACCATCTACATGTCTATTTATTTGTTAGCAGACGCATAACAGTGGATTCAAATTCTTTTGTGAATAGATTATTGCATTTTTTTTTCCTTTCTCTTATGTCAATTTTGTTAATTTTATGATTCTTCTTAGAAAAATGTTTAAATTTAGTGCTATAAAGTTATACAATTACCACAACATTTTTTTTTAACATTTGAGAGATTATTGGGATGCCCTTATTTTATTGCTGATGTTTCTTGTTTCTGTTTTCTCTTTTTTCTTGCTAGAAGCTTATACATTTTGACTCTGTTGAATCTCTATAAGGCATGAGAATTTAGTCAAATTCTCCTGTAATAATTATTTTTTATTTTACTCCTTTTCTAAACATTATAAATTTTGGGGCTTTATTCTGAAACATAGAGGGACCTCTCTTTACCCACTGCCTCCAAACATTCAAGTTGTAATGACTCTAGGGGCCCCAGAAATCTATTTTATTCTTTATGAGTTTGCTTTCCTATTCTTATCCTGAGTTCTCAGGATGGATATCTTCGGTATTTTCCTTCATAACATATTCATATATAAAAAATAGCCTAATATATGAATATAATACTCATAACAAATACTTATGTTTATTATGTATTTAAGAGATGTATTATAGTAACATATTTGTATAGTTTAAATTCATGTAATAAACTGCTTCACAAATTTATACCCTCCAATTCGAAGTATCTTATAATATTGATTGTTAAATGGTATTCTTTTTATATTCTTCTTTGACTTTTGCTCATTTTCTAAATACATAATATCTTAATTATTTTTGTATGGATTTTCTGTTTGTTTCTTAGTGTGCAGAGAATATAATCTGTGTGATTTTCATCTCTGAAATTTATTTAGCTTTGCATTGTAGCCCAGCAAATAATCAGTCTCATGAATATTCTGCAATTTTGGCAATTTGGAGACAAGTCTATAAATGTTAACTGGGCCATATTTTTTAATCCATGGTATTGAATCCATATTTTCAACTTTTTCTCTGCCATTCTTTATAGGTGTGTTAAAAATTCTCTCATTTGGTTGTAGTTAACTTTGTTTCACATTTCTGAATTTTGGCTTTTTGTCTGTGTTTTTAGGTTGGTCCATTCAAAAACCAGCAGATTTTGAATTTTTCCCTTTCTGGTGGATTGACACCTTCTTGCAACTGAACGCCCCCTTCACCTTTTGCATTACTGCCCAGTTAAACCTAGCTATGCAGGCTTTCCTTCAGTGACTGGGTATTGTAACTTTACCACCAATCATCCACTGTTTCCCAGGCCTTACTGGTATCTGTGAGGTTTATACAAGTCAGATGAGGTGGTTCTCTTACTCTTCTTTCTTTTAGAATTCCAATCTACCAAACCTTTTTTTTTTTTTTTTTCCCTGCTCAAATCTTCAGACTTTCTTTTTCTAAGTGGAATTATTGATACATTTGAGATGTCCTTGCCTTCTTTGTATGATTTCTATTCTCTCCTCCTTCCATGTCTTTTCCATAGTCTTGTATGTTTGTTAATTGCTGAAAATTTTTTTTTATTATTATACATCTTTTTTTTTTTTTTTTTTTTTTTTTTTTTTTGTGGTACCAGGGATTAAACTCAGGGGCACTCGACCACTGGGCCACATTCCCAGCCCTTTTTTGTATTTTTATTTAGAGACAGGGTCTCACTGAGTTGCTAAGTGCCTCGCCATTGCTGAGGCTGGCTTTGAACTCGCGATCCTCCTGCCTCAGCCTCCCAAAGTGCTGGGATTACAGGCGTGCGCCACCGCGCCCGGCTATTATACATCTTTTCATTAGTTTTTTGATACTGTTAGTAATAGCACAATGTTTTTTTTTAGTTGTTAATCTCCTAAGAGCTTGATTATGATATACATTATTTCTTATTAAAAAGTCCATCATAGCTTAGTAGCTTTTCTACTTTTTGCATATAGAATACATCTTTATGCATTTTAATATTATTATTATTATTGAAGGATAGGGTTATTATTATTATTATTAGTTTTTTTGGGTTTTTTTTTTTTTGCTATTGGGTATCAAACCCAGGAGCACCTAACCACTGAGCCACATCCCTAGTGCCTTTCTTTTTTCTTTTCTTTCTTTTTATTTTTTTAGAATGAATTTTTATTTTTTTATTTATTTTTATTCTAATTTGTTATATATGACAGCAGAATGCATTACAATTCATATTGCACATATAGAGCACAATTTTTTATATCTCTGGTTGTATACAAAGTATATTCACACCATTCGTGTCTTCATACATATACTTAGGGTAATGATGTCCATCTCATTCCACCATTTTTTTTTATCCCCATACCCCCTCCCCTTTCCAGGGTCTCACTAAGTTGCTCAGAGCCTTGCTAAAAAGTTGCTGAGGCTGGCCTTGAACATGTGATCCTCCTGGTGGCTGGGAATACAGGCTTACAGGTGTGTGCTATCCTGCCTGGCCATTTTCATTTTAAATAGCCCCTTTTGATGCATTGACTGTGTTCTTGGGTAGAGGGATGGCATTGGCATTAGTGTATTCAACAGTGATTTTCATTCACACAGCTCACATTTTATTCATCCTCTTTCTCTGAGCTTTCATAATGCATCATCTTCATTATTCCTGAAGATCATATTTAGGGGGAAGATGTTTCTGGCCCATTTCTGCTTATCTGAAGATATTTTTTATTTCACCTGCCTGCCTTTCCACCTTCTTTCTAGTCTTTCTTTCTTTTTGCTTAATAAAGAATCCACCTTGGAATTTATTTTCGTACAGCCCAAGAAGGGTGTCAATTCATTGCAGTGACACCTAATATTCTTATTGGTACTCTGCTGAAGGGAATATCTCATGTTTCTCTTGTTGTGCTTAATTTTTTTTTTTTTGTCTTCCATTTTTATCAATGCTAGTTTATATATGCTTGGGGATCACTTTACAGTTGCTTTCTTTATAAACCTTTATGAATCCAAGTCTTGAGGATTTCTTCATTTCTGGAAATTTCTCAAACTTTATAGTTTCAAATACTTCTCCTGCCTTATTCTCATCTTTTTTCTGGAATTCACATTATACATATGTAAGATGTTGATCATATCTCAATATGTCTATTACATACTTTTAAAGATTCTCCTTTTAGCCAGGTGCCTATAGTCCCAGAAGCTCAGGAGGCTGAGGCAGGAGGATCTACAAGTTCAAAGCCAGCCTCAGCAAAAACACAAGGCACTAAGCAACTCAGTGAGACCCTATCTCTAAATAAATTACAAAATAAGCCTGGGGATGTGCCTCAGTGCTACAATTCTTCTTTTATTATTCATTTCTGTATTTGATTTTTTGACCTATCTGTAGGAGCCCTAATTAAGGAGATAGCTAAGATTGCAGTTAGCTGAGAGCCATAAAAGGTGTTCAAGTTTCACCTGATATTCATACATTCATCTAAGAATCTTTTTATGCCCATGAACACTGTGTGATGCACCTGTAAGCTTGAGCTGTAAGCACTTATCCTTGTTAAAGCAAAATGTATTTAACCAGGTGAGGGTTAGTGGCTGGTGGTTGGAGTTTGTAGTTGTGGTTGGAGTTAGAGGAGAGTTGGAGTTGCGGTTGGAGTTCGAGAGGTTGTTGGAGCCGGAGAGAGAAGTTAGAAGAGAGAAGAATATAAGAACTTTTTCATTTCCATCCTGCCTATGAATTTTCTCCCGTGACGTCGTAGCTGCAAGCGGCAGCAGCAGGCAGCTACACCTATCTGCACTTAATTCTTACTTCTGCCCTATGAACTAAGTTCACAATTTTAGGCATTACATATTTTAGTTCTAGAATTTCAATTTATTCTTTCTGTAATTTTTACTTTTTTGTTTTGTTTAAATTTTCTATTTTACATACTAGTTTTAGTTGTTTTAAGGTTCCGACCTCATTTCATATTTCTGATCTCTATGTCTTGTTTCAATGCTTGTTGTTTTCCTTTGCTTTAAGTCATGTCTTTTCCTATTCATGGTGGGTTTTTTTCTTTGTTTGTTTGTTTTTCTTTTTCTTTTTATTGAGAACTGGACATTCCCATATCCATCATCACAGAACTGATTTGAATACTTGGTCAATTCTCTTTCTCTAAAAAGCAATTGACTTTTGCTTATGGGAAATATTGAAGTTGAGTCAATCATAGTCTCAGATCATTGTAATCCATGTTGGGACTACAATAACTTGTGACTGACTTCCCTCACTGCATGCAGTGGTCTCTTTCTGGGTCAGCATTACTCCTAGGAATAGTGCTTTGAAGTTTAACTTGAAGCCATTACAGAACCACAGCATAATGCCAAGCACTGCTCTCTATTTCCCCCTCAGCTCCATCAGGTTGTTGAAAGGTCTCTTTGCTCTTTTCAGTCACCTCTTTACATACTGGCTATTGTTTTGAGCACAAAGGTAGCTCCAGCCCCAGTGCAGGGCTTGACACTCTAGGACCCCTCCATGTATTGGAGTTTAGTCCTGCATATCCTCATTACTTTGATTACTTTGATGTTTTATCTTTGAGTCTGTTTTTGTTGTTGTTGTTGTTGTTGTTTTAATTACTCAACTTTCTCACTCCCTCTCAGCAACAGGTTTGGTCTGAATCCATTTAATCTTCCAATCCTCTAAGCAGAATTTGAGGGCCCATCTATCAGGTTCTCACCTCTGGAAAAGCATTCTTACTTCTATCTCAATTTGACCAATATCTCCTGTTTAGGAGCCATTTGCTTCTTTCTCTCCCCAGGGTGACCCAGGCATGTAGCTCATCCTTTTAAATTTTATTTCCAATACAAATAACGAAATAGAATAGAAAAATATCCATCAGACATTTGTACATAGAAACACCTTGCTGAATGAAACTTGGAGTTTTAATGGAATTGAAATCACATTACCACACAGAAACCAACTTAAAATATGTTTATATATCTTGGTCCCTAATGTTCCTTTAATCTGTTATCAGTACCAAAATATTCTCTCTAGCTCAAAGTTCTCCTCTTGCCTCCTCACTCCCTGTCCAGGGTCTTTTCTATTATAATATAACACACTGCAGATACCTACTTTTCCTCACTTTACAGCATGATAAGAACATGAAAAAGGATCTCCCAGCTCTTTTCAGAGAGACAGCATCTTGACAGTCACATGATTAAATTGAAGGAGACTATAATAGGACTCTGGACAATTTCTTCTAAATATTCATAAAGTAAATTGTCAAATGGCTAAATTTCAGTAATAAATTGAAGATAAAATATTGAACATGGAAAATCCATGATATCTGTGTAAAGTGAAAGAATAATAAGCTTTATTGAATTCTCATTCAATAAAAGCTTTCTGTTAGATCCTTTACATAATTATCATATTTAATCTTTACTACAATCTTCATAACCTTACACCAGAATACAGGAATAGAAAATGTCCTCAGGACTGAGTTAAATAAGCACATTAAGTGAAGTTCCAAATGTGATTCAGATGGAATATTTGGAGCAATTGGCTTTCTGCATTAGACTTATTCCTAATTAGGGTACTTGGAATCTGATGATTTACCTTTTCTCCCTAATTCTTATTTGCATCCATTCTTTCCTTTATGGTCACTAAGGCTCACTTCCTGGGATTCCCTTGAAAGCTGGTTTTTATCTACATTTAGTAAATCTGAGATCCTAGCACAACATCAGATACATATTAGGGAAAAAAAAAAAAAAAAAAAAAAAAAAAAAGCCTTTCTTGTGTCTCTGTATCTTTCTCTTCTTCTGTCGATTCTCTGGAAGTGTGTGAGTTCCATTGTGGCCTAGACATTGGTCAGGTAGCCATCCTTGATACCCTGACTGGCTCCAGGGATGGTTAGAGAGCTCTTCCTCCATGATTCCAACATGGCTGTGGGAGCTACCATTCCTTTGTCCCATCTTTCCTCGGTGGCCAAATTTCAACCACAGTTGAGAGGCTGAGAGGTCAAAGTATGTCCGTATCTATAGCATGTCCTATAACTACTCTCAGTTGCACCAGCCCTGTTTACTGGTTCTTGGGAATACCAGCTACTCCATGCTTGGTCTTTTCTCTGTACATTCTGCTGCTACTAATCTCTGAGTTACCACACCTTTCCCTTTTAGCCCTGACAACAATCAGTACTTAGTATAGTTTATGTTTTCTGGAAAGAACCTACGTGGTGTGCATAATACTATTTACACAGCAAATAGCTATAAGATTTCTGTTCATCTGCCTTGCATCACTGGGATCAAATTATCCCACAAGAACAATGTAAAGAAGAGAAAGTTTAGTTTGGCTCGAGGGTTTAGTCCATGGTGGGCCAACTCCATTTCTCTGGGCACACCAGGGTAGAAGTTCATGGTGGAAGGAAGCTTCTCAGGACATGGGGATTGGAAAGCAGAGAGAAGGAGAAGGGTCCACAGGGAAAATGCACCCTTCCAGGAAACTCCCCCAGTGACCCACCTCCTCTGGCCACGCCCCACCTGCCTGCAGTACCACCCAGTTAGTCCGTTCAAACTAGGATGTGCTGGTAGGTTACAGCCCTCACAATCCAATCATTTCACCTCTGAACTTTTCTGCATTACTACAGGAGCTTTTGGAGGACACTTCATATCCAAACCACAAAAAAGTCTAAATCCTGTTTCTCTTCTTGTATAATAACAATTGCCTTTACTTTCCTAAATACAAATAATGAATACAAATAACCTATGCCCAGGGAAGTGATACAAAGATGAGTATTTACACAGAAATAGCTTAGAGATTCTTCCACGTCTCTATAAATTTTGTTCAGGGTTCTTACCAGCTTAGTGGTTTTCATTTTCATGATATATTAAAGCAAATATTGAGGCTAATAGAAATGAACAACTTCAATGCCTGCCTCTATTAAGACACCATACTTCTTGATGTAGTCTTTATTCCAGGCCAACAATTTCACTTGCCTTCTGGATCCATTCCCCTCTCCACCATTTTGCAAAATTTCTTTAATTAACTCTCCTCAGCTATCTTCTCATCTATCTTTATTTTTCAGAGTATTAAAATATAAACATTACAGGAAGAATTATCCCTCAAAGAGGTGTATATGCTAATCCTTGGTACCTGTGAATATGTACCTTATATGGCAAAAGAGATTTTACAGGTGCACTTAAAATTACAGAGCATAAAACAGGCGAATCATCTTTCATTAATCACATGGACCAAATCTACTCATGTGAGCTCTTTATTTTAAAAAATTAAAAATAATTGATTGATATGTATCAGTTTGACATATCAATGAAGTTCAGTTTGCTATTTCAGTACATGCATACAGTGTCCTCTAATCAAATGATAGAATTAGGGTAATTATCATTTTCTTGTCCTTGTCATTTCTTCATGTTTGGAGCCTTTGAGTTCCTCCCTTCTAGATGTTTGTAAAATATATGGTAGGTTATTTTGAAGTATAGTTAACATTGTGCTGCAGAACACCAGAACTTATTCCTTCCACCTATGATTTGGTACCTATTATCTGGCATCGCTCCTAAAAGCAGGAAATAAAGGCATAAATGGAAACTCAGAGATTTGAATCCTGAGAAAGATTCCATGAAACTTTTCTGGTTTGCTGATGGAAGAAGGCACAAAGTGACGAGCCATGCAGGTATCTTCAAGAAACCGAGAGAGACGCTCAACTGTCAGCCAGCAGGAATGAAGGATGTGCGTTCTAGAGCCACCAGATGGTGAGAACTGCCAGCAACCTGCAGGTGCTCGCACATGGATTCCTCTTCAGAGCCAGGGGGAAGGAACACATCCAGCCAACCCTTTGACATTGGCCTTGAAAGATGTTGAACAGAGAATGTGCTAGGCTCGACTGTGTTGGACTTGTGACTCACAGCACAATAGGGGTGTGTGTTTGGCCTCTGCAATTGAGGTAATTTGTTATTACAACAATAAACAACTAATAGAATAGACGTGAACAACTGTAAAAAAAAAAAAAAAAAAAAAAGTTACAACCTAAAACATCTCTCCACTGAAACTGACTAATTACCATCTTGTTTTTATCTTTCTCATTTGGCCAATATTCTTATAAGAAAATCCTCTGTCTCACAATTCCCTTGCTGTATTAATCAGCCGGTGCTGGAATATTAAAGAGAAATTAAATGGGGATGTTTGAGCAACAGAGATTTCCTTTTCCAGAGTCCTGGAGGCCAGAAGGCCAAGATCAAGTTTCTCCTGCAGCCTCTTGAGGGCTTGCAGAGGGCCAGCTTCTCCCTGTGTCCTCACAGGGCCTTTCTTCTATGGTAGCACAGCACCACTTTTACTGGATTAGGGTCCCACCCTCAGGACTTCACTTAACCTTATTAACTTCTGAAAATGCCTGTTTGCAAATAAAGTCACGTGAATTTTAAAGGGGTTGTGGTGTCTTAGCCCACTTTGTGCTACTGTAATAGAGCGCCTAAGAATAGATAATTGAGAAAGAACAGAGGTTTGTTTGGCTCACGTTTCTAGAGACTGGGAAGTCTAAGAGCATGATGCTGGCATCTTAGAAGGGTTTTTATGTTACATCATCCTATGACAGAAGGACGAGAGAGGCAAGGGCACAAAAGTAAGAAAGGGCTAAACTCACTTGTGTAACAATTCCACACCCAGGCTACCCAACACGCTGCCCTGATAAAAACCATCAATCCATCCATGAGGGCAGAATCACCTCTTATTAGGCTCCATCTCCCAATGGTGTCCCCATGGGGGTTCAGTTTCCAACATGGGGACTTTGGGAGGTCACATTCCAGCTACAGCATTTGGGTGCACAATTCAGTCCACACCAAGCGACTTCCCTCCTCATTACTGCAGCCTGGTGTCTGCTTGACTCATTGGAGGCCATCAGTGGCCTCCCAGTGACTTTGCCTCCACCTCATCAAGTTCAAGGGAACTCCTCTTCATTCTGCTGTCAGCTCTCAAACCCAAAGAACCCTTGAGACCAGATGATTTTTAAGTTTTAAATCCTCAATGAAAAGCCTCTTCCATTTGTTTTTTTTTTTCTATTCAATAAAAATAGTATTAAATCACAAGCATAATACTTATTTACAGCAAATCGTTTCTTTAAATAAGAAAAAAAAAGCTTCATATTGAGCAAGAATTTCCAATTTACCTCTTATTCATCTTTCAAGTATTACATTACCTTATAAACATTTTAAATGAATTTCAATGCAAGATAATAATTTTGATTTCTTATCAAATTTGATTTAAAAAGATCTACCTAAGTCAACCAACTAAATAAATTCAGTTGGAAATTTAGTTTTATATGAGGGAAGAAAAAAAATTTCATAAAAAACAGTTTGAGCATACATAAAAACTGTAGAGCTTGGTAAACTCTAACGTGAAAACTCAAGGGAACAAGAAGTAAGTGTGTTATAGCCCAGAGTGGTAGATGCTCAGAACATGAGAGTTCCTGTAAGTGCTTCTGTTTTCCCCAGAGAAAACTCGTCAGATAGTGCAGAATGATCAGAGAGAACGTTAGCAGTGGAGTTATAAATTAATAAATGGGCATCAAATTATGATAAACTGGCTGTCATTGGGGGAAAAAAATAGTTGGGAGGGATCACACTCCCAAGCATATGGCCACATATCTGCAGTGAACATTCTTCCCATGGCCACATGAAAATGAAACACCTAAGGTGACAATCAGACCTTGTGTCTGCAAAGATTACCATAGGCTTTTTATTGCTTTTCTGATTTAAAGATAATGCTTGAAGATACTGGCTTTAGTTATAGTGTTTATTCTTCATCACTTTATGATAATAAGCTAGTAGTATTGTTGGGAATCTACCCTTTGTGCTGTTCCTAACCCTCCTCCCACTCCTGTGAGTCCCTTGTTCAGCTGAGGAACAGTCATGGAGGTGACACAGGACTTCCCTGGCCTCTGTAGGCCATTGGACAGTAGCCCCAGGTGAGCCAGGATCCACCTACTACACGGTCCTGCCGCACTATGCTGTGGTGATCCTGGTGTTTTTATCAGCTTGGATTTTCTGGTGAAAAGATTTCTGAGGGTAAGAGAAAAAACAGGATGAAACTTTTCAAATTATTTCCTTTCAAGATACCAAAATACTCCTGGGGGCAGGAACTGTCGGTTGGGGGCAGGAACTCTAGGCAACAGTGGTTACCACACACCTTCACAGTCCCTGAAAGGGATTTGAGGTCACAGGCCAGCTTCTCCACAGTTGCTGCTATATTAATCAGGTGAGTAGTTAAGAGAAGGTTAGCTTCCTTTCAAACTGAATGCACAATAGAAAAGGATGTCCCAGATTGGCACTTAATGACCTTATAGATATTTTATAAAGAAGGATAGACATAGTAAGTTCATCTACATGTAAACAAAGAGTAAACTAAATCTATGAGACACATAGTGACTTCTCCATTTAAAAAACTTATTTTCACAGTCAACTCAATCAAATGCTGGTTCACTCGCTTATTCACACTGTTTCCTCTCTGTCTCAAACAGTAATTTCAGCACACATAAAAATATATGAAACACTTGTCTTTTTCTTTCTTTCTTTTCTCCTTCCTCTGTCTCCTTCTCCTTCTCTGAGGCACTCAACCACTGAACCACATCCCTTGTCCCCCCTTTTTATTCAATTATTAGGACAGGGTCTCACTAAGTTGTTTAGGGTCTTGCTAAGTTGCTGAAGCTGACGTAGAACTTGCAATCCTCCTTCCTCAGCCTCCTGAGACACTAGGATCACAGGTGTGCACCATGGTGCCCAGTTGAGACAGTTTTCAAATACACAGATTACAGTGGATAGTCTCTTCAGCACATCTGAGCATGTTTTGCAAAGCATGCAATATGTCCAATGACCAGCAGTAGAAAAAAATATGCTTTGGTATTCAAAGTTATTTGGTTTAGTTTTTACTATTGAACTTGGACAACCAAACACAGAAAGGTTCACTTGTGAGTCATGTGGAAATGAAATTTCTTATCCGATATTTTTCTTTTGCAATTAGTCTTATACCTAGCTTTTCCAAAAAGTGAGCCTTGCATTGCTGGCTGCTAAACATATTTGCTCATGGAAGAATCTGAGGCTTCATTTGACTCTGGAGTCTGATGGAAAATGGAATGAGGGCTCATCCATGCTCCTGGCATTGTAGCATGCCGTGCAGACACCGGCTGGTACCAAGGCAGACTGAGCATGCACAGCAGCTCAGGGTTGGTCCTGAGCTCCCTGGAACTTCTGCAGCAACTGTAGAAAGTTATGACATCCACGGTTACCCTCCATTCCCCTGAAGGAGAGAGGAAGTCTGGTCTTTCTTGTGAAATTTTCACTTGGCCACACTGCTTTGTAACGTCTGCTGCCCGATCTGGGGAGAGAAACACACACACACACACACACACACACACACACACACACACACACACATGCATGCATGATAAATACAAGGTCTATTTGATCTAAGAAAGAAACATGGCCTCTGCTTAGGATAACTCCTTTGCTAACAGGTGTGTGTGTGTGGATGTGGATGCATTAATGAGGTGGAGGGGAAGAACATATATATGCAATTGTCCTTTTCTCATTGCTGACTCTGCAGAACATTTCCATCTGAGATGCTGTAAGAATGCAGATTTTTTTTTTTTTTTTATTGACAAATTTGCAAAGTCATTGGATGGACTAAGATAAGTATGTGGCATGGTCAGAATTTTTCTTATAAATACTTAGTTCCATGTTTGGTGAAGAAACAAAATGAGACATTAGAAATATTTTAGTGCCAACAGTGACCAAATTAAATATCCAGAATAAAGACAAAATACAGATATATTGATTTATTCTAGGATAATATCTAGGAAAAGTGTAAAAAGCCACAAAAGGTGATTTCTTTCACCAGCATATTTTATTGTTTTAAAGGGAGAATCAATTTGTGCATGTAACTTTGAAAGTTTTTCCTGAGTCTTTTAATGCTAGGCAAATAGGTATTTATATACTTTGTATACAAGCAGTTGTATGTAAAAAGATACTATACTTGTGCATGATGAATAAGTAAATAAATAATAAAAAAAATTAAAAAAAAAAAAAAAAAAAAAAGAAGAAGTACCCTTGAAACACACGGTGATGGTTTTATGAAGTCTACCTCTAGCCCACCCCACTCATATCATTTAGATGTGCTCTGTTCTTGTATATCATGCCAGGACAGTTGGGAAAGCAGGCACACAGTACCTGAAGAATTAAATGTTTGAGGAGTAGAAAAGGGGGTATATCGATCTATTCTGGAGTCCCACAGGGACCACTAACTCATTCACTAACTCTGGAAGTTTCAACCAATTCCAAATGCTCCTACAAAAAGAGAAGCCAGGTACAGAGCATTTAAGGCTGTATAAGACATGCTGTGAGATTGGGTACCCCAATTACACGCTGACCCAGGAACCACGCAGCCAGGCAATGGTTAAAGCTTTTAGTGAGGCAGGTCGCGGCCAGGCTGCAAACCTGCCAAGATGTGGTCCTGCTGCATAGATGTTGGTAGGTGCACTGTAAAGTCTCCCTATATGAAGCAACCTGAAAGGCCAATCCATCACCTCCAGCTGATGGGTGCTGAGCAGGACAGGTGGGGGGTGCCAAGGCTTCCATCAGCCTCACACTTTGTGATCTGCACAGCTTATATCCCTCTCCAGGCTGAATTTATGACCTTTCTGTCAACTGCTTCTTTAATGCATAAGGCTAAATACCAGGGGCATGATTCAGATACTCAAGCGCTTCAATACCCGCTACTACCAGGGACATGCAGGGATGCTCTGACAGTCAGCACGGGATGTTATGATTTACAGTCTAGCAGACCAGGTGGTAAGTAACCTCACTGAGCAGCTGGATTGCTTCCTCTTTCCTCTTCTAGGATAAAGGAAGGTATGGTGTGTCAAATCCCAAGAGCAGCATGGCAGGAGATAAGTAGTATCCTTTTTTTTTTTTTTTTTTTTTTTTTTCTTAAATAAATGAGGTTTCCTTTTCCACTTTTATAAGAATTGCTTGCTAATCAAATATTAATCTATGATATAAACGATACTGTTGCAGAATTTTCTCTGAATTGTTCGTTATGTAATCAGGAATGTTAAAGGATTTACTATTAATGAAATATAATATCTAAAATTCCCCAAATCTGACAGCCTTGAAGAAAATAAGGTCTGGGTCTGAGATGTAGTTCAGCGGCAGAATGTGTGCTTCGCATATATGAGGGCCTGGGTTTTATTCCCAGGACCTCTCTGCATCCCATGGGGGAAAAAAAGAAAAAAAAAAAAAAAAAAAAAAAAAAAAAAAAAAACAGAGAAAATAAGGTTTAAAAGTAAAGGTCCACATCACAGTAGTCCCTTCTCTCCACTTCAGAAAGAGGGATGGCAGTCTCAGTCACATTCTTCCTGAGATTTGGAGGCGACCAGGGAGGGGCTGGGGCTGGGACATGTCACGTGTACGCCTGGACTATTCTTTTAATTTTTCAAACTTGAGCCTCTGGTGGACATCTGCTCCTGGGAAGCCTCTGTAGAAGGTACTTCCCATTGTTAAAGCTGCTGACACCCACTGGGTGCCCCCTGGAGGTTTGTGCATTAGGTAAATTGCAAGAATCCAATAGGTTCCTGTGCTTCTTTGACTCAGCAGCAGGGCAAGAAGCAACTTCTCCTGGACTTGAAAGCCTTCTCCTTGGGCACAGAAACAGGGGTGTTGCTAAGCTCTGTGAAAACAATTTAAAGTTCTAAATTTGCCCCTCACTCTGAGAATTCAGACCAACTTCATGGGAGTGGTCAGAGGACTGGCATATATCATATAGAGATGGTGGACAGCCATTTTATCATCTTCCCAAACTTCTTTGCATCTCTTCCTCTAAGTTCTCCCTTAGTGGGAAAAATTCTAAACCCAGTAAAGCATTGTAAAGACAGAGAATCCCAAAGTGTGAATCCTATACATACTCAATATTCAGTTAAAACTCAAGATCAGACTGCAATTGCATCTATACATTTATAAATGACACTAAATTTTCACCAGGTACCACGTGTCAAAAGGTGTGATCTATTAAAAGAAGTATTTCATGAGCAAATAAAGTTGAAATATGCTGCATTATAAATGGCATATTGGGACAGGGAGCAGAGAATTGCTGTATAAAGAAACTCATTTGATTTTGCTTAAGCCTGCTTGTTATAACTTGTTTGACAATAAGGCCCCAATCTTCCTCTTTTTCCTTTTCTTCCTTTTTTTTTTTTTTTTTTTTTTTTTGATAATGTCTAGTAGCCAAGAGACTAGTATTGCATAGTATAGGATTTTGCTAACAGTACCTTATTAATATTCTAGACCAATTTTTTAAACAAAAATTCCTGGGCATTAGAGAAAATCCCAGTTAAGCCTTTGAAGTCCTTCACTGTGTTTTACTAAATTATCATCAGACCCATTTTCACAATAGCAAATGGTGTGAGGTAAGGGATGTAAGAACAGCCAGGGATTAGATTGAATCTTTCCTGCAGGTGTGGTGCAGAGCCTAAGAAATCAGGCCGTCTTGCAAGGATGCCCCTACCAGGATTGCAATGTGTGGAGGGCTAACTTCACAAGATCCTGCTATTGTCAAAGCAATACACCAATTTTTAGTGAACTCTGATCTTTCAAAGTGTTGGCAATTATATTACTTGAGTTTTTAAATAGTGAAGACATCTTACAGGCACAGCCTCCCCTCACCAAAGTAAGTTAACTAATTAGTTAATTAAATGAACTTTTTTTAAAGAGACACTTTGGGGTTTACCAGTTTGCAATTTCCTACCTGGGTTCATGCTTGGGAATAAGAGAAGAATAAGAGAAGGAAAAAAACAAAATGAAACTGTATTCTTACCCACTGTCTTTTTTTAAATTTTTGCATGTGGCCTGCTTATTGAAGTAAATGATATAGTGCTTGTCATTTTGTTTTCACATGCATGAGTTTAGGATTTAGTTCCAGCAAATGGCAGGACTATGAGGAATGTGTTCACAGGCCCTTTGACTCTGGCATCCAATGTTTGTTTTTTTCAACTGTTAAAGTCAAATAATCAATGCTTTTGGCTATACTTTCTCTAGGGATGTTAAAGATTAAATTTTGTTGGGACTATAATTAAAAAGAGCTTGGTAATAAACTTGGCAATCGTGTTACTATTTTGAAAGGCTGAACCCTACCTAATGCATGATCATCCAGGATGAAAAAGATGTTATTTTAGAGATTTCTATAATTCAAGGGAAGTTTCAAGATTGGTTTGAATCACCTGGGAATTATTTAAAACCCTAGTAAAAAATGTGCATGCAAGGCAATTACTTCTGGATGGCCTGTATGGCACTCTTTGACAATGATTTCACTATTGATTGTCTGTTACTACTTTATCCTCGAAGCTCTATACTTGGGCAGAGGCTTCAGCAAACACACAAGCACATGCACACACACACACACACACACACACACACACACACACACAAATATCTATGAGTACACATATATACATACACCTGTATGTGTAAATATTACATAGAGCATATATATTTCATAAAAATATTTTTATTTGACATGGGCCTAGATTACATTCTAATCATAGGATCCAAGCTAATGTCATAACAATATTCTGGTCTCTGTCAATCTCCATTAACATACAATTTTATCTCCTAACATTGTTATTTCTGGAAAAAGTCAATGGGGAGATGACTTTTATTAATGTTGCTTGTTTTATCTTATAGGCCAGTTTTTCTACATTTTATTTGCCATCCTGTTTTCTAAAAGATGTACACCTGAAAAGTTAACTCACCATTTTTTGAGATGAGTTGATTTTAACCTTAAAAAGAAAATGTCTCCTTTTAAAGAAGGATAATTCGACTCTGAAAATGTCTGTCTTAAAAGTCTGGAATTTACAAAGAGACTTTATTGAGGTGGGGCAAATCTACAGCAGTTCAATACTTGAAACTATTTTATTTTCATTTTTGTGTTTTATTTAGTGATTCTAAAATTCACTCTTGATTTCCTCTACCATATAAGAAAGGTGGTTTGCGAAAGAGCAGCTTCCCCTCTCTTGCCATCAGGGAAATAAAGGGTTTTGTTTTGTTTTTGTTTTTGTTTTTTTCCCCATCTAGACGACATTAAAGAGCAGCGTGGCAAGGGGAGAGAGTAGCTGGCAGAGCTGAGGAAGGGTGGGGAGAGGCAGATTTTTGGCAGAACTGAATGTGTTAATCTGCAGTGAAATTAGCGATTTAAAAAAGTATTTCTCAGCTGCACATCTGAAAAAAAATTTTATGGGTCTAATTTTCCTTTGGAAATTTAAAATGTTACCAACTCGTAAGATATAATTATCCAAGTTCTTCCACCCCACACTCACCAGGCCCACAGAAAGGAGTGGGAATTATGTATGGATGTAAATGGGATGACTACTGCAAAGAATTTAGAAACATTTCAATAAACATACTTGCAAATATTTTCGGTATTTTAAAAAAGTAGGACACATATGTTAAACTCAAGTGAAGAGGACCTAAAAGGGAATCTCCAAGTGCACAGTTTGCTTCTATATTTGTGTGAACCATTTGGTTAAGTATTTTACAAAATATCTACACTTTATTTTCCAGTCCTTCTGGAATTTTCAAAATACTGTATATCCTACAATAGACTTTTCAACATATGTGTAAGCTGTAGTGTGAAAATAATTGTGGAAATAATTCTAGATCTATATAATTCTACAACCTACTTGCCTGGAATTGGCTGCATGTGTTTTTCATGTAAGTATGCATAGAAAATGTTGAAGTGTTTCACACAAAACTCGTTTAGATCTAAAAGCATCTCCGCGATTGGCAAGGCTTTGCCAACCCTAAGGAAATTAGCAAAGATAACATTTAATAACATCAACCCAGAGAGCTCTTACTTTGTTAGAGTTCTTTAAAATGCCTAAAAGTTCGGGTGAAATAGAGATGTTTCATTTGAGCGTTCATCCTTTAGAGTAATTCATGGTAGGGAACGCTTTGTACCGTTGAGTTTTCAAAAAATTAATTATTTAATGGTCCTTCTAGAAAAGTACAAAGAGTGCTTTGGAATGATTCTTTTTTATTCCATCCTGTTAGGAAAAAGTCTCTCTCAGATTTTGGGGTCCTTCTAAACCTCCGTTCTCAAATGTTGCTGAAAAGAGTTTTAAAATAGCCAAGGCTTTTCTTTAACCTTCTCTTCCCTAGATCTCCTCCTCCTCCTGCTTTTCTTTACCCATTTAAGGTGGTATAAAAATGAGCAAAGAAAAAAAAAAAAAAAAAAAAAAAAAAACTAGCACTCAGCAGAGCTTTTACACACTCAGGTGCTAAATAAATACTTTTGATGGTGATGAAGGTTGGCACGTCTCCATGGAAGAAAGACCTTACACAAAAGATGTTATAATTATTATGTTTAAATGATTATGCTATAATTATTATGTTAAAAATCTCCCATGCTCTCAGAGCTGCTCAGCAGCAGCAGAGGTGTGACATCCCCATTAAGCCTTATCTGTTGCTAAAGCACTTGCCATGTTCACAACAAGCAATGTAAAGACAGCCCATTTAGCCAAGCCAAAGGATCCCGAGGAAAGGCAGGGCATTCCTAGAGGGCTCTACTCTTTCTTTTTCTCTTTCCCCATTTCCCCTGGCCACCAGAGGATACCATTTTCCACTTCTGCTCCAAGATTTTGTGTATTTTCATTAACCACCTTCCATAAACTATCTCAGCAAGTTCATTCAACACCAAGTTTAAATGATGCTCTCGAAATCTCACCTGCAACTCTTGGGTTAAGCAACTTCTTATAGGAAAGAAGATAAACGTTGAATAGATGATGAGTATTTGTCATTAAATGACGTTTCCCTGGAGCAATCTTTGGATTCTGGTCCAGTTATTAAGAGGTTTCCAAAGGTTCAGAGATGCTAAGGCCTACCTAATCTACATGTAAATGCCATGTTCTACAAACCTTAGGGTTTTCTTTCTTTCTTTCTTTCTTTCTTTCTTTCTTTTTTTTTCACTCTTTCTTCTTTATTGGACCTCTGTACTATTTCTAATATGAAGATCAACAGAGAGGCTGGGTAACTTTGATAGTATGGACAATGCATGATCTTTTACTGGCAGCACAGTTGTCTACAAATTTATAGCAAAGACTGAGTTCAGCCAGGTTTTTAGTTCCCAAAGGGGACAGTAAACATGTGGGAGCAAACTGCCCTCTCCTTGCAGACACTCAGCAGGATTTCTAATATGTGTCCAAAGGAGGACGCTTGGAGTTTATCTAGGATACTAATTTTTATTAGTGTCAAGAAGGTTTTGAAAAATACACAAGAGCAGCAGCCCATCTTTCTAAACTCAGCGAGGAGAATGTTGTGGTATAGAGTCCTGGCAGTTGGTCCTGATCCACACATAACTCAGACCTTCCCTTGGAAATGCAAACAGCACATCACCCTTCCTATCAGGCCCCTGGAAGGGGCCTAGTAGTAACCATCACCACCAACCCTCATCCTTGAGAGTAATGGCCATGTTTATGAAAATCTCCCCTGGAGGGCGAAGAGAAGGAGGACCAGGGAACAGGATGGGTTTGAAGGTGGTCTAACAATGACCCGTGGTGGGGACTTTTAGTGAGCATGTTCCTTCAGGATGAAGTGGCACAAGAGCAAAAAGACAAGTTCACAGACCAAAGTCGGAGGATTTGGGATTAATTGAAATCCTCAAGTGGTGCGTGGTAAGTGACTGCCTATTTAGAGCCAACAGATAGGTTTCCGTGAGGTTAAGGAAGCGAAAAATCCCATACGAAGCTAGTGAGATGTTAAATTCTAATTAGAAGTGTTAATTAAAAAAAAATTTCCAATTTCATCAGTGAGAGTGCTTTTGTTGTTCCGATTCTCTTTGCTACAGTGAATCCTAAGTATCCGGACTCACTTTGTTTCAATATTATTCAACACATCTATAGGGTGGAGAAGAGTTGACGCTGTTGGTAGGAGCAAGGCGCATCCGTGGCTGTCCTTGCTGCTGCCATGATAAGAGGTTGACTGACATTTTCCTGGAAAATTCCTAAGTTCAGAGCTTCAAGCAGGAGCCTGGGAATTCACTGTGGCTCAGTGTTTGAAAACGGAGTCTGAGACTCTCAGGAAGAGAAAATATGCATGTGTTTCTCCATATTACCTCTTTCCTCTGCTTTTAGCTTTTAACACCTTCAAAGAATAACTAATGAATATCCAAAATTCTGATGACGTTATTTTGTGTTATGTATTGGATTGTAAAATAGGCGATCATATCATCTAATAGGAACGTTTGCAGACCACTAATCCTTAATGCACATGAAACCCTTCTCAGGAGCCTACAGATATTAGTTAACTGAAGTTATGCTTAATTAATTAGTTTTGAAATACTAGGGACTGACCCCAGGGCCTTGCACATGCTAGTCAAGTGCTCTACCACTTAGCTTCATCCCCAGCCCTATAGTTACCTTAAAATTAAACATCAAGTTAAATCTAAGATTTAACATTTCTGAAGCATACATTAACATTCTTATTTCAATAGTCATAATCAGCGTGCTCCAACTTGTTTAATTCCATTATTAGGTATTTTCTATCGTGCTTTACTCACATGCTTGGATAATTTCAAACTTTAAAATAAATTTTACAGAATAAATTGTTATATATAATATTTTGAAAGTGTCTCACAGACAAATTTTGAGGACGGGAGGACCTAAATTCATAGTCTTTTTGTTTTTAATATATTGAATTCTTGCTTAGTCACAATAGTTATTGAAAACCATTGCAGTTAATATATTCTTAGAAAATATATGCACAAATCTATTTCTTTAACCATGTGATTTTTCCAGAATACATGATGACATTTCATGTGTACTTAGAATGGCACCTCTGATGCTGCTATAAAAATAGAGGATACAGTTGTAAGGGTCAAAGGTCAAACTATATTTAAATTCCCCCCCAAAAAAAAAAACCCCACAATTTTTAAGGTTCATCTCTTTTAAATCATCTTCTTGATGTTCCCTACAATCTGGAAAGAAATGGAAGAAATTTTATTTTTAAATCATTATGGAAAATGTATAACACAGCCCAGGATAAATATTAATTTGTTGCCAACTGTTCAAGTTCTCCATTCTATCCTACAAGTCTGCTATCCACTTTTTGTCTTGATTCTTTGGGGATATAAGATGTTCTCATTCTTCCATGCTGTTCCCTGTGTGCTTAGCCTCCAGGTAAAGCAATTCCTGCTACCCCATCAGCCCACCTCAACCCAAAGACAAGGTTAGACTTACCAACTCCCTATTCTGCATTAAAATATACTACCCCTACGTTTCACATCAACAATAGAAAAGCGAATGGAGAAAGAAATAAAGCTGAAACTAAATGACTACAAAGGGTGGTATTAATGCATGCCACAGAAACTCAGAACTTGAGCATCAGGAGGGGTTCTGAGGATTGGCTAAAAATACCATTATGAAGCAGAGGAAAACTAATTCACCTCTTTCATCCAGGTGATAAGTAACCATCTGGGAGAGGGAGTTCATTCCCTGGAGCAATTCAATGAAAGGGCCTCTGGTTGTAGGCCATTCAGGGTTAAGACATAGGAAAGGAAAATAGGAGCTGGGTAAGTCACTGTACACTGAATACTCAGATCACTGGTCTTCCCCAACCGACTCAGCTGCACAAACACTGGTTACCAATCACCTTCTCCTCTGAGAAAGGAATTAGAGGAATCTCTTGCATGTAGACTGAATGTCTCTAAAGTCCCACATATATCAACGGTTGTACATTCTAAAACATAACCCATCCAGGCACCATAGTGAAGTCAATAGATTACAGAGACAATGGATTCAATCATCATGTTATTGCTATGTTTTGGTATGTGAACAAGCAACCAAGAGTCATTGAGAAAACCTATGAAGTAAAAAGACAAAAACAAGAGTGAAATTTAGAGAGAAAGTTATAAATTGGGACGGGGGGGATAGACAATCCCAGGATAAAACTATGGGCTTTAAACAATTATATTATTTTCAGGGACATAGGAGAAGATATTACATCCATAAAATATACATAGGGTGTGACAGACAGGGATCAGGAATGACCCCATGGGTATACATACAATCAATTAAAAAAAAAGAAAAAGAGGATAGTTTGAAGATAAATTCGATAAAATATTCCAGAAAGCAAAACAACAAAAAGGGATTCATAATGGGAGATAAAATGTTGGAAAATAAGAAAAAAAATTCTGATTCTTTTTTTTTTTTTTTTTCCTGAGAGACCAGATAAATCAACAAGAAAAGATTTTCAAAGCATGGAATCAAGAATATTTCATAGTACAAGCCAGGCCTGGTGGTACACACCTGTAATCTCAGCTACTCAGGTGGCTGAGGTTAAAGGATTGCAAATTTGAGGCCAGCCTGGGCGATGTAATGAGACCCTGTTTCAGAAGAGAAAAAAAAAAAAAAAAAAAAAACAGAACGAACGAATAAGTAGCTAAGAAGTGCTTGGTGTGTAGCTCAGTGGTAATGCTCTTGCCTAGCATCTGTGATGTCCTGGAAAAAAAAAAAAAAAAAAAAACAAATAAAAAAAAACTTCCCAGTACATATGCTACTGAATTCCAAGTGCCCACCATGCACTAAGCACCCAACATCATGAAAGAAAAATATTTTTACTAAAGCACACTTATGGCACAATTTGAGAACCTGTGAGAGAAGCAAAATGTCCCAGAAGTTTTCAAAGCAAAATTAAATGTCATACACAAAGGACAAGGAACCAAAATGGCACTACATTCAATAACAACACAAAATGCTATGAAAAAATCAACTAAATTAGTGGCTGGGTGGGTAGCTCAGTAGCAGAGCATCTACCAAACATGTACATGGGCCCTGGAATCAATCCCCAGCACCTCAAAAATAAAATTAAAGTATTTTCAAAATTGTGAGGGAGAATGAATTTCACCCTATAATTTTATACTCAGTCAATGCTATTTAATTATAAGGGCAGAATAAAGTCCTGTGAAGTCTACACAATCTGAAAATGCATAAACCACTGTGGATTATTTATTGACCATCAGTGGGAAGATGATTTACACCAGAGTAATTTTTTTAAAAAAAGAAGGAAAAATTTAAAAATCATGAGATCCATTGGCACTAAAGAGAGAGGAAGGGATCTTCCTCAACCCCAGCAAAGGAAAATTCCAATATTTGGTAGCAGGTCAAGAGAGTGACCAAACCATCTTGGATCAAGAGGATGAAAAGCTCAAAGAAAAATTTCTTTGTGCAATTAAAAAAATGGTGGTGGTGGTGGAATGCAGGGGATAGTTACAGGATGTGTTAAGTATAAATGAGCAGAATATTAAAGAGACATAGAATTTTTACAAATTCATGATCCATGCAGTAAGATCATAAGCAAATGAAAAATGCAGGTATTGTTAATTATAGGAAAAGCAAAGCAAACATTTGCAGAAAACAGAAGTGTAATAAGCCTATAGTACTTGTTTCAGCAGTGCAAAGCACTTACGTTGATAATGAGGTCAAAACTGACTTTTGCTTTCAATAGAAGTTTTATTGTAGTCCCTTTGGAGGATATAAAAAGCAGGGATTAGATTATAAAAAGTCTTCTGATCATTTGACATAATAGAAAGATGTACCCCTCCTCCCTTTGGGGTAAGAGAAATACATGGAAACACCCTATTACCATTCTTCTACTTCACTCATACAAATGCAGCATATAGGTGCAACTATATCCAATAATGTTAGAGAAAGATATCTCAATTGTGACCTTTTGCCTAGTTTTGTGTACATGTTACACTGAAATAAGTAATACTAATAACATGTTATATATTAGTAGAAACAGATTTCAGAACACTAATACATACAACATTTTTGGGGGGATATACAGAAGTGTTTATGAAATCTGTGTACACAGTCAGTCCTCTGCATACTCTATCCACTGGATAGGAAATTTCAAGTAGCAATTCTTTTTTTTTTTTAATTTAAAAATTTTATTTGAATTTTTAAAATGCAGTTTTTTTAGATTATTTATTTACTTATTCATAATGGACAAGTATATCATCTTTTTACGTACAACTGCTTGTATACAAAGTATATAAGTACCATTCAGATCTTTAATCATGCATTTAGGATAGTGATATCCATCTCATTCAACCACCATTTTTCCCCCCTTCTTCCCCCCTGCTCCCTCCCTTGCCCTCCCTTTCCTTTGACCATTCTAGTGTTCCTCTAATCCTATGTACCCCCATCCAATCACACTGTGAACTAACTTCCTTATATCATAGAAAACATTTGGTATTTGGATTTTTGAGATTGACTAATTTCACTTAGCATTATATTCTCCAACTTCATCCATTTACCTGCAAATGCCATTATTTTATTCTCTCTTAATGCTGAGTAAAATTCCATTTTGTATATATACCACATTTTTTTTATCCACTCATCTACTGAGGGACATCTAGGTTGGTTCCACAACCTAGCTATTATGAATTGTGCTGCTATAAACATTGAAGTGGCTGTGTCACTGTAATATGCTGTTTTTAAGTCTTTGGGGAACAGACCCAGGAGTGGGATGGCTTAACAACACAATTGTAGGTGCACCAGGAGCACACAGTGGTAATTGTCTTCCTCAGGTGTTCTGACACTTACAGTCACCTTTGTGTACTTTGGATTTATGCCGAGGGAATAACCATGAGGTCATTTTAAAACCTTTTCTAAGGAAGTCTGCTGTGCTGATGTCTGCAGAAAATGATTCATAGGTCATTTGCACTTTTGATGTGGGGAGACGGAATAACTTTCTCTTAAAGGCATTTCCTTATATTTATCCTTTTGGAAGTTCATATGCCACTTTTCTGCCCACTGACACTGGCTTTTGAAATGTATCTGCGGCTGGTATTTCACTGTCTGGCATTTCAATCCCTGGGAACTCACTCACCAGATCATTTATAACACTTCAAGATGAGGCCAGCACCCACATCAAGCTTTGGGAAAACTTACTACTTAATGGTAAAAAAAAAAAAAAAAAAAAAAAAAAAAAAAAAAAAAAAAAAAAAAAAACTCAAAAAACACTGTGCTATAGAACCTTCCATATCTCCATGGATTATTGTCCTTAAACTTGGTCTCTATGCAAGGCAAATTAGACTGCTCAAGCCTATGGTTAGAATTGATGCCAAATTTTAAATACATTTAGCAATTTTAAATAATTTTTGTTTTGGATTATTCTTTGTTCTTTACACTGCATTGGGTGATTTTGTTATTATTATTTATTACTAAGATTCTTGATCACAAGTGAAAGCATCTTAACTCAAACCAGTGCTAGTTAACAAGGTGAAATATTATAATATGTAAAAGTATCTCGTAGAGGGGCAGGGGATATAGCTCAGTTGGTAGAGTCCTTGCCTCACATGCACAAGGCTCTGGGTTCAATACCCAGCACCACAAAACAAAAACAAAACAGAAAACAGTATCTCATAGAAACCCAATGCAGAAATGATGCCTGGATTCCAGAAGGACTAGAAACAGAATTCTAATATCATCATCTCCATCCTCTCTCTGTGCAGCATTATTTTCTTTGGAAAGACCATTTTTTTTTGCTTTTTGGGGCCATATGGAAAAAATTGCTTTACCTTTCTTTCTCATTGGCTAAGCTTATAGAAAAAAATTGCATCTCATTTAGTTTTGATTGGCATTTCTGTTAATGATGCTAAACCTATTTTCTTATTCATCTTTGTTTTTCTATCTGCCGTTCTTTTTTAAATAATTTGCTCCTTATCTTACCTAGCCTACATTTTTTCAGTAGGAATATTCATAATTTCAACTCCTTTAGAAGAGTTTTTACATATTTAAAATATTAACCCCTTTAAGGTAATATATATTTCCAACTTGTATTTATTTATTCAACTCTGCATATACTATTTTTTATAAATAAATTTTTAAGGTTTTTCTTTTCTTTTTCTTATTCTTTTTGTTCCCCCAGG
Organism: Tamias sibiricus; assembly: GCA_025594165.1. Classification (NCBI taxonomy): domain Eukaryota; kingdom Metazoa; phylum Chordata; class Mammalia; order Rodentia; family Sciuridae; genus Tamias; species Tamias sibiricus. The sequence goes on from CM046670.1 coordinate 19,377,277, forward strand.
GATTGAACACAGGGGCACTTAACCAGTGATCCACATCCCCAGCACTTTTTATGTTTAATTTTTATACAGGATCTCACTAAGTTGCTAAGAGTCCCATTAAGTTGCTGCTCAAACTTGTGATCTTCCTGCCTCAGCCTCCTGAGTCACTGGGATTACAAGCTTGTACCATGACATCAGGCAAAATTTTTAAAGATTTATATTTTGTTTTGTTTTGTTTTTCAATTGACAACACTGTGTTATGTATAGGAAGATGCTGAATGATTATATATTCTTCTATGCCATACTTTGGTAATGATTTTTTTAAAAATATTTAAATCAGCTGAGTGCAGTGGCATGTCTGTAATCTCAGTGGCTCAGGAGGCTGAGGCCGGAGGATTGTGAGTTCAAAGCCAGCCTCAGCAATAGCAAGGCTGTAACTCAGTGAGACCCTGTCTCTAAATAAAATAAAAAATAGGGCTGGGGAGGTGGCTCAGTGATTGAGTGCTCCTGAATTCAATTTCTGATCTCTCTCTATATATATATGGAATTTGCTTTTAAAAATATCAGATATATATCCCTCTTTATTTTGTTTTGTTTTGGTACCAGGGATTGAACTCAGGGGCACTCAACCACCGAGCCACATGCCCAGCCCTATTTTGTATTTCATTTATAGACAGGGTCTTACTGCATCGCTTAGCTCCTCATTTTTGCTGAGGCTGGCTTTGAACGCGAGGTCCTCCTGTCTCAGCCTCCCGGGCTATTGAGATTACAGGGGTGAGCCACTGCCCCTGGCTACATTTATTTTGATATTCCTTTCAAACAATTTTTGTTAAAACTGGATGGAAACTTTATTCTTTCAGAAAGCAACTTTGATATATGCAAACAGACACATGAATATACACAGAATTTATTTTTAGTGCCACACAAAATAGCTACCGTAAAACTTACTAGCCTAAATTAATCATTATTCATGATTTTGTGGATCACAGATTCAGAAAGGACTCCCCTGGTTGGCTTGTTTGTGCCCACAGGGCCTGAGCATGGTGGTGGGTGCTAAAGGAGCCGGTCCTCAGATGTCTTCTTCGTCCCTCGTCTGGGCCTTCGGCTTCTTGCCTTCATCCTCTCACAAAACATGACATCTCTCCTCCGAGTGTCTCGGTGTGGCTTGAGCATCTTACACGTGACACTCCCAGGATAGTTTCAGTGCCAGAAAAGTCAGGAAATGGAGGCCACCCTCCGCCCCCAACCAAGGTTTCAATCAAGTTGGGCAGAGTGTGATCTCCGCCATATTTTACAGGTCAAACAGTCACAGAACCCACCCTTCCTCCTCACATCCTAGAGCCAAGGGAGTGGGGAAAGACAATATTTTTCTTGCTGGAAAAGAGGTAATTCCCCATTATAAGAAAGCATAGTCAGTGCGATATTTTTGTGACAGCCAACAATGGAAAATACCTTTTCACATACACACAAAGATAGGCTTGTACACACACACACACACACACACACACACACACACACCACACAACACAAACTTTTACTGTACAGGAATAGGAAAATGGTAAGTCATTTGTTTTATTTAATTTTAAGTATCATGTTAAAAAGATAATTATTCAAATGTACCATGTGAGACTTTATGTTAAATCACTAGTAGAAGAGTTACTAAACCCCAAAGAGCAATCTTCCCTGAGCTTATGGATTTCTACAATATTCCCTAGTAAAACTTTTATTTCTCTTCTTTTGTAGAATAATTCTTATTTTGACATAATTTTGCATCTATAAAAACAAAATATTCTTGTAAAAGTAAATGTTATCTTGATTTTTTGCTGTGGTGAATTGTCTGTGCAGTCAGCATTAAACTCTAAGACACAACTTGTTAGAAGCATATTCGGCGATTTTGCAAGTAATCATGACATTACGCAGAGTTCTAGCAGAAAAGAGAAGGCATATGCAAAGGGTTTGGGGAGCACAGTTGGTTGAAATGACTCTTTCTGAAGGTGTAAGCAGAATAACAGGAGAAAAACACAAAACAGCAAAAGACCCAGGGCCTGGGAGCATCGGGAAACCATGGCCACCACTAAGTCTGATGTGCTGAGAAGGGAATGATGAAGCCCTGACCTCTCTTCCTTCTGATCCTCATCTCATGCCAGCCTTGCCTGTTGGTGTTGCCAACGTGGAGCCTGAGGACAAGATTGCCTGGGTGGCATAATGGATAGAGATTGGTCACAGTTATAGAACTGACCAGACGTGACTGTAAAATACTGATCTGGGGACAGTACCAAATGGACAAACACCAGACTGATACCACAGAAGACTCATATTATCGCTAAACGTATTAAATCTGTCATTTGAAACTCAGAGTCCCTCAGTCTTCGTATGTATGTGATTCTCTGATTTTCTTATGACTTCACTAAGTATTCATCCAGTATCTGTGTAGTCAGGCACAGTGCAAGGAAGAAGGCCTCCTGTAGCAAATTATGGCCTCAGCATCTGCAGAATTCACGCCCTCTTCTGAGTTTGCAAATTATTTATCTGATCTCAGGTGGCTTGAGTGGGAAACAAAGTTAGTAATCATTCCAGATCCACCATTCCTTTATTCTTCTAGGAGACTGCATTGTGAATCGGTCCAGTAAATTGATTTTTGGATAGTCTCAGCTGAAATTTGGAGGACCCGTTCTTTACACACATTCTGAGCCATGTATTTGTGAGCAATTGGTCTGTATGAATTCACTTGTTTACTCAAAAAATAAGAGGAGAGTGGATTTTGTCATATGCTGTTTTCAGATATGCATGTAAGAGTATCTCTCTTACATACACACACACGCACATATGTATATATACCATATTTAACTGTTACTCTAATATCTGTCTTTATGTTAACTAAACATTTAGTTTTTAAGGACTGAAGTTATAACCACTTCCTGGGAATAACATTCAAACTCAAAAGGCACCCTGGGACTCGTAAAACTCCTAAATATGGTGAGTAGTGATGTTTCAGTGTGTGAATAGCTATCCTGGGGATTCTAGACTATTCACATGGAAGCTGCTATTTTTCTCTTTTCTTTTTTGCCACATTTATCAAGGTTTTTGTCAACAGAAAAATGTTTTAATTCTTACAATTATCCATTACCTGGACCTGCGTTCCTGTCTGGTTTTACAGTATGCTGTCCCCCTTTAGCGAAGCCCACGGTTTTGATGTTTTGAGCAGTGTGATATTCTCATAAGCAGAAAAGGCACATTTAATTCCATGAATTTTCATTTTAATTTTGGATGCTAGCAGAAACAACACATTATTTCCTATTCTATTAGGAATTAGATAAATCTGTGTGTTTCAAGTTATTTATTAATTCATGTATCCTCTCTACCTTCAGTGAAAAGAGTGAAGAGTAAAAGCCACCAAAGTCATGGTGATCAGCATCTTTTAAACAAAGTGGTACACAGGTGGTGAAAAAGTGCTTCAGCTTTCCCTATTTTTTTTTTTTTTTAATTCTGATTATGATCAGGTTCACTGGATTTAGATTTAACCTTGCTTTAGATTCTGGTTATGAATAAAATGGAAAACAATGTGAGGCCCTGAAACAATGAGAGTTCATCTTGTGTAAGTGATAAAGAACATCACTGATGTTTCAATTGCTTCTCTCCCACTGTTAGGGAAATAGAATTGGGATCTACCTCTGATTGGTGTAACTGAAAACATGGAATCATTTAGCATATAGAACCTTAATGGTGCAGTTCAAGATTTATTATATAAAACAATCTTAAAATAGCATATTTTAAAATGGTTTGCTTTCATAGGTGAACAAAACCCTCTAACCTTTAAAAGTATTTGGTTTGAAAACATATACTTTTCCTGTCTTCGTCATAAGTGACTGTTGAAATTTTCTTTTAAAATGTTCCACTTAAAATATTGCACTATAGAATTTCTTCTCCAGCTGTGAGAGCAGGTAAGCAAAATTAGGAAACATTCCCTAAGGCAACTGTCTTAGTTCGGGCTTCTATAACAAAATACAGTAACCTGGGTGATCTATAAGCCACAGACATGTATTTCTCATAGATTTGAAGCTTAAATGCTAGATCAAATCCTCAGTGGATGGGTTTCTGTTCAGGGCCTGTTTCTTGGCTCCTTTGCTCTTCTTGCTGCATTCTTCATGTGGCAAAAGGAGATGAGGCACCTCTTGTGGGAGGGTGAGGTGTCTTTTATAAGAGATCCAAGCCCTTTATTTCCTCATAACATGGCAATTAGTGTTCAACCTATGAATTGGCGGTGGGGGAGTCACAGACATTCAGACCATTTCAGCAACATTATTACAGCTGCCTAATTTTCAAGAGGCTCCATTCATTTTTTTTTTCTTGAAGTTTTTTTTTTAAATTATTTTTTATTCTAAGATGTTATAAGTGATAGCAAAATGCATTACATTTCATATTACACATATAGAGCACTTTTTTTTACAAATCTCTGGTTGTATGCAAAGTATATTCACACCATTCGTGACTTCATACATGCACTTAGTGTAATGATATCCATCTCATTCTACCATCTTTTTTTTTTTTTTTTTTTCCATTCATTTTTAACATCAGATTGTCCCCTTTCCCTTCCTCGGTCATCCTAGAGGACTCAGGTGGCATTAGTCTCTGGGAACTAATCACGTGCTAAGTCAACAGATACTCCACCATTTATGCTGGGGTTACATGATAAACTCTCCGTGATTTAAAAATAACACTTAAGTCTAAATGCACTCGGTGGCTCACATCTGTAATCCCAGTTATTCTGGAGGCTGAGGCAATATGATTATGAGTTTAAGGCCAACCTAGGCAATGTAGTGAGATCCTGTCTGAAAATAAAATTTTAAAATGTACTTAATACACCTGAGATGCCAAACATCTTAGCTCAGCAACATAGCCAGCAATAGAAATGGTGTGTCTGACTGTGACCCAGGTCACTGCCACTTCCAGCATCCCCAGGGAATACGACACCTCATCTCACTAACTCACAAAGAGATCCACCTTCAAACTTCAGAGCACAGTTTCAAAGAGATGTGCACCATCTTCACACCATCGTGAAGTCAGGAAAACAGTTACGCTGATCTTACACTGGAGCCTGTCTGTCATTACTTTTGAAATGTGGGTCATTTTTCTACATTTGATTTTGATAGAAATGTCAGGCTTTATCCTAAGGGGATTTAACATTACAGTCTGTTTAATTATGAAAGCAAATCTAGAAGGTTGGACCAATGATTATCCCCGTCTTATAGATGCCAAAACTGAGACTCAGAAGTGAAGGGACTTGTCCGAGGTTTAAACATCTAACTCTGAGAATTCAGACCTCATTTGAACCCAGGCTGGGAGGGCTGTAGCAACTGGGGTCCTGGCTGCTTGGACTTGTCACTAAGGCTGTATAATTAGGGTCATGTATCACTTAATGATGGGTGCACATCCCAAGAAAGTGCCGTTATGTCACTTCATCTTTGTGTATAGATCAGAGGGTATGCTATGGGGTCATGATGAACAAAACTGTATAATTTTAAATCAAGCTAAGAAAACAGGATGCAATAAAGAGACAAACCAGTTGTGTGTGTGTGTGGGGGGTGCTGCTGCCAACATAATGGGGCATGTTATGTTACGATACAGCACATAGTGTAACAAGGGATACACTACAAAATGATGACAAAGAGTATTTATAGCCAATACGTAAAGTCACAAGAGCTTCTATCATCATTACTAAGTATTACGGACTGTACATAATTGGATGAGCTGCATCTTTCATACCTCTAAGAGTGCAGCATTAGGTCCTGTGAGTAATACCTTGAGCTCTGATGACAAAACAGTAGGACATCTAGGCAGTGGGAATATTTAGTTGCATTGTAAGCAGATGGGACCACCGTTATCTATCCATCAGTGACCAAAAGCATCCTCATGTGGTGTGTGACTATGTCATTCTCTCCACCAATTTATACCAACCCACTTTTGTCTTTTCTTCTACCAAATAGACAGAAATATTTCTTCTAGAAAATTAAATTGCTTTCCCTTTTCTGAGACTTTCTTTTTACTTTGCAGTATGGTTTTAAGTAATAATTTTTATTTGTGAAGTCAATATGAATTTGGAGCATGGACAACCTGCCAATCCACCTCTTGTGGTTAAAGGGCCCTAATTCTTTCTGGGAGCTCCCATTCTCGTTGCTAGCACAAGTCCATTTCTCCTGTTGTCCTTCTGAGACACTTTCCTCTGAATCCTGAGCCCACCCCTGCAGCCTCGTCCCTGGAACCTTTACTTCCCCCACCGTTTCTTTAAGCCATTCTTTCCTGCCAAACCGCTGGGAGAAAACCTGGCATTCTCAGGTTACTTTCAGGAATGAATACCAGGGAAGTATATGGATTCTGAGGTGGAGAAGGGCTTTCATCTCTGCATCCCCACACAGAAAAGTATGCTGAAGTCTCCTTTTGCCAAGAGTGGGTGCTCAATATGGGTTTAATGAATTTTGGAATTAAAACATCAGCTCTTCCAAGGGAAGCCATATTTAATTATGTGAAATTAAAATTAATGTAATATTCAGTTAGAGAGCTTATAGGAAGAGGAAGAGAATACAGATGGCTTTATTTTTGAATAAATATAAGGCAACCTCTTATGTTAATCCAGATTCCGCAGAAGTGTGAGGAGTGGGATGCTGATCCACGGAGCAGAAGGCTGATGGGATTGCAGAATCCTGAGCTAAGTCGTCGGGAATAGGCCCACACTTGGATACATAAGCCAGACCTGGAGAAGGGCCAACATGTGGCTCACCAGACTGAGCTGTTGTTTAGACTCTACTAAGAAAACTCCACTAGAAGTATATACAGTGTCAGAAGTGTGGAAAGGTAGTGAATCTTTGCAATGAGTTTATGAGTTATATAGCACTCCAAAAGTCACCTTTTCTCAAAGTAGCCCAGTCACTGCAGACAAAGTTATCAGGGTTCATAAACTCATACAGGGCTCTGGAAGATAAATGATCCCAGAACAAAGGGCTGGCCAGCGGCCATGAATTTGAAACACAAAGCTACCACAGAGCAGGTCTTTTCTATAAAAGGGCTAAGGTTGAGAAGACAAGAGGGAGCCAGGATGACTTTGTCCATTTCACATTTCTGTAGCAAAATACCAGACACTGGATGATTTATAAAGAAAAGAAATGTATTCCTCACAGTCCCAGAGCTAGGGAGTCCTGTATCAAGGTGCAGATGATTTCTGAGGGCCCTCTTGCCCTACCATAGCACGATAGATGGCTTTATATGTCCAGACAGTGGAAGCTTTTAGCTCGGGTCCCTCTTTCTCTTCTTATAAAGCCACTAATGCCACCATGAAAGCAAGACCATCATGACCTCATTATCTAATTATCTCCCAAAGGCCATCACCCTTGAGATTGGGTATTAAGCTTCTAACATATTCAAACCACAGTGCTGGGTATTCCAAGAATGACAACTTCCATAGTAAATCAGTAATGGGGCAGGAATTCGGCTACCAGAAGGAGGAAGACGAACAGCCAGGGTCTGATCACCAGGATCATCTTTGGCTGTAAGAATCCCCACATATCCAACAGACATGGGAAGTTATGAGACAGGAGCCTCAGTAAAGTCACTTTGGTGACATGGTGAGAAGAGTCCAGTCAGCAAGGGCAGAAGGCAGGCTCAAGTCTGGTCTCTGCCCCAGCATCCAGGTGCCCTTGGGCAATTCACTTGACTTCTTGTCTGTAAGATGGGGTGAAAGAGAAGAGTTCAGGAGCCTGTTATGTAAAAAGTGCCCGTTGTCATGCTGGGAATGAAGCCTGCAGTATGAATATGTATGTGAATATGTGCCATTATTATTATAGAAATAGGTTGGGGGAAGCTTAGGACAAGAAGAGTTTCAATGTTGGGATGAGAATCAACCAATGAGCTCAGAAATCAGCCTTCTTTGGACACACACAAGAGGGAAAGGTGAGAAAGATATTTACATGACAAAAGTGGATCCAACAAGTTGGACAAAGCAAGGGCCCTCCATGATTATTATAACCAATTCAAGGAGGCCTCTGTTTTCTAGGAATAGAGATGCTATATTGTAGCACCCCTCCTTCACAGAAAATCTTAACTAAGCTTCTCTAGAAATCTTCTCCATGATTTTAGGACTCTCAGCAAAAGACTCTCCGCAAAAGAGTTCAGTGTAGATAAACTTCCTATTTTCATGTTGCTCTATTTCACTTGGCCACTGGCCACCCCAGGTGCTGGACACTCCTTTACTTGTTTTCCCAAACATGTATCCAGTCTAGTAGTTTGTAGAAGTGTGTTTGCAAATGCAAAGTGTGATGATAAAAAGACAAATTCTTTAACAAGGCCTCTGGCCTTGGGCTGGAGTTTCACAGAGATGTCTACATTTCTAAAATAAGAGAAGTTACCAATTGAGCTCCATGGTAATGGCTGACAGGGGGAGGAAAGAAAGGGGAGAAGAAGCTCTCCCCTTCTCAGGTGCTGTCCTTGAAGTGTTAACTTGCCCAGAACAGTGAAATAAAAAAAAAAAAAAAAAAAAAAAAAACTGCTTTTATGTGAACTTCTGTAAACTTGTGATCCCCTCCCCTTACATGCTGGGTATAAAGTTCCGAAACTACCTGAACTCGGGGTTCAGGGGATTACTTGATTACAGTGAAAGCTGTACCCTCTGAACCTGGCTGAAGCCAAATAATAAAACTGTTTCCTTCTATCTTCGGTGCCTTGCCTCATCTGTCCCTACAACAATATAAGACTTTCTGAGCCAGACACTGTGGGACCTGCCTATAATCCCAGAGACTGGAGAGGCTCAGGCAAGAGGGTCACAAGTATGAGGCCAGCCTCAGCAAATTAGGGAGGCCATAGGAAACTTAGCAAGACCTTGTCTCAAAAATTTTTTAAAAAATTAATAATAAAAAGATTAGGGGTATGGTTCAATGGTTCAAATCCCGGTTTCAGGAAAAGAAAAAGAAAAAAGGCTTTCTGGCTTTCTGGCACTAAAATTATTTTAGTCCCCTGGTATAGGTTGGATTTGAAATGTCTCCAAAATCTCATGTGTCTCTTGGTCCCTTGCCCATGGAGCTGTTAGGAAGTGCAGGAACCTTTAAGATGTAGGATATAATGGGAGGAAGTTAGGTAATTGGAACTGTGCCCTTGGCAGGGATTGTGGGACCTCACTCCTTACTCTCTTTCATACCCAACCATAAAGTGAACAGGTTGCCTCCACCATGTGATCCTGTCATTGGTCTGTAATGCCATCATATGCCCTAAGCAATGAAATCAATCAGTCATGGCCTAAAACCTCCAAAAACTCTGAGCCCAAATAAACATTTCCTCTTTATAAACTGATTATCTCAGGTATTTTGTCACAGTGCCAGAAAATCTGACAAACACGTTCTCCTAATACTTAACAAAACCTTCTAGTTACACAAAGGCATTCCAGGTGTGCGTGCGTATGTGTGTGCACGCGCATGCCTGTGCATTTCTCTGTGTATTTAAATTAAAAAATGGGATTCCACATTTTGCTTGACTTCATAAAATGGAAATAGTACACACTGGTGAGTGAGAAGTGAAACAAACAAGCAAAAAAACTCTAATTTACCCCAGTTAGGAGTTTAGAGACAGCAAAGATTTTGAAATCCTACAACCTCAGGGAACATGCAGAAAATTTGGAAAATTTATTATATGTCAACATGAGCTAGATCTGGAAAAGGTAAGCAGAGCTAATCTACCTAATATCTATACTATAATTAATTCAAAAACTATTTACTAGTAGCATCTTCTATGACAGACATTTTGTTGATCTTGGTAATAAAAGTATGTATAAATGGAATTTGTTTTCAATGTTTTATCATGCACAAGGGAGAGAGGCAAATAAATATTGATAATGCAATACAATGTGAATAGGTGATATATGGTTTTAATCAGCCTAATAAAGGCAAACTGACCACTAGGCCAGGTGATAACATGTTTGAATTTTAGCTTGAAACACAGACATGAGACTCTCAGGTGGGTAGGAGACCAATGGGTGTTCCCATTGGTACAGAGGTGATTGGAAAATTGCCATTCTAAAAATGACAAAGGATGAAAGACAGTGAGAAGATGGGAAGTATTTATTGTAGATAGCAGGAAATACCTCAGTTTTGTGAAGGCTCTCTTATAACATCCTAAGGAACTTAATCAAACTTCGCTGGTGATAACCACAGAAGGGTACTAGATTGGATGTTTGAATGACCCCACTGGATAAACTGCTATTTGGGAAGCAGGGCTTTCATTGATTACAAAACTACCAAGATACTATGTTTAAAAAAATGAGTCTAGAGTACCATTCTACTGTAGGTTCTTCACTCCACTCCAAACCTCCAAAGGATATACTCTGGGAATTGAGCCTAAGATTCTGTACTTGGGGCAAGCGTGACAATTGTCTTTCATGCATTCTAAAGTTGTAAGATCCCTAATCGGGCTGGTTGGAAGACAGGATCGACAGGATTTGCAATGATGAAGCATGAATCATAGGTGACATGGTCAGATCTGTCTATGTGAAGGATCACCATAATGTTCCAATCACGCAAGCCTGGAGGTAAGGAAGCACAGCATGTGACAGAAATTGTCCACTAGGAGGGTTTGAATGGGGACAGTTACGGGTTTCTTTAGCATTCCAGATCTTTCATTAATGGATAGTCCATATTCTATGTTTCTAGAATGGAAAAGAAAGGCTATTTCATGTCATTTGAAGAAATTCTAATGATACTGCTGGATATTGATTTATTTATGGTTGTCAAATCTCATTTCAAATCACATAAAATACAATCCAGGAGGGATTTCTCACATTTCTCCTAAGAATTCTGTGATCCTGGAGAATAATTTCAGGTATTATTACAAATAGTATTTATGTGTAGTAATGAAGAACATTTAGTAAACTCTTACAAATTATATCTTATAGGAACTAAATATTTAAGCTGAAATTTTTAGAAATTAACATCAGTTTTTATTTTGTTATTCTTATACAAGGCACAATATTTTTCTCAAGTAAGGTATGCTTGTTGGTTTAACATGCTACAATAACCAATATCATAAACAGCCACTAAAGAAGTAACGCTTACAAATCGATAATGAAGGAATGACTGGATTTCTCTGACAATTTTGTATTTTTATTATTATTATTATTATTATTATTTTTTTTTTTTTTTGGTGGAATGTGCCAGGGGTTGAACTCAGGGGCACTTTTCAACGCTATTTTATATCTTATTTAGAGACAGGCTCTCACTGAGTTGCTTAGAGCCTTGCTTTTCCTGAGGCTGGCTTTGAACTAGTGATCTTCCTACCTCAGTCTCCCCAGCCTCTGAGATTACAGGCATGTGCCACTATGCCTGTCCAATTTTGCATTCTTGGTAGGAAAAATCCTCCGGAGAAACAGAAAATGTTTTAGCAGTCATTATTTTTTTAAAACCAAGATTGCAGAAACCATCAGAGAAGCTGCATTGATTAGGATAAGGTAGCCACGGATAAGCTGCTTCTCTGAGGACACCCACTGATTCTGGGGACTACAGTCAAATGGCTGGCCAGCCTGAATGGCTGGGTCAGGAGACAAAGCCTGAGCCCTTACACCTTGAGAGATCAGAGTGCACATCCTCCTCTCGGTGTGAAGTTGAAGGCAAAAGGTGCTGTGTTTCATAAATAAACTACAGGGGATTGGAAACGGATCAAGCACCAATGGAAACTTCACACGAGATACACAAAATTTCTCATGTGAGAAAAAAACTGACTTTTAAAAAATGAAGATGAGACAATTAGCTGGACATCTTGAAAATAAAAATAGATCCTGATCTCCGAGTAGACCCAAAAGTAAAGCATAGGTAAACAGCTAATTCATAAATTCTAGAAGAACAAGTTAATTAAAGGATACATAGTCAAGGTTAGGCGGGATTAAGTTTCTGAGCTCTATCGTGACTATGATTAATGACAATGTATTCTTTTCTTTTTTAGTACCAGGGATTGAACTCAGGGACACTCGACCACTGGGCCACATCCCCAGCCCTATTTTGTATTTTATTAGAAACAGAGTCTCACTGAGTTGTTCAGTGCCTCACCATTGCTGAGGCTGACTTTGAACTCATGATGCTCCTGCCTATTCTTTTCATAAAAAGTGCAATTAGGGCATAAATGTTCTCATCATAAAAGTAATGACTATGTTAGGTAGTGCATTTGCTGATTGACTAGATCAAACCATATTTTATATATATATATGTATATATATATATATGAATATACACATCAATGAATATATACATCAGAGCATATATACATATATACATCAATGAATATATATGTATATATGCTTTGAATATATATATACTTTGAATATGTATATTCAAATATATATATAATGTATATTTGCTTTGAAACATGATGCAGACCATAACTCTATACATTTCCATCTGTCAATTAAATATATCAATAAATAGTCACAAAGGGAAAGTTTGTTTTTTTTTGCAATAAGACACATAAAATAAAAATCAGTGTAAGAAAATTAATTAATAATTCAACCACATTAAAACATAAAGTAGCCAATAACATTAAAACATGCCAAAATTTAGAAAACACAGTAAATGAGAAACTGTATCAACAACAACATATAACCTATGGATGAATCATTAATTTAGTGATCAGAATATAACACTTTGAAACGCAAAACCTACAAATCATTCAGAAAAAAATGTCTTGCATCAAATAGATGATACAAGAATAGTCTTTTCAGAGAAGAGGGAACATAAACAACCAATATATCAATTTATTATTGGTAGTCAAGTTAATTCACATTGATGGTAGATTGAGATAATACTTTACACCAGCCAGGTTGGCAAACATTGCAAAATTGAAGAGTGGGTGCCTCTTATAATACCTCCAGCAGATGTCTGATAACACACAGAGTACTGAACCCTATGTGTGCTTCATTCTAACTGTAGATCTTAGCAACATCAGCACGGGATGTTTCTTCTTCCCTTACTAAGTCTAGAACATTCACTTTTAAATTTGATAGCATCTCTGCAGTATCCTAATTCTCAGCATCACTCCTCTTGCACTTTGGGGCTATATTGTGTAAGCTATGGGTCATTTAAACACAAGCACTGTGGTCCCACTGCAGTTGATCTAATCTGAGAGCCACAGTGTCCACAAAGTGACTAGCAGGCAGGCAGTGTACACACATGCTCACAGTAGAAATAATTTTTCCACATTTTCACATTTTCCATATAATATTTTCTGGTTGTGGCTGACCACAGGTAACTGAAACTGTGGGAAATAAAACCATGGATAAAGGTGGACGACTATAGTAAGTTTTAGAAATTATGTGGAGAAACAAACTTTTATATAGAACTTCAGGGAAAATGCCATGGTACAACCACTTTGGAAACTAGATTTTCTTAGTAAAGTAGAACACATACAAACCCATTTGTAGGTAGTCATACAAACCTAACAAAATCTAAGTACTCCAGGCCCCACAGGACAAGGCTTTGTTGCCACTTAAATTTCATCTACAGTAATTGCTATTCTTAAGTTATAGATTTTTGTTCTCAGAGAATGTAATTTATGATATTCAATTTTATTTTATGCTACTTTATTATTTTAATGACTTTTTTCAAGAATGCCTTTGATTCATTTAAGCACAGAAAGAAACCTTGAATTTTAATCACATTAGTTTTGGTTTAACCAATTGTCATATCATACACTTGGAAAATCATTTACAATTATTTACATATTTTATTTGCAAAAGAAACATTTAAATTATTCATATGCACTTATTCTTCCAAAACAAACTTCCTTCCAATCTTCTTTTCTTACTCGCAGAGGAATTTTAACCAGTGCAAATTCCTGGAAATTCATTTATTTTTTCTTCATTATGGGGATTTTGCAATTTTCACAGAGATGTCAAAAAATGATGTCATTGTAATCAGAGTATCATGGAAGAATGTTGATGAAAACTATCAGTTACACATCAGCTCTTGAGAATGGAAATTGATAGTTAAATGCTGCTAAAGAAACTTGCTAGAAGAGTAAAACTCTGATGGTGATGTACTTTCATTCAACAACCAGTATTAGTTCTCATTTCATAATATTTACCTTAGAGATCTAAGTCACAATATTTTCTTCGAGCGAGATATCATTGTTAAACACACCGTAATGAAAAGTGTTGACATATTATTGAAAACCACTCTATATTGCTAATCTGCTATGAATATTGCCATGGCAGTGGGGAAATATCTGTCAAAATGTGTAGGACTATGTTCTGTCTTGATGAAAAAGAGTAACTTCTCACAGCTCAGCCTGTTATTCCACTGCCGTGTCTACTTAATGAAAAATGTGTCCTCTGTTTCACCCTTGGCTTGCTCATCCTTTGGATTTCAGCTGGACTGTTCCTTCCTGTGAGAAGCCTTCTTCTGGTCCAAAGTTACTGTCAAATTTCTGATGGGTGCCTGTCAGCAACCTGTTCTCTTCTTGCAGGACATTTTTCACAGTTAGTAATTAGTTCTTTTATTTCCCAGTAATCTTCATTCTATAGTGAGTGGATCCAAGTTTCTTTGATTCAGTTATTTCTTTACAATCCTGTGTGTGTGTGTGTGTGTGTGTGTGTGTGTGTGTGTGTGTGTTTAAACATGAAATGTTACCTATGAGATGGAGTTAACCACTTAAAATCCTAGTTTGCATTTCTTTATGAGAATCGAACAAGTTAAAGTATGAGATTTCTCTTACCCATATTTGCTAATTATTAACAATTTCCAAATCTCACATAAACTGTAAGAAATCCAAAACCTGAAGTTAATTATTCTCTTGAGAAACACAGGAAATGATATCAGCTTTCCAAATTTTTTTTATATATGAAATTCAGGTAATAAACTTATTCCACCCACACTTTCACTGTATGCAACAAGAAAGATCCCTGTCGGGAGATTTTACAGTTAAGAAACAAAAAGCTACAAGTACAACTAACTTCCAGTTGAAGTGAAATGCCTTGTTTTTGAAAGAGCTTTGGAGAATTTTATTCAAAGTTGGTGGTAGGGTGTCAGGTTGAAGTCACTATGAGCTCTATAAAAACAGTATCTGCAATGCACCTTGAAGAATTGCAAGAAGATAAAATAGTCAAAAAAAAAAAAAAAAAAAAAAAAAAAAACAAAAGAAACAAGAAAAAAGACGGCATTAAAAGTTGACTCAAGAAGAAACTGGCTTGGGTGCTGACCAGGCAGCCAGCTTCTGAATGGCTAGAGATGGAAGGAGCAGGCAGATGAGGACTCCCATCTCACCACAAGCAGTGGTGTGAGCAGTTTAAGGAGAAGGACAGAGTATCTTCCCTTTCTCACAGACACCACGTTCTCCGCGTCCACTGACCAAGTGCCCGACGGTGCTTGCCTCCACTTACGTCCTAATGAACACGTGCGTGCTGAGCCTTAGTTACACATCACAGGCGTTAAACCGGGAAAAGGATTGAGCGACATAGTGGATACAGCTAATGTGGTCAAATTCTGTTACTTTTTATTCCATCCAACAAAAAGTTATGGAGCTCTCAATGAGTAACAGGAAGAGGAGAGCTGTAAATATTGAAAATCAAAGCAGAAAGTAAAACTGCCACTAGAAAACAATAACAACTCCAGGTGTTCACTATCTTCAGGCTAAAGTCACAAGTCACTATGTGAACCCGGTCAAAATGTAGGTGGTAATTTTCCGAGTAGCCCGCTGAGTGCACAGGCCAATGATCTCTGGGAGCTGAAACATGATTTTTAAATTGGGAAATACTTAAAATGAATGCAAAAAGAAGCATTGTGCTTTAAAAAGTCAAATGCAACTGTGTCACACCATTTGTCAACACAAGAGTGAGATTTAGTTTATTTTAGGGCAGAATTTTTAGAGAAAATTAATATTTTTGATACTTTTGCCAATGACATAATTGAATAAAATTTTTGCATTGATTTCAGTTTATTAGAGCATTTGTCCACCCATCCATTCCCCAAACACAGAGTACCTACCAGGTACAGTGCAACACCTTTCATCCTTAGTTCAATGAAACAGTGAACACACAATGTACAATGTATATTTAAGAATATTATAACTTCTCTGTGGAATATTCAGCAAAATTTTAGTTTGCTTAAGTTATTTATTTGAATAATTAGAGCAAACAATTTCAAAGCTGTTTTGCATAAAAACATATAAGTACTTCCCTTTACAAATACATGTTTCCATAGGATTTAAAACAACAGTAACAAGGGGTTGGGACTGTTACTCAGTGGTAGAGGGCTTGCCTAGCACATGTGAGGCACTGGGTTCCACCCTCAGCATCGCATTAAAAAAAAAAAAAAAAAAAAAAGACGAAGAAGAAGAAAAGGAAAAAGAAAAAGCAAAGTAAATATATTGTGTCCATCTACAACTTATAAAAATTTTAAAATAACTAACTTTAATGAGTGTCAATTATCGAATGCTGTATGCCAATGTTCTAGGCACTTTGCTTATTTAGACTCCTTAATACTCAAATCCTCTTTGAAGTAGGTCTTATTACTGTATTTTACAGATGAAGGAAGTAGCATTAACAGCATTTACTCAGCTTGTTCTGGATAATGCCCCTGGTCAATGCTTTAGCTTGGCTAAAGTCCTAACCATTCTCAAGGAAAAAGCAGCTTCTTAGGATCCACTGCTCCAACTCTCAAAAATATTTACAGCAGCAGCTGGGTGCTGTAATCTCAATAACTCAGAGACTGAGGCAGGAAGATCACAAGTTCAAGGCCAGCTTCAGCAACCTAGTGAGACCCAGTCTCAAAATAAAAAAAATAAATAAAAGCCGGGCGCGGTGCGCACGCCTGTAATCCCAGCACTTTGGGAGGCTGAGGCAGGAAGATCGCGAGTTCAAAGCCAGCCTCAGCAATGGCGAGGCACTTAGCAGCTCAGTGAGACCCTGTCTCTAAATAAAATACAAAAAAGGGCTGGGGATGTGGCCCAGTGGTCGAGTGCCCCTGAGTTCAATCCCTGGTACCACAAAAAGAATAAATAAATAAATAAATAAATAAATAAATAAATAAATAAATAAATAAAAAAAAAGGCTGGAGATGTGGCCCAGTGGTTAAGTACCCCTTGGTTCAATCCTCAGTACACAAACACACACACACACACACACACACACTCTCTCTCTCTCTCCCTCTCTCTCTCTCTCTCTCCATTTCTCTCTCTCTCTCTCTCTCTCTCTCTCTATATATATATATATATATATATGTATATATATTTACTGTATATTCCTTGTTTTCAACATATATTAGATATAAAGAGTCCTCTGTTAAATGTCCAATATGTGGTCAGCTTGGTGCTAATCCTGCCACATAACTCAGTGTAGCCCTTACATCCAGCTTCACCAGGGGTAGTGAACCAAGTTCTAATTGCCCCAGGACTGCATGCTTCATCCCCTAAAACACATCAGCGCCTAGAGTCTCTTGTTCTGACTCCTTCTGTCCTTGTCCATTAGCTCACTGAGTAGAATCAAGGAAAACTCTACTCTGCTTGCAAAGTGTTTCTGGTTGTTATTTGTATTTTTATTTTCTTCTTATTTTTTTAATGACATATAATCTTATAACTTTGTGCATAACTTTCTAAAATTTTGTGCTAATCTTAAAATGGCTCAAATACAACTTTTGAACCAGGTCTTATGCTATTTATATGATACATCCTAAATATATAATATGTAATTATTTATATGTAATATATGACTATTATGTGATCTTTAAAATACATATATAAATATTTACAAATATTTAGATATATAATGAGACATATGTGTATGTGTGTGTGTATATATATATATATATATATGTAAATATAGAGAGGAGTCTGAAATTTATTTTTCTTAAAGAAAGACAAATAATTAGAAAAAAAATGAGGTCAACTAAGTTGTGGTGTATGAAACATGAAATCTTCCTTGATTATTTTCCTTCCTAACAAAATACTACTCAAAATGCAAGTGTGTCTATAACCTCGGAGATTAATATTTTCTTCTTTGATTGTTTGTTGTGGTTGCTTTTATTCAAGTAATGAAAACAGAACAAAGCTGCTTGTGTTCAAACAGCAGTGATTCTGTAGTCTTTACAGATATTGTCTGAATCTAATTGGATTTTAATGAAATGATATTTCCTTTGTGATAAGTACATAAAAATTATGTTTTTAATTAACATCACAAGGTATAAGCTATAGATACCAAGTTTCAACAGAAGTAATGTTACTTTAATGTTTTCTTCATTTAAAACAAGACAGAAGTTGGAAAACTCGGACTGAAAGTGAGTAAATTAACTGGACAGTGGTTAGTGCCTGGGCTCTCTGGTCCTTGGAGCTTTGCCAGTTTAGCAGTGTCTATTTCTTTTTTTTTTTTTTTTCATTTTCATTTACTACTTCATTGATAGTTTTCTTTTGAAATACTTTCTCCATTATTTCTGTTATTCAATTTTGACAGTGTTTGCATAGGATTGGAAATAAACTAAGTCTGTTCACATTGCAGTATTCATTTCAATCAGTGTCCGTTATATGTGTTTAAGCCTAAAACTAAGAAAACAAAATTAATTTATAGCGTCAGAAAATATGTATGTGAAATGCCTCCCATTTTTCACATGAAAATGTTGTCTATTTGACTCAGAGGAGCATTATTTGATTTTCAGGAAATAAATCTGAAGAAGGAATGGCATTTAGAAGTCTCAGAAGTAGACAGGAAAGATATTTCTTGTCTCTGTAGTTTCAAAACTGACTGTCATAGAAAGAATCTCTGGGAAGGAGAACAAAGAACAAATTATGGTAAGTCAAGTTCAATCATTCCTGTTGACCTGTTGGGTTAAGACAGATTGTCCTGCCTCTGTTAGTTATTAATTACATTTCTATTACCAACTCATGATTTGGATGAGTGACCTATATAGTTATCTATACATTTAGTCATTTACTAATCAACAAATTGATCATACTGCATTGCTTACTGATTATTTATCTTTTATCTTTTATTTTCAAATTCTACCTGTTTGTATATTTACATATATTTTATGAATACTTTTAGAAACATATATTTTTATGATTTCAATAAACATTTACATCCTTCATGAAAGTCAATTTCAAGTTAGGGAGAATGTGGAAATTTGAAAAAGTTTCCTTGTGGAAGTGAAATGAAAAATGTGCCTTTTATTCTTCAGTCCCAAAGGGACTCTGCTACTCTTCCTTGTGTCACAAGCCTTTTCACTCATTGCTTAATGCATTTTAGGTAAACTAAGAAAATGTGGGCAATCAGATTTTTTGATGAGCCTTCAGAAGGCTGACAACATCAAAGTTTGAATGGAGACTTCAAATTTCAGCATCTATTGAGAATATTTGTGCCTTTCATTCAGTTTCTGTACAACTGATAGAACTAAAATAATCACAATTACTCTACTTTAAAAGATTATCATGCAAAGCCCAAGGTTCCATCCCCATGACCAAGAGAATATAAATATAAAGGATCCCCAAATGCAAAAGAAGAAAAACGAGTTACAGAGAAAAGGGATTCAGATTCAAACAATGCAGATCCTTGGAGTTCAAAGAGTTTTATCTTTGAGAATTTTGACTTAATATTTATTTGCAAATATATAGATTTTTTTAACTTATTAAATGCTGTAAGTCATTTTGATTTTCTGCTAGTTGATATGTTAAATGATGTGTTAAAAGTGATATTATTAAATGAAAAAATAAATAGACATGAGTAAAATGCATAAATCTTAAGTGGATAGACCATAAAGTTGTGTTTTATATATATATTATATATTTATGTATATATGTTTATATATATACATATATATATGTGTATAGTGTATATATATGTGTATATTTTATACCCACCCGATGAAAGTATTTTCAATAACAGTGAAGTTTTCTTATCACTTAATCCCAATAAGTGACTTCCAACCATAATAAGGCGTCTTACCATTATCATCATGGATTCGTGTTCCCTTATGTGGATTTACCTACAAGTGAAATAATACAGAATATTCTTTTTGTGTCTGATGTCTCTTAATCAGCATTCAATTTGAGAGATTTATGTGTTGATAATTCATTAATATTCACTGCTGACTAGAATTCTGCTCTATGAATTCTATCATCATGAATTTTTATTTGTCTTTATTTCTTATATTTTTTTGCAGCACTGTGCATCAAACCCAAGGGCATTTCATCACCGAGCTACATCCCTAACTCTTTTTATTTTAATTTGAGGCATGATCTCCCTAAATTGCCAAGGCTGGCTTCAAACTTACCATCTTCCTGTCTCCACCTCCTGAGTCACTGGGATTACGGGCATGTGCCAGGGACCCGATTTACTTCTGATGGACAGTTCAAGTGTTCTTCCTTTTCGTCTATCATGAATAAAGTCTCATACAAGTCTTTTGGTGAACAGGAATACTCACAGGCAAGTGGAATTGTTGGTTATGATCTCATAGGGGATCTCCAAAGGCCAGGAAAATGATGAAGAAAAGAATAAGTAGAAATCAGATGAGAAGAAGAAAAGAAGGAGCAAGAGGAAGAGGAAGAGGGAGGACAACAGGTCACAGTAGCAGCATCAACATGAGCTAAATTTGACAGGCAGGATCGTGGTTCTCTGGGAGAATGGGAGTTGAGGGTCTTGAGATTTGTGAACTCAGCATGGAGCCCAGGTATGAAGCTGAAGCAGACACACAAATGACCTGTAAGTTAAAACCCAGGAGGTGTATGATGAAGTGATCTGGACAAGCCTGCCTGATTGTCCAGTGGAAACCCTCTCTGGAAGAAAGCAGCCCCAGTTTAGGCCCTTGCAGTTTCCCCATAATAACAAAGTGAACATACTGTATTTTAAAAAGTATAATAATACCACTAAATCTACAAGGAAATAAGTGACCTGAGTTAAGAATTGGGAACAAATCGAAATGACAAAAGTGAACTAGTGATGAAAACAGATTTTGAAATCACACCTACATAAAATAACTGCACATGAAAGGCTTAAAATGTGGAGCCATATGATTGTCCTATAGCTTGTTGTGGCAAAAATATGGTATTTACAAAAAGAAATAAAAAACTTATGTACAATACAGGAGACTACATTGATCATAGGAGCATACAGTGGCTCAGGTACTTCAGAACTCAGCTTGAAAGAGTTCAGAGTTGAACACACACTGGTCTCAGACCCAGCCTGCCCCTCCACTGTCTTTACCCCTGAGAAATGAAAACTTAAGTTCACACAGAGTTCTGAAAATGTGCATAACAGCTTAATAGGATGGCCCCAAACTGAAAACAAGGTTGCTCTTCATTGGTGCATGGCTTGAAAATTAAAAGGACCCAATAGAACACAACTCAGCAACAGTAATAACAATTGAAAATAACAATTGGAAATTCAACAATATGAAAGAATCTGGAAAGCATTGCTCTAAGTGAAAAAAATCTTTCCCTAAAACTTCTACCTACTGACTGAGGCCATAAAATCATTCCATATGAAAAGCTGGAAAAGGCAAAGTTATAGGAATGCAAAAATGGACATGGCAGAGGCTGAAGTTTGGGAGGGTATTCACTAGGAAGGGTGAGGAGGAAATCTCTTTGCAGAATTAGAAAAATATTCTATATTTGCATTCTGGGGTTGGTTATTTAACTGTATACATTTGTCAAAACTCATAAAATTGAACATCTAAAAAGAGTAGATTTTACTACTTATGAATTATGCTTCAATAAACTTAAGTTAAATTATAGAAAATGACAGGTAAGTCTCCCTCATGAGCAAGTGATAGTTAGCCAAAGAAAGCAGTGAGCAAAGAAAGGGAGTATAAGGGAGTATATTATAACAATTTTTAAATTATTTCAGGATCACAATTTGTGTATTTTAAACGAAATAATATAGATTTTAACATTACCATATTAAAACAGGAAACACATATTCATTGTAATAGATATAACCACATCATTTGATACTCTTCAACATGTATTAATGATATAAACAGTTATTAAAAAGGAACAGAAAGAAACTTCCTTACAATAATAAAAATAACTTAGGGGAAAGTCATATGCACACAGGACTATAAATGTGGAAATACTGTAAACATTGTCTTTAAAATCATCTTTAAAAGAATGAAGATCATCAGCCTGGCATGGTGGCATATGCCTGCAATTCACTCCAATAATTTGGAAGTCTGAGACAGGAGGATCACAAGTTCAAGGCCGGTCTGGGCAACTTAGTGAGACCCTGTCTCAGAAAATAAAAAGGATGGGGGATGTAATTCAGCAGTAGAGCACCCCTGGGCTCAATCCCCAGTATTGTGAAAAAGAAAAAAAAAAAAATGAATAAAGACCATCAATAGAATTTAAAAAAATCATAGACTGGGACAAATGTTTCCAAAAGATATGTCTGATAAAGAGATGTTATCCAAAATATGCACAGAACCCTTCAAACTTAACAACGGGAAAACAAATCAACTGATTTAAAAAACACCTCATCAAAATACACAGATGACAAATAAGTATATAAAATGTATTCTACATCATATCTCATCAGAGTGAGGCAAATTAAAACAGTGAAATTAGGGGCTGGGGCTATGGCTCAGTGGTAGAGCACTTGTCTCCCATGTGTGAGGTCCTGGGTTCGATCCTCAGCACCACATAAATAAAATAAAAATAAAAGGTTAAATTGTGTATGTCTTTAAAAAAAACAGTGAAATTATTGCAAACCTATAAGAATGCCCAAAATCTGAAATACTGACATTATCAAATGTTGGCAAGGATGTGGTGCAATAGAAAATTGCATCCATTGCTGGTGGGAACGAAAAATGGAAAACACCTTGTCAGTTACTCACACAAAACTGAACCTGTCCTAAACCTATTGTGTAGCAATTGTACTCTTTAGTATTTCTACAAAGGAGTTGAACATTCATGCCCATATAAAAACCTGCACACAAATGTGTATAGCACCTTTATTCATAATTGTCATAATCTGAATGCAACTCAAATGACTTTCATTAGGTGAATGGAAATGAAGACATGAGCTATCAAGCATTGAAGAGGCATGGAAGAAAATTAATGAAATATTAGTAAGTGAAAGAAACCAGCTGGAAACACATATGTACCGTGAGACTCCAACTACATGACATTCTGGAAAAGGCAAAACTATAGTGACAGTGGAAAGATCAGTGGTTGGCAGGGGTGGGGTCAGAAAGGGTTAAATAGGTGGAGCACAGAGGGTCTTGAAGGCAAGGAAAATACTCTGCGTGATGCCACAGTGGTGGGTATATGTCATTACACTTTCCTCTAAACTCACACGTTGTTCAACACGAAGAGGGAACCCGGAGGTTAATTATAGACTTTGGTGGATAATGCTATGTCGATACAGGTTCATCAGTTGTAACAAATGCTCCATGCTGTTGGGGGTGCTGATCATGCAGGAGGCTGTGTATTTGGAGGGGTAGGAGATAAGGGGAAAATCTACACATACAGCTCATTTTGCTATAACCCTAAAGAAAATGTAATAAAAAAGTAAGAAATGGGCAAATACTTCTATTTCACTTTGAAATGTAGGTCTTAGACAGCAGATTGAGAGAAAAAGACATTAGAAGTATAAGGATTGAAAGTGATTGGGGGGAAAAAGCCATTATTCAGAAATCAGAGAGTTGTCTACAGAGATAAGCTCAAATAATATATAAACATATTATTAGAATTAATAAGAGAATGTAGTCAATGAGTCAAGTGTATGGAGTGCAAAGAAAGGAAGAGGAAGAGGAAGAAGAGAAAGAAGGAGAAGAAGAAGTCATTGATATCATTGACAACGACAATGATTATTGCATTACTATACATTCATTTTAGGAGGAAAGATGACTTTTGCAATTTATTTATTTATTTATTTAAAATACAAAAGTGGGTATACTACCTCAAGATTGAAGACAAGTGATAATAAGGAAATGTATTCAATTAATTGGGCATTCATATATTTATGTATGTCATTCAAATCCAAGTATATATAAGCAAGCATTTTTGAATATTTCTCATAAAAATGCCAACGTATATAAGCATTTACATGATTTTGTTTCACTGTTAAGCATGTACACTGTGAAGCAGGGTTTATCTGTGATCAGTGTGAACAGCTAAGCATTTATGGAGAGGATAGAATAAGATAATGACTTGTAGTTTCTGAGCCAGTATGGCCAATGCTTTCACAAATTAAATTAAATGGCTGCAAGTCTTACTTTAATAACCCCTAAGAGTCAAAAATACAACTGCCTAATTTTTATATGGCTGTTTTCCTCAAATAAAATTTCAATCTATTATTGTATACTCATTTCTTTCCTGACAAACATTTTAGCAAGCTGGAGAAGTAGCATTTCGCATGCATAGCATCTTCACAGGGAAAGAGAGTTGTAAAAAATGAAAATGAGTTTGGGCCATTAAAGCATCTCAGAAGCTTTGAAAAGTGTAAGAAAACCTGTTCCCCAACAAGCTCATAAGACAAGGCAGATACAAATAATCAGAACCTCATATTGGAACGCTCACCTGTCATGCCAGTGGTAGAGGTGACAATCAACGAATGCCTTTTCTTAATCAGACACCCTCATGCAGATAGCAAGAGCCAGTGTCTGAGAAACAGGCATTACAAATGACAAGTTTTAAAGACTTGCTTGATCACTCAGAAATTCAGAACAACATACTAACATGTAATTTCCAACTATTAAGTGAGACAGACTATTTTTTATTAGAGAGAGCCTGTGTTTGAGTAGTGTTTTAGTCAGTTTTGCATCGCTGGGATCAAAATACCCAACAAGAAGAACTTAGTGAAAGAACAGTTTATTTTGGCTCATGGTTTCAGGGGTTCAGGCCATGGTCAGCCACTGCCATAGCTCTGGGCCAGAGGTTAGGCAGAACATCATGGCAGAAGGGAGTGGCAGAAGAAAGTAGCTCTGGAGATGACAGCCAGGAAGCAGAGAGAGAGAGAGAGGAGAGAGGGAGCTCTGCTCTCCCAGGACAAAATATGAGTCCCTGAGTGAAGCCCTCAGTGACCCACTTCCTCCAGACATACCCTATCTGCCTACATTTACTACCCAGTTAGTCCATGTCAGTTGATTAATCCACTGATTAGCATACAACTCTCATAACCCAATCATGTCGCTGCTAAACATTCTCACATTGTCTCACACATGAGTTTTGGGGGGATCCCTCATATCTAGACCATAGCAAGTAGTCAATAATGAACAAATAAGGTACATTCCTAAGGTGGGAATGTAGATTGACTCAATCTTTCTAAATAGGAAATTCTTCTTAAATAAATAAACATGTTTCTTGAAACATTCAAAAACAGTTTCTAGAATTACCTGTTAAGAATCTCTAATATTGATAAAGCGAAGACTAGTGTTTATGGATGTTTATTATGGTTATGTAAAAGAAAATAAAAAAAATAACAAAACTGAAAAACTAAGTGCCCTTTAGTCAGTTAAATAACTATTAGTAAAACAGGAAATTAAAGAAAAAGTCCTTGTGGAAATTTTTATTATATAAAAATGATATTCCCATGATATAAGTGAATGCCCACAGTATGATATTAAGTGAAAAAACAATCCAACTGCAAATTTCTATTGATTGCAATTCAAACAAAATCACAAAAGAAGACTTTCTGAAGGAAAATAAAATGTTAATAGAAATGATTAAGACATCATCTTACCCCCAGCCAAGGAGAAAGAATTTGAGTTGAGAATGCAAACACTAGCTAGAGACCACTTCTGAGTAAACTAAACAGCAAGATGTTGAGACCTGACCAAGTTTTGACCAGAAATTTGCGAGTGGAAGTGATATTTCAACATTCCTTTACAAGGACTGGCCCCATACTGGCCCTCTTCTTTTTCCCTGATCACTGAATTAAAACTTCATGGTAAGAGCCGGTGACCACATTGGAAATAAAGCAGAAGCTTTGTGGTGTTAGCACCAGAGCCTGATAGAAGCTTCTCTAAGTACTGCTGGACTACCACACTAGCCTTAAAAAACCTACCCAGATTTTATATAAGAAAAAATAAACAAATTCTTACTTTTCCAAACTATAGTTATTTGGGGGCTCTCTTCTTAAAAAAAAAAAAAAAAAAAGAAAGAAAGAAAAAAAAAACAGTTCATCCCATGTCCTAACAAATTCACGTTTCTTTTTGCTGCTTTTATACATTCTCCATTTTTTTCCACCATAAGAATTAACTAATTCATGAATTTAAAACTAAACCTGTTAATTCAGTAGCATTAGAATGCAAAGTTACTAAAAATTCTGAGCATGTTTCTGACCTTAATATTTAAACAATAATATCATTGGCCAAATAGAGTTTTATTAGAATAAAGTAACCAAACTTTGAAGTGTCATGTATCATAGTCAGATGTTAGGAAGGAATTGTGGTTCTTCTGACAACACAGGAAAAAAGTAAAGACATGAATATGCTCTTAAGGACTTAAAAGTCCTAAGTGATCATGAACTTGGCCATTTCTAATTGCTTCTTGTTTCTGGGGATCAAATCCAAGTTCTTGTTACCTTGGAGAGTAACGAGAAAGGCTGTGTCCACTTGGACACTTCCCACCCCAATTCTGGGAAGCATTTGGCCATTAGGTTCCATTTATCATGCAAAGCTCTCTCAACCTGCTCTTCTAAAGCCATCCGAGTCACAAAGCCTGGTGACCTGCCTCTGGGTGTCATAATTCCCCTGACAAGTGGATACAACTCCCTTACTTCCCACCCTACAACCTCTACTGAATTTTCCCAGCCTGGGCCGGAATTGATAAGAATGTGGACCAATTGCTCTGTCCCATTATGGTAATTATAAATCTGGGGAGACAAAGGGATAGCAAGTGAGGAAACCAGATGGGAGAAGTTTGTTGCTCTGCCTCTCTGCTGGAAGAACTGTTCAAGATAGGGCATGGGAATCTAGCAGTCCCTTGAGACTCTCAACAGAGCCAAGAGCAGGCAAGCTAGGCGAATGCTGCCCTAGACGGGTACCATCATCTCGCATTTTTATGGGCACACACACTGAGGCTGTACCATTGCTTGCATAGTTGCCAGCTGTCTTGTGAGGCTTGTGAGGGGAGAATTGCCAGTCACCCCAACTGGCTACACACCATGGAGTCAACTGCCCTCTGCTAATTGTGAGAAATGCTGAAACAAGACTTTGGTTCTGCACAGGTGTTGGGCAATGTAATTTCCTTGTAGAGCGTCGGATTCATAATTGGATATTTGCGAATGGCGATGGTGTCCGCCGGGTTGCTTCTGCTGAGACTCATGATGACTTAGGCACAGTCTCGGCAGGAACCAGAGAACGCAGAACAACTCCACAATCCAGAGGGCTCACCACTTTGTCGTCAGATATAACATGGTCCATTTTTTTTCCCCCCTGCTGAGTAGAAGCTGTTAGGAAGAGATTAGAAAGACGATAACCATAATGGAATACTAGAGGTCACAAGGGTATGAGGAAACTAAGACCTAAAAGAATTGAGAAAGAGAAGAAAGTAAAATCATTTCAGGAAGTTTTGTGAAGAGTGGGTTCTAAGGTTAAAATTTTTTGTTGTTGTTTTAAGGAGCATATTCCAAGGCCAAAGCCCAATGGAGAATCAATCTTACAGGTGTATCCTGCATAGAGTGAGAATAGGTGTGGGGTCTGTGAAAGCCCTGAACAAAGAACCAGTTGAGATCCCCTGACCAGCAGTTTCAGCAAAACATGCCCAGGTAGGGCTCCTCTGCAGGCCCAGGGGACCAGGTGAGCTCAGCACAGTGTTCTGTCAAGGCTCCTTCCAAGCAGAAGTAGATGGAAGCCTCTTCTCAATGCTGAAGAATCTTACAAACTTTACAGGCCAGTTGGCTGATGATATAGGTCTGAGTTTTCGACATGATTACCACTCAGAGTGGACACGATGTAAGGCAGTCGGAACAGGAGTGAGATGGCATTTACAGGGCATGTGAGATGCTCATAATTCAACCTGTTCTTTTTCTCCGTCTACTTTGGGATGTTTTAATAATCTGTAATGAGAAAATGAAGCCTCCCCTAACTCAGAGAGAAATGGAACCTCTGCAGATCGGTTTACCTCACACCTGAGGAGCTTGACAGCCCTCCAGTCCCGAGTTCAGCACGAAGGTCCCTGGTTTTAGCACAGGAGAGCTGAGGCACGCAGACTTGACTTAGCCCTCTTTGACGTTTAATTTGCAACTCCTTGAGGTGACATGTGGGAATGATAGCTTATTGTTTTCGTCCCTATGATCGTGTGTCAATGGAACCAGAATCCTGACACTACGGGGAGGAGCAATGTGGAGTCAGAGAGGCAGGGTGCTTACCATTTAAATTTAAATTCCAGGAAGTACTGTTTTGGTGTGGTTTTTGGTGAGCTTTTTGTTAAATTGAATGTTCAAATCATATTTTATTCAAGGGATTGTATTCAACACAATCTCAAATAAAACCTTTGTCTTATTGGCACAAGCACAGGTTCTCAGTCCACCAACACCACATGTGGGTTAACTCCAACTAATAGCACTGTGTAGCCCCACTGTAGGTGGTAGGAGGCTACAGTGTTTGCCAACGGCATGTACTTTGCCTCCTTTTTCCTGCTCTTTGGTAGAAGCCAAAATATAGTGTGCATCAGAGGGAGATTGGCTTTCCCTCTGTGGCCACATTTGTCAGCACGAGTCCAAGCCACCTTCTACGGTGGCTCCAAGGGTGCAGAGTCATCTGAATGTGACACACATCCTCAGCAGATTGGCCTCAGTATCCCACATTGTAAATTATCTGTGCTTTCAAAGAGGCAAAACCTGTGCTTCATTCCAGACTCACTCCACTTGCAAAGTACTTTTAGGCTTCAGGGCTGTGTAATACCTTTGTCCTAGGGGGAGAGTTAGTTCAGTGCCATCGACTTGGACCACTCACAGCTGTTTCTGCCTTCAAAATAGTGAATACATATTGCAAGGCATATATTTCTGCTGTTTGGAAGAATAGTATGTCCTGTACATGACAGTGATCTGCTTTTTTTCTTTTAATTTTTATTTTATTTTATTTATTTATTGGTGCTTGGGATCAAACCTAAGGCCTGAACTATGCTGGCCAAGTGGTCTATCACTGAGCTTCATCCCCAACTTCTTATTCTTTTTTATTTATCTGTTTGCCTTTGAGCCACACAAGTTCTCAGGGGAAGAAAAATCATTCAACACAAATGTCCATAAAGGGTGCCTTTAAATGGGGAACGATGCACTACAGTCAGGGCAAGTGTTCTAGATCGCCACTGAAGGCTAAATCCAGAGATATAAAGGATCCCCCATTTCCCTACACCTACGTGCACTTAGATATGAACAATACATTCACACACATTCTTTAGATCCACAATTTACAGCCATCTTACTTATAACATTAATAAATATATTAGTCTATTATATAAGTCACAAAATGAAAATATATTATAAATATGTAGTCATTTATATATAAATTCACATTTCATATTACCATATAAGTTTATTTTGTATATAAGTATGTATTAATGTATTATACATAAAATATTTTATAGAATATGAATGTGTTATATATACATATATGCTTATGTATGAATATTAACCTATAATTTATAATGTTCACATTTACATATTCATTTTTGTCTCAGAGTTCTTGTCACCTCTTTCACAGTTTCGTTAGTCTCTTAGGACTACCAAAACAAACTACTACAAATCAGGTGTCTTAAAAATAGCACCACTGTATTTTCTCAGTTGTGGAGAATTGAAGTCTGGAATTGCCATAACATTAGGCTTATACTCCCTTTTATTTTGGGGGGTTACCAGGGATTGAACTCAGGGGCACTGGGCTACTGAGCCACATCTGCAGCCCTATTTTGTATTTGATTTAGAGACAAGTTCTCACTGAGTTGCTTAGTGCTTCGCTTTTGCTGAAGCTGGCTTTGAACTCACGATCCTCCTGCCTCAGCCTCTGGCGTCACTGTCACTGGGATTACAGGCATGCACCACTGCATCCAGTGGGTTATACTCCCTTTGAAGGCCCCAGGGAAAGTGCCTCCTTTGGTTCTTCCACTGTCTCTCGCTCCAGGGTTCCTTAACTTGTGTCAGCATGACAGTATGCTCTTCTGTCTTCAGATGGCCTTCTTCTCTGTATATCGGTAAATCCTCTCTATTTATAAGGATGCTGGTCATTGGGTTCAGGGCACAACCTAATCCAGTGAGGCTTCATCTTACCTACTTTCATCTGTGAAGATCCCATTTCCCAATACCACCACATCCTGGGATTCTAGGTGTGCATGGGCAAGGCAGGACATCACGGCTGAAGGACATGGCAAGATAAAGCCGCTAAGCTCAGGGAAGCTGGGAAGCAGAGAGAGAGGAAGAGGCCGGAGACAAGACCCACTTATCAAGGGCAAGCCCCAAGCCATCTGCTCCAATCAACTAGACCCCAACGGTTAAAGTTCGCACCATCCCCCAATAATGCCATCAAATTCTGACTCCATCAAGGGATTAATCCATTACCGAGGTCAGAGCCTTTATGATCCAAGCACAGGCTCCCTTTCTTCCTCTTTTTCTTTCTCCCTCATCTTCTTTTTTTGCCCTTTCTCCCTCTTTCTCTTTCTCTTCCTCTCTCCCTCAATCTTCATGATAAGCTGTGATTTAATTTATATATCAAGAAACTGA
This sequence comes from Tamias sibiricus, assembly GCA_025594165.1. NCBI lineage: Eukaryota > Metazoa > Chordata > Mammalia > Rodentia > Sciuridae > Tamias > Tamias sibiricus. The sequence continues at coordinate 19,407,908 of CM046670.1, forward strand.
AGCACATAGAGTTTAATTACTTGCCCAGGGATCCAAGTAGGTCTTCAGGCTCCAGATTCTGGGCTCTCTATAATTACAAAGTTCAGTTTAGGAATACCAAAAGATGCAATGTCCAGTGCATGGCCAGTAACCGCACATACACAAGGACTTTGGAAAAGGGTTTGTCACTACCTGGAAAAATTAAACACATACAGTTTTCCCATGACCAAAAACTTCTGCTTTGGGAATATCCTCTAGCAAATACCTTATACACATACACCTGGCAACAGGTGCCAGAATACTTATAGCAGCTTAGTTCATAACTGTATATAAATGAAAACATCCCATACATTGGCTGTCAATGAAATCATTAAAGTGTGATTATTATAACAGAAAAATCTAGACAACAGAAAATAAATGAACTGCATCTACAAGTACTAGAATGAATGAGTCTTAAAAATATTTTTTCAAGAGAAAAACTTCCAGAGATAGTTTATAAAGATCAAAGTTGAACCAGAATCATTAATACCTTTTTTAGGGATGATAGTAAAACTAGGGGGGAAAGGAAATAAAGAAAGAAGAAAGAAAACAAAATTCAGCAAGTTGTTACCTTGTAAGGGGGAGGTCAGAGATGGAACTGGGTAGATATAGGGGTGTCATAAACTTTAAACTTTGAATTAAAAAGTGTGCCCTTGTTACTTTCTTTACATTTTTCTTCTTTCTTATATATTACTATAGTTTGAGTATGGTTTGCCCCCTCCAAAACTCATGCTGAAATTTAGTCCCCATTGTGAGATTATTAACAGGTAAGGCATTTGGAATCTTTAAGATGTGAGTAGGGCTCTGCCTTTATGAACAGATTATCCATTCATGTGATTAAGGTTATTAATGGGCTATCATAGCAGTGTGTAACAGTGTTTTTATTTGCGTTCTCCCATGTGTTTCCCATCGCTTAACCTGTGACGCCTGGTACCATTTTGTTATTCTGCTAGAAAAAAAGGCTATTCACCAGTTGTGGCTCCTTAAGTGTGAATCACAACCATAAACCAAAATAAACTTTGTTTCTTTACAACTTGCACAGTCTATGGCATTGTGTTATTAGCAACAGAAAATTCACCAAGACATGTACACATAAACTATGGGTGCATATATGTGCAATTTAATTCTATTTGGTTTTTATTTGTTGTTGTTGTTGGTGGTGGTGGTGGTTTTGTTTTTTTTTTTTTTTTGGTACTGTGGATTGAACTCGGGGCACTCAACCACTGGGCCACATCCTCAGCACCCCCTTTTTTTTTTTTTTTTTTTTTTTTGCATTTTATTAGAGCCAGGGTCTCACTGAGTTGCTAAGTGCCTCGCCATTGCTGAGGCTGGATTTGAACTCACGATCCTCCTGCCTCAGCCTCCCAATCCTGGGATTACAGCCGTGCACCATCACACCCGGCTCTATTTGTTTTAATAAAAAGAAAACAAATGAAAGATAATGAGTCACAACCACCTCCACCCATAGGCAGCTTTGTGTGGGCTTCTGCCAATTCTGGGGCTAGCAGACACCATAGTTCTTTGCCATGGCTTGCCTCTGTATCATGTGTGGAGGTACACCACCACAGGGACAGACAGCAGGAGCCATGGAGGGGACACAAATTTTCCCACTGACACCTCACCTCATGGGCAGCCATGTGGGCTCACTGCACTGATGAGATTCAAGGCAGTTTCTTCAGGTCCTCTGCCACTGTTTAAGCTTCCAGAGACCTTTGTCAATAATAGAGATTTCCCCAGAAGTGCTAAGGAAACATCCGCCATGCTTCTGGTGCCACCAATCTCATTGTTGGAGTGGATACCTAAGACATCCTACACACCGTAGTCATCTGGGCCACTAGAGGGTACTCACCACATGTGGCTCCAAGAGACAGTGGTGTCTTTGACCTTGCTGCAGTATACACTGTGCCCAAAGCCATTAATCACAGCCAAAGTAGCCATAGTGAGACTACACTATAGCCCCCAGCTGGAACCAAAGCCAGAATTGCACATCAAGCCAACCCCAAGACACATCTTCAGAAGAAAGTCATTTGCTAAAATAGCTGCCTTATAAAATTAGCAGATATAACTAATTGACCAGATGCACAAATTTCAACATAGCATCACAAGAAATGCCTTCAAATAAGAAACAGAATGACTTAAAAAAAAAACAAAACTAATAACTCTAGCAACAGATCCCAAAGAAAACAATAATGACAAAATTCCTGATAAAGAATTTAAATGAATGACTATAAAGAAGTTCAAGGATACTCAACAGAATACAGACAGTTGAATTAAATTAGGATAAAATGAATGCTATGAATTGGATACTATGCTATGATACTTCCTGAATAAGAAGTTCAGGGGAAAAAATCTTTAAAATGAGGAGCTTTATGAGTCAAATAAAAATGTAATGTAAGCCTAAATAATAGACTATGTCAAACAGAAAAAAGAATCTATAAACTTGAAGGCATGACATTTGAGATAACCTAGTCTGATAAGAAAAATGAATAAACAAACAAAACAGAAAAAAAAAAAGCCAAAGAATAAAGATAGACTCTGAGATTTTTGAGACACCATTAACCAAACATATATTCTCATTTTGTGGATACGCTAAAGGTTAAAAAAAGGAAAAGATACAAACATCTGTAGAATCATTAGCATCTGAAAATGACCCCCATTCTTGAGAAAGTTACAAATATCTAGGCACAAGAAGTTCATAGGATATTAAGTAAACATAACCAGAGGAGGTCCTCAACATGGCATGGCATAATCCAATTATCAGAAGTGCAAGTCAAAGAGAGAATTTCAAAAACTAGAAGAAAAAGGCACCAAGTCACATTTAAAGGAATTTCCAGTTAGCTAATGGCAATTTTTTTCTACAGAAACCTTGAAGGTCAGGAGGTAATGTTTGGACTGATCTATTTCAAATTGTGGGGAAAAATAACTTTCAGTCAAAACTTATTCCCAGAAAAGCTATCCTTCAGAAATGAAAATGAAATACTTTCAAGATAAGGAAAAAATGAAGGAATTAATCACTGTCAGACTGGATTTACAAAAGATGCTTAAGGAAGCATCTAGAAGCAAAAGGAAGGTAACTACCATTGTGACAACACATGCATGTATAAAATCCTTTGGAAGGATAAATACACAAAGAGAAACCAAAAATAATCGAACCTTATTATTAAAAGAATCACCAAAGTCACAAAGATGAAGAGAGGAAGAATAGACAGAAATAGAATACCAATAGACAGAATAGAATACCAAGAAAAACAGAAGAAAATTGTTTTAAAATTACAAGGGTAAGTGCTTACTTATCAATAATAGCCCTTAATGTAAATGGACAAAATTTTCCAATCTGACTGAATAGGTACAATTCAAGGCCCAATGATATGTTGCCCAGATAATTCTCATTTCACCATTAAAGACACAGACTGAGAGTAAAAGAATGAAAACAGATGTACCACACAATTGGAATAGAAAAGCAACTAGGAGTAGCTATTCCTATATCAGATAGAATAGATGTTAAGACAAAAACTATAAAATGAGACAAAGTCATTATATAATAATCAAGGCATTGATTCAACAAGAAAATATAATAATTGTAAATACATATTCACCTTATGCCAGAGGACCCAGTTTTATATAATAAATATTATTAGATCTAGAGGGAGAAATAAATCCCAATACAATGATGGTAGGATGCTTTAAAACCTCACTTTTATCAATGGCTTGATCATTCTGTCAAAAAACCAACCAAGAAAGATAGGAGTTAAATTGTACTATAGATTAAATAGACTTAATAGATATTTTTTACAAAACATTTCATCCAACAGCTGAAGAATATAGATTCTTTTCATCAGTATATAAAATATGCCCCAGAATAGACCATATATGAGGCCACAAAACAAATCTCAACTAATTTAAAGAAATTGAAGTCATATCATATGTCTTGTTTAAAGTCAATGGGATAAAGGTAGAAATAAATAACAAAAGAAACTTTATAAATTTTACAAATTCAAGGAGACCTACCAACAGTTACTGAATGAAAGATGAATCATCAAAGAAATAAAAAAAGAAATTTAAAATTTTCTTGAAAAAAAGAAAAAAGAAAAAGAACATACCAAAATTTATGAGAGACTGGGGATGTAGTTCAGTGGTTCAGTGCTTGCTTAGCATGTGTGAAGCCCTGGATTCAATCCCCATCGCTACAAAACAATAAAACTGAGAAAACAACAGATGATGACAAATATATGGGATACTACAATTGGAAGCAATTTTATAGCAAAAATGCCTGTATTTTAAAAACAGAAAGATCTTAATAAGAAACCCAAATTTCTATCTCAAGTCATCAAAAAGCAAGAGCAAACCAGTCCCAAAAGTTAAAGTAAGGATAATAAATATAAATACAGAATAAATGAGAGACATAAAAAGCAATATACAAATCATTTAATCAGAGTTGTTGTTTTCAGAAGATAAGCAAAATTGACAAAACTTTAGTTTGATTAAAGTAAAATAGAAGAGAAGATGCAAATAAATAATATTAGAGAAGAAAATGCAAACACTACAACTGATACCACAGAAATACTAGCTTCATTAAAGACTATTATACACAACCATACTTTGACAAATTGAAAAATTGAATGTCTATACAGATACATTCTACCAAAAGATAACCATAAAAACATAGAAAATATAGACAACTCAATATCAAGCAATAAGATTGAATCATTTCTTATATATAAAATAAGAAAAGGGTAGGGCCAGTTGGAGTCAATGCTGAATTTCATCAAACTATAAAGGAAAAACTAGTAACTCTTCTTAAATTCTCCTTCACACACACACACACACAAATAAAAATACAAAATTAAATGGAAGAATCCTTAAACTCATTCTATGAGGTCAACATCACCTTGGTACTAAAAGAAGACAAAGACAAAACCCAAACCATAAAACTGAAGACTAATATATCTAATGAATGTAGAGAAAAAAATCTCAGTGTAATACCAGCAAATCAAATAGAATCTATGGAAAAATTTATTCATTGTGATCTAGGGTGATTTATGGCAGGAATGCAAGGATGGTTGATCACATAGAAATTAATAAGTGCAATACTGCACATCAACAAAATGAACAATTATTATGATTATCTCATTACATGCAGCAAAAGCTTTCAATAAAATTCAATATCACTTCATGATCATGCTCTGAATAAATCAGTTATATAAGGAAGATTACTTCAATGTAATAAAGCTTTTAGCTTTCCCCTAAAATCCAGAACTAAACAAAACTATCCACTTTCATCACTTTTATTCAACATAGAACTGGAATTCTTAACTAGAGCAAGTAGGCAAGAGATATAAATAAAAGGCATGTAAATAGGAAGAGGAAAAATCTAATTATCTGTCTGAAGATGATATGATTCTGTATTTAGAAAAGCCTAATTATTCCACTAAAGGACTATAGAACAGACCAACGAATTCAGTAAAGTTGCAGAGTATAAAAGCCATATACAAAAATCAGTGGCAATTTAGAAATACTCTAATAAGCAGATTGCTAAGAAATAAACTTATGAGAGGATTCCCGTTCACAATAAGCACAAAAAATAACTAGGAATAAGTTTAATCAAAGAAGTAAAAGACCTCCATGATGAAAATTACAAAACGTTGATCAAAGAAATAGAAGTCACAAAAAAATGAAAAGGTCTTCAATCTTCTTGGATTAGAAGAAATAATATTGTTAACATGTTGTTTCCACAAAATCAAAAGTGATTTATATATTCCACAAAATTAGCATCAAAATAACAGTAACATTGTTTACAGAACTAGATAAAACAATATAAAAACCCATTACAATGCCCAAAAGACCCAAATAAAACTAAAATAAAGCAAACTAAAGCAAAATGAACAAAGATGGAGGTAAAATATTACCCAATTTTAGAATGTATTACTGAACTATAGTAATCAAAACAGCATGGTATAGGCTTTAGAAACAGACCCATGGAATAGAATAAAGATCCCTAAAAAAACATGTATTTACAGCCAACTGAATCTTGATACGATCACCAAAAGCACAACGGAGAAAGGACAGCCTCTTCCATAAATAGTGCTGGGAAAACTGGATATTCATGTGAAGAAGATTGAACCTTGATCCCTATGTCTCACCCTATACAACAGTAACTCAAAATGGATCAGAGATTTTAATGTAAGACTTGGAACTGCAGGAGCCCTAATTAAGGAGATAGCTAAGATTGCCGTTAGCTGTGAGCCATAAGCATTACCACCTTCCATGGTCTCGTGAGACTTGGCCTGGGACATTGTGGATCCGGTCGGCGCCATTTGCATGGTCTCGCGACACTTGGCCCAGGGGAGTGTGGAGCGGGTTGGTGCCATTTTGTGTGGTGTGGTGGTGGTTGTAGGAGTGTGGATGGTGTTGGAGTTGTTGTTGGAGCCGGAGAGAGAAGCTAGCAGAATAAAGAGCCTGTTTGTTTCCAGTCCGCCTCTGAACTTATTCCTGTGGCGTTGTTGCTCCAAGTGGCAATCGCTTCAGGCAGCAACATGGAACAATGAAATTACTAGAAGAAAACCTAGGGGAAACACTTCAAGACTTTGGTATAGGCAATGAGTTTTTGGACAAAACCGCAAAGAACAGTCAACAACAGCAAAAAAGTTTACATGAAACTAGAAAGTTCTGCACAGCAAAGGAAACAATGAATAGAGTGAAGAAACCACCTATAAAATGTGAAAAAAAAAATTGCAAGCAATTCAACTTATAAAGGATAAAATATTCAGGATATATAAGGAACTTTAAAAATGTAATAATAAAAAAGCTGAATAATCTAAATAAAAAATAGGCAAAGGATATGAATAAACACTTCCTAAAGAAGAAATTCAAATGTACAACAAATTTGTCAGAAAATGCTGAAATTCATTAACTGTCAGGGAAATACAAGTTAAAACCACAATGAGATATCACCTTGTCCAGTTAGAATTATTTTTTATAAAAAATAAATAAACAGGTGTTGATGAAGATGTAGAGAAAAGAGAACTCTTATCCACTTTTGCTAGGAATGTAAATGAGTACAAATGTCCTTCAAATAAGTTAAAATAGCTCTACTTACATGATCCACATATCCCACTAGCAGGTAATGAAGTGAAATTAGTGTATCGAAGAGACACCTGCAAGCTCAAGTTAGTTACTGCACTGTTCACAATAACTAAGATAAGGATTCCACTTAGATACTCATTGATGAATGAATAGATAAAGAAAATATGATACTATATATATATATATGTATATGTACATATATATATATATAGTAAAGTATTTTTCACCCACAAAAAATGGATAACATCATTTCCAGCAAAATGAAGGAACTAAAGTATATTATGTTAAGTGAAACCAGCCAGAGGCAGAAAGACAAATCCAATGTGTTCTCACTCATGAGGATGTTCTTAAATTCTATTGGAACATAAGATAGTGATTATTAAAGGCTGGAAAGTGTAGGGGAAGGGATAGCAAACACGGACAGATAAAAGTAGTAAGCTCTGGCATTCTACAGAACTATGAGGGGACAATGACTCACAATAACTTATGTTTTATGACCAGCTCAAGAGGAGAGGAGCTCAAGTACCCCAATCACAAAGTCATGAGAAGGAGATGGAAACATAAGTTATGCTGATTTGATCGGTACATATTTTATACGTGAATTGAAATATCACTCTATACTCCACATATATGCACAATTATTGTTAATCAAAAATATTTTAAAAAGTTTTAGGAGAAGGCAATGTTAGCTTCCCTGATTTGATTATTGTAATCTGTTGCAAATGAACTGAATTATTATACTGTATCCAGACAGTGGTAGAATTAAAATATACGCTAAAAATGAAATAAAAGTGGTACTGAGGAGACTGAGGAGGTGAGGGGGAGATTATTCAGTCTCAGTCTTCAGTTAAGACAGAACTGGTTGAATAGATATTTCAGAAATAAATTATTGAGAGGTATGTACTACATTTTTTCTTGATATTCCACTTTCAAATTGTATGTTAGATTTAGGAACTCCAGAATATTCAGTTTTGACTTCAACATCAGGTTAAAAATGAAATGTTTTAATCTACAGGGAAGGAAAAAAAAAGTATAAATGCAAATGAAAGGAACTAGAACAAATCAAAATTTAAATTTTGCTCAGGTTGGAATAAGAATATTACATCTATGAAGAAGCAGTTTGGGCTACAAGTTTGGCTATCCAGTTAGGCTGGCTGAAAAACTGGAATTCCCAAGAACAACTGTAGTTTCTCCAGTTGATGTTCATTTTGGAGGAGAAGCAAAAGCTTCACAGAATGAATTAGCAAGTCTGGTAGCTCTTAAAGGTGATGTGGACAAATAATGTACCAAACTTCCCAGCTGTGTTTTGAGAAGTGATCCCATCATGTTTTCTAAGTATTTTAAAGAAAAAAAATTAACAAACATTAATCAACATCAATATTGGTGCCAGATATTAGTAAGATAGCTTCAAAATTCCTCTCTCTACCTCCTAACCTGATTTTCAATCATTATGTACTTTATGATTCCTATGCCATAGTTATTTACAAGTGATGAGCTACAAGCGAGTAGCTCAATAAATATTGTTTTGAATAAATATATTGGACAAATAAGAGGTCTATGAATGTGGATAGCTCTGTTGTATTCTAAGGATCTGGGGTCTGCATATTTTTGCCCTTTATTCTTACAGGATTTACATCCTACTTAGGAACAGAAATTCACAAATTGGGTAACCTAAACTTCTAGATCCAGTGTTCTCTATACACTTGTTTTAATTAATTTTCAGGGGAATTCAACTGCCCGTGGATCTCTGTTAACTAGAAAATACTGGCAAGGACAGGGGAGGGGGAAAATAAGAGCAGAGTATCTCTCTGGAAGGTCAGTGTCATCCTTTGAGTTAATATGAAGTCATATGTTTTACTTGTTTGTTTTAAAGGTAAACAATATTAGTACCCACTCATCATATTGATATAGATATAAAAGTGTGTAACTCATGAAGACATGTAGGTATTAAAATCACCTTTGTATCTATAGTAGAAAAGAATCATCCTATTTTAACTATTGAAATTTTATTTATTTAAAATAGATTTATTTGAAATGAAACTACGAGTTTAAAATGAATGATGCTTATTTCACTTTGATATTTAATAATGTCATAAGGTATTATTTTAAAATTATTTTACATAAATCCTTTCAAAGTCATAATTACTAATATAAGGATAGATTTTGTGTCAAAACACAAGATTGTGAAGAATGAACAAGGAGGAAAGGGAACATGCATTTATTGAGCAGAAGACGTATGGCTGTGGTTCTCAAGTAGATTATTGCATGAATTATTACAACACATCTCTTCAGGATGTACCCTCCTTTTCTCAGATCAGTACCCTGAGAACTTGCCCACAGCCACGCAGTCAGGCACTGATAGAACAAACTTTGAATATGTTTTGGTGGAGACTCCTTCTGGCACTTTGTTTATGACAAATGCCTGACTTCTGTCATTTAAATTCTGAAGGAAAACAATATGTTGACATCTCTTCTATTCAAAGAGAAATTTATGTGAATCTTTCTATTATCATTTTTTTTCTCACAACTGGTAAGCAAGCAGATAGAAAGAGAGAGAGAGAAAAGCATTAAATTATTCATTAGAAAGTTACCATAGGCAATTTGGAAGATAGCTATATCATCTTCATACAGTATTATTATAAAAGGAAAAAAATAAATTGATGTGATTTTTACTTAAATAAAAATAAACAGATAAATACTTACAAATTATGATTGCATTACCTTGCTAAATATCCTACATCTTTACAAAATAGAAAGCCAAGACATAGTATTGAAACAAAGAGAGGTCAAATGAAAATAATAATAGATAAAATAAAGGTAAGAAAAATAGTACAACAAATAACTTGAGCCTGGGGCTGGGACTGTGGCTCAGTGGTAGAGCGCTCGCCTAGCATGTGCGCGGCCTGGGTTTGATTATCAGCACCATGTAAAACTAAAACCACATTGTATACAACTAAAGCAAATAAATAAATATTTAAAAAAAAATAACTTGAGCTATACCCAGTTAAGGAGTTATTCAGGAAAATGATATGAACAATGATAAAGTTGAAAATTCATGCTCATATACCAAGATCAGTGTTTATTTCAATTTTCTGGTAAACTTTAGAGAGAAAATAAATAGACATAGACCAGGAGGCATGAGTAGAGTGAGAAAGACTTAGACCAGTCGGACTTAGGAAAGATTTAGCCACTGTAATGAAAGAGTTCACTAGAACCCAGGAAAGGAATTTTGATTTAGACACCAAGGTCTTAGATCCTAAAACAAATGGTGTCATTAATTTGCATGGTTCTGTGATTTACTACAATAGACCTCACTATCATGAGTTGAGGAGTAGAATATTGGATGTATGTGTTGATCTAGAATTGGCGCATTTGGAGGAAAAGAAAGAGAGTAGAGTCTGGAGAATTGTGAAATAGAGAAGTTATTGAAGACTTTGGAGAACCCATGGTAAACGGTTATGGCCGACATTTCTATGACAAAAGACAAGTTAAGAAGAAGAAAGCATAACAAATGTACTTGATCATTGCTTTAGTCAGCTTTTTCACTACTGTGACTAAAGGACTCAATCAGAACAATTGTAGAGGAGGATGAGTTTATTTAGGGGCTCACAGTTACAGAGGTCTCAGTCCATAAGTGGCTGGCTCCATTCCTCTGGGTTCAAGGTGAGGCAGGACATGAAGGACCTGATGGTGAAAGAGTGTGGCAGAGAGAACCAGTTCCTATGATGATCAGAAAGCAGAGAGAGAGGTCTCCACTTGCCAGATACAAATATGTACCCCAAAGCCACACCCCCAATGCCCACCTCCTCCAGCCATATCCCACCACTTCAATTACCACTCAGTTAATCTCTGTCAGGGGATTAATTCACTGATTGGATTAGCACTCTTGCAACTCAGTCTTCTCCTCTGAACCTTCTTGCATTGTCTCACTTGTGAGTTTTTGGGAGACATCTCTCATCCAAACCATAGCAATCCTAGTTTTTCTCTTACATGTGAAGCTTCAGATGAAGACTCAAAGACCCAAGATGAACCATGTCTTTTTATACTTAGATTTGATGAAGCATGGAGATTCAGGTAGAAATGTGATTGGATGAAAGGATTTGACTTAATGATAGTAGACTGAATAGGGGAACCAAGAAAAGCCTGTCTCTTCAGATTCTTCTGGGCCCCTCTATACAGCTTTTCTTCCTCCCAAGTGTGGGGCAAGACCTCTTCTGAAATAGGGGTCTTAGGATTGACTATTAAAAAATGTAGTGGGGGAATTTCTTTATAGCCAGCTCTGAGATGGGAAGGTAGGGGAAGGTTAGAGTAATTCATTTAAGCTTTATAATTTATACTTTTGATTTATGGCTTTTTTTTTTTTGAGTTCTGGTTTCTAAGACCTTGTAGGAGAATGGAGAACAGGAGAAAGAAGTACAGGAGAAAATCAGAGAGAAATTTTACTTGTGAGACTGCTTCTGAGGCCTTCACTCTGTAGTATCATTTCCTAAATCTCAACAGCAGACAAGAGCATAAAAGTTCAATGTGGTTAGTGCCTTTGCTAATTTTGCATTTAAGTCTACATGCATTGTTAAGCACATACTTACTAAATGCATGTCAAATAATAAAAAAAAAATCATAAAGTGGGGGGACTATAGGACTGCACACAGTTCTTGAAGACATGATTTCTAACATATGACTCATAGTAAAATCCTGAATGGTAAAAATGCTTTTATGGCACCATTATTACTGCTATGGTTTTGGATAGAAAATGTACCTTAAAATTTCATGGGTCAAAGGCTTGGTCCTCAAAACATCATTTGCAGAAGTGGGACTTTTGGGATATGATTGGATCATGAAGGCATTGACCTCATCAATGGATTAATCTATCTGTGAGGTCATGACTGATGGTATGGTAATATTGGGAGGTAGTGGAAACTATAGGAGATATTAGAGGAAGTAACAGGTCATCGTACGCATGACCTGGAAGGATGCATCTTGTCCCTCTTGGCCTTTCTTTGTCACTCTCTTTCTGATTTCCTGCCACCATGAAGTGATCATTCTCCTTCGCCACGCTCTACCACACCCTAATGCTCAGCCTTGCCTCAGACCCAAAGCAATAGACTCATGCATTCCTGACATGAGGTTCAGTGCCATCACGGTCCCAAAGAATGGGACCAATCAGTCAGGGACTGAAACTTCTGAAACCATGAGGCAAAATAAATCTCTCCCTCTTTAAGTTACTTTTCTCAGTATTTTATCACAGCAAAGAAAACTAACACAATCATGAACAATAATAGCAAATTATCTCATCTTTAGCTTTGCTTTGGGTTGATTGTTTTACTGATACATTTTATAGTTGGTTCAATTTTAAAATATTTGGAATGTTACTCTTAAATTATTTCATTGTTCTGTTTATGTGTTTGTTTGTTTGTCTGGGCTGTCCTAGGGATGGAACCCAGGGTCTCACATATGCTAGGCAAGCACTCTACCACAGAGCTAGATCCCCAATTCCTTCTCTGTTTTATTTGAAGTTTGATGCTGGTATGTTCCTGAGCAATATTAAGATGATTAATTTCACTAGGAAATATCATCATCTATGCCTCTAAAAATAATGATAGTTCTTATTGAACAATTTCCTACTGGTACTCTAGTTAAGCCCTTTGCTAATGTATAATTCTCAAAACTCTACCTTATAAGGTAGCTTTAAATTTATAGTTGTGAACTATAAATTCCTGGTCTAAGGTCCCACAGCAAATAATATATAAAACATATCAATTCTTTCCTAAGTCTTTGCCTCTGAGACCCTTATCTTTTAAATTCTAAAACATTTTGAGTTAATGTGCAATTGCTTAAAAAGTTTATTCCATTTTGCTAGTATGCACATAAATGTCACTGAATCTATATGTCCTAAAACAAGTGAAATTTGACCTCAAAATCTGATTGAAAATGAAGATTTTACAATCTCTTGTACACTGAGATACAAGACTCTGGAGCCTTTTTTGTTTTAATGTGAGAAAAAAGCTGATGGCCACTTTTCCAGAGAACTAGGATCTCACTAAAATATCTTGCTAAATACTTAACTGGCTTTCTGAAAATATTTTCTGCTTTCTGAAAAGATGGTTAGAGAAGGCTGATATCCTGACCATTTTGACAATGTACCAAAACAGATATATTAATGTGATCAATATTCTAATTCCTCCAAGGATAGGATTGTCAAATTTAGCAAGCAAATACATACAGGATGCATCCTGAATTTTAATTTCTGATTAAAAAGTGGATTTTTTTAGTACAGTATGTCCTATTTTATATTTGAGACACACAGAAGTATTCCTTGTTGATTTGAAATTTGATTTAAAGTTAGTGTCCTGTATTTTATCTAACAAACCTATTCAGGTAGGATTACTGTTTGCGTGATGAGGAAGAAAAAAGAACCTAAATGAAGATTAGCAGACACTTTCTGAAAACTGCCTTGGGAAGGTGTATTTTTAAACAAACATGACAGTCTTCCAAATTCTTAGGTGAAATCCTGCTGATTCTACTTCGGGAGGGGGCAGAAGGAAGATCCCATCTCACAGGCTTATTGCAAACAAATTCTTGATGAATGGTTATTGGCCAAAGGCGGTACAAGAGAGGTTGGGAGAAGGCCAAATGGAATCTTAATGAATCCTTAAGTGAAGAAGTGGTTAGAGGGAAGCAATTGGCAAAGTGTTCTTCTGATCCACGTAGCAAGGTGAAACTGAAACATCTTTTTTCTAAGCCTCTTGTTGTTGGTGTTTACAACAGTACAATCTTGTTGTTTTTAAGAAGAGCTACCTTAGTTAACTTATTTTTGTGTAGATTCTCTACAGTTTCATGCTTCCTGGAATCTTTCAAATGTATAATTCACATGTATGTGTAGGTTTTGTTCTCCATGGGCTAGTATTAATACTAAAAATAAAATTGAATTTGTAATGGTAATGGTTTAGACTCACATCATGCACATCAAAGTAAGTTTAATGACTTTAGCTAAAATCAGACTGTTTTTCTCTTAACTCCCCAGCCCAAACTGCAAAGAGTAAATTCAATACACCTTTAAAGATTCATACTGTGACAAAGAATACGGCATATTTCTTCTATCTTTATAAAAATAGATTTAACTTTAGCATATACTAAAAATACAAAAATTCTGAAAGTGCTGAATTAAGAAAGGAAGGGTGCTTATAACCATAACTGAATACTTCTTCCCCAAATAAAAGGAAATCAAACTGAAAGCAAATGTAATACACAAATTTTAGTTTGAAAAAGAAAATGAGCTTCATTTGAATGTTACCTGGCCACTGCTCAATAATGCAGACATTTCAGTTGTTCCATCTGGATGGTGAAGCAAACATTTACTGAGGTCACTGGAGTGGGTGGCATGTAATGGATATTCTACTCTGCTCATTTGATATTCTGCTGCAAACTGGTGGAGGTAATTAAGAGGAAAACTACATCAAAATGTTCTCGATGAAATTCCTGATAGCATAATGTGTGTGTGAGTGTGTATATGTATACATGTACATACATAATATATACTATATCTATAATATATGTAGTTACATATTTATATGTATGTAATATGTATAAATGCAATACACTGAAAATTTCACATTTAGAAAAAAACGGGTAAGGTTTGAAACTGCATCACTGAGATTACCTGTTTTTGCTACATCACACAGCTTTGCCCTAAGGTCTACTCTTTCTGATTCTTCAGGTAGAGGGTGGCCATTTTCGACCCTGTTACCTGATACTTCAATGAGTCCCCAGCATGTTGTTCAATTTAGTAGGAGCTCTGTGTTGAATGAATGAATACATGAATTATTATTAATTAAATAACTAATATGCCGCCTGGCTCCTTTACCAAGACTGACAGCCTTTTCCAGACTAACTCAGAGTCGGTTAAAAAAGCAACTAAATACATGGCAAGCACTCCTGCATGAATAATCCAGGATCCTTGTGAAATATCTTCCCACTATGTACAAACTTGAACCACAACGGTTTCCAGAGAAATTCATTAGCAATGGATTTCTGTAGTTACCTACCTCTGATTCCATATGAAGAGATAAAAGATAGACAAATGAAAAATTCTGCTATATTTGGGAGGTCACTTTTTTTTTCTAAAGAATAGCTTAGAGGCCTGTTGAATACTTAATCATTAAAATGTGCACATATTTATATTTAAGGATCCCAGTTAAGACCAACAACTAAGGTCAGATCTCATGTTTTTTCTTACACTATATGTAGTATTTGACAAATTTGTTATTCTCCTATTCTTGAATCACTATTTTTTAGATTGTCTTCTGGGATTTCAAATTTTCCTAGTTTATTTTCGACATCATTAACTATTCTTCCTCCATCTCCTTTGCTGATTATATTCTTTCTTCCCAGAATCTGAATACTGGAATACTCTGACTCAATATTTGGAAATCTTTGAGCCTCTGATGACTTTACTTGGTTAGAGGTTAACAAACTTCCACAGTTTTCAACACCTATGTTTCTCAGTAATGCTCTTCAAAGCACTTCAAGGCCAAAGAAGTGTCTGATGGTTCTATTTATTAAGAAATTAGGCCCAGGGCTGGGGTTGTGGCTCAGCGGTAGAGCGCTCACCTAGTACGTGTGCGGCCGGGGTTCAAACCTCAGCACCACGTAAAAAAAAAAAAAAAAAAAAAAAAAAAAAAACGCATTGTGTACAACTAAAGGCAAATAAATAAATATTAAAAAAAAAAAAAAAAAGAAATTAGGCCCAAATGATTTCCTAAGTATTTATGTTAACTAGAGCTGAATCCCTAGAACCTATGAATATGCTGCTTTGATGTAAGAGACATTTTATAGGTAGGAGTAATTTAAGAATCTTGAAAGAAGGAGATCATCCTAGATTAGTGGATAAAACACCATCATCACAGGGGTCTGTAGGACAGAAGGTAATGTGGTGACAGAAACACAGAGATTTGGAGATGATACTCTGCTGATTTGGAAGATGGAGGAAAGTTCCATGAGCCAAGGAATGAAAAGATATAGTCCTAGAAGCTGGAAGAGGTAGGGAAGTGGATTCTACCCTAAAGCCTCCAAGGGGAGTATGGCCATGTCAATATCGTGGTATTGCATGGTGAAACCACCTGGCACTTCTGACCTCCAGAAATGTGTGGGAATCATTTGATGTTATTTTATGTCACCAAACTTGTGACAAATTGTTATAGAAGCCATAGGGTACTAATACTTATCCTAATACCATCATGGCCATATTTCAAAAATACAAAATTTCAGTAAGATGCTCAGCAATTCAGCGACACCCTGTCTCTGAACTTACAAAAAATTAAGCACTGGGGCTGTAGCTCAGTGGTAAAGTGCCCTGAGTTCAATCCCCCATGCCCCCAAAAATTTTTTAAAGGAAAAATTGTACAGAGTTAGTTAGATTTCCATTGTAAAGAGAAGTAGCTGGAATAATCAATTTTAAAGATAAAAGGTTTATTTTAGCTCACAGGTTTAGAGGTTCAGATCCATGATCTATTGGCCCTATTTCTTTGGGCTCATGACGAGACAGCACATCATGATGTGTGGTTGAGCAATACTGTTCACAGCATGGCCAGGAAGTTATATAGAGGAAGAAAAAGAGACCAGGAACTCACAACTCCCTTTGAGGTCATGTCACCAATGTCCTGAAGACCTCTCATGAGGCCCCACCTCTTAAAGATTCCACCAGTTCCAAATAGTGCCACAGTGAGGACCAAGCCTTTAACGCATGGGTCTTAGAGAAACATTGAAGATCCAAACTGTAGGAAATACTATATGTACTTTTTTGCTTACAAAATTCATGCATCTTTTGAGCTCTCCATAATTTCTTGCTATCCAAAATTTCACTGGAGATCGCCAATCTCACTTCCTGTACCCCCCACCCCCACCCCCGGTTTTCATACAGCATTTTATTTTTTTTTTAATTGTGGTTCACAAAACTATGATGACGTAATACCATTCAAACAAATGTGTTTCGATCTAATATTTAAACAGTATGCTACCTAGAGCTAGCAGTTCACATGCTCAATCACAGGTATCCATTTCCAGAATTTTTCCCTAAAAAATTCAATATATCCTGTAGTGCCGCTGGCACATTTTTTGGTATCAGAATCTGGTCCCTTGTAAATATCGTGTCTACGTTGATTTGCAATTGTTTTTGTTTCCATTAGTCATCACTCCCTAAGTCCCCCAGCTTGTGTCTCTTACAGCCTACTTACCCTCTCAACTTGAATACCCAAAAGCCTCTCAAATTCAATATTTCCATGACAGAATTTCTGTCACTTTCAAAATGATCCTTTCTCTGCTTGGATTCTCTTGTCCCCAAACCATCCCTCTTTCTCAGGTCCCAACAGGGATTTTGCACATCAGCCAATGGCATTATCATTCTCCAGTTACCTCTAGTTCAGAAATAGAATCTTCTACACCGTCTGTCTCTCTTTCTCTCACCTCCTCTATCCAATCCATCAGGAAATTCCGTGAATGATTCCGAGAGCAGCATAAGCCCAGGTGCCTCTCTCCTGGATCTTTCCTACTACCTCTTCTCCAGCCCAGGGACGCTATTCGTGTCCAGAGTGGGCATTGTCCATCAGATCCAGAAGCTCTCTGGCTTAAATAATACCATATAGACTAAACACAAAGCACTAGCTGTATCCTAGAATTTCAGTTTTCAACCAGAGGCAATTTTGTGTCCCAGGGGACATTTGCCAAAGTCTGGAGAGTTTTAGTTGTCACATGGGGAGGAAATGCTATTGTCATCTGGGCGGAAGCCAGCAATGCTGCTAAATACCCTACAGGGCACAGGACAGTCTGTCACTGCAGAGAATTATTCTGCCCAAATATTGACCATGCCAACCCAGTGCGGTGGTGCACGCCTGTAATCCCAGCAGCTCTGGAGGCTGAGGCACAAGGATCCTGGGTTCAAAACCAGATTCAGAAAAATCGAAGCACTAAGCAACTCAGTGAGTTCCTGTCTCTAAATAAAATACAGAATAGGGCTGGGGATGTGGCTCTGTGGTAGAGTGCCCTGGAGTTCAATCCATGGTACTCTCCCTGCCCCCCCCCCAATATATTGACCATGCCAAGGCTGAGAACCCCTCCCTGGGTTTTGGCAATAGGCTCATGTAATGCAGTTGTCCAGAACTCAACCCTGAGTTTTTACCACTGCTGTTCTTTGGCCTGACTGATTCCTGTTTCTCCAATACATCCAGCACAGGGCATGTTGCCTTTTCTTTTCCTTATCTGGAAGCTTCTCATCCTATATACATCTCTTGTTTTGTTCGCCCTGCTCCAATGCTACCTCCTCCGAAATGCCATTTCTGATCTCCTCATCTAGAAAAAGTAGGCACATGGAGCTTCCTTCAGAAGTCTATTTACAGAAGGATACTGGGAAATTCTACAGTAAACTCAGACCAAAGACACAGAGAGATGAAGGCCAATAAGCATGGCCCTTTGGCCAAGGCTCTGAAGAATCTAAAGGTATTCTGCAAGCAACAGGGGTCTTACCTGCTTGAGCTGCCATACAGACTGGGGGCATTAGCCAGCAAACATTTATTTCTCAGTGTTCTAGAAACTAGAAGTCCAAGATCAAGGTGCTGGTAGATTGGACTCTTGATGAGGGCTTTCTTCCTCTTTGAGGGAGTGGGGATTTGATCTTCAATATAGATATTTATTTTTGTTTTGTTTTGTTTTTTTGGTACCAGGGATTGAACTCAGGGGCACTCGACCACTGGCCACATCCCCAGCCCTTTTTTGTATTTTATTAGAGACCAGGTCTTACTGAGTTGCTAAGTGCCTGGCCATTGCTGAGGCTGGCTTTGAACTCGTGATCCTCCTGCCTCAACCTCCCAAGTGCTGGGATTACAGGTGTGTGCCACCACGTCTGGCTTCAATATAGGAATTTGGAGAAACACAAACATTCATTATTACAGGATCTTTTATGTTTACCTTTAGGACATTGCATTGGACTTACAAATGTTTCAAGCTGTGTGTGTGTGTCTGTTTGTGTGTGTGTGTTAAATGGAGGGGCCTCTACAGGGTTATTATAGGATGAACATGAAAGCCAGGAGTAAAATTGTTTTTTAAATAAGAAACACACCACAGATATCTGTGTACTATCTATGCTGTTCTAGGATTTTATTGATAATGCCTTTGTTTCTTCTGAAGAAGGTACCACAAAAGTTTGATAAAGCCAATTGTATCACAGAAGTCCTTTATAGTGCTCCAAGACAACAATGTTATGCTCTTTTCAATGTTCACCTACACCCGCCCGCCGTGTGGAATATTTTCTTTGATTTATAAACTTTAGTTCTTTACAAAAATTATGTATAATAAAATTAGTATTGAAAAACATACAGCATTTGAAACTACTTTAAATGTAGTTCCCAGTATCAGGTAAACACCCTATAGTGCACAGGACAGCCTCCCACTACAGAGAATTATTCTGCCCAAATATTGACCATGCCAGCCCAGAGCAGTGACACATGCCTGTAATCCCAGCAGCTCTGGAGGCTGAGGCAGTAGGATCGCAAGTTCAAAACCAGCTTCAGCAAAAGTGAATCCTTCAGCATTTGAATCCTGATCCTCCTAGTTATCAGCTCTGGGACTGTGGTCTAGATATTTACTCTCCTTGCACCTCAGTTTACTGATCCATAAAATGGGAATAATAATTGTATATACCTCATACTCCTGTAGTTAAGAACAAATAAGTTGACAGAAGTAAAAACAGCTCAGAGAGAGAGAAAGAGAAAGGGAGAAAGATCTCAATTGCTCTAGGATGACCATCTATTTAGGTTGCTTGACACCATCCTGGTGTCAGGGGTCTATAGTGCTCTGCTCTGCTAGGACTGTCATAAAAATACTACAGAATGGGGGGGGGGCGGGTTAAACAATAAGCTCATATAGAGTCATCCTAGAACAGCTGAGATTTGCTTTCCAGTTTATTTAAGAGGGCTTTTTCTCATTTCCCCAAATGAAATAAAGATGAATTATTTTTATAAACTACGTGGCACCCTAGCTATAACTATCATATGTCTTTCTTTTCCCATCCCTCCTCATCAAAGCTCCAGGATAAATCTCAATGAAGGAAGGGAGGAAGGAAGGAAGGAAGGAAGGAAGGAAAAGAAGGAAGGAAGGAAGGAAGGAAGGAAGAAAGGAAGTGGGGAAGAAAAGAAAAGGAAAGAAAGAAAAAATAGCACAAAATCAATCCAAGCAAGCAATCACATTTTGAGTTTTCCCATGTACCTGGTCCTGGACTAGAGAACAAGGAATCTGAAATAAAGCCTTGCAGTGTAGAAAGAAGGACTATTGAGCCCCACATAGTTAAGTACTGAGCATTCTAGGAAAAAAGAGAACTCTGGGCTGATAAAGAAAGGACATGCTCCCTTATAGTTAGGACTGGCAAGATACAGAGAAAAGTTGAGTGATTTCAGAGCAACAACCCCCATCCACTTCCCTTCAGGGGAAATTTTGAAAAAAAATAATGTGATAATTGATTAATTGATTTACTTGGCAAGAAGATATGAGGGTTCCCTTCTTTTCATTTTATAAGGCTATCCACTTTTCTGATAAAAACGGAGGAATGTCCAGGAGAAAATGGCATGATAACATATTGGGTAAAAATAAGTCCTTTGTAAGAGAGCTCTTTTAATTTTGCTACAGAAGGGTAAGATTGTTGAGAACTGAATTTATTTCAAATGTCAGCCTTGGCAAAGTGTGGTAATGTGTACCTTCATTCAATTAGTAATTATTGTTTACATTTGCACATTACACCACTAATGATGTGTCCTTATTACTAAACTGAAATTCCTCTGTGACATGCTGTGGAATTTGAACTCTATGATAAAGGAATAAAATATTAAAAATAAAATTCTATTTATCAGGATACTCCCTGGTCTGTGAATCATACCTTACTGGAGGATGGGAATCATTTGATGTAGTGCAAAATTGGGTACCAGAATATCCTAGAGATATCAGATTGGGTTCTGTTCACTTGTGAGGCTGTGGTTGTTTTCTCTAAGTCCCTGTATTGATTTGGGAATTGTTTGTTTGTAAGATGTAAAGAAGGGGTCTACGGATTCCTCTATTAACCCCTATGTCTTTTTTCTTCTGCAACATCGTGGGCCTGAGATAATCCAAGATAAACATTATTTTTTATTTAATTAAAAAGCACAGATAGCCTCAACCAACAAATTCTCCTTTTCAGAATTTATCAATAGACTTGTTTGTTTCAAAAATTGGAGAATGCTTCCCTAGGGAAAAGATAAAGTGAGTCACGTCATAATGGGAATCCATCTTGTTCCTACGTGGTAAGATGCCTGGTTACTTTAGTGGGCAATGTCACTGACCAGGGGCTCTGAGTCTTAGAAGATCTATCAAAAAGGAAGACTGAAATACCAATAATATGCAGATAAGATTTAATAGTGGACTTGAAGTTTACTTTTTACTCCTGATTTTTATGCTTTCTAAGAAATTTGTACCCCATTATTTGATTCCCCCACCATAAAACTATGAAAAAATTGAAGAAGAGGTGGAACAGTTGCTTTTTAAATTTTTTTAGTTAAGTTCTCCTATGGGATACACTTTAGAAATTCATTTTTTCTTTCTTTTCTTTTCTTTTTTCTTTTTTTTTTTTTTTTTTTTCCAGAATGTATATTTTGAAGGAAGTCTGACACTCGGGCCTTATTTGCCCGACCCCTCTGTAGATTCTATATCCTATATATGGTTGGGGTAACTCTGCCAAAGCCTTTCCTTCCGCCGTCTGCTAACCTAATCAAACATTTGCTCTCCTAAAACAAAGATGGAGCCAGGAAAGTTTTTCTTGTATTTCAATTGCCACTTGAAACTGAAGACTCGGTCTCTTCTGGATCATTTGAATACCTCATTTATGGTTGGCATTTACTTGAATTCATAGGTCGTGAATGCTTTAAAAATTATACGGAGTCCTTATATAGAGCAGGGGTTTCAGTTTCTGAAAACGGAGGCTGCAAATGTGCTCAACACAGTTCATGGTATATGCCAAATCCAGTTTATAATGGGCCAGGTTGGCACCATTTATGTATGGCATGGGTA
This sequence comes from Tamias sibiricus, assembly GCA_025594165.1. NCBI lineage: Eukaryota > Metazoa > Chordata > Mammalia > Rodentia > Sciuridae > Tamias > Tamias sibiricus. Next base: position 19,430,087 of record CM046670.1, read on the forward strand.
CAAAATGCTCCTGACGCCCCCCATCAAGGATACAATTGTTTCTAAGTTTCAGAGTTGAATGCTTCATTAAATGCTGGAGCATGTGACATAATGGGGTTCCGAATTGCTAACTTAATATTTAGAGACCAAAATTCAGAGACAAACACCTTGATGCCCCCCTTGGGTCTCCACAAATAGCCACATTTGCTAATCTTTTCCCCAGAGGTCTCAGTAGACGGAGAAGAATGCAAAGTTTTAATTTGTTAATCACCCGGTTGGAGAGGGGCTGTGGGGGAGATGCTAATCGTCTGCAGACATCTGTAATGACCCTTGGACAAAACCGAGGAAAACTAAATCAAAGCTTTGACAAGGGCAAGAGAGCGGAAACAGAAGCCCTAATTGTGGCCATGTGACGTGCACTTTCCCCCTTTGTATCTTTTGTCGCTGTACTGCACAATACTTTATAAAGTAACTTTTAAGGACAGAACCAAAAATGACTTTTTTTTTTTTTTTTCATCTTTGGGGATAAATGGTCAGTCCTGATCTGTGAAATATGCGAAGAAGGACCGACATTATGGTGCAAATGTAGCACACAAAGGGGTTTGGGGAGAGCTTTTGCCAGTTAAATTTGGCTAACCTGCAGAAAGCCTATTGTCAGGCCAGCCATGGTTCACTGAGCTCTCTTCCCTCTTTATGGTGAAGTGAACCTGAAAACAATGACAAAGGAATATGCACTGAGTCACATATTCTAAGAAATAGACTGTACTCTCCTCTAATCGAAATAACGGCACTTTAATTCTTGGATTTTCCACATTTTCATTGGAAAAGCTCTATTTGCTTTCTGTGACTCTATATCAGTTCATGCAGTTCTGCCAAGGGGGGAAGTTTTGCAGGACCCTACCAGTGTAGCACTTGAGCTATTAAGATGGACAGAACAGGAGAAAGGTAAGTCTGCTTCCTTGCAGTATTTTAAGCGTCTGTTTCTATGCTGGCAAAAAGTTGAAAGTTTTTTGGTTGAGAGAAGTTTTGTTTCATACCCATCCTGTGTCCAATACATGACTCTTGTTGCTGTTTTTAACGGTTGAAGTACAGGAGAGAGAAAGAGAAAAAGAAAATTTGATGGCACTCCATTTATAAAACAAAGTAAGAAGCCATGGGTTTTTGCGCTTAAATATAGACACACACTGGCAGGATTGTCAGAGGGGAGGGTTGTAGTCTCAAAATGGAAAACACTGAGAAAAAAGGTTCATGATTTCCTAGCTTCAGAAGTTATGTTTTTGGATTTTGTAAAGTGAACTTTTTTCTAGAGGATGAAACTGTTATGTAATTTGATAATGAAAAATATAAGCAGGATCTAAAAATCACACAAAGCTGCCAATTATGTGACTATTTTCTCATTCTTCACTGTTGCATTTTCTTGTTGGAATTCAAATAACCTTTAAAAATGGACATTTTAAAGAGTTTAACTTTAGACTGGCCTTAAATGCAGTCAAACTTCAGGCATCTTGAATTTTTTTTTTTTTTTTTTTTTGTCAGTAAAAGTTGCTAAGTCAACTCAGGGTGGCTGACTGGCATTTAAGGTGCCCAGTGAATTGCCCTTTGCAGAGGCACGTCCTTGAGAGAGGATCTAATGGAGTCATGAATCTTTTTACTTTTCTCTCCCTACAGCAAGTTCTCGGGTTTCAGAGTTCCAGGCACTCTGGTATTGAGTTTTTCTTGCTAGAGTAAAGGCAACCAACTTTGTGGAGAGCCGTTTCTAAAAGCGCCCAGTCAATACTTCATTGCTACTCCCCGCGTGGTGTTGACAGCTCCTCACACTGTCCCTGACTGTTTCTCAACCTCAGTTTTCTCTGCAGGCATCTCTCCACACAGTTCCTGATTTAGTAGTCTTTTGCCATCTCCAGGAAATGCAAAATCTCATTGATTTCTCCTGCTCTCTCTGTTTCCTACCTTCTCACAGAGCAGTAAATGGAGTGCTTAGCTGCAGAAAGTTCATGTTCACCTTTAGAGCAGTTCCAAACCCCCATTCCTTTGGAGGAACAAAATATAGGAACAGTGTCTATAAGTCTCTCAAAGGCTGCTCAGAGTATTTCTATATTAGAAAAGAAAGCCTTTTAAAAAAAAAGAACACATTTCTTAAAAATAAGTAAAACTGTCAAGATTCTAATTTTATAGCAGGTTATAGTGCTTTCCTGGGTGTGTGTGCATAGGGAAAATCGATACAGAACTAGGAAATAGTTATGAGGACAGCATCCCAAAGAAGTGAGGTACCCATGTGACCAGCCTCATCCATTTTTGAGGGTGAAGAATCCAAACGCAAGATCAGTATTGCTATTTTGATCTGAGAAGAGTAGAACATGGCATTAAGTCCCATTTTCTAATGTCTCCTTAGAAAGAAGTAGATTTATGTTGAACAATAAAAGGCCTGATAACTTGCTGATGTCATGCTTTGAACTCATGGGATTTGCCATCCAATGGCGCTTCAACACCTTTCAAATACAGACCATAAAAGTAAATAATGCACATAATATAATTGTTTGGGAAGGACTGACCCAGGATTGATTGAAGGACTGCTTATATTCACAAATGGATAAGAAATATGTATTTGTAATGAATTTGATGTGAATGTATATCAGTTTTATTAAGATTGGAGAATTCTCTGGTACTTGAATACGAATGGGCAACTAGAAGGGAAAGTTCACAAAAATAGCTTGTGATTTCTTTGTGGAATTTAAATTCTAAGGATTGGGGGGGGCATTTTTAGGAGCTCTTCTGTTGATTATTTATGTGGAAGTCTGAGATTCTCAGTTTTCTGATAAGAAAAATTCATTTAAAATAGCATCTGAGCTAAAAATATTGGAAAAAATTGTTGTCTGTAGCTTTTATCTTTTTCAGGGTTCCCAACCATATCTGATCGTGATATGAAGTGAAATTTCCAAACATTTTTATAAACAGAATGTGAGGAACGATTTGTAAACTCTAAAGTATATTATTTCCATAAACATCAATTACTCTAAAACAATTAACAGATTTCTTAAATGGTAGAAACTTCATTCATATTTCTTTTCCTACATGTGTACACAATGTCTTATAAGTTTCATAAGTTAATATGTGGGGCTTATTTGAATCCAGGGAGGATGGAGTCGAGAAAGGAAGTAGTTACAAGGCTGCTAATTTTACATTTCTATTAGCACATTAGTTTCAAATGAAAAAAAGTTTTAAAAAATTAGCGGAAATAAAAGTTACATGAAGACTGCTGAGTCTCCCATGGCTCCTGAGAACCCATGTGGACTCCCTCCTGGCCCCAGGATTTCTGATGATATAATATTTTGCAGTTTGGGTGACTTTATTTCTTTAACTCTATTTTCAGAATACTTAATCTCTAAAATATTCTCCCATTTATAAACAACCCCTACTAGAATATCAAATTCATGTTTCAGTTTTTTTTTTTTTTACCTTTTTTTTTCCCCTCAGTTACATTGGAACTTAAAATGGGAAGGAAGGAATATGATTTAATTAATACTTCATGGGTGCATATGCATGGATATACAATACATATGTGTGGATATACATAATATTTTCTACAAGTCATTATATATAACTGCTCTCTAATATGTCTATATGTGTAAAATTGCATAAATTCACTGACATTAGTGAATTTGAAGATTCCTGTACAAATCTCTAAGGTTTTAGTATTGATTAAACACAAAGTAAATGATCCAGACCAGATCACTGTTCAATTTATTTGTCAGAAAATGAATGGACCCACTTATGTTCAATTATCACCATTGAGATTTAATTAAGCTGGAATAATAAGAATAAATCTTTTGTTTTGATACTTACATATACTTCCTCATGAATTTCATTCACTAGTCTACTTTTACAAAAAATATAGCTGAATCTTTGTTACTATCAGTTTAGGTTTATATGTTTTACACATCTTGAAAATATATGTAAAATATTGATCTTAGTTAATTTTAATCCATAGATGGATCATATGTCTGGATTGGTATCTGCTATGAAGATGAAAGCCTTGTTTGGCTCACCTCCTCAAAACTGTATATTCAGCATGAAATTTTTGTCATTTATAATCTCATTAATATGCTCTGATTATAAATATTATTAAATTGCTTTAGTTGATGGTGGAGTAAGATTAAGACTATTCTTAGCTATGATTTGTCTCTAATTCAATTTGTTATTGATTTGACAACATTGCAAAAGCCATATAGTTTCTATTTCTGCTTTTTAATATTCACTGGAGTAAAACATCATCACTGAAAAATATTCAAGGGACCCCGTCTGTCTCTACCTACCACATACCTAAGTGTATATAACTCTGTAGCCATGCCTTTCAATAAATTAAATGCAAAGCCAAGAGCACTTATCCTAGAACAGGGAATAATGTGGTTAAAATTAACTGAAAAGTAATTTTTACTTCATGGAACCTGGCTTTCCTTACTTTTAACTTTCATATGTATTTTGTCTTTCAAAGAAGGCTTACTCTATGTACTATTTAAATGGTCTAATTCATCTTCTTTTAAGCTATTGTTCATTTATTTTATTCAATTTATTTTTATAATTATTTTATAATTAAAACTATCCTCGCTCTGTGTGAGAATGTTATAACTTGAGTCAAGCAAACACTAACTCAAAGAACAACATTAACTTTGGACTGAAACTAATCATAGAACATTATAATCTTGAAGCATGCTTCCTAAGGAGGCTATTACAGAATGAATAAGTTGATTATGATGGAAATCTTTTTTTCTCCTAGTGTCATTCTGGTCCTCGCTTGCACACACTGCAATAGAACTCTCTGGCACTCATGTTATTCAATATTTGCTGGTGTAACAATTCACAATTGAAGGCTCAACAGTGATAGTAACATTTAAATGAAATTGTTCTACATAATTTCATGATATATGAAACAGATTAAAATAATTGAATTGCTTTAATATATCCCATTAGTGTTTGAGATATCTTGATCCACATTTTCTTTTTAAGCTACATAAAGGGTAGTTTTCCACAAAGCAGCATGAAGTAGTGGGTGGATGGAGGGGTTTGAGGTGCTGAGAGAGAGGATGTTGGGGACAAAGATCATAAGTTGAAGTGGAATTTAGGGCAAAGAAAAGCAGCGAGTGTCTATGCATTTTACATGAATCTGTGGGTTTGAATTCAGAGAAACCTTATGTGCAAAACTTTGATTTTATTTTTAACTATGGATCAAAACCTTAAAAATCAAATTTAGGAAAAATGGATATTTGTTTTTCTTCATACTTTCTATGCTTGGGAAACGAAAATTTCAAGGAAAAGATAGGCAAACTCTTCCTGAATCACACTCTCTGAGATGAATTGACAATCCCTGCGGTATTGGCTAGTGTACCCCGCATCTAAGCAGTGCTTAGAGTTGGACCATCTGTGTTCACTTGAAAAGGAGTCCAGGGTGGTATCTTGTCTTATCTTTTATGTAACACTATTACAATTGAGTACTTGTTGCTACTGTAATTTATATTTATAATCAAACCACTGCACTAATATTAGGGTGCTATTAATTGTATGGCAACAAAAGGAGGCTGAGCATAAAAGGAAGTTGAGAAACATGTGAATTGTGAGTCTTGTTTAATGTGGGGAGAAATGAAGATACATGACAGGGTTCTATTCTGTGCACAAGAATATTCTGTCCTAAGAGTGCAAGGACTGTTATAGACCTTGTCCATTTTACACCACCAAGGAGTCCGTAATGAGAGAGTTAGCCAAATCTGTCCTAATCTGAACTTCACAGGCTAGTAACACGCTCCCAATCACCATCAATACCCCCAATAGCCCCCCTCTGAAATCATTATTCATAAACATACCCAGTTCTCTTCCAAAGACATTTCTATTTCTAATTCTATTCATTATCCACGTAGCAAAATGCAATATTATTTTCAAAACAAGCCTCAGTATAGTAGAAATTGACGAGACACAGGATTCTCCCAAGTGAATATAGTTGGGGCATTAAAATGATTTCTTAATATGAGAAACAAACAGGAAAAATGAAGTCAGTTAGGTGGACTCAATTTAGGTGGAGAAAACTTTGACCGTGAACTTGGCTGTATAAGATGATCCAGCATTTTGACCTCCATAGGTGATTTGTTCAGAAGGCTTTCCATCTCCCAGTGCTCTTTCTTAGCAATATTCCAATGGGTTCTTCATTCCATTCCTTGGACAACAGCACATTTCCATCAAACTTTGGAACATTTAATTCCTGACTGCTACTGCAACAGGGTTTTCTTTTAAATAAAATTAGATTTTTAAAAATCAGGTAAGAATGGCTCCATATGTGCAAGCTATATAGCAAATACAGTAATTTTCTCTAAGTCTGTGATATTGCCACTTACCTTCGCAGTCTTGATTCTCCTTCATAATGGTACTTGCTTAGGACTTAGAGCCACGGAAAATATAAAATACCTATGGGACATATTCCAGTACTGTACATTAAATTTGAGGATTTTACATGTGATAAAGTATGTCAGTGTTGCTTACAGGGAATTCCAGTGATACCTCAGCTTTCTTGGACTTATTATAAATCCTTTGTTGGAATTATTGTGGCTGGTTCAATAATTCAGATTAGCCCTCATGTTTATTAATGCACTACATCTGTGCAAACAACATGTCAAGCAGAGAGTTTATTGTAATTGCCTGAGCAAACAGAACCTGAAAGAAGCAATTTCCAGTTACAATGTGCTATGACAAGTAATGAGGTAATTGGCATTCTGTCCTGATTACTTCCACCTTCTTTTTCATCAGGTCTATATTGTGTGTGATAGATAGTTTTATAAGAAATGAAGGTGTTTGATAATATGGTTCGCTGCTGCTTAAGGTTAGTGATTAAAGACAATCATCATTTTCTCCCAGAGATCTTATTAGCTTTAACATTATTTATTCATATGTGTAAGGATGTGCCCAGGACCCCATCTCCTCTGTGCGCCACATGCTGCTAAAATATAAACGCGGCTGCCACCGAGTGCGTGAAGATCGTGTTCTAGGTTTCCAGGCGTGATGGGACACGGCGATGATCTGCCAATGAAATCTACGCACTAACTGCGTGGGTTAGACTAATGACTTCGCGCTTGCATCTGCATCCAACATTCACCTGCTTTGGAATAATAGAAGCAGCATGAAATTTAAGGGCGAGGCGGTAATTTGGTGCTGAATCCTCATTTTCACAAGTTTATAACTTTCTACACACATTACCCTCTGCCTGCAGCCCGAGTGAGCGACAAGATGGCATGCATGTCACTAGACCCATGGCTAATGACTTGGAAATTTTAGGAGTCTCAGACGTAGAAAAGGAAAGAAATTAGAAAATAGACAAAAGTTATTTGAGAAAGAAATAAAACAATTTCTCTTTTTATTTCAAACGAAGTTCTCCCCCTCAGCTTATATGTTCTGTTTGTAGCATTTTTCATTTATTTATTTATTTATTTATTTGGGTACTGGGGATTGAACTCAGGGGCGAAGTTGCTGAGGCTGGCTTTGAACTTGCGATCCTCCTACCTCAGCCTCCTGAGCTGCTGGAATTACAGGTGTGCACCACCTTGCCTGGCTATTTATTTTTTAAAAGCTGAATTTGATTGCGTTTGCTTTTTTTTTTTTGGGGGGGGGGGGAGACAGTACCCGGGATTGAACTCAGGGTCATTCAACCACATCCCCAGCCCTACTTTATATATATTTTTTTTATTTAGAGACAGTCTCACTGAGTTGCTTAGTGCCTTGCCATTGCTGAGGCTGGCTTTGAACTCATGATCCTTCTGCCTCAGTCTCCCAAGCTGCTTAGATTACATGCATGCACCACCGTGCCCAGCAGCATTTTTCATTCATGAAAAAAAAAAAAAAAAATAAAGTATAGTACCCTCAGAGAAAGAAAGTGGCTCATCAATGGCACACCCTTACTCTCTGTCACCTTATTTTAATACTGTCCTTAGATGCATATGTTGCCACCAAAGCTCTCCTCATATTCCAGATGGCAGCCTAGGTGCCCCTTTCTGTACACACTGATATAGGTCAATATTTGTGCTCGTGTCTATCTTTCCAGCTATAAATTACACAAGAGCAAGGATTTTGCTCCCTGGAAGGCAGTGTATTCTCTTGAGAGTAACCTCACTTTGGAGCTGTGCTGCTCCTGTTAGAATGCTAGCTCCACCACTCACAAGTGACATAAATTCAGACGAGCCACAAAACTTCTCCAAGGTGCTGTTGTCTTTCTTGAAAACTGGGTGTGATAATCATATGATCTTACTTCTCTCATGTGGTTGATAGGACAAAATACTAAGGTTCTTAAACACTGTCTGGCCCATGTAGCCACTCAATTAATATCTCACGAATGAATAAATGAATAAATGTGAATTTGACAAAGTCCATCTTCCAGTCCTCCCATCCTGGCATTGCCCCATTTTCCCTCATCTTAATAATTCAAGCAAAAATAAGCAGGGCATGACAATCTATGCATCAGTTCTTCATAGTTGGAATATACGGCTCTATAAGGTTGTTTATAACTGATAGGGAAAAAGTGGGAGAATAAGTATGCATAGAAAAAAATTTAGTAGGACATCTGTGAAGTTCATTTCCTCACACAGTTCCAGAAAGGCCTCCAAGCTCTCAGGAGGTGTGACTTAGAGCAGCAGTAGAGAGAGCAGAGATAGTATTCAGGAGCTCATGGCCCACAATCAACAAGGTTATATACTGCACTCCTGCATTCCAATCTTCCAGATGGGGAGGGAATCTCTGATCTATGCTGGGAACAAAGGTGCAACACCATGACTACTTTTTAGGAATGAATGAAGGCTTGTGTGAAAATTTTTATTCAAGTAGCCTCTATATCAGGAACTGAAGGCAATCCACATCTCACGGGAGGAGCCCCATAAGGTCACTCTTGCAGAAAATTCTACTAATTCATTTGCAGAGTTCAATACGAACGGAATCCAACAGATTTCGTTCATACCAATTTAATCACAATTATCCTTTTGCATACATTTTTATTTTTGCTAAAATGTGGATAACTTTTTTTTAAAGGGGGGTGGTGAGAATTTTTCACACTCTGCAAATAGAGATTCAGTATAATGAGCTGGAGGGACCACATGAAGGGCCTGTAATTCTGAGACCAATTTGTAAGGAAGAAAAGTCATCATTGCCAAGGGAAAAACATCACACCTAGACACAACACAGCCTCTTCACTACCTCATTTTCTTTTTCTTTTTTGGTATGTGGTACCAGGGATTGAACTCAGGGACACTCGACCACTGGGCCACATCTCCAGCCCTTTCTTGTATTTTATTAGAGACAGGGTCTCACTGAGTTGCTAAGAGCCTCACCATTGCTGAGGCTGGCTTTGAACTCACGATCCTCCTACCTTAGCCTCCCAAGTGCTGGGACTACAGGCGCGCACCACCAAGCCCGGCTACTAACTCATTTTCATCAAGGTTTTCTTATTCTTTTTTTTTTTTTCCTTGCATCAGTATTTTTGAAAGTTTATTATGTGCCAATCACAGTTCCTATTGATAGAAGCTACTTAAAAAGTAAGTGTTGAACGAACAGATAGATGGATGGATGATTAGGTGAGGGCTATCCACACTAGGATATTTTATTGTTTCTGAAGATACTGGGGAAAAAGCCTGAAGCTGCATCTAAGGGTAGCAGCCATCTCCTGTTAGAATGGCTTTATGTTACTGTCCACCTTCTCAGATGTAGAATAACAATAATCCCTTAATTCTCATATGGCAAGCCTATAAAAAAATAGTTTCATCATAATCGCAAGGGTGGTAGTTAAAAGTCAGCTTATTCCCTACCTCCCAACATGCACATGCACACTGTGAAGAGGAAACTTGATTGTGTGTTCCCAGGCTAGACAGAGAAATACCAATGCCCAGTGCTGACTCTGTCCTGATAAACTGAGGGGAGAACAGTCTCTGTGGAAGCAAGAACTCATGCTTCAGTCTTCAGAATCGTAGAGAACTGGTGAGGCATGAAATGGCAGGGCCAATGGAAAAGAAAAAACAAAAAAAAAAAAAAACTTTGCAAATGTAGATAGACATAATTAAAATTTGAACAAGTTGTATTAACTGAGTAAGGAGATGCTACTTCTATTTCTTCTAGATGTGCCCATGTTATGAACTTAACACTATGTGCATCCAGACAGAGAGAGAAAGAGAGAGAGAGAGAGAGAATAAATATAATTAGCTAATTAATTTAAAAACTGGAAAAGCCCAGAATGCAGTTGGAAAGATTTAGGTATTTACAGAGAGTGAGGCTGACCCTAGGTGGGAGCATTATCTAGTATTTATTCATCACTTATTTTGTATCAAAATGTTGCATTTGTGCTTGATTAAATGTTGATTTTCACATAATATCCTGAAGAAAAGTTGAGGCTAAGTTGATCACTCAGGTAGAAAAGGACTTTGTCCATTATTTAAAACATGCTACATTTTCACTTAGGAGGCTTGCTAAAAAGCCAGAGGAACAGCTAGACTAAAGGATGAGGAGGTAGAAAAACAGCATAGATCTGTCTCTGCAGAGGCTTTGCTTGCTTCAATCCTCTGTGGATCTGAGCAACTCTGAGCACGGTGTAGGGTACAGAGGTTAGCCATCAAGGGGCCTTGGCTAGAAAACAGCCATGGCTATGACTCAGTGGGGCTGAGTGCAGGGAGCTTCAAAGCTGAAATCCAATGATCCCCAAAGAAAGGAAGTGAATCAGAGGCCAGGAGCACAAAGGAAGATGACCTCACCCAGAAGTAGCTCCATAGCAAGTGAGGGCACAGATGTGACCTCACAGATCCCAAGACTGGTATTGATCAGAAAAAGGTCTGCAGCCTCAGGACTGAGCTGCCGTTGTAGCTCAGTGGGCTCCTAAGTACAGCAAAGAGGCTGAGAGGACTGCCATTGATTACAGGATGCGTGCCGCTTGGGCACACATCGCAAATTTGGTGGGATTTGAGTTAATTTCTGTGAAAAATGACAATTTCATAAAGGGATTGATTGTACTTCTACACACAGGAAAATTGAATGAAGGAAACTTAGAAGACTCAGGTGTCGTTTTAAAGGAGTACAGAATAAGAATAAATTTTATTAGTTCAGATTTTCATGTTCTTGATCCTGTTAAAGAATTAGTAAATGTATTGATATGAGCTAATTTCTCTAATTATTGGAATCATTAGTGAAACCATGAACTAAAATTGTATTTCCATCTTGGTGTTCTTTCATGAAAGCTATTAGTTGTCCCTGATTAAGTAAAGAGTAGTTTTAAATATATTTTAATTGCACATTGAGATCCAATAAATACTTTGGTAAAGTCTATAATCAAAATCTTTAAAAAAACAGATTAGCTTTGGTCATTAAAGTACAGAATTATATATGGTTGTGAAAAAGATATTACCTTGTTATACTTAAACATATCACTTCTTTTCTTCGGGGAGGGGGCGGTGCTACAGAGGATTTGACTCCACTGAGCCACATACCCAGCCCTATTTTGTATTTTATTTAGAGACAGGATATCACTGAGTTGCTTAGCACCTCACTCTTTCTGAGGCTGGCTTTGAACTGGCAAGCCTCCTGTCTCAACCTCCTAAACTGCTGGGATTACAGGCATGCGCTACCGCACCTGGCCGCCATATTACTTCCTTTTTGAGATCCCTGTAATATAAGTTTATTTGAAAAAGAATATAGAGGGAAAACTATATAGATAAATAATATGGAACTGACTTGCCAAGTTCAAAGAACTGCTTTTTTCATATTGTATACTTTTTCATTCATCCATTCAAATGTCTGTTAGTGTGTCAGGAAGTTTGCTACAGGACATTCAGAAGATGGTCTTATACTAGTCCTTGCAGAACTTGTGTTCTTTGTCATCCTCAAACCAGGTGCATTAAGTTAGGAAATCCTCACTTCTTGTCCAGAATTGCTGCAGCTTCCCAACAAAACTACCCCTCTCACCGCAGAAATAAGGAGTAGGACTGAGAGATGGCATGGCACTTTTAAAATCCGGGCAATGAGCATGTCTGAAAGAGACTGAGTAGTCTAGGGACATAGCAAAATCTGGAACATTCAGGGGACTGAACTATCAAGTATCATGTGGACTAACATAAGGAATTTAAACTGCATTTTGGACAGCATAAGACAACAGTTTTGAATGAGGAGTGGCATTATGTAATTTCATTTAGAAAGCTAATGTGGTGCATCTTTGACTATGTTAAGGTAGATTAACTTGTAAAGCATCAAACACACTTAGGTTATGACCAACATTTACTTATTTTCCTCAGCACTCTAAGTCTTTTGAGGTTAAGTATACTTCCCTTCACACTATTTCATTCCATTCTTATATTTTCTTATTGCATTCCTAGTTGTAGCACAAAGCATATCTTGGGTGGGCAACATGAAGAATGAAGATACCTACCTCCCATAAAGATCACTTACCTATGACTTAAATATTAAATGTAAATGGAAAATATTGTAAGAAGAAAGCATCAAGTGTTTTTGGATACCAAGGTGAAAAAAGTTCACAAATAAGGTACAAGAAACACTGGCTTAAAAGAAAAAAAAAAATACATTAAAATCAAGCAGATCTTGAGAGGGAAGTGGGGAGGGAAAAGAAAGTACTGGGACATGAGATTGATCAAGTTATGTTACATGCATACCTGAATATGGCATAAAGAATTCCACTATTATGCATAATTATAATGCACTAATAAAAACAAAAAGAAATTTGTCCAACAGAACCCTGTGAATAAAAGAGTAAAATGAAATCAAGAATGTCCATGTATCACAAGACTGCTGTAAAGCAAAAGAAAAGGCACAAGTTGGATATTAGTCACATACATAATCAAATCATATTCAGATTCCGTGAAGAACTTTCATGAACCCACATAAAAAATCCATAGCAAAATGGGCGAAAAAAATACTACACATTACACAGAGGAAGATAAATTAAGAAGTATATATAAAGACATTTTATCGCCATGTAGTCACTTCAATTAAATCTCCATTGCTATTTGCAACCACCATGTTGTCAAGATATAAAAGTAATTCTAACAATGCCAAAGGTTGGGAGGATATGGAAAAATGAGGAACTCTAAATCCTGCTGGTGGAATTGAAAATTGGCATAACCTTTGAGAACACACTTTGCCATTATCTACTTGATTTGGACTCAAGTGTCTTATGACCTACCGATTTCAATTCTGATAAAACTGCAACATGTAAAACAGCCGAGATGCAAGAATATATTTACAACAGCAACGTGAGAATAAATTTAACTAACTCACTAAATACATAAGCACAAAAATATTTATATAATCATATAAATAGCAGCAGAAAATGAATAAATTGAGCTACGTGCAACAAGTATTAATCTTAGATACATAAGGTCGAAAAAATTATCATGCTATAAGTTGTGCTTTACTTAAAAAGTAATATTTGAATATTATTTTATAAAATTAAGGAGGGATATAAACATTATTAGAGATATGCTCAGATATTACAAATCATAGATAAAAGCATTTTTTAAAAATAGGGATTATTCACCTTGATGGGAATGACAAGAGCCTGGGATTTGGCAGAAGATGATAGATAATATCAATGATATGAGTAGGGTCCATTCGAATGTATTAAAAACTCTTATTTAAAGATAGTAAGTCATTCTTCATTCAAGAGGTGTCATTATAATAAGTATAGGGACTTCTCTGATGGAGTCTTGCTGTTGGGGATAGAGATTAGGCCACGTGGGAATTGGAAACCAAGGAATATAGGGATCAGGGCATGGAAAATGACTAAGAGGAAACCTCAAAGGTTAGAGAGGCTTTAGCCAAACCAGGATAAAAAGATTTCTGTGAAGGTAAGCCAAGGTAAGAGCTCAGGGGAACCTGAGCAGAATGTGGTCTAAAAGGGAACCATTTAAGATTCAATTTCTGAAGTTGAGTGTTTATTATAGAAGTATTTGTTCCCTTATTATTCATAATAAATTACACATATTACACATATGCCACCTATTTCTTTTGCACATGTTAAATACTCTCCAATAAGGCATGTAAGGATAAATAATTGATATTTTAGAAAACAATCAATGAATGAGTGATGTTTAATATTAATAGCAAAAACAACATGCTAATTTTATCTCAAAGTGACCTGAGATAATGAGCATGGATATATTAGGTTGTACCTCTGTTACCAAAATAATGGATGAGAACAATTTAGAGGACAAAATGTTTATTTGGGGCTCACAGTTTTGGAGGTCTCAGTCCACAGATGGCCCAGTCCATTGCTCCAGGCCAAGGATGAGGCAGCACATCATGGGGGAAGGACCCAGTGAACGAAAGCTAATCAGCTCATGGGGGGGTCAGGAAGCACAGACAGAGAAGGGGGGAAGAGCCACAGGGATGATGCACCCTTCCAGGGCACACGCCCTAGTAAGCCCTGTCTTTCAGCCAAGCCCCACCTGCCTACAGTCATCACCCAATCAGTTCAGTCAACCAGGATGGACTGATTAGGTGATAGCTGTCACAGTCTCATCATTTTACCTCTAAATACTCCTGCATTTGTTAGAGTCCAATTTCGCTTTTCCCATGAACCACAAAGAGCCAGACAGTATGTAATATACAAACAGAGTTTATTTGGGCCAGCTAGCTGGAATCAAACTTTCCCACAGACACGCAGGAAGGGCAAGACCCCGAACAAAGGGGGAGTCTCAGGTTTTAAAGTATTTCCTATGTCACGGGGCCGAGCGGGAAAGTTAACAAAGGGGGCTTCAGGTTACCTATCTCCCTGTTAGAGCAAATAGCCCCAGCCCAAGAAATTCAAATAGCCCGCCTCGGGGCTGGGGCTTAACTTCCTAGCTCACCTGGGGGCGGGGTTTCCTATCAATATTCCAGCTCACCTGGGGCAAGGTTACTATCTTAACACATTAACACTGGAGTTTTGGGGAACCACCTCATCCTAACCATCACAGTTTCCCATTAAGAGCAAATTATCTATGATTTCTCCCACCATATCCATCTTCTTGTCCTGGCTCTCTGATTTGGGTGTCATCATTTCCTGAATGACAATGTTATAGCTTCCTCAACACCATTCTTATCTGCACTTCTAGAACATCTCGATAACACCAGGGCCAAGCTCATCTCTCTGAAGTGTGAAACTGATCATGACCCCTTCCGTTATCCCATAGCCCTCAGAGGAGGTACAAACTCTGGGCCTCCAGAGGAGTATGACCTGCCATATTTCTTATTTCCTCCAGTGATGTTTGCCCATCCAGCTCATCCCTTCTCTCTTCCCTGTCTACCATCCACTGACTTCGAGGCTCCCGCTACAGAGACAGTGCCTGGCAAGCCTTACTCGCCACCCCCTGTGCCTGGTGCAGAGCTGAGGTCTGCAGGATCCGTCAGCCCTTCAGACATGACTCTGCCACACTCCAGTAGTAACTTCCTCCTCTTCTTTCACTGTCAGTGTCACATCACTAGAACGTTGGCAGTCTTTGGATCGCAATACAACTCAGGTTATATTGATTATATTCATGAATGAACAAATGCATTTAGCTAAATGATGACCCAAATCCAAATTTAGTCTTCCTTTTTCTCCTTTCACAAATACTGTTTTTAAAAATTTCCCCTTACTTACCAATTCTAATATTATTACTCTTATTAAAATAATGAGATGGAGCCCTGACAACTAGGCAAACAAGTTAACAATGAAACATGTTTGTGACCCATTATGTTTATGCCAAATTATAAGTTCATATAACCATAAAAATAAAACAATAAAAACATGAGCACTTAAATGTTCTCTTAGATATATTTTGTGGCCTCTGTGTCCTAAAGGTGAGTATCATTCTAAATAACTTAGTTCATTAACTATGGCAAATTGAACCCTTTTAGAAAATTAACCAATCAACTCCAGCTGTAGAATAAAGGGTTTAAGACTACAAAAACAGCCAGCAAATCCAGAGTCTCATTAGCTCACTCAAGTTCAGATCATGCTGATGGGGGAGGCTGGCCTGCCTTCCTTAGCCAAGAAGCCAGACTGACATCGGCTCCTAGGACATCCCACCAGGCACTGGTCTGAGAAAACTTAGGAACCAGCCAACTCTAACAGAAGCTGTGGGTAAAAAACAACCATGAATATAATAAGAGAGAAACATGCAACATCACATAGCTTTGGACCTGACTCATCTGCATTACTTTCTATGAGCTTAAACTGAGCTATTGCTTCAATTCGTAGAGGTCTATCCTTTTAATATTTTCTGTGGCAAAGAATTATCAGTACTATTTGTTAGTTCTGAGACCATACTGGCCAAGCCTGGAGCACATAATAAGGTGTGTGCAAGCTGTAAAACAGCACAGTCTTCTTGTGTAGGGCTGCAAAAATCTGCCATGCAGATCAGGAAAATCAGGCAATTCCTCTACAGTAATCTTAGATTCTGGGGTTCAGAGTTACCTTGTTTTCTTTAGGCAAGGGTGTAGAGCAGAACACACTCTTACTTCTTTTGCGTCTTTTGCATCATGTCTGTGTTGCCTGGTGTGATGTTGTAAAAAGCAACAGTAAAAAATACGGGAGAGGAGAATGGTGGGACCTCGGTAAATATTATATGGGATTTTATAGAAAATATCTAAAGTGAGATATAGTTTCAAATGAGTTGTAAAGCAAAAAGAGGAGCATGGCCATTCACTTGAAAGTGTCCACTGGAAGAAGTCAAGGCGGGGGGACAGGGGGGACGCTGGCAAGGGGCTGATCGACCTTCATCTGTGCACACATGTGCACCAACAGCTGGGCTAGTGGGAGATCAAGAGCCCACATGATTGCAGAAAGAGACCAAGCAGGTACATCAACACGACCTGCAGACCCCTGAGCACCATTTGAAGAAACTCATTTGCAAATCCCTCAATAGTTTCAGACCTTCATAAGGCGTTAAAATGCCCCATCCAGGATATAGAGGTCAAGGAGAAAATCCAGGTGGAAAGCATGTGTCAAGAGCTTTTGATCATTTCCCATAAAGAAATAAGAACTACTGGTGATTATATTAAAACATAAAAACTATATGAAAGCATCAAATACTCTTTTCACTAAAAGTTTAGGTCACGGTAACGAACTCAAATAATTTTCATATTTAAGATATTTCCCTCTGTTGGAGAATTTCTGCATTCTTGCAATATGAAATGTGTACTAAGTCCTTTGGCAGTCTTTATTTTTTCTTTAACATTTCTAGACATGTGACGCTATTAAAATTAGGATAACTCCATAAAAAAAAAAAATCCTTATTGTGTACCTACCAGGTGCATGACACTTTGCTGAGGCAGAATTTATGACTATTTATAGTGTAATATTGCATATAATATATTTCTAAAGTCCAAAGATAACTGTGCTGCCTGCCTGCGTTGTCAATAATAGAAGTTCATGACATTTGATTTGCGTCTTTGTGAGAAGCAATGTTATTCTGATTTAATAGCTTCCATCTGCTCTTCTCATTTTCATTGCTCCTTTTACAGTTTCCAAATTCCACCCTGTACCCTCCAGGGAAATTTTCTCAAGCATTGATTCTATTCATCTATGAATTGGAGGGGGGAGGGCTCTTCTGCAGCCTTATGGTTTTGTTTATTGATTGTTAAGCAACTTGTTGACATGCACACACTGACTTTTCTATTTCTTTCTTTCCCCCCCCCCCCCGCCCTTTTGGTGTTGGTAAGTGCTTGAAAATTGCAAAGACTAAACTCCTGAACAAAACTTAGTATTGAAACCTCCCTTTTTGAAGTACAGTGAGGAAATATTCCATGAATAAAGAATCCCCCTCTATGTTGTTAATCTATCATCCAATGAATTTCTTCTAAGACTAAAAAAAGAAGAAAAAAGTATGTATTTTGTTTGAAATAAAAGAAAATGAACTTAAAGCTTTATATTTGATTTGTAATGAATTGCACTAAGTCAAATATTAGCACGCTATTATCACAAATATAGCACATTTTTGAAGTTTCATGGGCATACTAGCCACTGAGACATTATTTTTAGCCTTTTCATTTGAAAAGTAGGTATTATGTTCAACAGGATAAAAATAAATAAAATTCTCCCCTGACAGTATGTGCCATCCGATTTCAGACTAGATCCCTGAAGTTAAAAATAGTAAATATTTCAGTACTACAGCAAAAGCTTTACAAATGTGTTTGTCTTCGGACTGCTGAAGAATAATGTAAAACAACATAACAAGTATATTAACAGGTACCTATTGTGTGCATGATACAAAGTTAATTATGTGGGTTTTATCATTACTTCTGAGGAGTCCTATTTTATATCTTGACACTGAAATGCTTTCATTTCAATATAAACATCTCCGATGGAAAGAAGTATAGGTACCTTTCAAATGAATGATGAAAAGTGCCAGTAATCTGTATCTTGATTACAGCACGTCCCACACTTCTTGGTGACAGAGTGGGATGAAGACTTTGAAACTCACACTTTGGGGAAATTCACCTAAATCCCTAAAAGAGTTATGAGATACATTAAAATGAATGAAATCCACTGGTTTTGGGGTGGTGGAAAACTGCCTTTGACGACACATGGAAAAATCATACACGACAAATAAGAAAACCTTAATTTCAAATTTCCCTCCTGGGCTTCTCCAAAGGCCATTTTCATTCCCTGAGTGTCATTTAGCGACAGACTGGCTGGGAGGGCTTTAGCCCTAGCTTTCTGCACTCCAGGATAAATGGCAAATAACCCGACAAGCCGATTCGTCAGGGCTTCACCTGCTTCACCTCGACACCCCTCCTGCTGAGAATTTCTAAATTGAAAACCAAATTCATGCTTTCCCCTTTGCTGTGGATTTCACATTTTATTTTCTGTGATTCTTCTCTAGATATTTTGGTAAACAATATGAGCCTCTTATCACAGCATGGAGTCTGTTTTTAATTCCATCTGCTCCATAATCTTCTGCTTGGACTTCCCTAGCACTAGCTCCATGTCCACTGACTGTAATAGCCATACTTTCTTATGTGCATTTGTCCATCCTTGTCTTTTACTTAACTAGATTTGATGCCTTTGGGTGGCAGGAAATTTGTATACATAGTAGGTTTTAAACATGTTTGCCAGAAAGGAGTGGTAAAATAGTTATTCATGCTTATAATCATTCATTCACTTTACAAACGTGTAACAAAGATCTGCTAGGTGCTAACCACTGTGGAATATGCTTGAGATATAAATATATATAACACTAACGCCAGAGAGCTTGATAATAATCCTTGAATAGTATGGCCAGGTCCCAGATTACACCTCTTGAAACAATGCATATTATTTCAAAATAAAAGCTACGGTAGAGCCTACTCACTTCCTACTTAAAAGCAATGATATTTATAAGCCCAAACCAGTCCCACTTCATCAGTCCCAGAGTTTGGCCATGATTAATTATTCAGCCAGATCCTCTACTAACCAGATATTTCTCACATCTTTAATTTTTTTAAAAAAATACTTCAAAGAAAAGTCTCTCTAGATAATTTAAATAATTTCTCTAAATAATTTCTTGAAGATTTTTTTTCAGTACCATTAACATTATGCTAAATATTCTCGTTTTCCTTTTAATTGCTTTTTGGAGTCATTGTTTTGGGCAGTGTTAACTCATTACCTTATGGCAACCTTTCGATTCCTCCAGTGTTGGTGTGAAGGACTCTAGTTTGAACAAATAGATTTTGTGTGTGTGTGTGTGTGTGTGTGTGTGTGTGTGTGTGTGGCTTTGTTGGACTCATTGAGTCATGTTTTAAAATATTGAAAATAATTGTACCACTCCCAAACAAAAGTACAAAGAAGTGTTATCATCATAATTGCTCTCTGACATTGGCCATAATTCTCAGGTTACATCAACGGTCCAGATTATTTATACTTTGTTACATTTCTCTTGGTTTGTATTTTCTGACTTTAAATATGAAGTCATAGCTTTGAATTTACTTCTACTGGATTTTTATTCTTTCTTTTGGTAAATAATTCTTTGTTCTGGCACGAGGAACGTCACCCTGATTTCAAATTTGAGCACACAACACTTTATGTATGACCACTGTCATATTTTTCCAAACATTCAATCCATAACCATTTTAATGGAACATCAGTTGCTTGGACTTCCTACGGGAAGGTCAATTCACAACTACCTCATAGGGTCTTAGGAATAGGGTATTTTGGGGTAATTCATATCACTGAGTCAGATTTCTTACTAAGACATTTAGAACAAAAATTTCACACTATTATAACTATTAGAATTTTACAAAATACCTATTTACTTATTTTAGAATTAACTTTGGTACTTACTGAAAGTGATTGCCATTCTTGACAGTAAGTACATATTATGTCTTACTGCATGCTATATTTAAAACCAAATTCTTATTTTATCCTTAGGTTTAAGTAAGACTTAGTTGCTTATTTGAAGCATCCCAGTGATCTTGAATCTTGCCCTGTCTAGTTCTTTCAATATCTTCCCATTTGATTTTCTGAATACATTTCTTCGGAAATTTTTTGCTGTTATTAATTTTTTGGTTTTCAGCCTTCTCTTAACAAATTAAGTGATGAGATTTACTCTGGAAAACAGGAAGCCTGAGAGATGATATAAGAGACTTAGTGGACTCTTGCCTACAATGAGCTTCATATTTGTAACAAACTTATAAAAATGGGCCTATTATTAGTTTTCTTCAGTTGACTATTCACAAATGCTTATTTTTCTAATGAATACTTTTAAACTCTTTGTGTTCACAAAAATTGGTGAGATCAAAGCATTTACACCTGGTTTTGGAATTACAAACCTGAGCTCTTTCATAAAAACCTTAAATGAGAAAAACAATGACTAAGTTTGGATTTTCCAAAGCATCATCAAATCCATACAAGAAAGTACTAATAATATTGACTACATGCATAATACATGGAAGACACTATAATATTTAACAAAAAGTCCCAATGTTAAGTCATTTATGATCAAAATAATGCAGCATAAATATACAGTTATGTGTTGCTTCATGACGGGATATGTTCCAAAAAAAATAAATACTTAAGCCCTTTTGTCACTCTCCCAACATCATGTATCCTTCTTACACAAGCTAAGATGCCTAGTGTCGCTAGGTGATATAACCTTGTGGAACCAACATAGTGTGTACAATCCATTATTGACCAAAACATTGTTATGTAGTACTTGACTGCATACACACCAATAGACCCATGGACAATGGTCTCTAACAAAGTTATGACAATGTCATAACAAAGTTATGAAACTATTCATGATTGGTTAGTCAAGAAAATTTGACATTTACAGGATACGTTATAATTAAAAGAATGTGATATGCAAAGTCTTGAGGTAATATTTATAACGGAAGCCCACTCAAAAGAATTGATAAAGTAGTCAGAAAAGATTACAAAACATCGGTGATCATTACAAAACATTCCAGGAGAGCCCTCATGTTACAGTTGTGTGATATTATGGAAAGCAAATTACCTTTGTTTCTTTCCCCACTTCCAGTGCCAGTAAACACCTCATCACCTGGCCACTAACCACCTGTGGTTGTCCAATCTGAACATAGAACAGACTTCCTCAGGCCTTCAATAATGAAAAGATGGTGAAGAATTTGACTAGTGATTCAACAGACTTGATGAGATGTTTTAAAATCCTCAATTATCCAAATACACTAAGAATATGGCCTTTTTCTTCTGAATATGGCTGAATGGGAAGGAGGTGCTATTCTTGGAAGTCAACCTATCTTTGGGATGGGGAGAAATTGGAATGGGCAATGGCATTCTAAATTTGCTCACCTATGGTGATCAATATTCACTAGAATACTTTCTCCATCTGTATTCAGTGTTTCTCAACTGGATTTCCAAAATGTTTCTGATAGATAGAACCTTACATTTTAACATGTCAATCTGAAATGTGACATTTTGTTTTTTAGACGGATCTTAAAAGCATCCAACCAACAGTCCTCTTGGGAATCCAAGTATTCTATGGTCGCTCTCTCCCTCCCTGCAATAAAGCATCGGCATCTGTTACTTCCTAGAAACATTTTCCATATCCAGTCATTTTTGTTAGGCTTTTGTGCTTCTTAGTTGCCACAATTTCCCCCTTCTTTCAGCCACAACCCCAGGCAATTCCTACTAAAGAATGACACCAAACAGCATGTCAAGAGCCTTTCAAAATTGCTGCCAGACTTCAGTGACATTCTTACAGCATGTGGAGTACTGATGTGCTGAAAATCTGGCAGAAAACTACCTGATGCTTACCGTGACAGGAAGCTGCAGTCTGATGGAGTGCTCTGGCTCAGATTTGCAACATAAACAGGACTTCTCATGTTTTGTTGTTGTTTTTCCTTTTTTAAACCAAGGCATCTAAGCAAAAGTTACCAAAAATGTCTTTTTCAGTCAATTGTTTCTCCCAGCCCCCACTCTTCAAGTTCTTGTCAATAGAAAAGAAATATGAAGATAAAGCAAAGACTAAAATTATCTTTAAGCATAATAGATGATCTTGACTAATAGAATAATTGAGTTATAATTTAAATGTGCTATGTGTTGTTTTAAATCAAGAAAAAGTCAAATGAGACCTTTGTGCTTCCAAGGCTGTGTAAAAACATTAGGCAAAGCTCATAAGGAATGTGAAATTTGGAAATTCAGTAAATGCCCATTATTTATAATAAGCACATACTTCACTGAGATTTGGTTTTTAATTTGCTAATGAATTTGTATTTGTTTAGCCAGAGAGATTGCATATATGTAAATATATATGCAAATCCATGTGCTTTCTTATCTATGTGAGTATATTACTTAAACAAATTTTTTCAAAGATAGGAAAATCACCTTCATATTAATCAGAGCTTAGAATTACATATTATATACAAGTTTCAAGCAGATGTGGTGTTGCCTGGTGTCCAGATGAAGGTAAATTTGTTCCACTGATTCTATATTTCCTAAATCAAGCTGTACTCTTTGATGATGAAAAGAACACAAAGATTAAAACAAATAATTGAATGACACAGGGTCCAGAACTACTCCATGCAATTCAGCTTTATGATAGATTAAAATGGACAGCTCTTTAAAAGGGGCTTCTTCTATTCATATACTCATTATTGACTTTTAATAAGAATTTCTGGCAATTTTTAGTATGTAAATATGATTTGAGCATGAAAACCAGGACATTTGAATAAGCCTTGAGTCCTTGGACAGGTCCCTAAAATTCACAAAGCCTCAAATTCACGATATACACAACAATATAACACATTCATTCCATAAAGTGTTTTTTTAATCCTCTGAATAAGATAATGCACATCCACCTATTAACATAATGTCTGGTGTGTGGTAAATACACAAAAAACTTGTCATCAATGTTATTTAAAGTGTTTGCTTCTTTCTACTGGTATAGATTTGTCTTAAACATATTTTTAAAAAAAAATATTAACTTTTATGAAGGATTATTGTATTCATTATTAGAATGTAAGCTTCTCTCTCCTTTGTGTTTGATTAGCCTCAAATCTTATTTAAAAGTCTCTTCAATAAGTCTATGCCAGTATTTGCCTTCATTTGAAGTATTTAATTAGGCAAAATTTGATTCATCTGGAGCTTCCTACTCATCCCGCAGTTGGTCTTCCCTTTGAGACTATGCCTCAATAATTTGGAGTATGATCCCTTTCCTTCAAAATCTACTTGACTTTCCATTTTAAATATCATTGTTCCCAATCAATATTCTCAAAAAAATTTCCATCATAGGTAAATTGCTATAGCAAAGAAAAAATTTGAAATTTTCACAATATAATTTATAAAGTTACTGAAAAAAAAAATATATAAAAATGTAACCAAAAAAATAACACGCTGAAAAGGGGGGGGGGAAAGTGAGACCCTGAAAAACAAATATTCTGATTAAAACCCCGGTATACTATAAATAAAAAAAAATATAAGTGATAAAATATATAAATAAAGTGAAAAATTAGTACCCTCATTAGAAGTACAATTCATTTAGAAAACAGATTAATCTTAGTATACTATTAAATCATTGAAATAATTTAATATATAAGCAAGTAAAACATATGTATATCCATAGGCAATTTAAAGGCACAAACCATTCTAAATTTGGTAAATTAAAAATGGAAAATGTAGAAATATTACCTACACCCACACTAATTTAAACTAAGACACTGTATATAAACAAAATAGAAAGAAAAAGGGTGTGGGTAGAAGAGAAGCACTTAATTCAGGAACAAAAGATATATGCTCATTATCAAATCTTACGATTTCAATATGACATATCAGTTTTTATAAAAGCAATTTGACCGTTACGTGACGTCAAACTAATGAGAAATGAAATCATTACATATAAGGAAGAAAAATTCATTATTGTGAAGTATAACTTTTAAATTTTAGTATGAAATTAAGAAAGTAGTTCCACGAGACTATGACATAATAAATGAAAAGCCATTGGTTTTCCTATAAGAGTACATAGTGGAGGAAAATTCCATTCATTCCCACAAGTTAAAATAAAAGTCATTGGAATCAAGGCAAGAAATAGGAATTATTTATGTGAAAAACCTACACATATTTGACAGCTACAAAATATAATGCCTAAATGGGGACATACAACCATTCATAGGAATAATTAAATCACTATAACACGACATTATCAATTTGTTCCAAATTAACAAGTCTCTCTGCTATTTGACATAGGAACACCCAGCTCTTCATTTCAACCAATCTCTCATCAGCATCTCCATTGGTCAAACTGGCCAGATAACAGGAGTTGGCCCAGCAAGGTATACCTCACACTTCACGGGGAAAGGAGGACAGATCTTAGAGCAAACAGGAAGTGCCCGGACATTCATTTCCTCTCCTACTCTTTGATACCTTGGTGTTAAAGTTCTCTTACTCATTCTTGGCTCTTCTTATACTTCTAGCAATACCTCACTCCCACAACACTCATTTATATTTCCCCTAAATTTATACAAGTATAAGTAATACAAAGATACTTTCAAAATCTTGATAAACAAGGAGACACATATTGGTTATGGTTTGGACATGAGCTATCTCCTACAAAAGCTCTTGTATTAATGCGGGCATGTTCAGAGCTGAAATGATTATGAGAGCTATAACCCAATCAATGAATCGATCCACTTGATGGACATAAACATTCTGCCAATTAATTTCAAATACTGTTAATATTTAAATTATTTTCTTTTTCATCCTGTCTGATCAATTTTATTTAAATTTCATATTTTGTTAATGTTTAAAGAACTAGTGTTTTATTAAGGTTTTCATCTGCCATTTAATTTTTTTTCCTTTTAGCACTGTATTGTTTATTAGCCTTTAGTAGATACCCTTCAGCATAAAGTATGATTCCTTGCCTTATTTCTAACACTGCAATACATTTATTTGTGTAATGCAACAACTTTGAAATATTTTAGTTTTCTGCTTTTCCTCACAAACTATTATCATCATCATCATCGTCATTTTGTCACATCATATTTTATAGGGTCCATATTTATATTTACCAAACATCATGTACATTTTTTTTTTTTTTTGGTACCAGGTATTGAATCCAGGGTCTCTTAAACACCACTGAGCCACACCCCCAGTCCTTTTTATTTTATTTATTTATTTATTATTTTGAGACAGGGTCTTGATATGTGGCTTAGGGCCTCACTTAGCTGCTGAGGCTGGCTTGGACTTGTGATCCTCCTGCCTTAGCCTTCTGAGCCATGGGGATTACAGGTGTGCACCACTGTGTTCTGCCCAAACATGTAGTCTTTTGTTGCTTTCTATTTTTCATTAATTTCAAAGCCTCTATCTGGCACCATTTCCCCTTTGCAACTCTCTTTTGCATTTCCTTTTGTGCAAGTCTGGATAAATTGACAAATTTTATTTGTGGGAAAATGATTTCTTTTACCTTCACCTCTAAAAAAATATTTCTGATTGACACATATTTCATCTCTTACCAGTTTTGGAAAGTTCTTAACCATTATATCTTCATAAATTTCTCTCATCCCCACCTCCTCTTCTTGAGGGACTTGTGATTCTCTGCCTTATGTATATATGCTCATTTCTGTTTTTGTTTTTGTTTTTTTGTCACTTTTTTTCTTGTGTGCTTTTCTCTGACTTTTCATCTTGTGGCTCATCTAATTTATCATTTACACGTTTTTTATCATCTAGAACTTTATTAGACTGTATTTAATCATCCATTAAATGCATCTCTTGAATTTTTTCCATTTTGTTTTGATGCATTAGCTTGAAGTCTCAAAACACAATGATTTTTTTTTAACTCCTTTGCATGTCAAAAAGTCAAAATTAAGAAGTTGGCCATATAGAGCACTTATCTGGAGGATCTGGGGAAATTTATTCAGGCTGTTGGCTGATTTCAGTTCTTTTACTTGGAGAACACAGTTTCCCATTTCCTTTGTGGCTGTCAGAAATGGCGTCTTCACCTCCTTAAACTACCTACAATCTTTGATACGTAGACCTTTCCAAGGGAAGAACCAGGAACAGCGTCCATTTTGGTTAGAATATCTGATTTCCTCTTTCACTGACCAGAGAAATCTTTCTGCTTTTACACTATCAATGTGGTTAATTCCACCTTGATAATTTCCCTAGTTTAAGATAACCTAGCCATTTTAATTGCATCTGAAAAAACCCTTTTTTACCCTAAAACCTAACATATAACTACAGGAATAAAACAAGAGGCAAAGAGGCCCATAGAAAATTTTTCCTACCACCACAGTAAATCTCAAATGTATAATCTCTATTTTTTTATTCAGTTTTTTTTTTTTTTGGTTGAAATTCTTCAACTTTTTTTGTTCCATTTTTTAAACATATTAATCATAGTTATTGTAAGAATGATATTTGAACATCTGTTGTTTCTCTTTCTTTCCTTTCTCCTTAATTTTTGGTCAGTTGTTTTCTTTATTCATATCAGATTATGTTTGATTGATTGCCTGACATAGTAGATAAAAAAAAAATCAAAGATTTTCTTTGAGACACTTCATCCCTTTGTCTTCTACCACAGGGGATTCAGTTTTGCTTTTGGCAGACTTTTTAAATAGCAAAAGATAATTGGGAATTGAACTGATATGATGATCTCTATCCTTAAAGGGACTGCTCTATTATGATTCAGTCTCACATTTTTTCCTCAGGATCACAACTTAAAGTTTGATATTTATCATCCACTTGCTACTTGGTGAAACTTGTGATTCAAATCTCACCCCTTCTCCTGAGACTGCTCAAAGTCCTACTCTGCTCTCTCAGTTGCTTTTAACTTTTCAAGCTTCATCATATTTTATGCATAATTTTAGAATTAGCAAATGCATTAAGAGGGAAAGTGAGACTAAGTATTAGGCTGAGCTTTCTTGACTGATCTCCTTTGTAGAGTTTGGCTTCCTTGGTCTTTGTTGTCTTGGAGACTTGCTGGTATCTCAAATAGTTGGGCTAATATCTGGTGATAGAGAGATGAGCAAAGAGGTACTAACTTTGTCCTCATGGAGATTTGGGTAACTACCAAGAAGCACAGTTGGTGGATCATATGGGAAAAGTATGATTTGTTTCACAAGGCACTGCCAAACTGTCTTCCAAAGCACTTCTGCCATTTTCCATGCCTAAAAGCAATGAATGAGAGTTTCTGTTGATGGACATCTTCATCAGGTTTTGGTGCTGGTAGTGTTCTGAATTGAGACCAGTCTAATAGGTGTGTAATGCAATTTCATTGTTGTATTCATTTCCATTGCCCTGTTGACATAGGATGTGGAATATATTTTCATATACTTATTTTCCATACCCTTCTTTGAGGGAGGTGTCTGTTAATATCTTTGGCCCATTTTCTAATGGTGTTGTTTGTTTCTTAATTTTAGATTTTAAGAATTCTTTGCACACTGTAGATAACTGTCTTCCATTACCTGTATCTTTTGCAAGTGTTTATCCAGTTTATGGTTCTTTGTTTCAATCTCTTCACATTGTCTTTCACAGAAAAAAAAAAAAAAATGTTCTCATTTTTAGTGAAGTCCACTGTTTCACTTCTTTCTTTCATGAATTGTGCTTTGGTATATCTGAAGCATAACCGTCATAGCCAACATCATCTAGGTTAGGAGGTTTATGGTTTTGCACTTACATTTAGGACTATGATCCATTTTGAGTGAGTTCTTCTGCAGATTGGGGTCTAGATTCATGTTTTGCATATGAATTTCTGGTTGTTCCATCATCATTTATTGAAAAGAATATCTTTACTTCATAATATATCCTTTGCTCTTCTCTCAAAAATAATTGAACTCTGTTTACGTGAGTATTTCTTAACTCTCTATTATGTTCTTTAGATAGATTTAAATTTTCTTTATTCAATACCAGACTCTTTTGATCACCATAGCTTTATAACACGTCTTGAAGGCAGTACTGCTGGTCCTCCATCTGTTTTCTTAATTTTTCTTTACCATTGTGTAGATTATTCTGGGTCTTTTGTCTCTCCACATAAAGTTTAGAATTATCATGTCAATATCCACAAAATAACTTATGGTGTCTTTAATAAGGATTGTACTGAATCTATAAATTGAGTTAAGAAGTGCTAACATCTTGACAATATTGAAACTTCCTATCTATGAACATGTATTATCTTCTTTGATGTCATTCCTAGATATTTTAGAGTTTTCTTTGACATAGTTATCAATGTTCCCAAGGTTATTCCATATACGTATTATACATATTTTGCTGATTTATAACTAAGTGTTTAATTTTGAATGGTAATAATAAATATGGAATTTTTAAATTATACACTTTATTTGCTGACTGCTATTATAGAGGAAACCAGGACATATTAATCTTGCATATTAATTTTGCATATTAATCTTGTGTCCACCACCTTGCTATAATTGTTTATAATTATAATTATAATCGCCAGAAGTTTGTTTTCTATTTTTACATATTTTCTATAAATTAATGTATCATCTGGGAACAAATAGTTTTTGTTTCTTCCTTACCAAATTGTATGACTCTTATTTCTTTTTCTTGCTTTGTTGCAAATATTTCCAGAACAATGTTAAAAAGAAGTGATCAAAGGATACATATTTGTGGATTTCCTGACCTTAGTTGGAACATTTAAATTTGTTATGATTAAGTATAATATTAGTTGTATGCTTTTTGTAGATATTCCTTATCAAATCAAAAAAGTCACCCTCTATTCCAAATTTACCAAGATTTTTTATCACGAATATGTGTTGGATTTTGTCAAATGTATTTTCTGCAGCTATTGATATGATTACTACATGTTCTCTCTTTTTGATCCTATTTATCTGATGAATTATAAAAACTGATTACTGAATGTTGAACTAACCTTGCATGTCTGCAATAAACTCTATTTAAATTCTATTTTATTTTGGAATATAATACTATTAGACATCATTAAATGAGATTTGCTGGAATTTTGCTGTGAAATTTTTTTGGGGGGAAGGAGGTACCGAGGATTGAACTCGCAGGCATTTGAACACTGAGATATATCCCCAGCCCTATTTTGTGTTTTATTTAGAGGTAGGGTCACACTGAGTGCCTTGCTTTTGCTGAGGCTGGCTTTGAACTCACAATCCTCCTGCCTCAGCTTCCTGAGTCCCTGGGATTGCAGGCATGCACCACCACACCCCAGTCTGCTGTGAATTTTTACATCATATTTATGTGATATATTGATCTATTATGTACTTTCATTGTAATGTCTTTGTATTGTTTTAGTATTGGGGCAATTTGGCCTCACAGAACAAATTAGGGAGTATTCCTTTTGTTTTTATCCTTTGAAAGAGATTGTAGAGAATTCATTTATATTGTTTTAAATTTGTTAATATGTGTTTTATAGCTTAGAACATGATTTATCTTGGTGATGTTCCAGGTGAGTTTAAGAAGAATGCGGATTGTGCTGTTGTTGAATCAAGTAGAGTACAGATATTGATAATGTTTAGTTGTTTGGTGGTGTTCTTGAGATCAACTACATCCATTCTGATTTTCTAACTGTTATATCTATTTTGGAGAGAAGGGTGTTGGATTCTGTTGTGATAGTGGATTCATATATTCTTAAAGTTTGATTAGTTTTTGCCTCATCAAATTTGATGCTCTTTTGTTAGGTATATACATGTGAAGCATTTTTACATCTTCTTGGAGAATTGACCTATTTACTATTGTGTGATGCCTTTCTTTATTCCTGATGGTGTTCCTTGCTTTGAATTCTGATCTGTCTGAAATTAATATAGCTAATCCTACTTTCTTTATTTTAGTGTTATCAAGGTGTGTTTTTTCTCAGTCCATTTACATTTAAGCTATATGTAGTTTATAATTGAGTTGAGTTTTCTTGTAGACAATATAAAGTTCTACTTTTTAGATCCAAGCTGATGATCTGTCTCTTAATCGGTGCACTTAAATTGTTAACTATCAAAGTGATCATGGATAGAGTTACTTTAACCTATGTATACTTATTACTGTTTTCTATTTGTTGCTTTTGTACTTTGTTCTAGTTTTTATTTTTCAATTTTTTTCTGCTATTATTTGTGGATTTCGTATGATTCTATGTTCTCTCCTTTCCTATTATATCAATCATATTTATTCTTACTTTCTTTAGTGGTTGGTTTAGAGTTTGCCATATGCATTTACAAGTAATCCAAATCTACTTTCAATTAATGTTACACAACTAGAAAAGTAATTTGAGTATAACAACAGAATATTGCCGATTTCTTTTTCCAATTCTTTGTATCATTTCTGTCAATCATTGTTTTTCTGTATAAGCATACATAAATGTATGTATATTCATAATTATACATGATAGAATACAATATTGCCATTATTTTGAACAAAATGTTATCTATAATATCAATTAAGAATAGACATAAATTATTAAATTTTGCCTCCATTTTACTTTCTCTGATACTCTTTATATATATAACATATGTGTGTGTATGTATATATATATATATATATATATATACATATATATAATGTATTTCTGATTTATTCAATTTCCCTTCTTTGTAAATAACATTTTTAAAAAGTTTCTAGTAAGGCATATCTACTGGCAACAAAGTCCCTCAATATATTTTTTTTAGTCTGAAAGAATCTTTATTTCTTCTTTGCTTTTATAGAGGATCATTTTACAGTTCTAGGTCTTTTTTTCCCCCCACTCAACACTTTAAATGTATCGCTCCAGCTTTTTGCTTGCATGGTTCCTGAGGAGAAATCTGCATGATATTTCTTTCTCACTAAGGAGTGTTTCTCCTCTGACTTCTTTCAGGTCTTTCCCTTTCTTCTTGATCTTCTGCAGCTTGTAATCTTATGCCTAGGTGTAGGGTTTCTGCTTTTGTTTATTGTCATTGTTGTTTTTCTGCTCTGTTTTCTGAGCTTCCTTGCTCTGTGGCTTGTAGTCTGACCTTAACTTGAGGGCATTCTCAGTCAGTTTTGTTTCAAACATGTTTCCTGTTCCTTTCCCTTTTCTTCTGTTTCTGGTATTCCCACTGCCTCCCTGTTCCACCTTTTGCAATTATTCCAGTCTGTGTGTATTCTGGTGTTTTAGACCTTGTTCTATTTCATTTTCAGTTTGCCAAGTGACTGTTGATATGACCTCAAACTCAGATCCTTTCCTTGGCTAGGTGCAGTCTACTGAGAAGTCTACCCGAAGCTGGCTTCATTTCTGTCAGTGTTTTTGATCACTATCATTTCTTTTGGGTTCTTTCTTAAGATTTTCATCCTTCTACTTATATCACCTGCTGTTTGCTCTTCTATTAGATCCCCTTAACATCGAATCATACTTAACTCCCCATTGTGATGTTCCAACACCCCCATCAAGTCTAATTCTGATATTGACTCTGTTTCTTCCTGCTGTGTGGTTTGCCTTTGGTATACCTTGTGATCTTTTCTAAAAAGTCAGATATGATGTGGTTAAAAAAAAAAAAAAAAAAAAAAAAAGGCTGTATTGTAAGTAGTCCTTTGGGGTATGTGGTGGTAAGGGGAGGGGCAAGGAGGCAGTTCTTAGGATTGGGTTTCAGTCATTTTGTAAGCTTTTGCCTCTGGACTGTGAACTTCACAAGTATTTATCAGTGCTTTCCTCCTCTCTTAGGTGAGACAGGATGATTAGTTAGTATAGCAGCATCACCTTTCTCCCATAAGTAAGATGGGGAAGGGTTGGAGTTGTGACTCCCTTTCCCAGGCAAGCTGGGCTGTGATGACCACCAGCCACTCCAGTGAACTCTCTCCTGACACTGGACTTCACAAGAATGGAGTCCTCTGGTATATTTCAGATGCTCCCCCGCTGGAAGCTTGGGGGATAGAATTTTATGATATATACTGTGCAAATCTGATTCAGTGCTACAGGTAAGACCACAGTACTGTGGAGACCCTTAGGACTATTTCATATGCAGTTTTTTCTCAGGCTTGTCCACACTGAGCCCCTAGTGATCTCCCAGTCTCAGTTCAGGTTTCTCTCCCTGCACTGGTCTTGTGGCAGCCCCCTTCGTGCGTCTCTGCTTGGTTGGGCAGGATTCCCACCACTCACCTGTCTCTCCAGTCTTTGAAGCAGTGGGTTGTTCTTCTGTATTCTCCCCTCTCTCACAGACTTAAGAAGAGTTGATATACCATTTGTTGATCTTTTTACTTGTTAGGATGAAGTGACAAATTGCAAGCTCTAGGAATTTGGTCATATAATAAAGAAGTGATCCAGTGACTAATAGGCACAATTTTGTGTATCCATACCTGAAAGTCATACAGAAATGATTTAGAATCTATGTTAAAGAATTTTCTTCTGCCTTGATAAGACCAGTTATGTTGCCCTTGTGTTTGTAAAGCTGATCGCATTGTTGAGAAAGTATAATATGGAGAACCAAGAAAATAGATCAAGCTTATGATACTGTCTTATTCTTAAACTCTATTTTCTTTCTTTTATAGAAATTGAGTTTACATAGATGTTTTGAAAAATATCTTTTGGTGTTAAAATTTTTCATGTTCAGCATTAACTGTCCCATCAAGAAGCATGTTTGGAAGGGATAGCATGATTAAATGCACCCATCCAACACTGATTGAGAACTACAACGGAAGCTTCAACTGGGCGGGGTTTTTTCCTCTATTTTGTTCATTTCTATAACGCAAAAGCCAAATACAAACCCTGACATATTGATACTCAAATATATGCTGATTGAAGGATGAGTGAATGGAACTGATATAATTCAAATATTAAGTGAGGAAATTAATAAAAATTGGCATGATTACAGGGTGAAAA
This sequence comes from Tamias sibiricus, assembly GCA_025594165.1. Lineage (NCBI taxonomy): Eukaryota > Metazoa > Chordata > Mammalia > Rodentia > Sciuridae > Tamias > Tamias sibiricus. Next base: position 19,463,287 of record CM046670.1, read on the forward strand.
TATTATGATTGCTCATTTCTGATCTAGTACTGCAGAACCTTTACAGACCTCTGGAGAGGTACTTCTTGGCCAGATATATGTTATGTCAAACTGAGATTATAAAGGAAAATTTTGTATGAATGATTTTGGGTATTTACTTTCTCAGCAGCTAAAAATAAAAATACACTTCTGGCCTTTGACAAAAGCTCTCAGAGTGAATAAATTGTGAATTAATCACACACAGTCATTAGGCCTTGATGTTTGCTCATCTAGGTTGAAACTGAAATCCATCAAACGAACTAGCCTCTGTGCAAAATGTCAGTTGATTCTGGACTTACAAACAATAAAGCTAATAAAATTACTTTTATTGAGTGCAGATATTATTACATTAATGAAATATCTCAGGAAGGATTCTTTAAAAAATCAATTTTACTTTGGTACTCATTTTTTTTTTAAGTAAATGAAATTAATGTCAGGCTTTGTTGTTATTGTTTTGTTTTTGTTTGTTTTGCTCGTCACCGTGATACACTGATATTCTTCCTGCTTGATCTATTGCAGTAACCTTTTAGCAGGTTTCCTTGTCTTGAGCATTGCATCCATTCAATTTATCTCAAATGGATATCACTGCTTCTGTCTCTTCTGATCCAAAGCCTGCAGGAACTCCCCATTACATAAAGAACAAAGTCCAAACTTCTCTACCTTCCAGGAATGATCCCTGCTGCTTCTACCTGCCCTTTAAGTGTATTTCAAATATAAGCATTGCTCTCCATCTCTACTGCAGGCACCTTCGTTTAGCTTCTCTCCTCTATTAACTGGGTCATTGCACCAGAAACTTCCAGAGTCCTGCTGATTCTTGCCTTCCTCCACTCACAGCCATCATAGGGACACAAAGTGATTTTCTAACTTGAAGCTGGTCACATTCACACAGAGCGGTGCTTATTACTATCTGTCATGCACCTGTTGACTGTTGGCTCCATTCCCAAGCTTCTCATGTCTTTCTCTATCCCAGAGAGCTATATCCTGGGCTTCCTTGTTCCTGGTTCGATACACAGAGCGGGGTAAAAGCAGGAGCACAGCATCTCTAGCTGTCACCCAATGGTTACCTTCTGTATGGCCCCTGTTTTTAGCAGGAATGCCACTTACTCCCTGTACCCCTTCTGCCTCATGGTAAGTGGTATCCTCCAGCTATACCCAGTCAACTTTCCCATTGCCCATGTAAGCAGGCCCAGTAGTAAAATTCTTTCTGTTAGGATGAAATTTAGTGGCCTCTAATGTAAACATTAAGGGGTTCTGTGCCCACCCCTCGCACACCTGGGTAGCCTTGTCTCCCACTACTCTTGCATTCACTGTCCACAAATATGTGATAGTATGATGGTATTCCTAGTGCCAGATACTCTGGTTTCTTTTGTGTCCAGGAAAATCCTGCAAATATTTTGATTATGAACATGAAGTTAACTTCCTAATGGAAGACTTCATTGACCCCTTCAAAATATATATTGTTTTCCTTTTGCACCTTTTGTTGTTGCTACAAATTTGACTATGTAATGATGTGGTTGAATTACTATGTCTCCTTATAAGCTGTGAGTCCCACAGTACAGGGTCTTTACATCACCAGGGAAATAGCAGTGGCTGAAACACAGGTCGCTTTCAACAAATATCTATTAACCCCCTTTCGCAATCCCCATTTGTTTAGTTTTTAAACATTATTGAGTGCTAAACACTAAAAACTCAAAGAATTTGTATTATGATAGAGAAGAAAAATAGGGCACATAGGATTGATCTGAGATGTGTTAAGAGATACATAGGAGCATCATTAAGAATATTCTAGCATGGACTAGGTTGGGATAGGAAGAATGATCAAAGTTATACAGGTGAACTAGGAGGTGGAAATATTTGAAACTCAGAGTGTCCACTGTAAATGAAAGAATCTAAGAGTTTTATAATGTGTCAAATGTTGATGTTTCACTAATAAACAAATAGATTGGCAATCTATTTGTGGGCTCCTGGTTAGGTTTTTTATTTATTTTTGCATCCAGGATTGAAAAATCTGTGCAAAACACACAAATATTAAATAGAGGTGAGCAAATGAATTTCACACAGTACTGGACTCATGCAAATACTACTTGGGGAGTAGGAGATTAGCAACAAGAAACGGGGCTACTAAAGCAAGAGGGGACAAACTGATGAACTACTTTTGGAGTTCATATTTAATAATTTTATTAACGAGAAGTCATTGGAAGACTTTAAGCAAGGAAATTGGAACTTACTTAGGTAAGAATTTGAGAAGCTCACTTTGCTAACATGATGCAGAAAAAAATTAATATGCTAGACTGAAAGCTGTCTATGGGTGGATGTGTTTTGGAGACACTCATATGTCAGAGGTGAAGGGAAAAAGCCTATGAAATATGTGTGATGTGTGTTTGCAAGAAGCTGCTACTGAGCTTTACTTATTGCTTAAAACAGAACTTCTAATTTTGTGAGTGTGATTAAGGAATTTCTTTCTCCATGCACATCTGAAATTGAGCACTATAAGGTCTTTCCATGCCATTTTCATGGTGTTAGAAGGCTCCATCAGAAGTCATGTCACTCACACTGTGCATGTGAGGTCTGAGGGTGTCACTGACGTTGCACTTGGGCACCTGAGTGTGTTCTTCCAGCTCACAGGACAGTGTGCATTTGCATCACGTTGCCACCTTTTGCTTTATGCAATTCATTATAATCCATATTGGTAAAGAGGGCATTCAAAGCATTTATTCTTTCAGGTGCTTCTGGCTGTGTGTAAGATGAACTGCTCAAGTTTTTGAGGGTGAAAGCAAAACATAAAATCCCTCTTGCAAGGAGAAAAACAAAAGTGTTCATTCCCACATGTGGCTGTGCCTTAAGGCTCAGAACCCTTAAATCTCCCAGCCCCACCCCACCGCATAGTTCTAGAATGTGGTTGGTTGACAGTCCCACTCCAATTGCTGCTCTCAGACTCAGGGGACCACTGGGTCCAGCACTCCATGAGGTTTTCCATGCAGAGACTCAGCCAGCTCCACCAGCTGTATGAAATTGAATAGGGCCACCCTGAGTAGTGACTTTTCTTCCACCCTTGTCAAAGACAAATGCGCTCATGGCTTATTTGGGCTTGTGAGTGTCCCTCTCTCTGTGTGCCCCATGTGGCCAGTGGATTCAGATGCCCCTCATTCCAACTCTATGTATCAGCTAGCTGAGGATACTCAATTGCTTGCAGGTAGTTGAGCGTGTTGGATGTTTTAGTTGGGAATAATCTCTGGTTCCCATATGGGGACAAAAGTATTATCACACTTCAGCCCCCCCCCCCCAAAAAAAAAAAAAAAAAAAAGGCATAAGTGTGGAAGTAAAAGCTTTGCAGGTGTTCTCTCCCCTTATGGACCCAAACACTGCAGCTTGTGTAGACTTTTATTTGTAAAGTGTTTTTTCTCTCTCTGCATGTTTAGAATAAGACGACTGTAAAGCACTGCTGTTTAATTACTAGCAGGGCCAAAGGTTTCATTTTAATTCAAGATTATTTAAATAAAAACATTATTTATAAATGAAGTGCTGTTTTCTGTCCAAACATGTAAGAATGCTGTTTTAGCTGAGATCCAACACTGTTATGGAGAAATTAAATATTGTTTTTGTGTTGGAATCTTTTTTCTTTTTTTTTTTTTTTTTTTTTTTACAATTGGGATTTCTTTTAAACCACTCATTATTTTAATCATGTCCAATTTTAAGATAAAACCAGTGGAATACCCTTATGTACCGATATTTCATTCATACTAATACTGATTATCCTGTCTGCTAGCAAGATGTCAATATTATTGTTTTCCCATCTAGTTGATAAGATCAAATGATGGCCATCATAATCATCATCATGATAAAAACATACATTAACACCACCATGTATTTACAAAATGCTTTTTATTTTTTCAAGCATATATACATTCCTCATTAATCAGTAAGTATTTATTGAGAGTCTACATTGTGAACACTGTAAAGTACATCTGTGATTATGGTCAATATGGAGAAAAACTCAAGCAAACCACTGGAAATACATATGGGTGGTATTAGACAGTAATATTTTTTCTATGTAATCATAAGCCTGATTACCAAATACACTGAGGAAGATGACCATATTATATCAAACAAGGTCACAAATATTCCAGGTCGATTTCCTCACTTAGAAACATGAAAAAGCCCAAAGAAACAATTTATATGATTTTTCTTTTTCAAATGCTCTAAGTCATATAATTTTTATTTCTAACAAAAAGACACTTATACTAGAGTGAGGAATTAAGTTCAAATTAAGATGTGTAGGACACAATAGTATAGAGAGCAGGTCTAAAAAAGGCCAGAGAGAAGCGATGAAGCCCACATGACCCTGGGACAAAGACAGTCTGGGGACACTAGGAACTTACCAACAACATTCTCCCAATGGAATAATGAGCTAGTTCCATTTTACCAATGTGCCTTTCCCCTGCAGATCTCATCAAAACTACTTCAGGTATTGTTCTAGGTCAGACCCTGCAATTTAACTGATGGACTGAAGGATTCCTCAAAACTGGTCTAACACAGTTAAGAAAGTTTTAGAGTACTTTGGTACATGTGTGCGCATGCACACACACACACACACACACACACACACAACACACACACACAAATATATATGCACAGATATTTATGAGATAATTGCTTGGAACATAAACTACATGAACAATTTGTACATGTTTCCAGCCATATTTAAAGTTTTAAACTGACCTCAGACATACTTTGCAATCTGCTAAGATATACCAAAAAGAAATTAATTAATCTATAATCCAGTGATTTTTTCCATCAATGACTGACACACAGTAGTAAATAAAAGAGACCTATTTGACTTGTCCCTGCATTCCTTAAAGACTTTGAATTCTCATTAAGAAGACCAATAGTGTTAAAATAAACTGAAAAACGAAACTTGAATAATTTTAGGTTTGGGAATGTGCTTGAGGAGGTCAACAAGAAGCATCCATGACTAACAGAGGACACTGACTTTAGTTAGGTTGCTCAGGAAAAGTAGGCTTTTGGGGAAGGAATTTATAAGCTGAGACCAAAGGGAAAATGAGATATCCTTCCCACCCCACCCCCGTGAAAGTACAAGGAAGAACCTTTGAAAAACCAAGCTGGCATGTGCAAAGATCCTGAGGTGACAGACTGCTCACCCCATCTTGGGAACTAAGGGTAAACCAACAGGGAAAAAGCTCTCATTTCCTTGTGCACACATCTTTTTCAGTACTTATCATAATGTCACATAATTAGTGGCGTATGTATCTCCAACTAGATTATGAATATTTTAAAGGCAACTAAGTAAAATACTTATTTTTATCAATAAAGAAGTCCACAAAAGTGAATTATTATTGCTTTCAATGATCTCAGGCAGATAATTTTAATAAAGTGAGAAGCCTAACAATTTTATGAAAACTCTTTTATACATAGTTTTACTCTTTTTTGGAAAACAATTATTTTAGTTTTACATTTTGAAATGTTATTAAGGATTTTAAAATTCCAACCATTATTTATGTGCATAGTAACTTTTAAGAAGCAAAACTAATAACAATAATAATAATTGACAGAAAATAATTAGGATTAATTGCAAACCCTAATACATAGACAGTGATTATGAATATTTTTGTGTAACTTCATAGATACATATATATGTATATATGCATGTGTACCTGTATAGATATAACTATATATTCACATATGTAATGCAAATGTATATACATCCCTGCATATACACAAATATTTCTTTATATATAAATATTTGGATATAGTAAAAGTAAATGTTTTTATTTAGAAACAGTGTTAGTCAGCTTTTCATTACTATTAAAAAAATACCTGCAATAGAATACCTGCAATAATAGAGTTCTACAGAGAAAAGGTTGATTTTGGCTCTTAGTTTTTGAAATTGCTGGCCTTGACTGGCTCCACTGCTTTGGACTTGTAGAAAGACAGCACATCATGGCAGGAAGAGAGCACATGGTGGTGCCAATCATTACTCCATCTCTGGGGTATGAAAAGAGGGAAGGAGGAAGAGACCAGATGCCACAATCCCTTCGAGTACACACCCCCAATAACTGGAAGGCCTCCCACTAGGCCTCATGTCTGAATGAGTACACCACCGTGCAATAGAATCATGGGTCTTTGGGGGTCACTTTATCCAAACCATAGCAGAAATATGCTGTCATATTTTTTTAAACACAATTTTATAAATTCCTATTTTTACTTAAAAAAAACTGGACTTAGAAAATTTTTAAATAATTGTGATTCATAATCCATTCTTCTATCTACATGCACAAACATACTCAGTCATTAACAGAAACACAATAATACAGACTTATTCTTCAGATATAGATATATAGCAATCACAACTATTCAAAATTATGATATTATATACACACTATATATATGTATACAGACATATACATATATATATATGTATATATATATATATATATATATATATAGAGAGAGAGAGAGAGAGAGAGAGAGAGAGAGTGTTTGTTTTTGTAGCAGGGAGAGATATGTTATGTGGATCACAATTATTCCAAGGGTTGTTTTCTTTTAATACTTGTTTTTTAGTTATAGTTGGACACAATACCTTTATTTTATGTATTTATTTTTATGTGGTGCTGAGGATCAAACCCAGGGCTTTGCACATGCTAAGTGAGTGCTCTACCACTGAACCACAACCCCAGCCCTCCAAGGTTTTTAAAATCAGGAATGTGTGTCAATTTTTATGAAATGATTTTTTTATTCTTTAATTGAGGATACAGATATTATATATTAAATTATTTTCTGTGCTAAAACTAGAAAATTTTGTAATGTTGAATCAATGGTATTGTACTAGGGTAAATCAGACCTGTTTATAATCCTTCATTTAGTGGCTCAATAAATTTGATTTGATATTTCCTTTAGAATTTTGTAGTAGTTCATTTTTTGTTGCTAAAACAAAACACCTGAAACTATACTGAACATATGTTTATTGAGCTCATAATTTTGAAGGCTGAATATCTAAGATCAGGTGACTCCATTTGTGTGGCATTTGGTGGTGCCCTTTCACTGTATCCCAGCATTATGGATGGCTTCCTGGGAGGAGAACATGCAAAACAGGAGAGATCACAGGGCAAGAGAGGGGACCAGTGGGCCTTGGGTCAGGCTTCTTAGTAATAACCCAATCTCACAGAAAATAGCCAATGACCTAATTACCTTATGTGCTCCACCTTTTAAAGAGCGCACTACCTCCGAACATCACCACACTAGGGTCCAAGTTTTCAGCACACAGACACTCGTGGGATACCCTCAAACCACAGCCAAACCATAGCATATTCCACATCTGTATCCCAAAGTAAGGTTGAACTTTTTGGTATTAGAATCAGACATTTTTCAGCCTCCTAAACTGAGCGGGGAGATGCTGTTTTTCTGTGCTTATAAAACTTTATAGGAGGAAAATTACAAGTGCCTAGTTAAGGGAAGATCTTGACTATATTTGCAACGCATTCTCTGACATTTGGTCTATGGAACTGGTCTACCTCTTTGGGCTTATTTAAAAAAAAAAACTATATAAATATAACTCATTTCATGACTACTTTCAATTTTAGCTGTACAAAATGGCACCTAGCACTATGGTGTTCTTTCTCATTCCTTCTTGTTTTCTCTCCTCCCTGCTTTTACAGGACATACTGGTTTCTTTGCTAGGTTTCCTTCTTTTTGCTAACCGTGGGCAAAGCTGCTCAATGTGTTTAGTTTGCTTATCTTTCAGAACACGGGAGGTGCCAAACTCAAGTGTGCTAAGCTGTCCCTCCTCCCAATGCTCAGCCCACCACTCTGCTTCTGCATGTCAGGAAGGTGCACTCTGGGCTGTGGCAGGAGCGGACAGGACAGGAGAGCCATGCCTCACAGCAACAATGGGGCTGCTCTCTTTGGTTCCTTTAAGCATTAACCAAGCCTCGGTTGGCCCATACTCTGACACTGGGTTTCTCTCTGAGTTCTTTTAGCAGAACACTCCAGCCACTAGTTGTGTGTGAACCTTTCTCAGTTCTGCTGGAGGTCACTTTATGATTTCCAAAAGGGTTCTAAAATAGCAAATTGTTTATATATTATCTAAAATACCAGGGTGGGGGTGGGGTCACACTGCAACATACAGAAATGGCACTTTTACTGACTTTAAAAAGGTGTTTTTTTTTTTTTTTTTTTTTTTGGGTGGTACCGGAGATTGAACTCAGGGGCACTCGACCACTGGGCCACATCCCCAGCCCTTTTTTGTATTTTATTTAGAGACAGGGTCTCACTGAGTTGCTAAGTGCCTCGCCATTGCTGAGGCTGGCTTTGAACTCGCGATTCTCCTGTCTCAGGCTCCCAAAGTGCTGGGATTACAGGCGTGCGCCACCGCGCCCAGCTTTTTAAAAAGGTTTTGAGGACTCAAAAACTGTAAGAGTTGTAGAAGTTGCCTCCTTAATTTCTAGGACTAGAACTGCATAATGTGAAAGGAAACTTTAGAGAAGAGAGAATCAATTTTGCAATATTCGGAGGCTCCTTAAGTTTTTATCCATCATCATCTATGTTTCTCTATGACACATTACTGAAGTAATATAAATGAAATTTAGAAAGTAGAACTCAAGAGTTTCCATAACATCGCTCTCTCACCTCAAAGTTGTATCCCAAAGCAAAATACTTACCACATTAATGGTTCTAGTAAAAGTATGAAAAATTGCTAACAATGTAGTCATTACACATATACAAAGCACTCTACCAAGCTGTAATTGGTGGTCTCATTTCATCTTTATAACATCATATGAAGCAGGTGTTCTGAACAGCATCTAGGAGTTGAGAGGTTTAGTAACTTGGTTGAGGTCACACAGCAGTTGACAGTAGATATGGAATATAAACCCAGATAATCCAACACAAGTAGGTGTGATGAATCAGTAGTTGGTTTCATGTTGTGACAATGAATAATATTTTAAATGTCAAAAAGTTCCTTTTTGATATGTGACATATATACATAAAGATATAGACATATACACTTACTCACATGCATACATATATGTATCTATATATGTAGAAATTCTATTTATAATTATATGTCATAAAATCTAATATCCATCAGTATGAATTAAATACTAATTTGATCACTCAACATAAAAAAATACAAAAGTTGCTTTTTAAATACATTATCAGGAATGTGGAAATAGTTATTTGAAACAGTTTTTGATGTCCAGATACTAATGTTCTTGTTTGACTAAAAAAGAAAGTACAAGTCTTTGTGCCCCAGAGGGAGTCCCAGGGTGACTTTTCTGACATAGTTGATGGTTTCTCCCATGACATTATTGACTTCTGCTGTAAATGATCTATAAAGTTAAAACTCTGTTTCTGTGATTCTCCAAAATATCTGCAACACTCTGGGAATTTATTTTGTAAAGTGAACATGATTATGTCCATTGGCTTTCTGTAACTTCAGATCTTTCTAAAGTTGAAGGTCCTGGTTTGTGGTAAGAACAAATCACTTTCCAGCTGCTCCTCTTTGGTTGAGCTCCACATCAAATTGGCAGGTAAAGGCTTCAAGCCAACAGCTCAAATTTCTATAAGGCAATATGTTCTATACATGATTGATTTTTATTTAAAAATGAACGTTCCTAAAAGAAAGGATCATGTGTGGTATAACTCAGGCATAAGTTTTGGCTTGCAAATTATTTCCCTATTATTTAACTTGAATTCTGAATCCTTCCTCGATTCTACTTAAGCAACAGGAAATTTACCCTTATTGATTTGTGTGGTTCCTGCAATAGCACCAAAGTACACAGCCTGAGTCAGGGGCCTTATACAGCCTCAAAACAAACAAACAAACAAATAAATAAATAAAATGAAAGTAAAAAGATCCAAAATGCAAAAAAACTATAAAGCCATGTTGGGAAAATGGAATGCAAACGACAATAGTGGCACAATTCCGGATTGTAAAGGAAAGAGATAGAGAGGCAGTGGCTGAGATGGAGGAATTAAGACGCCTGTAAACATAGTTTAGGAATGGTGGCAACTTAGGAAAGGAGTGCACATTGACATATTTGGAAATATGTTAACTTAGCATGTGTTTTGGCCTTACAATGTGCCCTCTGGTATTGCTGGGCCCTGGATTATCTCAGGAAAAAAAAAAGAAAGAAAGAAAAAAAAAAAAGGAAAGCATTTTTTTAAAATGGGTTAAGACATGACTATTGTCTTTTTGCATGTGAATCAGGAAAGGAAAACACTGTAATACACCTTAGAAATGTGGACTTTTCCCACTTTTAATTGTCAAGAAAAAACATGGGAGAAAGTTTATTGCAAAAACACAACATTTATAGGGAAAAGAATCATTACTGAGCCATGACAGATAAACTATAAACTCTGCAGAGTTCTTCTTTTTTTTTTTTTTTTTCCCTTTCAGGCTATTTTGAGGAACTGTATAGCCAAAACATTCTGGTAAAAGTATCTATGAAGAAACTTACTTATTCATTCATAAAGTATAAGCTATGCAACCGAAACAGCTAAATAATTAATTTTCTAAAAAAAAACCTGCGCATATGAACAAGAGTTGCTAATTATCTGTTTATTCTCTAAACAAGCAAATACTTAATGTAAAGAAATTTTCTCCACCCCCCTCTCTTTTTTAATTGGCACTGTGGTGGGGAAACAAGTATCTTTGCATATTGAATTGTGAGAATATTCTTACCCAGAAACTGTTAGGTTCTTTTTATTTAATGTATCGCTCATATTTTATTAGAATTTTAAAGAAAATTCTTGCATAGATTGCAAAATGGAGATGTTTCATCTAGGGAGTTTTGCTTCCTTCCAGTAAATTTGTTCTGGGGATAAATTTTCAATTAATCATAGAACATTATTTTCATTACATTTTGGGTTTTAAATACAGTACGTTACAAAAATCATACCATATTCCATTACTTTTGGGAAAAGGGTTCTTCAAAGTGCTGGCCTATGTGGCAACCATGTAAGTGATGTACAAAATGAACCCTGGGCCTTTGGAGGGTCAGAAATCCAGGAAGACCTCCTTCTAAAGCATAATTCCCTGTTAGTGGAATCACTCTGGATTCCCCCCACCCCCCGCCATTTTTTGTAATGGAGGCACTCTACCACTTAACTACATTCCCACTCCTTATTTATATATTTTAATTGTTTATTTATATTTTGAAACCAAACCTTGGTTTGATTACCCAGGCTGGCTGCAAACCTGTAGTCCTCTTTCCTCAGCCTCCTTGGTAGCTGGAATTACAGACCAGTGCCAGCTTCCCTGGTTGAGTCCGTCTGAATTTGATTAGAAAGTTAACGCAAGTCAAAGTTCGGACAGTTGGAAAATACGCTCAAGTGACTTCTAACTGCTTAGGACAATTAGCTGGAGCTTTCTTTTTTTGACTAAGATGAACAAATTTTATTAAGTAAAATATAGCGAAGTCAAAGTATGTCATAGCAAGTTGAAACCCATGAGGCTTAGGAAGGAAGGAAAGGAAAGGAAGTTTGCAATTCTATAGGAGTGCCTGCAAAAGAACAAGTTGACCTTAGGATGGGTCAACTTAAGGTATGACTATGACTTAATAATGGTGCAAAAATGGTATACATTGGGTAGAACCCTACTTGCAATTTTGAAGGTGGGCCTTTCTCCAGGATGGCCATAGGCAAAATAATCCTCTCGGGTGATGCTGGGCAGTGGCAGGAGGGATAGCCCCAGTCAGTGCTTTGAGCATGAGGAGATTCCACTGATGCTCAGTAGTGCAGCAAGTTGCTGAGTAGAATAATGGCGCTCAGTAGGTTAGTTGTAGTAAATGCTTCTTCAATTTAAAATAGCATCAATTTAAAATGGGTTAATCTGAGCATCTCTATGCCACACTCATAAAAGAGTAATCCCTCCATCTGCCTGTGAGCTCATGACGTTTTGGATAACATCTCACGAACTCAGAGAAGCAGCTGCAAATACTAAGAGATATCTACTAGATTTGTCCAACTATCATGATCTCCTTTTCTCTGTGTCCTTACATCTTCCTCCTTACTGAAATTCACCTGCAGTTTCTATGGAGGTCCTCTCCTAGCCAAGTTCACATCTCAGTAGAACCATGTAGAAATGAAAAAGGGCCGACTTAAGATATGAGTTTTTTGTGTGTGTGTGTGTGTTAGGTTTTTTTTTTTTTTTGCATATGAGTGATGTTTAAAAGCCATAATTTGGTGATTGGCCCCTCATTGTACTCATAAGTCTGAGTTTTTCAGGCACATATTAGAAATCTGAAGGGTATAATGTAAAAAGAAAAGCACTAACAGCCAATTTGAAAAATAAATATAACTGCAGCAAAAATCTATGCTTAATTTTTCTTGAAAGCATTTTGATTATTAGTACTTTATGTTTATACTAGTTAAATAAAAGCCTTTATTTTTCCTACTAATATTTATTTGGTAGAGCTTTGAAGTACTCTCAAATATTTCCTACCTTTGACTATTGGCAGTGGTCAAAAGCAATGGCACAAATGATCATCCCACATCACTTTTATAGTGGAAAACAATTTAAATAAAACAATTTCACATGCAGTTTGAAAAGATTTTGTCTTATTAAGCACTTGTAGACATTCAGTTTTTCTTTTATTCACTTTTTCACAAGTTCTTTATTTCAAACAAGTCACAGCTTTTTCCAAATAACTAAAATTATTCAGAAAGCTCCCATTTCAATGTAACTTTGAACAGCACATGTGGGAGCAGAATAAGTAGTTTTGGGATAATGACAGGGATGAGCCTTTTCTCAGAATTCAGATTAAACTGAAAAATTAGATCTTTTTCAGGTCTGAAAACGTGCAGCTGACATTTTATCCCTCCACCTTCCCTTATGTGTCTTGATGCAATCTACTTTTACCTGAAAGCACGTGTGTTGAAATTTCCAGGAGACACATGGTTTTCTGAAGACACACTTGACAGTGTGGGGCAGAGAATGTCTGGCTTGGCCATTCCTTTGCTGGATAAATAGACAAAGCATGTAGACATCTAGTCTTAATCTCTTCCTCTTTGGGCGATACTTAATTTTCATAATGAAATTGAATTGTTTGAGCTGCCTAAACCCTCTTTAAAATAAAAGAAGAAGTAAATCTGGTGAAGGCAATATGAACAATTGGTGGTTCAAATTTAATTAAACACCAGCTCACGATGATCTGTTTTGCCATTACATATAATAACGCTTACTTTTCAGATTTTTGTCATCTTCCATTTTGCTTAATTATTTTATGGGCATAATTAAATCATTATTCTAACTAGAAGGTTCTAAGAGAAAAGCATTTCTAGTCAAACCATTAAGGTGTTCACAAGCAAATGAATTAATATCGTATATACAGAAAAGAGAATCCAGCAAATGTATAGAGAATCCGAGTTGGACTTTGCATATGTCTTAGAGTTGATGCAATTTGCTAGTCTCAGAGAATCTGAGAATTCCCAGATTCTGGTAATGTGGGTCTGGATACATTGATTGCCACTGGAAAAAAAAATCCCATAAATTAAGAACATGCTCATTCAGATTACACTGAAAACACACCTTCCTTATCAAAATAACACGTTTAGGTTAACTAACTTTGGGATGCGTTGGAGTTAATTGCATGGTGAAAATATTGGAATTTGACCACAGTCATAAAAGTAAAAAGAATTTTACACATATACTATCAATATTATTTCTCTTCTCAAAAGCTTATAACTAAAATAATTGGCTTTTAAGGTTGTTGTTTTTGCAAATAAATTTCAACTTTTTCTGTCGCCTTTATATTTTGATTAATGGTTTTAAAATCTACAAATCCTAAATTCAATGCACAAATGATATTATAAGAAAAAATACTGAATGACCAAAAGACATGTAGCACATTTATTTATTGAGATATGTTTCTCAGTGCTAAAGATGAATAGCATTAAAGCTAACAAAGTTTAGTTTGAGTGCTGGGGTTGTTGTTCAGTGAAAGAGTGCTTGCTGAGCTCCTTTGAGGCACTGAGTTCGATCCTCAGCACCACATAAAAATAAACAAAATAAAGTCCGTCAATAACTAAAAAAAATATTTAAAACAAAAGTTTAGTTTGAATTGCTTCATATAAAACTTTTTTACACTGTGTATTCATATGCAGAGGATTGAAACTTGATCCCTATTTCAAATCCTATAAAAAAATAAACTGGAAGTGGATCAGAGATCTAAATGTAAGACTTGAAATTGTGAACCTATTGGAAGAAAAACCTAGGAAAAATACTGCAAGACATTAGTGTAGGCAATGTTTTTTGGCTAAGACCCCAAAAGGACAGACAACAAAAGCAAAAAATAGGCAAAAGGCATTCTATCAAACTAAGAAGGGTCTGTACAGCTAAAAAAACAAAACAAAACAAAACAATCAACAGAGTGATTCTCTAGAGAATAGGGAAGATGTTTGCAAATAATTCACTGAACAAAGGATTTATATTCTGAATTTGTAACCTCAAAAGCTCAATAACACCCAGAACAATCCAACTTAAAAATGTCCAAATGATCTGAATAAACATATCTCAAAAGAAGAAATTCAAATGATCAACAGAGTTGTGGAAAAAAAGCTGAACATCATTCGCCATTAAGGAAATGTAAATCATCTCACCCAGTTAGAATGACTACTGACAACAAAACTACAACAACAACAAACTAACAAATGATGGTGAGCATGTGGACAAAAAAGAATTCTTATACACTGCAGGGAGAAATGTAAATTGGAATAGGCTTTATGGAGAACAGTATGGGAGTTCCCCAAAGAACTCTAAATAGATCTTCCATATGAATTAGCTACCTTACTTTTGTGTAGATATCCAAAGGAAATTAAATCAGCACATCAGAGATATCAGCATGCTCATGTTTATTGCTGCACTATTGAAAATAGCAAAGATATGTCATCAACCTTGATGTCCATCAATGGATGAAGAGATAAAGAAAATGTGGTACATATGAATAATGGATAACTATTCAACCATAAAGAATGATATTCTATTATTTGATGCAAAACAGATGGAATTGGGGGAGATTATGCTAAGTGAAATAAGTGAGAAAAATATTGTTGTGTCCTCTCTCTTATATGGAACCTAAACATTGGCAACTTGGGTGTATAACAGATATTATTAGACACTGGGGAGGTGGAGGTGGAGAAAGGATACAAGAGTAGTTGGATGTAAGGGACCAGAACACACACAAAAAAGAAATACTTCTAGTGTTCTTCAGGTTAGGGGGATGAATACACTTCACAATAACCTATTTCATATTTTATGAATAACTAAGAGAGAAAATTTCAAAGGCTCCAAACTTAATGTAAAAATAAGAATATGAAAGCAGAATTATTCTGATGTGATAAGTATACAGTATGTAATATAGTAAAATATCACCCTCTATTTCATGTATGTATATTGTGAAAGAGATCAATTAATTTTTAACATTTTGAAAACATAGATATGGAATAAAATATGAATGCCAAAATAAAATTAAAGGCATGACCAAAGTGAAAAATATCCTCCCCCTTAATCAAAACAGTATCAACTTTTCTGCACTATGATGGGCTTCTCTTCATACTCCATTCATTACACCTTCCACTTGAGGGAAGGCAGAGAAAGAGATTTAAGGAAGATAAAACTCAAGATAGGAAATATAGGTGTTTCATTAGCAGGTGATATTGAATTAAGTGAAATAAATTGATAACATATTAGTTGTGGAATCTACATCTGTTATTCATATTTCCTGTTCATTTGTACAATTCTCAAATGTTCCAAATTGTGTGATCTTTCTAAAAAGCACATACTGCCATGTTATCACAATTATATTGTATACTTATAATGCTCTAAAATGCTGACATTATGTGATTTGTACAGTGTAATTCAACACTGATAAGAACAAATTTATGAGTTAGAAAGTAGATATCCTGGATCAGAGTAAATGTTAATTTTATTTACTCAAAACATCTTTTCTTCTTTCTTTCTTTCTTTTTTTTTTTTTTTTTTCTTTTTCTTTTCTTTGTTTTTGGTTGTTCTGGAGATTGAACCCAAGGCCTTGTGCATGCGAGGCAAGCACTCTACCAGCTCAGCTATATCCCCAGCCAGCCCCCTTCAAAACATCTTTCTTCAGAATTGTAAAACTTACTGCTACTGAGCCAGCTTCAAAAAGAATTTGTATGATGATGGTAAATTCTCCAGAAAAATAATTTCCAGGGCTGTTATATTAGGTAATGTGAAAGCGAGACTTCAAACAAGTACATAGGGCTGCAACCTTCCAGTTGGATACCAAAGGTTTGCTTGATCCATGAATCAGTTCTGTGGGGGATCACAGAACAGAAGCACTATCAGTATAAAGGTCGTTAAGAGAGGGAATGGCTTAGCAATTGCATAGCATAAATTATATTCAGTTGTGAAATATTGAACTTGTATATGTACTTACAAGAAACATATAAAGATATAAGAATATTTCTAATTCTAGTCATGAATTTTAATGTTTAAAACAATTTTACTCTTTCTAAAGCAATAAATAGTTTCTATGACTGCCCTTTATTTTATTTGAGTATGTTATAGTATTCTTTTACTCAACATGTGCATTGTGAGAAGTCATACTATATACAAACCATTATTTTATCAGGCATTTTTTTAGGATAAAACTACTAAGACGATTATCATCATTACTCTCAGAGTTCAACAGCAATTAGCATAGCTAATCATTTAGAAATTGCCAAAGATGTAAGGGAGTAGTGAATGATGCAGGAATCTTTAGCAAAAAGAATCTTTACTTATGGATGAGACATTATGAATATATAGATTGATGGATATTTAAAACATGGGTAAAATTTTCTCAGTCAGACAGAGGCAATAAAACTTGTCTATCTAGTAAGGCAAAGAAGATAAACCCATCAAAATGCAGAAACAGTATAAGAAAAACAGACCTAAAGAAAAAAAAAAATGTTTCATTAGGTTGGAAAAGGCAACAAGTATCACCAAACAGGGGAAAGCAAAACAAAAGAACAGCAATGAAAACAATTCACATGATTTTGAATATTGACAATTTATGATTATACTGATTTTCTCATGATACTTTTTTATGATACTCTTTATTTCCTTAGGGTGAATGATTATTTAAAAGATATTGGGTAATTAATAAATAAAAGCAAATAAAATTTAAGGTTAAAGCATGAAAATGCACAGATGGTCAATTTATACTTATGAGGACATACTCACAATAAAGACATAGTAACCATGAAGGCACTGTGTTATGTATACATATTACTAGTTGTTACGGATACATATAACTAGTTTAATGAAGGAACACAGAAAAAAAATAAAATGAAACATTTCTTTAAATTTATAGGGGGACAAAAAGCAACAACATACACTAGAGAAAAGCTCAAAGTGTTAAGAGGCTACATGAGAAAATAAATACCCATTAGTCATAAAACAAAAGGCCTTGAGAAAAATAGAAGAGTTGGAAAAAAGACTATAAAATCAATTACATAAGTTATCAACAAGTTACAACATACAAAACATAAAATTTTACCATAAGAAAATGAATTTCAAACTCAACTAGCTGGCCAAAAAGAAAATAAACCTAGCTAAAGAGAGAATTAGTAAATTTGAGGATTGAGCTGAAGAAAACTACAGAAAAGGTGACACACAAATATGAAAAGTACAACAAAGTATTTAAATGTATGAAAAGACAAATTCAAACATTTGTGTTACAAGAATTACATGAATAAAATTAAAAAGAACTGAGGAAGGACACAATATAAAATGGCTTGTAAACTGAAAACTGAGAGAAGATATAGTTCTTCATCTTGAAATAAGCTAGTGATGATCCCTAAGATGTATAAAAGTAAATTTGCTTCCAGACAAGCTGATGGTAGGGAGAAAATGTAGAATTTCAGAATAACGATATAAAGACATGTTACTTACAGCAATAAAATGATAAAAGGAAAATATCACATCAGCAATAATGGATTATTTCAAAATTCAAAGTGAAAAATAAATGTTGGTTTGACCAAGAAACATATTTTTAGAAAGAGAATAAAAATATCATTATTTACATACATTCACTTAAAGAAATATTCCAGTAAGAAAAACATAGAACATAAATGAAATCAGGATATAAAACAAATGATGCGATACATAAAAGAATAGTAGGTATTCATTAAGTGTAAATGTGACTCAACCATTTATGTACATATGTATGTATGTACATACATACAGAACAAAATCAATGATCATTGAATATCAATAGCTATGCAAATTAAAAATAATTTGGGATGACTTTATTAAATAATGAAGTTTTCCGAAGAACATACATTGATAAATGAAGAGTGTTTTAAAAAGGGGATAAATAAGTATACTCACTAGAGGAATAAAAATGTAATCTAATTTCAGAATTGGGAGAAAAGTAAAAGGGAAGAACTAAAAAATTTTCAGTAAATCCAGTAGGCAATATGAAGAAGGAAAAAGAAAAAAAAATAGAAGTAAATAATCAAAACCATGA
Organism: Tamias sibiricus; assembly: GCA_025594165.1. Classification (NCBI taxonomy): domain Eukaryota; kingdom Metazoa; phylum Chordata; class Mammalia; order Rodentia; family Sciuridae; genus Tamias; species Tamias sibiricus. The sequence goes on from CM046670.1 coordinate 19,481,811, forward strand.
CACATGGAAAAACATCAATTTTACAAATAATCTGTTTTATCTGTGAAATTACAATACATGTAATTTCTATTATAACTAATGTTTATGAATTTACAAATATAAAATTTTCAACACAAAAATTATAATCACCAGAAAATTTTAAAATGAAAGATAACATGCTAAGTCAGAGAAGAAATCCACAGAAAATTAGTATTATCAATAACAGATAAATATACACAGCAAAAGAAAATAGTTATTACAGTTATAGACAGATAGCATAATTATGTAGAGAGTATTTTCAGGAAAATACTGTAATGGTGAGCCTCAGAACACAAAATGTTATAGTGGCTACATGCGTAAAACATTAGCTGAGGAATTAAGGTACAATATCTCACAAAATCAACATCCAGTGCAAAGCTTTAATCATTTATTACAGAGACCTTTAGAACACACAGAACAAATGATTAAAAAAGAGAGGAAGAAAGAACCAACCAATGACTTTAAGGACTTAAATTTGAAATTTAACTTGCTTGATCCTGTTAGTTTTCACAGAGTTTGCAACAAATCTTTAGAAAATAATATATATTCACTTCAACCATATATGAAATAAAATATATACTGAAAAAAATCTTAGTCTAGGACAAAATGGTATCAGAGATCACATCACATTCTCTGACTATAGAACAATAAAATTAGAAATAGTCATCATGAAATCAACCCCTTCTCCAAGAAAGGAAAGAAAGAAGGAAGGGGAAAAACAGAGGGGGAAAAAAAAAAAAAGAATGCATCCTCAGGAATGTCAAAAAGATGTATTGATAGAATAAAAATAATAAGGGAAATAATGAACTATTTAAAACTGTATAACAAAAAACTCCTTATTGAAATATGCAGCATGCAAATAAATCATTAATTACAGGGACAATTTGGTATGTGCATGTGTCAGAAAACAAAACAAAAGACCAAAACCAGTTAAGTTCCCCATTCAAATTAGGAACTTTCACGAAGAACGGAATACACCTAAAAGTAAGGGCAATGGAATAATATTGATAAAATATTATTGGGAAACACAACAAAATAAGTTTTTTTTAAAAATTGTTTTTAGTTGTAGATGGACACAATATCTTTATTTATTTTTATGTGGTGCTGAGGATCGAACCCAGTGCCTCATGGTGTTAGGTAAGTGCTCTACCACTGAGCTACATCCCCAGTCCCCAAAACACTTTTTAAAAAGTGAAAAATCTGGGCACAGTGGTGCACACCTGTAATCCCAGCAGCTCAAAGCCAGCCTCAGGAAAAGTGAGGCACTTAGCAACTCATACAAAATAGAGATGGTATTGTGGCTCAGTAGTTGACTGTCTCTGAATTCAATCCCAGGACCAAATAAATAAATAAATAATAGATAGATAGATAGATACATACATACATACATACATAGTGAAAAAAAATGCCCACTTCTCACTTTGGAATTGAAAAAGAACAAAACTTCTAATGTAGACATCTTTTTAAAAAGATCAAGAAATCTCGTTGTTCTCAGTCCAATGTTCCTATCATCTATCATCTACTAGTGAAGCCCCATACTACCTTCTAGTTTCAAGTGCTACTGCAGAACTTCTATGCTTTCTTGTTTAATGAACTTCATGTCACTTGCATAAGTGATTTCAGATGGATTAATGAGCTGGATCAATAAAAGTAACTTCAAAACATCTAAGATTTTTATTTTTATAATTCTGAGACAAAAGTAGTTAAAAACCTCCTAAAGAGAACGACCCACAAAACAACAATAATAATAGTAAATGAATTCCTACACAATATAAAACAGCATAAATCAGGCTTAAAAAAAAATCCCACAGGCTGAAGAGAGATATTTATAACACATCCTTAAAACAGACTCAGTACGTGGATACCTTTTAAAATTCATAGAAATAAAAATGTTAAACAATCTAAATATAAAAAAGTGAAAGGAAACGAACAATGTTAGGCAAGAATCTGGATGGCAATAAACACGTAGTTAAAAGCCTAAATTCTCTAGTAAACAAATTTAAATTAAAGGAGAGTTTCCACTTTGTAATTATGATATTTTTTTAAAAATCATAAAACATGACAATAAAAATTTTTGAAAAAGAAATGGGGAGATGGAATTTTATACACCATTGTGGGGTTGAACACTATTGGCAACATATGATTAGATTGAAGAGAAATACAACATACAATTTAACAATCCCCACTATTCTCCCAGAATACTTAGCCTACCTCAGCTCTCAAAAATGCCCAAGAGTAGGGGCTGGAGTCATGGCTGAGTGGTAGAGCACTTGCCTAACATGTGTCAGGTACTAGGTTCAATCCTCAGACCACATAAAAACTAAATAAATAAATGTATTGTGTACACCTACAACTAAAAAAGTTTTATATGCACAAGAGTGACCTCTTCCACATTGCATGTAATTTTAAAAAAACTGGAAAAGTGCTCAAAACACAATAATGAAAATATAATAGTGTCCACTCATAAAAGGAAATACTACAAAGCAATATTACATAGCACTCAGAATGAATCAGCCATGTCTACATGCAACCTGTTAAATCAAATAGACATAGTACTGAGAGAAAAAGAAGTTACAAAATGGAGAGTGCATTATGAAAAAAGGGAAAGAAAATGAACAATGTTAGGCAAGTAAACCTTAAATGCAGTGGACTGTTTGTATTAGAAGGACTAACACATGTATTCTGGTGTAAAACAATGCATAGGTTTGATGCATGCCGTCCTTGGGATAAGCACAATTCAGAAAGGAGAGGAATAAATAGGGAGGACCCTCAAAGACAACCATGTGCCCAGAGATTATGTGTTAAACATGGTAAAATGCAGACATGTGTATTGTGTGGGTGATAAGTATATGAGCACTTAATTATATTCTTATATTACTTTTTGTATTTAAAATATTTGACAGAGGGCTGAGGTTGTGGCTCAGCGGTAGAGCGCACGCCTAGCACGTGCGCGGCCCGGGTTCGATCCTCAGCACCATGTAAAAGTAAACACATTGTGTTCAACTAAAGCAAATAAATAAATATTTTAAAAATATTTGACGGAATTAAATGTAATTTAATTAGGCAGTACCTGGATTTCCAGTGACATAAATTTAAAAACTAGCCAAAGTTAGTAGAAAATGTATTGACTTTGGATTTTCAAATTTGTAGACAGTAGACAACAGGTGTAGATAGATCCAAGTATTCAAATAATATCATGAATTGTCCTTTTCTTTTTCTTACTCTCATTCTTTCCCTTGGACTTAACCCCAGGTGCTTGTTTTCTTCCTTTTATTTTTATCTCAGTTTCCTTATAATTTGATTTTACTTCTCCACATGATGGGAAATATTTCCCAAGCAGTTTTCCCTTTATGCAGCCTCTACATCTCCCGATCTCCTTGAGAAGTAAGGCATCATGACCAGTCTCCAAACTTGGCACCTGTGGCCTTGCACTGGGCAAAGACGAGACAGGTTCTCACTGGTGAGCAACCGACATGCATAAATCCCACATTATTGGCAGTTATACAGCTGACATCTCAGTGGTGGGTACCCTATTCATAATTACCAACGCCTGTGCTGCATTGATTATTAACTGTTTTAATAATGTCTCTTGGAGTCCAGGACTTTCATTTACTGGCCAGTGTTTGTGGCAGGTGACACTGGAGCGCTCTTTAACAATTGAAAGAAGAGGAAAAGGAGAACCCTCCAGAATGAAGTCAAACAGGGCAGATGGGATAACTGATAGCACCTAAGTCCACAGCAACTGAGTTGACATAAATCCAATACTACTATGAAACTCCAATATCCTTCTCTAAGGCTTTGACAGATTGACAACAGAAAATAGGGACACAAATTTGAATAGCATAATAAATAAGTTAAGACTAATACATTTGTCTCCCGTGGAGTACACCGCTTCTTTTCCCAATTTTATGAAAAATTAATGATATAATGGATCAAAAAATACCCTATGCTAAAATTTTTGCAAGCTACAACTCCTATCACAATTCACTAAAACTAGCATGTAACAAAGGAAACTAATAATTCCCAAAGTACATGAAAAACCACTTTCTAAACTGTTCCTCTTAATAGCTTTTATTTCCAGAGCATATAAAAGTATATGCCTATGAAAATAAGAACAATTCAGGAAACTACATATCCATCCCTGTCCACGCTTTGGCCTCCAAAACATTACTCATTCTTTCAAAACCTTGATCCCTAGCAATGCACTGTTAGTCCCAAACTTTACCATGTATCCAGTGTTTGGCAACATTTCAGTACCACAGACCCCTTTAAGAATCTAATGAAAACTTTCTTCTAGAAAAATGCACACACACACACACACACACACAATTCTGCATATATTTCAAATCCATCTGTGCATCCCAGATTCAGAATTTCTTCCTTAGCCCTTTGATTTTATTTTAGAAGCAGAAGCAAAAGTTAAAAAAAAAAAAAAAAAGACCAAAAGTGTCACTTTTTTTGCCTTAATACTTTGACAAGCCTCTGATCATTGCACCAGTTTTATGTTTGTGATACTGACCCCTATGGGAGCATTATGTAAGAACCTAATTTTTGCCCTAAAAAAAATTCCCATTTCCCTAAAAAAAAAAAAAAAAAAAAATGATGTGCAGGTTAAACAGGAGGGAGAAGACTGTTCTGTGAAGGTCAACTGGAACACAGGTGATTTTTCCCTTGCTTAAAAGAAAATGAAGTTCAAACATTAATTGCTGAGACACCTTGATGATCTCAAAGGAAAAGTGCTGTGGCCCCAAAGTGCACATTACTATTATTATTATTATTATTATTATTATTATTTATTTATTTTTTTTTTTTGGTGAAATGACACAAGAGCAGCCTGGAAGCTTTAAGTAAAAGCAGAGAAAAAGACAACAAAATCAACAGAAAGTAACATGTACACAGGAAAACAACCACAAAGAAATTGTCACACCTACTAGAACCAGAAATTAATTGTTGCCACTACTAGAACCAGAATATCAATGCTCTTGAGGATAGGAATGCACCTGGATTACTCACCTCAGGAACTTGATCCGTACCTATTTCTAGTGGAGTACTGTAAACATTCCTTCGTTGAATGAATAAATGAGCAGTAGCTTCCTTTGCCCTTTAGCTCCTTGCCCAGGTCCTAGTCAACCTCTGGTGGGGTAAGTTGTTCATGATGATTCTCAAGCATGACTGATTCTACTAAGTCCAGATACAGAAGGACAGAGGGGAGTTGACTTACTCTCTGCCTGTATCTAACTTTCCAACCTCTGTTTCTTGAAGAACTGACATTAAAACTTCTCACAAGGAGACCTCATGTTCATATTCGTCTCTTACTCTTAAATAGGGGAAACCTACTCAAAGACCTTAAAAAGATACTCATAATAACCCACATCCAATAAACCTAAAACTCCCACTAAATAGGCTAATTGCATAAGACTCCATTCAGTGGGCATGTCCATTGAAATTCATTTCTGTTTGCATTTGTTTTCCTTGTGGCATATGGAAAGATGCATGTAATTTAGTCAGCAAAAGAATGTCAACTGAATTACAATGAGACAATTCAAAGAACAATAGTTATAATGAGAAAGATCAGCCATCCTGGGTGTTGGCAAAAGTGAAAAACAACTAGAACTTTCAAGTATTGCTGGTTAGACTATAAATTGTACCATGAGTTAGGAAGATTATTTGGCATTGTCTATTAAGAGTTAACATATTAATCCCCGATTGGCCAAGTAAATAGAAGCCCAGGTATAAAAATGCATACAGCTGCAACAATACAGATGTGAAAATGTTACATTGCAGCATTATTCGACAATAGTCGAAAACTGGAAAAGACTCAAATGTTCATCAACAGTGAAATGGATCAGCAAGTTGAGGTGAATTCACAGCTGAATGGGGACAGAGGCAGAGGCACACATGCACAAGGGACTATCAATCAGAAAGTGTGAGGTTCTGTCATTTGCTGCAATGTGGAGGGTCCCGAAGAGTGTTATGTTAAGTAAGTCAATCACAGAAATATTGACATGATCTCACTCAAAGACAGGATCTCACTCAGAGAACTTTTAACAAGTGGTTCTCACAGATGTTGAGTAGAATGGCTGTTACCAGAGATTGGTCAGTAGAACGGAGACGGGAAAGTCAGTAAATGAATATAACGTGATTACCTAATAGGAGAAATAAGTCCTGGCATTCTGGGGCAAAGTAAAATGAATATAATTGGAAATAATGCATTATTTATCTCCAAATCATTAGAACTGTGTGACTCTACTCAGCATAAAGAAATAAAGAAGTTTAAGGTGATGGATATGATAATTATCCTGAGTTGTTAATCACCACCTGATGTGTACATTAATCTAAACATCAGATTGTACCTCCTAAATATGCACAAATATTATGTTTCACTAAAAAACATAAAAATAAATGTAAATAAAGTCCCATCTAGCACGGAAAATAAGATTTTTTTTTTTTTTTTTTGTCGTATGCAATAACACATTGGAGAAGACTCTAATGACCAGACAAAGTGAGTGTACACTACATGAATCCAATGGGGTTTGGAAATGTTGAAAATGTATCTAGTCTGTCTCTTAACCTAATATTTACTTTCGAAGGGGAGGATATGATTTCCTTTGTTTAAAAATATTTGCCTTGATTTTGGCTTCTGGAAAATGGAGCAGAGATACTTTTAAGTACAGATAAACACCTGGGACACTATATATAAAACAAAAGTAAGAATACTGTGAAAGGTGAAGAAAGAGAACAGACCATCTCAGGGTCTTAGGGAAAAGGGAAAGACAATGTTTAAGTACCCTGGATTAACTCTTTGCCTCTTAAAAACCAGGATGTTGTTATAGATGCCAGCAACCAGAAACTGTCAGGAGGCACAGAAAATAATATCTCAAAGGCTGTTCTTGCTGGGCGCGGTGGCGCACGCCTGTAATCCCAGCACTTTGGGAGGCTGAGGCAGGAGGATCTCGAGTTCAAAGCCAGCCTCAGCAATGGCGAGGCACTTAGCAACTCAGGGAGACCCTGTCTCTAATAATAATAATAATAATAAAAATACAAAAAAAGGGCTGGGGATGTGGCCCAGTGGTCGAGTGCCCTTAAGTTCAATCCCCAGTACCACAAAAAAAAAAAAAAAAAAAAAAAAAAAAAAAAAAAAAAAGCCTGTTCTCTCTATAATCACAATTCTAGATAAAGGGAAATCTGGCAAAGTGAAAACATTAGTAAATAATCATTCTTCACTTTGACTTGCACTGTGATAATGCTGTGACTGTATCCCAATCTTCCACCATGATGGGGTCAGATAATTTCAAGTAAATAGTGGGTATTTGTTGTTGCTATCCTAAAGATCTCAGCAATCTGAGATCTCTGCCTCTCCTCATGGAGACAGGAGAGCCCACCCACGTGGGAAATCTGAATTTCAATTTCTATTAACCAATAAGGAGACACTTCTCTCCTCTTCTTAGTGGAATGATGTTATAGGACAACTACTGGAGCATAATGATTTTTTCCATCCTTGGGCAGTAATGAAGCAAGACCCATCACATTATCAGTGGAAACCAATGGGCATTCAGAATTCCAATTCCTACTCAGCAGTAATGAGGTACTCTCCCATCCCAGGAGTCAACAGATGCTGAGTGGGGAAACTTGGACTTCTGCTTCCCCTTGAGGTAAGGTGGAAATGTCTCCTCTTCCCCTGTTGAATTGGTGTCATTGAAATCCTGCTAACCAGAAGTAGTAAACAAATTTCAGAGTTTCCATGAAATAAATGTTCAGATTTCACTTGAAAAAAATAGTTTATGATAAAAAACAATCAGAAAGATCACAGAATGAATGAAACAAGATAATCAGGAGATACCAATAGGAGATTACAGAGATGTTATAATTTTCTAAAATAAAATCTAAAGAAGCTATAATTAAAATGTAAAATAAGCAATTATGAATATCTTTGAAAAAATGAAAAAATAGAATGCCTAAGCTAAGAAGGAGAAAATTTAGGTAAAATGTAACAGAAGAAGCAGCTTAAAAAGCGGAAACAAATGGAACAAGATGGAAATTTTAGAACAGTAAAGCGCAATAACTTAAATAAAACACTCATTTGACAGGCTCAAGGGCCTAGTGGAGGGAAACAGGAAAGAATCAATGAAGTAAAGATTAAAACCACAGAAAATACCCAATCCCAATAATAGAAAAAAGTTGTCTTAAAAACCAACAGGACTTCAGGGATTTCTGAGACTAATTAAAGAACTAGCTTATGTGTCATCAGAGTACCAGAACAAGAAGAGGAAGAGGTTGAGGCTGTGAACTTTTCAAGTTGTCCAGGACACACAAACATGCTGATGTAAGAAACTACGGAGCTGCACACAATGGTGCATGCCTGTAATCAGCAGCTCGGGAGCCTGAGGCAGGAGGGTCGTGAGTTCAAAGCCAGCCTCAGCAACTTAGCAAGGTGCTAAGCAACTCAGTGAGATCCTGTCTCTAAATAAAATACAAAAAAAAATAGATCTGAGGTTGTGACTCAATGATTAAGTGCCCCTGAGTTCAATCCCCGGTACCAAAAAAAGAAGCTATGCAAACCCTAAAAGGAACTCATATCATGACACCATCAAAATTAAATTTCTAAAAGTTAAAGAAAAAAAATCTTGAAATCATCCAGAGAACAATACCATTTTGTAGGAGAAAGATTATTATATTTACAGTATTTTTTCATCAAAAACTGTAGAGACCCAAAGGAAGTGGTACGCTACTTCAAAGGTTCAGAAATAAGGAACTATCCACTCAAATGCTGTACACACTCAACAATACAAAACAAAGCAAAACGTTCAAGAAAATCAAATCAAAATACTTTCACAGTAAGTAAGACTAAAATAATATATTACCAGAATACGGGATTGTCTACAAACAAGGGAAAAAATAATTGAATAAAGAATTGAATAAAGACATTGATGAAGAAGAAAGAACACCATAACAGAAATATAGAAAATGTATCATTTTTTTTCTAAATTATGTTTGATGTTCAAATTGAAAATAATAGAATCACTTGATATAAATCTAAATATACAGAGAGGACATACTTAAGACAATTATGAAATAAAAACCAGAGAACAATGGGTTATAAAAGAAGGAAATGTGTTTGGATTTCACACGAACTCATAAAACAATGATGCTAATAGATTGTGGTATTGATCACCTACATGTATATACATGGAAATAACTACAGAAGTAACTAATAACTATGCAAGGAGATACCCTGAAAAACACAATAGATAAATAAAAATAGAACACTAATATTGTTCAAGTAACTGAATGAGAGGTTAAAAAGAGAAAATAGTGACAAATATCAGAAAAGAAAACAACAGAACTTAAAAAATAAAATATCAGATTGAGTACCAAAATTTAATAATTATATTAAGTGTAAATGATTTAAATAATCCACTTAAAATACAGAGAATAAAACAATTCATTTAAAAGGTGATACAACCATATGCTATTTATAAGAAATCAAAATGTAATAGGATTCATTGTTGGGTTGGATTAAATTAATTATAAATCATATGTCATATAAATATTAATCAAAGGAAAAGAAATCAATACTAACAAAACAATATCAGATAAAGCAGACTTTATAGAAACATATTGAGGGAAAGAGAGATAACCATAATAATGGAGTCAATCTGCACAGGAATCATACATGTACTTGCCTCAAAAGATAGAGCTACAAACCATAAAATGTAAATATGCAAATAAAGTTATAAATATCAACATCCTTTCTCATCTATTTATAGAACTAAAGAAAAATAAGTATGAAATAGAGGGAACATCACAGGTCAATATTTTTCATTAATATTCTGACAAAAGTCTTTACTGAACTATGAGCATATAGAATGCAGCAGTACCTAGAAATAATTCCACATGAGGAGTGCATAAAATTTATTCCAAGGTAGCAAGAATTATATAATATTTAAAAATCAATCAACATATTCCATCCTCTTAACACATTAAAATTAAAATCCACATAATCATATTAGTCAATTCAGAAAAAAAAATTATAAAAAAACTCATGTATGATAAAATCCCTAAAACATTAGAAATAGAAAAATGTCCTTTAACTTGATAAAGAACACTTAACAAACTTATACTGAGCACTGCCCGTAGCTATCACAAAACATGTACAATTTTTGCATGCTAAAAATATACAATGTTTATGGAAGAAATGAAAGATCTAAATGAGCAGAGAGGCACGCCTTGTTCCTGGGTTCAAAGATCCAACATACAAAACGTGTCAATTCTCAAAAATAATATACAATTGTAATATAATTCCCTACAAACAAGAGTTTTATACAATTTATATGGAAAAGCAAAGGAAGTATATTAGCTAATGAAATTTTGGAAAGAAAGAATAAAGAGGGTGGAATGATTCTACCTGACTACAGGATTTGTTATTTTGTGTTAATAATAGAGCCTGGGTGGTATCCACAGAGTAATAGACACACAGATCAACAGAAAAGAACAGAGAATCCAGAAACAGGCCCATTGAAATATGCTCACAAAGAATATTTTCTGCCAAAGTGGCAAAGATGCAAAATCACTTCAATGGAGAAATGATAGACTTTTTAACAAATGGTCCTGGGATAATAGAATATCCATGAGGGGCAAAATGTGAATCATAACTTTAGTCTCACATTGTATACAAAATTAATTCAAGACACATTATAGTCTTAAATGGAAAAAAACAAAAGTCTATAAAACCTTTTGTCCTACATGAAATGAGATAATCTATGGCCTAGGTTAGGAAAAGAGTTCTTAGACTTTAATCAAAAGCACAATCCATAACAGCAACATGACAACAAAATAATAATAGTAAAGTAGATTTCATCAAAACTAAAAACATTCCCAAACCATGTATCTTGCAAAGGACTAATATTTTGGTTGTATTATGAAATCTAAAAACTTGTCCAAAAGTAAAATAACAACAACAACAACAACAACAACAAAAAAAAAAAAAAAAAAAAAAAAAAAAAAAAAAAAGAGGCAAAGGACATGAAGTTACATTTCACATAAAAATGTAGAAGACAGCCCGGCATGGTGGTGCACGCCTATAATCCCAGTGGCTTGAGACACTGAGGCAGGAGATCACAAGTTCAAGGCCAACCTCAGCAACTTAGTGAAGTCCTAAGCAATGTAGAGAGATCCTGACTCAAAAAAAAAAAAAAGGGCTGGAGATGTGGCTCAGTGGGTAAGTCCCCCTGAGTTCAAACCCCAGTACAAAAAAAAAAAAAAAAAAAAAAAAAAAAAAGAAAGAAAGAAAAAATAGAAGACAAATAAGCAAATAAAAAAAATATTTGTTATAATTAATCTTCGGGAAATGTGAATTATATTCACAATCACATATCACAGTATACCTTTCAGAATGATAAAAAAAAAATAAAATATTCTGGACAAACTAATGATGGCAACTTTGTGGAGAAACTGGATCATTCACACATTGCTGATGAGGGTATGAAGTGGTATGATCATCCTGAAAAATAAGCTCTTAGTTTTCTTTAAAATGAAACAGCTTTCTACACAGGTCCCAGCAATCGTATCACCGAGCATTTAGCCTAAAGACATGAACATATCTTTTCACCCAAAAAACTAAACAAGAATGCTCATAGGCAGATTTGCTCATAATAAATTCACACAAGAAACAACTTAGAAGCCATCCATCCCATGTAACACCACCCTGCTAAAAGAGGGATGAAGTATAGATACATCAACCTGGATAAGTTTCTATGGCAGTTATGCCGAATGAAAAAAGTAATCCCACAAAGTAAGATGCTGTATGATTCCATTTATGTAGCAACCTCAAAATGCCAAGATTACAGACTGGGTGTACTTACTAGTGGTTACTAGGGTTTAGGATGAAGTAGAGGTGTACGGAAGAGAGTGTGGATATAAAGAGCACCATAAGGAATTTTTGTGGGAATGGATATTTTCTGCATCTTAATTGTATCAGTATCACTATCTTGCATTTAAATTTTGCTCAAGATATTACCACTGGGAGAACTGGGCAAAGGTATATTGGAGTATCTCTGTATAATTTCTTTTCTTCCTTTCTTCTTCTTCTTTTTTTTTTTTTTTTTTTCTTTTTTTCTTTTTGGCACTGGGGATTGAAGCCAGGAATACTTTACCACTGCGTTACATCTCTATCTCTTTTCATGTTATATTTTGAGACTTGGTCTTACTAAGTTGCTGAGGGCCTCACTAAATTGCTAATACTGGCTTTGAACTTGCAATCCTGACTAGGTCACCCAAGTCACTGGAATGACAGACATGTACCATAATACCTGGCTAAGTGTATTATTTCTACAGCTACAAATTAATCTCTAATTTTCTCATGAAAAGGTTAATTAGAAAATATCTGTTTGCATCATATTTTTGTATATTGATTTGCAGTTCAATAATTGTTGACACACCCAGTCACTTAAGCCATTTTTCCTAGAACCACTAATAACTCAATGTTTGCTGATAATAATTTTTTTTTACCATTTACATCCTAAACAATTTTGTGCCTGCATGTACCATAACTAGGAGAGATCTGTGGGTGTGTGTGTATAATTTTAAATATTATAGAGGTCAGAATGTAATATGACATTTTTTCACACCATCACAGAAGGGATTAAAATGCCTGCATTTTAGAGTCTATGTTACTTTATAGAACACTTCTTTCTGTTACTGTGATTATTTTGGTGATGTCTCTGTTACTTTGTGAACAAGACACAGATGACCTAAATCTTCATTCAAAAAGCCACATCAGTGGCTGGTAATAATCAAAATAGTATGTTTTGAGTTCTAAAGGGAACTGCAAATATGAATTCACTAATGAATCTTTTTAAATCTTAGTTTTAAATTTCATTTCAGAGAGCTTTATTGTCAAAGTGAATATGCAGCATCCCAGTAAGGGCAAAGAAGAAATAACATGCATTTTATCCTTACTGAAGCACCAGGTAATTAGGCTTATTGTCCATTTATTCTTGGTCATAATGAAATGGACATTATTATTCCCATTTTATAGTAAGGAAGTTGAGATTTAGTGAAATTGAATTTTCATTCCAGGTCAAACAGCTAATAAGCATAAAAGGTAGTATTCCAAAATCTATAATAAATTAGACTTCCTCTCAAATGGAAGAGAAAATAACCAGGATGTTTAAATTATGGTATATTTACTTTTAAAAACTGGCATAATGTATGTGTGTGTATATACATATATATTTATTATACATGACCTATTTAATCCAATCAAACAATCTTGGACACCAAAAATATATTAGTTTTTTTTCTCTATTCATTCTTGAACAACATCCCTTGAAATATTATCTGGCATAGATATCCCTCTTTTCTTCAGACTTTTCTCAATAGTGACCTTATTTTGTGGATATTGCTGAAAATAATCCTTCCTTCTCCTGGCCCCCTAAAAAGCTTGGTTCCAGCATGTCACTAGTGATTTATGGCTACTCACTACCTGGCATCATCAAGAGGGCAGAATATATATTTGCCCTCAGGAAATGAAAAGGAAACATAAATAAAAGTTGCATGGTTGATTGGCCTGTTTCTGGTGAGGTAGGCCACGCTTAATAGAAAGCACTTCCCCCCTCTCTTTTCCTAGCTTGCTCTATCACTAAAATAAATGGAATTTTTTTTTTTTTTTTTTTTTTTTTTTTTTTGGTCTCGATGCCTTCTCTCACTTCACTTTTAAAATATAATTAAGTGTTAGATTATGTGATATGAACTCAAAGTGCTGAAGCAGTCCAGATGCCAAGAAGTCCAGTGAAGTCTTGTATGGTCAGCAGAGACCAGATCAAATGGGTCTCCTGGTCTAGAAGAGAGGAGACAGCTCTTGGCTGAAGAATAGCTGGGTCAAGTCCACGATTATCTCTAGAGGCATGGGGTGCATGCAGCATGCTGAGGTTGCATATTGAGAGGGAGATTAATAGGAGATTAGTTAAGGAGGCTGGATCATGGAGCACTATGGACATGCACAGATAAAGTTACATTTTCAGTCTCTTTAATTGATCATCATGCCTGTAGAGCAGTCAGGGTTGCGGAAGATACACTGGTAATGGTGTCTTGTTGTTTTATGATGCTTTAGCATTTCTTTTTGCATTTCTGCTTGTGATGAACCTAGTAGCCCTCTGAATTAGAGCAGGCAAACATCACATATGTCTTTATGGATCATACAACTCAAGCTGGACAAAGTTAAGGATTTTGTCCACTCAGTTCCAGGGAGAGTTGCTGACTGCTATCTTGGTGCCTGCCTCATGGTGCTGTGTGGTAGGGGAATTCAGATTAGGTGTACTTATTGTGTACTTGTGTATATGGAACCTGGGAGAGATGTGTACCTGTGTGTGCCTTCATCTAACTGCACATTCTCACCATGGTGAAAGTCTTCCTCCATATTGCAAATTAAGTAAACTTATTGTTATTGCTTCCTTCAGGGTGGCCAAAGGAAGGACAATGAAGGGAACTAATGTTTTATGCAGTTACTATTTACCTCTAGCTTTAAATCATCCTTAAACTTAAACTTATATATGAGGAATTATGTGTAAGGCATATATCTTTTACACAAATGCACACATAAGTACACAGTATTTACAATAAAAGAGGTTAAATAAATTCCTCAGGAATACAAAGCTAGGTGGTAGAAGCTACGTGGCAATGGGCTCTAATCTTCCACAATGTGATTCCCAAAAGTATCTGCGTACAACTTTCTTTTAGAGGGATGTTGACAGGGAAGAAAAAATCTTAATGTTATTTAATCTAGCTAATATTATCATAAAATCAACATAAGGAACAATCTCAAATTCAGAGAAATTATCTTGCCTGCCCATGATCACAAGGTTACCAAAATGGAAATGTTAAAAAACAATGTCAACCAGCCACATATAAGTACCATGTCAGACGCCAATGCTTATGCTCTCTGATACACATTATCTAAACTTTATGAGCTAAAGTTGGAGAAGAACACATATTGGCTAAAGCCTTGAGTAATATTAGTCTTGCAGTTACCAGCCGCTCTGTATTTGCCCAAGCAGCTACTTAACTCAGAGGATATCCAATTAAGTCTTTAAAAAAATCATATGAAGATATTATAGCATGATGTTTTGTCAGATTGAAATCACCATAGAACTATTGCATTTCTTCCTTTCCTTCCTTTCCTCATTTTTTTCTTTAATTTGCAGAAGGGATTGAACCCAGGGGTACTTTGTAACCATTGAGCCACATCCCTAGCCCCTTTTCTGTATTTTATTTAGAGACAGGGTCTTGCTAAGTTGCTCAAGGCCTTGCTCAATTGCTGAGGCTATCTTTGAACTTACAATCATCTTGCCAACCTCCAAAGTCCCTGGGATTACAGGCTTGAGATATGAGTCCAGCAGCAATACTGACTTCATTGGAAATCCATCCACAGCAGCCACTCCCTTATCTTCCAGAATCAAATCTGTTTACATAACAATCAGGATCATAAATGATTTGCAGAGCTAAGAAAATTCTCTCATATCCTCTTTTTTCCTTTCCTCATCTACCTTTCCTTCTTACCTCTTTTAATTCCCTTTTCCACCATCTCATTTGCCCTAATTTTTCCATGTATGTGCTCCTACTCTTGTCCAAATTATAGCAGTCACACATGTACCCCAATGCCAGAAACGCAGGGTTTGTGCACAAAATGTAACCAGGATCTCTTTCCAAGAGCAAGATACTAAAAAGGCATACCCAGAAAGTTTCCAAACAGGCACTGTCCTGCCACAATTTATTTTTATGGTTACTGCTCTTGTGTGCCTATATTTTTTGAAAAAAAAAAATCAAACTATAGTGTGGGGTCACTATCTATAGGATGAACATAAAAAGATCCCCTCTACTATTTTTTGATAGGCACGGTTTACCAGTACAGGATTTTTGTTTGTTAGTTTTGTTATTTTGCACTGGGGATTGAACCCAGGACCTCATCCCCAGCCCTTAACCACTGAACCACATCCCCAGACCTCTTACCTCTTCTTCTTTTTTTTTTTTTTTTTTTTTTTTTTTTTTTTTTTTTATTTAGACACAGGATCTCACTAAGTTGCTAAGGGGCTCACTAAGTTGCTGAGGCTGACTTTGAACTTGCAATCCTCCTGCCTCAGCCTCCCAAACCACTGGTATTACAGGCATGTTTCAGTGTGCCCAGCTGTATACCAATACAGATTTTGAGTCCCAGACTTGGGTGAACTTCTGGGTTCTACCATTGAGTAGATGTATGACTTTTACTTAAATTCTATAAATAACTCGTGGAGTTAACTTGAACTCTATCTATAATGTTGCAAGATTGTTTAAATTCTGTAAGTCTCTCTAAGATCACATATAATAACCTTATCTACATATCAGCTGATTTTAAAGATTCGGTGAGAAATTGTACTCAAAGGTACTTGGAACAGTGCTAAGGACTTTTCTCATTGAGATGTGCACAATTCTGTGTTGAACCCTTTGTTGAATAAAGCTGGTAGGTGGAATTGTAAGACCCTTCCTGCAGAGAGGTTCAGGTCTGAATCCCAGAAACAGTGACTATCTCCCTTCACCTGGCAAAATTGAGTTTCCCTGTGTGGGATATTTAGATAGTCTCAAAATACCACCCTACGAAATCTTTATGAAATTACACTGGGGTAAAAGAAGTACCTTATATTAAGAACTCAAGGAGACACTGCCTTATAAAGTGATCAAATATAACACCAGCAGTAATGGGACAAATTTAAATTAGAGGCCACATAAGAGGGAGCAATGGAAATAACATTGTGTCCCTCTGTCAGACTGTACAACCTGTGTAAACAGGAAACAACAGACAAACATGAATTGAGGACATTCTGGAAAATAACCAGCCTGTAATATGTGAGTGGGTCAAGTTTATGAAATTCAAAGAGAAAGTGAGGAATTCGTGCAGACTGAAGGAAACTAAAAAGCATGACTACTGAATACATGTTTCTCTGGACCTGATTCTTTTATTAAAGGGAACATTTGGGAGACATTGGCAAGACTTGAGTAGGGTCTACCACTTAAAGGTTTATAACATATCCATGTCTGTTTGCTGATTTCGGTGATGGTATTATAGTTAATCAGGAGAATGTTCTTATGTGTAGTGAGAACACTCTAAAATATCCACTGGTAATGAAGCATCATGTCAGCCACTTACTCCTAAAGCACTTAGGAAAAAATGGTATTTATAATGTACTTACCATTTTGCTGTATATTTGAGGTTATTTCAAAGTAATACCTTTTAAAAAGGCTTGATGGCCTTTTCTTAAGCTTTTATTTTTTATTTGTTCTAATCAGATATACATGACAGTAGAATGCATTTTGACACATTGTACATAAATGAAGTACAAGTTATCAGTCTTCTAGTTGTACATGATGTAGAATCACACAGGTCCTAGATGCCCATCAACAGATGAATGGATAAAGAAAAAATGGTTTAAATACACAATGGAATGTTACTCAGCCTTAAAGAAGAATGAAATTTTGGCATTTGCAGGTAAATGGATTGATGGCCTTTTAATACCCATGTATATCATATTGCTACCTTGATGAGCCATTCTCATTCAGACCTTGCATAGCATTTTTTCCTGAAGTAATTTTCATTCATGTTGACTCTCGTGAGCTTCTATGATGAATATCTTATTGGAGATTTCAAATATTACAGAGTGTTAGAAGCAAAGTAACTTGGTGAAAGCTTGATTAGCTTAGTTTAGAAATGAGTGTAGTTGGCAGAAAAATAGAGAGAAAGGTGGTGGGGAAAGAAAAAAGAGGAAAATATTGCAACCAGTTATTATTATTGGAAACTACCAGACTATACTCATACCCTGTGCAGATTTTTAAAGAGAAAACCTTCCCATTCCCATTCCCTAAATATGCAACATTCTAACATTCTTTGTGAGTTCATGTTTCCATTCATGCTTTTCCATTGGACTGGATGGCTTTTACTGGCCACCCCACTTTTCATCTTCATTGTCATAGAGGGACACAATACCTTT
This sequence comes from Tamias sibiricus, assembly GCA_025594165.1. Classification (NCBI taxonomy): domain Eukaryota; kingdom Metazoa; phylum Chordata; class Mammalia; order Rodentia; family Sciuridae; genus Tamias; species Tamias sibiricus. The sequence goes on from CM046670.1 coordinate 19,499,843, forward strand.
TATTCATTCATTCATTCATTCATTCATTCATTTTTATATGGTGCTGAGGATCAAACCCAGTGCCTCACACTTTGCCTAGGTATGTGTTCTACCACTGAGCTACAAACCCAGACCCAATTTCCATCTCTCTTTTTTAAATTAATTAATTTATTTTCATTAGGTATATATGAAAGCAGAATGCATTTTGATTCATTGTACACAATTGCAGCACAACTTTACATTTCTCTTGTTGTACACAAGGTAGCGTCATACCATATGTGCAGTCATACATGTACCTAGGGTAATGATGTCCAACTAATTCCACCATATTTCCTGCTCCCATGCACCTCCCTACTCTCCCTCCCCTTTGGCAAAGTTCCTCCATTTTTCCCATGACTCCCCGCTCCCTGTTATGGAGCAGCACCCACTTATCAGAGAGAACATTTGGCCTTTGGGATTTAGGGATTGGCTTGCTTCGCTTAGCATGATATTCTCCAACTCCATCCATTTACCTGCAAATGCCATAATTTTATTCACTTTTAATACTGAGTAATATTCCGTGTGTGTGTGTATGTATGTATATATATACACCAGTTTTTTTATCCATCCATCTTTTGAAAGGCATCTAGTTTGTTTCCACAGTTTAGCTATTGTGAATTGAGCTGCTATGAACATTGATGTGGGTGCATTACTATAGTATGCTGATTTTAAGTCCTTTGGGTATAGACCAAGGAATGGAATAGCTGGATCAAATGGTGGTTCCATTACAAGTTTTCTAAGGAATCTCCATAGTGTTTTCCATATTGGCTGCACCAATTTGCAGTCCCACCAGCAACATATGAGTGTACCTTTTCCCTACATCCTCGCCAACATTTATCATTGTCTGTATTCTTGATAACTGCCATTCTGACTGGCATGAGACGAAAGAGCACTAATCTCCAGAACATATAAAGAACTCAAAATACTTAACACCGAAAACAAACAAACAACAAACAAACAAACAACCCAATCAATAAATGGGCTAAGGAGCTGAACAGACACTTCTCAGAAGTGTCGATCAACAAATATATGAAAAATGTTCAACATCTCTGGTAATTAGAGAAACACAAATCAGAACTTCTCTGAGATTTCATCTCACACCAGTCAGAATGGCACTTTTCATCTCTTAATAGAGAATGTCTACTCATCCTTCAAGATTAGCAGTCTCTTCGGGCACAGAACGTGTCTTCTCCAGGCTCCCATCATACTTTTTATGTAACCCTGTTACAACCCCATGTAGCACAACAGCTGGGCTTACCTCTTGGTCTCCTGCACTGGAGTGAGAATTACTAAAGGATAAATATGAGCTCATATTCATCCTCATGACCCCTAGTGACACTAGACTGCCCGCCACACTGTAAGCATTTATTGAATAAATGAATGAAAAAGTTAGAAGGTCCTGAGTGAGTTAATGAATATGTGAAAAATGAGTGTGACAGTTTGGATGACAGTGAAAAAAAATTAACTAGTTTTGTGCTTTATTACTTTTGGTAAAAGTAGGACCATGTGGGATCCCTGCAGTTTTGTGAGGAGTCTTTACATTTAGGATTTTTTTGTGAGTGTAGTTTTGCAATGATTACAATGATTGGTTAAGTGTATATGAAATTTCACATGCTAGAAAGCATTATATGAAATTTAACACAGTTGAAATTGTTAGTATTTAAATAAAAATATTATAAGGTGGGAAGTTGATGATGATAATTGTTTAAAATAATGAGAAAAAAGGAAGCTGAAATACGAAATGCTCTTAAAGGTTGAGAAACTACAATCCAAATCAGATCAATGGGGATTTATCACAGACAGATTACTCCTACATTTACCCATCTCTATTTATAGTAACACTTAACATTCAATGACCTTTATAACACTATGAGACAAAGCATGGTGTTGGCCTTTTGGTAATTTTGGGGAAAAGGAACTCACTATAGATTTATGAATTTTGTTAATCACAATACCTAAAAGAATTGCAAAGGGTTTGCAGGTGAAAATTTATTTGAAATCACATAGAAAAATCATCATGAAGAATAAGTTCAGTGTTTAGGAAAAGATTTTATGCCTGTCCCAAGAACTGTGTGAAGACAGAATGGTATATGCTCTCAGCTTGTGACTAATGCTTAATGAAATAAAACAAGCACACATAGTACTGTATGATCTCATTTACAAAGGGGGAATATTAAAACACCCATCTCAGAGAAACTACAAAGGTGAATACCAGAGGCTGGGGGAGGGAGCAGAGATGGGGAGAGATGGGGAATAGGGAAGATGGTAATCAGGGTACAAAGTCTCCGTTAAACTGTAGAAATAAGTTTTGATGAGGTACTGCACTGTGTAATGATCACAGTGAATAATAATAATATATGCATTGTACCTTTAAAATTGTTAAAACAATGGATTTTTAACATTCTCGCCACAGTAAAATGATAAATTAGAGAGGTAATGGATAGGTTAATTAGCTTGACTGAATCTTTCTCTGATTTAGTAATGGATTGTATGCTTTTGTTTAAAATATATTTCTAACAGATAAATCTCCCAATTACAAATATAATATAAAATACCTCATATGCACCTTTCTCACAAAATTGAGTCTTACTCATTTTTATGTATCTCTCTCATATCCAAACATTGCCTTCCTGAGTTCTACATCTATTTCCAGGTAAATAAAGTAAAACTCTTTTTATGATAGCAGTACAACAGTTCTAACTAACAACATCTATGTAATTTTAATTACCTTTTTGAGTTTTGCAATACTTCATCATTCCAATACTTTAACTACGGGCATACTTCTGAAAAATGTGGTAAACATATTTAGATGCCCAGGGTGGATTATTTATAGACTATTAAATGAGAGTTAATTTCACAATGCATATATAAAGATGTATATTTCTTTTTAAACCTACTTCATCTAAACCAGGTTCTAGGTATTAGTCAATTTCCTTTATTTTGGCATCAGAAAAATCATACACACTCATGCTTTCCCCTCTAATCCCCATTGTCATGATGAAAACAAGTAGAAGGTTTGTGTTCCTGCAAAATGTTCCAACAAACCTTTGAAACATCTTGCTAGACATTCACTTGTTAATGCTTTACAAGGCCAAACTGCTGAATGTGGAGATGGTAAATTAATGAATCTATCAAAATGAAGAGAAAAGCCATAGCCATATTATAAAATGCCTTTTTCTGGATGCATTTTTTTAATTCATATTAATTGATGTCAAAATTATTAATATCATCAAAAGTAAAGAGAGTATTTGAAATAGTGGACTGTAACTCAGTCAGCCCATTCATTTGTCTGTTACCATGTCCAAACCAACCCCTCATAGGGTCCTATGAAGATCAAACACATACAAAGTTATCTGTAAATTCTAAAGTGCTTTAAACAAACCAATGGAAACTAGTTCTGAATGACGGAGAAATATTCCGTGCATGTGGCTCACCAGCGCTCAGAAATTGCTTGGGGAATTTATGATTATATTAGCCATCAGATGATCTCCCTGCAAAACTCTTACCACTTTCTATCTATTATTTTTCCCACCATAGAGGATGGCAGGATCACCCACACCTTGAAAGACCTGTAGGGTTTTCCATCTTTCTTTGAATTAAAAATGGCATGTTGGCAAAGAAAGGTCTCCCAGGAAATACCTAGTTGGCCTGGGTATACCTGGGACTTCATTCATCTGTATTTCCCTTCATTGTTAATATTCAAATGCCTTTTTCCTTCTTCTGTCCTCAGATGCCTTTTCACCCAGGGCCTTTCCCTCGGCTGTCTGCAAACCTCTTTGCTTTAACTGCTCTTCCTGTACCTCCCTGGCCACACCTACATACACACACACCCCTCCCATTCATCCTCATCTTGAGAACTTCAACCTCATCAAAGCATACTTCACTATCCTCTGGGACCAGATTTGACTGCCTTTTGCCTCTGTAAGACCTTATAATACTATTCTATCTCCTTCAGCATAAGACTTTTAAAAGAAAAGATCTATTGGTAGTTGTCTGATAATTTGATTCATATCTATTATTTCCCTCTAAATTGTAACCTCCACATGAACAACGACTGTTTTACCCATCAGTACATCTCCAAGGACCACCACCCGTTCTAGTAGATATTAGTCTGATAAGTAAATCTGATATAAAAATAGGTCCCCAAAGTGCATAACACATTTAATTATGTTTCCTGATAAATGATCAATCAAACATTGAAGCCTTATTATTTACTTTTGAGAAAGATTCAATCTACTATCAAAAAGAATAAAAAAGTGACCACCTTCTATACTGTTTGGGTTATAGAACTTTGACTTAATGTGACAAAAGGTAAAAGAGCTAATTTATTAACCATCCTGAACAGATGCTTTTCTGATACCTGAAACATTTCCTCTTTGATATTACAAAAGGAGTGATGGAAAAAAAATTCACAATATAATTGCATGACACAGCTAGAGAAATGAGAATGAAAGCGTTGATTTAAAACATTTTACTCTTAAAAGTAAATCAAGTATAGTGGCATTTATAGTAAAGTGCTGACAAATGGTAATAGAAGGAAATAATGTAGATTATTCAAATCTACAGCTAATACAAATTAATTTGGTGAATTCTTTTCTTCTTTGAAATTTGGGATAGTAGTTACAGAAGCATCTTCTTCCGAGTTGTTTTGCTAAAGAAAATATTGAAATCATTTTAGATCTCCTCTTTACACAGCAAATACTAACATTCATCTAGAATGCCTATTGAGTGTCAAAAATCTCAAAAACCCACCGAAATAACTCTTATATAAGGTCTTGTGAACACTCAAAATTTATCTGTGTTATAAAAGAGCAGTAGAAACCTGGGGAACAATGTATGCTCTATCACTGTTTACTATGTGCTTCAGACAGATCCCCTCTCTTCCGTGGGCTGCTGTTTCTTCATCTGTACCCCAGGATTGAGGGAGCCCTTGGGATAATGAAATAAAAATCCAGCAAAACCAAAATAAGATAGACAAAATGACTATTCTACTGTATGCATTAGGAAGGAAATTATCATCATTCATATTTCTCATTGATTTTACTTTAAAAAAAAACTCTATTGTGACAGATCATGTACATCTTTCCATATCTGATTTATTTTATTTCCCCCAAGCTTCAACTCCACACATTCACTTAGATCTGAAGCAATCCCCAAGGAACTACCTCATTTCAGTCTCTGCTGAGATCAGATCAGCCCCTGCAGGACCCCTTTTCAGTGAAGCAGAAGATAAGTGTACTTGATCTTCCCTAGTCAGCTGCCTATAGACATTTGGAAAGATTTCATAGTAGGATTCTGATTAACGTGGAGAGGAAAATCTCTGCCTTATTTGTATATTATATTTGCATATCATTTGTTATGCTGCTGAAAAACCACTTGGTGTTATCAATTTAATGGCAATCAATACCAATATCAATTTTTAAATGTTTAAAAGCTTAAAAAATCTTAAGAAAAACCACTCAACCCATTTTAATCAATACTTACAGTCTCTCCAGTACAGACAAGACTTCATTTCCTTAAACATTAATTTAAACTGATTCACCAAAAGGTCTGTCCCTAAAAAACAGAGGAACTAAGCTGTACAGAATAGCTAATTCATTTGTACCTTTACATCCTTCCTTCACCAAAGAATTCAGGGCTTCGTGTGGGATGCTAAATCCAAATAATTATAGGTAGGGCGTGTTCCACATTAGTCATTCCTCATAACACACCAAGAAACTTCTGCACAGTTAGTCATGATTAAAAGCCAGAATTAAGCATGAATATTTCTTTTATAATAACATGAAAGATAAAAACTTTCTGAAATAGCAAAGTTTATTTGTGTGTTACATTCGGTATAAAAGAATTTGTTAACCTACATTTAAAAATTTCAAAACTTGTAAACACATGATATTCACTTTTTATAGGAAAATTAAGACCATCTATATTCTAGATTTCACTACTAAGTGTAGTACCATTTCTTTCAATTAACTTTTTGAAAATCTTTGAGGTTAAAAAATAGTTCTGAGGAGGTGGGAGGAAGTGAGGTTTCTGATGTTTTTCGAGGTAGCAAATGTTATGTCAAAGGCCATCATCAGCTCCTGCTTCATCGTTGAACCCTTGTTTATGACACCTGTGTCAGGGAAGTCATTAGTTTTCATGGTTTTGCTGCTGTGGTTGCTGTTGTCTTTGAAGATGTTTCTATACAAGGGGCCATGACACTGACCATGATTTGAGTCCTGGGGAGAGGATTCCAGAGCTGTTTGGAGACAGTCCTTCCAGGTACACGCACAGTGGCCCTTGATCTTTCTTGTTCTAGATATGTGGGACTTCAGTTGCACCTGGGGTGGGGTTGGGAGGTAGATCCCCTTGCTTGTTGTTTACAGTTTTGTTGCATTAGTCATTTTTTTTTTTTTTTTATTAAACCAGATACAAGTTGCAACACGCTGTTAGTTCAATCACTAAAAACTAGCTCGAATTGCAAATCTATGTCAGCAGGTTGGTGTTGATTAAGTTGTTAGTCCCCACTAGCATATTGTTTTTTAAATGCTTGATAAATTTTCCTCTCTGCAGTGATAGACTGCTTGGTTTGTTTTCCTCTCTTTTTTCTCTAAGCCAGAAGAACTGTACACGTGTCCCTCTGTGGGTCCTCTGTAGACCTGGGTTTTCCCTTTGCTGCAAGGCGGGCTGCTAACCACTAGAGGGGAGGAGACAGCCGGATTTATTGAAGGTTCCACCATAGAGACTGATAGTGGTGGGGAAGCTGTCAGAGAATGAGGTGCCAAGCAAAAAGGTTTTTAAGTATTTCATAAAGGTTTGCAAAAATAGGAGGAAAAAATTAACCTGTTAAGGTATACCAGAGATTTGCTTCTAATAAGTTGGAACCGAGTGGGACAGTAGTTAAGAGTGTGGAAGTGTGCTTACCTGTTAACCTATATTCAGAAGCATTAGCAAGATGATCTATGAAATCAGAGTTAACCCTTATGAAAACAAATGGCTCTCTCCTTTGGACTGCAGTTTATGCACAGGAGAAGTAGCTATGGGGGAAGGGGGAAAGGAATCAAAGATCATTTGATTCTTCTGAGTAAAGTAAAACTCAGCTCATTTCCTAAAGCCTTCCAATACCTACTCCTGTTCCCCTTGCTTTAATTCCCCACATTCTGTTGCTAAGAGGGGGACCAGAGACAGAGACATCACAGAAAGTAAAATATTGATATAATAGACAAAGGGTCGGGGGAGACAAACTTCCTTTTACCTTCTCAATCATTCCAAACTATAGGATCCTGATATATGGGGACTTCCATTTAAAAAAAAAAATAGTCATCCAGAAATAAGGAGGGAACACAAATAGTACTAATTCTTGATTTAAAAAAAAAAAAAAAAAAAAAAACTCCAACTTGACCTCTTTAATCTTTATTTTTTTAAAAATAAAATATGCTTAATATTAGTATTGTTAAAGTAGAACTAGAGGTTGTTCCATGTACTCGCCTGAGTGTAATTGCGCTAAGATCATTCGGTTTCCATTTGGAAAGCCAGTGGCAATTACTGGAATACAATGTATCATGCATTTGCTCACTGGATATAAAACGTATATACTAATTCGCAATAAAATGTAACAGCTGTCAGTGCATTTTCTGCTCTGTTACTTCAATAAATTGGAACTCTGACTAGAAAATGGGAATATTGCATTTTTACACACTCTGTAATGTGTTTGCTTTTTGCAAATACAATTTATTTTTTTCATGACAAAAATTGTGGTTTGTTATTACTGCTAGTGGATAAATATTCCTATATCAGAATGAATTACATATGGTATCTGTAAAGAAGTAGTAATATTTTCTGCTTTTTATTGTAGCCTGTCTTCAGTAAACAAAATACACTTAACCTACTTCTGTCACATACTGAGTGTGTTTTTTTTTTTTTTTTTTTTTTTTTTTTTCATTGTAACGGCTGTGTGATGGGGGGTAGGGAGAGGATATAGGAGTTTATTTTTTCACCCTGCATTCTCAGGTGTCGGGGTCGATCATTAACATTCATTTCCGGATAACATCATTTCCTTCAGAGCTTATTTTTGTTTAAATTTCAAATGTCTTTTTTCATACATTTGCTAATCAGCTTTCTTTATAATACGGAGCAGTGTCTCTGAGTTTTATTTAAAATAAAATGCCTGCACATTTCTGTAATTTTGTTACTTGAGGTCAGACTTTTCACAGATAATTAGCCTTTTACACACTGTGAAATCAACCTGCATTGGTTATTTGGCTAGACTCTTTGCTTCTGTTCTTTATTTCCCAGAAGGTTAACGTGCTGAAAATCTAGCTTCAAGCTCATAGTACTGTCTCTTTGTGTTGCTAATTATCCTGTTGCATAATTATTAATATCAGGAGCAGGAAGAGGAAACAAGCACACCAAATAGTTGCGAATGCTGGTGTTCTGGCAGGAAGCGAGGCTTACATTAATAAAATGTGCCTGTGCCAATATCACAGGAGATAGGAGCGTTCCTTGTTAAGGATCATTTATTAACTGAGATCATCTTTTAGTTCGCCTTGGGGTAATGACTAATGTCAATGGCAAATTTCACAGTTGTCTAGAGAAATGAATTAAATTTGTAATAAAAAGCCCTTCGGCTTGTTGTACATGTTCATTTATTGGAGTACTTGAACTAGGAGAACTGTAAGGGAACCAAGAACATCGGCTTAATTTTCCTTACATATAATAGTGACCTTTAGCTCCATATTGAAAAAGTTACCTATTATAGACTGGTAAATTAAATGAGAAGTTCCTTTAATGCAAAATAAACTAGATGGCTGAGCTAAGTTAAATGGCCATTGAGCCTATAAGATTCTTGGTGGAAAAATATCCTTTATTTTTTAATGTGACTCTCCTATTTGAGCCCTCATAAAATAAGTCACTTGACATATAAGCAAGAGAATAAGATAATTCAAAGTGAGATTTTGTAGTCAGACCTATTTATATGCTGTAAGTTCCTTGGGTGGTTTCATTTTGTGTTCTGATGCAGAATTTTGGGGAGTGTTGTTTTAATGCTCTTTTAATTCTAAATATACAGCATGGTTTTTCTTATTTACTTGGCATAGTATGCTGTTACTGTAATTATTTATAGAAGTTTTTATATTGCTTTATGTAGTTAAAGAAAAGCATATTTCCCAGGAGGAAGAACAATTACACCACTGTCTTTTTTTTTTTTTTTTTTTTCTTCTGTTTTAGAAAGACTAATTCCGGATTCCTTTTCTGAGACTGAATTGGACTTGGAAAATGATAATTACTTTTAAAACAAGCACGATGACCAAGCATGGTATTCTTGCTTTATAGTAGAAAATATAGAACAGCCAGCTCCTTATGCAATCTGTTATCTATACCATAGTGCACTTGAAACAAATTATCCTAATCAAGGCACAAGCCCAGCTAACGATAGCAAATGAAAAATGGACATTATTTTCAGTGAGTAAAGACGATTACAATATTTATGTAAATTGAAATGCAATATTTTTTTCAGAGAGGTAAACTTCCATCACATGTTTTGAAACTTTAAAATAATGTTTCAATATTTTCACCTTTAAATCATCTGAGTGAAACACATTCACAGGCCTACAAAAACTTCATTCCTATTTACAAGGGGATGGATGGTCTATACTCAGAGAAATCTGTGTGTTACATACTATGGCCACACTAAATTAAATGTAATGCTGAAGATAAATAAAGATATCTAAGAGGCCCATGGGAAACAAAAACAATAATAACAAGAAGCAACCAGAAATATACTTAATTTTAGTTGCCTTTGTTTCTAAACACATGTGAAAATGCTTGCTTGGAATTTAGCTCTTCCAAAATTCCAGATATCTGGAACTAAGAGAAATGCTTATATTTTTTCTCAATTTTATTTATTTTTCCAATTACTTCTCTTCCTGTGTCTCCTTTAAACCTAATGTTCTGCTCTAACAGCCATTACACCCTGCAGAAAGGGATGGAGTTGCCCCAAATTGTCTTGTCTTTTTCTCTTGGTGGGTGTGTTCTGGGGTGTACCATATGCTTACTATGACTGAGGAGAACCTCGGGAATTTGGACATCTTTTTCTCCTTAATGCAGATGCTCGCAGCATTCTAATAAGGCCAGGAAAAGAGTTCACAGTCCCCTTTTACCCACACTCACCTCAGCCCTTTCAGCATGTAACCTTATTCTCTGTGGGATTACTTGGATGAAAACCAATTAGGGAGCAGCTCGAAATATAAATGCATACAGATTACTGCAGATTGAACACTGCCCATGCCAACTCATCCTAGGGTACAGAATGCCCTGAATGGCATACATATTGAAGAATTATGAGGACGTGGATACAAAATATTGAGAAAAGACTCCAAATGCCAAATTGGAACTCATGCAACATATAACTGAAAGGGTGGACTTCTTCCCACCCCCTCCCACTCTCCTCCTGTTTTTATTCTTTGGGGAGGGATCCCCACAGCCCTCCTGACGTGTGTTCTCTGCTGCTAATCCTTCCACAATGGTCCACATGAGTTTCTGAGGGGTCCCCCATGCCCTGCATTCTATGACTGTCAATTTCTGTCTAATAAGCCGGTCTCCCTCCCTGCCTCTTCCAGAGGCCCCCATTCTCAAGCTGTCTCAAAGGCCAGGGCAGCCCTAAGAATTACTGAATGGGGTGAATCGGTCTTTAGCAACCATGCTTTTGAGCATGCTTATTTCAGTAAGTGCAGGAAAGAACAAGCAGGGGAGGGAGATTTAGAAAGATCCTCCAGTCAGGACTTTCAAGGCTAACTTGGATTCCCAGGCAAACTGCAACCAAACTGAATGAAGGTTGTGAATGATGAATGCTAGACCTCGATTGATAGAGTAGGGGGGACCAGCCTGCTAGCTTTGTTTTGCAGTTGCTCGAAGAACCAAGGGGGTGTGTCTTTTCTCTCCACATCTCTCTCAATATATCTTCTTTAGACTCTCTCTTTTTCTTTTCCCTTTTCCAGTATGTAGAAGATATTGACAGTTTGCGAGTAAAGAAGTTAAGGCATTAAGGTTAGACCAATACTTTTGGTTACATATTCCAACTTTCTTTTTTTTTTTTTTTTTTTTTTATTAACTCTTTCTTCATTCTATCTCCCTAATAATTTTTCCTATTCTGAGCTCTAATGCTTAATCCAATGGAGGAGTTCTCTCTGGATTGCATACTGGATATAGGGCCCATGCACATATTTCCATGCAAAGGGTTCCATTTTCTGTGATCCTAGGTACAGAGTGAAATGAGTCACTGTGCATAATTAATCATCACAATTATTCACTCAGTTCTTTGCATCAGCCCTTTGTGAGAAGTTCAGTGACTCATAAAGTTGGGAGTGTAGGAGGTTGTTTGAAAGTTACTGAAAGGGTCAGTAGCTTTTGGCCAAGGATTGGAGTGGCCTGTTGTAACCTCATTTTTCTTCTATCTCTCTTGGTTTCCAACTGTGTTCCCACTGGCATTCTATCTCCATTATATCTTTGCACAGGATCAAAATCTGTGACTCCTTTCACAGTTGCAAATTTGCATACTGGAAATGAAAATGAAAGAGAACATCTTATGCTTTATTTTATTTTATTTTTTCCCCAGCAGTGCTGGAGATGGAACCCAGGACCTCATGCATGCTAGGCAAGCCATCTAACACTGAGCCACATCCCAAGCCCACTTATACCATTTTCCCACATACCATACCATGGTACTAACATGACATTAATAAGTGGGTTATGTACTTCGGAGGGAAGGTGTCACCTGAAAACCAAAGCTATTCCTATGAAGTCAGATCTCAAGACAATAGTGCTTCATGACTGATAAAAACGTATAGCGATAACTCTGGATATATAGACACAAATTATGTCTTTTTCTGTAGTACATACTTCTTTCCTGTTCCTCAACATCACCTTTTTGACCATTGCTAGGAAAAGTCTGTCCGAGCCTTGCTGGGTTCTAGGATGAGGCCACCTGGATTCATTTCTTTCTCTCTCCACTAACTCTCTGTGTGGCCTTTTGAAATTCATTCAACTTCTCCTTGTTTTAGTGTTTCTTTTATAAACAATGAGTAATTTCTAATATATAAAGTAGCTTTTAAATGTAAAACAAAGGTGCTCAGAGTGGTGCCAAGCACAAAATAAATAAATACTGAATTATTTGTCGCTGATGTTGACCACTGTTGTTTAAATGTTTAGAGTAAGCTATGGCCAATGTGATAATGCAACGAAAGTCAATAAGAGCTCTGCATATGAAAAGAAAGAAGTTAAATTCACTGATTATCTAAATGTAAATATACGGAATTACCTGGAGTACCTAAGTAAATCAAGTAAAAATGGTAAAATCTATTAATATTTTTTTACTGAGATGGGATGACCCTAAGTTTACAAACACAATACAATAACTTGTAGAATTTATCAATAAAATAATAGAGTATTGGGGGGCAGGGGGCATCCCCTTCATATGGAAACACATTTACTAAAAGATATTCAAGTCCTCTATGACATTCTAAAAACATTGTCAGGACATCAAGAAAACTTGAATAAATGACTATGTATACTACATTTCTTGTACCAGATTCAACTTATAAATAATTCTTTCCTTCTGTTATTTCTAAGCTAATTTATAACCACATATAAACTCCAACAGTAACAAAAATAATCCATGATGTATTTTAAGCTGAACAATTTTTTTATTTACCTACTAGGAGGAATAAATATAGAAAAACAAGAAAAAAAAAAAACTTTAAAGTTGAAGATTTATTACAAGGGAATAGTTTTGTCAACTCCTAAAGCACATTCTAGAACTGTACCTCTGAAACAGGGTTGTGATAGAGTAATCAGAAAAAGAGTAAAATGCAAGAGAAAATGCAGAAATAAGTTAACACCATGTATTTCAGTTAGTCATATTTCAAAATAATATGGAGATAAGAAGTTACTTGGTAGCTATACAACTGGAATAATTGATTGATTGATAATATGTGGAATGTGGACAATGACCGCACAATACCTGAATGAAGAATACATATGTCAATGAACATGCACAATAGAACTGTGTTATTTAGATTTTGCTTATCTAAATGAAAAAAAAATAAAAGAAACAAACTGAAAGAAAAGTAAAGGGTCCCACTCCTATAGTCCCAGCTACTGGGCAAGCTAAAGCAGAAGAATAACTTGAGCCCAGGAATTTGGGGCCAGCCTGGGGGCCTGGCCAACATAGCAAGACCCCATGACTTAACTAAAAAGTAGGAAAGAAAAGATAGAAAAAAGAAAGCATTCTGGCCTGGATTGCTAGGCTGTATGGAAACAAGGCTCTCACAGAGTTCTGAAGTCAGTTAGTGTTTCTCAATGTTGAGCACCCATACAAATTGCTTTGCAAGTAACAGCCATTCAAATGATGTTACTCTATAATATCTAGTAACATGGGAAAATTTTACAATCAATTTATAATTCTAAATACTCAATTACAAAACCATGCAATTCAGTCTCAGTCCTTTACAAGCCAAAATCACATGGATATAGAGGAAAAACTACTAGAACACCAAGATGTAAAAGGTTTACCTTTTGAGTGTAGTGGGTCTGTTTAATTTTGCTTTCTCCTGGCACTTTTATGACGGTTGCTGATTTTCTAGAATGAACATGTTTTATATTGAAGAGAAGATATATAGAAGAGGTTTTGTAGTGTTCTGGTTTGGATGAGACTAAAGAGTATGGATCATGGCCACCCTGTATTGGTGTACCTGCTCTTCCACGTACAATTCCAGTTGGCTTCTACTAGAGATTTTGAACTTTTGGTCTCTTTGCATAGTCTGCTCCATGTGCTAGGAAGATATGTTCCTATCTCTTCCACTGTCACGAACTCTGGAATTTTCTTATCTTTTGGACATCGGTTGGCATGTGATCTCTTCAGAGAGACTGCTCTCTCCACTTTATTAATGAGCACTCTGACTGGTTCATTTCCTTTATAAACTGGCACTACAATCACACATTGGTATGTTTCTTTGATAGTATTTCTCTTCTGCATTAGCCTGCAGGTTCTCTCTGGTTGTGGTTCCTGCAAATTTGCCCATCACCACTTGCTTGATAACCTCACATGATCCTTGCTCAAAAATAGTTGTCAACTTAAGGAACAACTTAACAAATGTGTTCCCATGGCCAAATTCCTTATTACTGCTAAACCCTTTGTATGTATCTATGCATTCTGCATCTACAGATTCAACCATGAGGATCAAAAATATATAAAAATAATCATCTGTACCAAACATCCACAGATTTTTTTTGGGGGGATCGATAATGTCCCAAACACTATAGTATTAGAGCATTTATCTTGTGACATGTGTTATAAGTAATCAAGATATCATTTAAAGTATACATGGGTAAATGCAAAAATTCAATGCAAATTCTATGCCATTTTGTATAACGGATTTGGACATCCCTGGAGTCTAATGTCTATAAGGTATTCTGGTACCCATCCCAGCATGTACTAAGGGATAACTATCATCATCTGGGAATTAGATACTACTTTCCTCATGAGTCCTTTTTTTTTTTTTGTTTTGTTTTGTCTTTTTGTAATTTTACTTATATTTTAAACAATTATTTGTTCTAATTAGTTATACATGGCAGCACAATGCACTTTGACTCATTGTACACAAGTGGAGCATAACTTTTCATTTCTCTGGTTGTACATGATGCAGAGTCATACCGTTCATGCAATCATACATGTGCACAGGGTAATAATTACCATCTCATTCCACCATCCTTCCCACCCTCTCCCTCCCTCCCCTCTTCCCCTCTGTCTAATCCAAAGTTCCTCCATTCTTCCCTTGCTCGGCCAACCTCATTATGGATCAGCACCCACATATCAGAGAAAACATTTGGCCTTTCCTCATGAGTCTTTCCAAAAGTTAAAGTGAGATAATACAAAGCACTTACACAAGAGCGGCTGCCACTATTAAACGTATGTTATTATTACGTTACATAAAATAGTGATTATTATAAAGGAAAGCAGAATATTTAGAGGATTTTTAAACGGAGATTTTGCAAAGTGGAAAAACTTTAAATTTTAGGAATAGTTTCAAGTGGCGTACCCTTTGTGAGGTAGTGAGGCTGGCTAGATTGAATCACACCCTGGCTATCAGAACCTTCCCGCTTCATTCGGGGGAATGCTCGTTCCCAGTGTCCTCCATTCACTTTCTTAGGTCCAGTGGTATCAAAACCATTGACCATACACCAGTGCGTAAAGGGCTTTACCAGTTAGAGTGCAGAGGCTTTGTACAGTATCTTTGCCTTAGGCTTAAAAATTCTACTCATGTCCAAGGTTCCCTGGGTTGGCCCCACTTCCCCCACTTCTTCCAGAGAGATTGCTTGCTATGTTGGTAGTGGAGCTAGATTTTTTTGTCATGTTCTCCATAACATCCTGGAAAACAGTGTCTTTGTGTCTGTATTGTTTTGCCATGCCGGAATGTCCTATAATTGGGATCATGCAGTTTACAACATTTTGCAGACTGACTTTTTTCACTTAGCAGCATGTATTGAAGATTTATCCACACCTTTCTACAGCTCAAAAGCCCATCTGAATTTAATACAAAATAAAACAGATCCAATTGTATGTACATACCATGGTCTCTATTTTTATGTATGGGAGAAAATCTCAGTTGCTTTTGGGTTTTGGTAATCATAAATTTAAAATGCTATGAACTTTCACATGCAGCTTTTTGTGTGGACATGTTTTCTAGTCATTAGGATAAGTACCTAGGACCTAATTGCTGGGTCACATGGAAAGACTCGAGATTTGTAGGAAATGGCAAAACTACCTTCTAAAGTGACTGTACATTTTCCATTTCTACCAATGAAAATTGACATCTTGACATTCTTGTTGTCATTTGGTATTTTCAGTTTGGGGGTTTTGAGTATTCGGACATATTTATATTGGCGTGTCCTTGCTTTATTTGTAATTTTGTGGGGGAGAGTATACAGAGCACATTTTCATGTGAGTTTTTTTTTTTTTTTTTTTTTCAAATTTATTTATTTTTTATTCTAAGTTGTTAGAAATGACAGCAGAATGTATTACATTTAATATTATACTTATAGAGCACATTTTTACATATCTCTGGTTGTACACAAAGTATATTCACACCATTCGTGACTTCATACATGCACTTAGGGTAACGATATCCATCTCATTCTATCTTCTTTTTTCTTTTTTATTCACCCTTTTGCCCCCTCCTTCTCCTACCTCCCCATTGGCCATTCTAGTGTTCCTCTAATCCTCCTATGCTCCCCATCCCAACCCCACTGTGAATCGGCTTCCTTATATGAGTTTTTAACCCTTCTTTGTTTTTGGTAAAGTATTTGTTTATATCATTTGTTCATTTTTTAAAAGCTGGGTTTTGGTTTCTTATGTGTGTTTTAAATTTCTTTGTATGTTTTGCATATATATAAGTCCTTTATCAGATAAATATTTTACAATTATTGCTGTAGAGCTCATTGCTTGACTTCTGATTCTCTTAACAGTGTATTTCATAACTTAAATGGTGTCCAATTTACCAACTTTTCTTTCATGGATTTTGCTTTTTGTATTGTGTCTAAACTATTATCATCAAATCTAAGATTACACAGATTTTTCTCTCTTTTTTTTTTTTGAAGTTCAAAAAGTTTGCATTTTGCATTTAAGTATAAATTCAATTTTGAATTAATTTTTGTGAAAGGTTTAAGTCTATGTATAGTTTTGTTTTGAGAATATCAGTGTCCAGCAGGATGTGGTGGCACATACCTGTAATCCCAGCAACTTGGAAGGCTGATGCAGGAGGATCACAGGTTTGAGGTCAGCCTCAGCTACTTAGCAAGGGCCTAAGCAACTCAGTGAGAACCTGTCTCAAAACAAAAAGTCTGTGGAAATAGCTCAATGATTAAGAACACCTGGGTTCAATCCCATGTACCAAAAAGAAGAAAAAGGAAAAAAAATGCCCAATGGTTTGGGTGAAATTTTTGAAAATAAATGTTTTAGTTTTTGCTTTTTTTTGTCAAATATATATATCTATATATGACAAATATATATATATATATATATATTTATTTATTTATTTCTGGGCTGCCTATTCTTTTTTATAATCACATATATGTGTGTATTATACATATATATGTGTATATATATATTAATAATATATATATATATATATATATATATTAAGTTGTAGGTAGACACAATTCCTTTATTTTATTTATGTGGTGCTGAGGTTCAAACCCAGGGAGACGAGTGCTCTACTGCTGAGCCATAGCCCCAGCCCCCTGGGCTGCCTATTCTTTACATTGATTCATGTGTCTATTTTTTGCAAGTACTAAACTGTTTTAATTACTATTGATCTTTAGTACATTTTGAAATCAGGTATTGTGAATCCTTTAACTTAATTCTCTTTTAATATTGCATTAGTCATTCTAAGTCTTTGGATTTCCTATATAAACCTTAACATCAGTTTGTTGTTATCTACAAAATAGCTTGCTGGACATTTGATGGAGACTGTGCTGTACCTACAGATCAAGTTGGGAAGGTTGACAGGGTACTGTATTATTGATTTTTGATACATTGAGTTTTTCAATTCATTCTGTCTCCTCCTTTAGATCTCTGATTTCTTCTGTCAAGCATTTGTAGTTTTACACATATAGACTGTATCTATCTTTTTAGATATATTTATATATTTATTTTTTGAATTTTGTTGTTGTTCTGTTAAGAAAAGTATTTTATTTCATAATTCAAACTCTTGATTAACTGTTCATTTTTTGCATAAAGAAACACAATTGACTTTTGTATATTAACCTTGTCTCCTGCAACCTTATTAAAAATATTTTCAGTTCTCAGAGATATTTGTTCTTTTTAATACAATTTATGGGTTTTTCTATGTGAAAAGTTATATCATCTGTGAAATAAATTGTATGTAATTTCTCCCTTTCCAGTCTGTATATGTTTTCTTTCCTTTCCTGTTTTATGAAGCAAACACAGACTTCCAATATACTGTTGAAAGAAGTAGTAAGGGAAGAATTTATTTGCTGTAGGTTTTTAGTAAATGTCCCTCTTTTTTTCTTTTAGTTATACATGACAGTACAATGTATTTTGGCAGATCAGACACACATAGAGTATAACTTACTCTATTTAAGATCTCACTCTTATTGTTATATATGATGTGGAGTTACCCAGCCTGTGTATTCAAATACAAGACTAGGAAAGTAAAAGAAAATATATATATATATATGTGTGTGTGTGTGTGTGTGTGTGTGTGTGTCTATTTTTGCAAGTACTAAACTGTTTTAATTACTATTGAAATAGTTGTTTATTCATTTTGTGCCTCTTGATATAGATATAAATGTTCAACATCTCTAGCAATTATCAAAATGCAAACTAAAACTGCACTGAGAGTCCATCTCACTCCAGTCAGAATGGCAATTATAAAGAATACAATAACAATAAATGTCGGTGAGGATGTGGGAAGAAAGATATAGTAAATGTCCTTTGTTAAGTTGAGGAGCTTCCTTTGTACTTTTTGTTGCTCCAAGTTTTAATCACAAATGAATGTTGATTTTTTTCAAAGAATTTTTCTCTAATGCATATTTTTTTCCATTTTTCCTTTTTCATTTAAATTCATCAGTTTGAAAGATTTTCAGGGAGCCAGTATACTTTTTATTGCAGATATTTATGGAGGTTATCACCCATTTACAATTTTATGTGAATTGATTAATTGATTATTTTTTTCTCATGTCATTTTTCTTGGAAGATCTTCGTTCTCTTATCCATAAAACTACTTCCCTCATAGGATTGCAGTAAGAAAGAAAATGTCAAATTTCTATGCAGCTCTTCACAGAATGTCTCATGCATGGAAACCACTCAGTCTACATTTCTTTTTGCTATTGTTATAATTTCAGGCATTATGCTTGTTATTATTTAGTGAGTTTGGGGCTTGGCATATTTTGATAGGGAGTTAACTCTTATATAGTGTTCTTCTCTGAAAAGAGGCAAGGAAATGCAAAAACAGTGTGCCTCTAAGGCACAGAATAACAAATGGAAGGGTATCCAAGACAAAAAAAAATAATAATAATTCAAAAGTTTTCCCAGATTTATCTCTAGACATGAAGAGTCTCTCTCTTTTGCTCCATTGATCTCTACTGCCATAACTTTGGATGCAAATGAGAATCATTAATATTTAGTGTCAATCACAATATAGGTTGAGGCTTTTTTCTATAGAAACAAATTGCCCTTCATTCTATTGTCCTCCCCTTAGAATGAAAATGACTAACTTAGGAGATATGAAGTTCCCACTAAGTCCGGGAGAGTGGCTAAGGAAATGCGAGGAAATCTTGACCAACAAGGCCAGAGTCAATGCATGTCAATCAGAACAAGAACACTTAGGTTACAGTCCTCTTGTTCACACAACTTGTCTTCCTTTTGTGTTGCCCTGGTTTTGTGTACTCATGGTTGTTTGTTCATTTTGTGCCTTTGACTGTACTCTTGAATTTGATGCGTTCAGGAATAGTCTCTCGTGCTTAAAATATAGTGAGCCAAACAAGGATATAGGAAAAGTCTAAGGATGAGCTTGGATGGTAAATGTGGATGGAGCTTTTTTTAAATTCTGAGAAGCAAGTCATATTTTGGCAGAGTTAATTATTTTTAAAACTATTTAAAATTATATTTCAGCTTTTCTTTTTTCCTCTCGTGTGCTCAAGTGAGAGTAGAACTAGCATCATTTTCACAATTCAGGTTCTTCCGTTAGGGAAACTCATCAACCTCTGCAGTGGGTGGGGGGAAAGTGAGTTTCTGAACAGAAGCTGCCATCTGCAGCCCAGCCCCTGTCTGTCCTGAATGTCATCACCCCATGGTAGACTCATAATACCCTTCTAATTGCAATTACTGTTGTCGTCCAGCAAAACAACAAAAATCAAAGTGACATAGAATGCTTGCTGTCTATGAACCATAAATGAGGAAAAACAAACAGAAAAAACAAAGCTGTGATTAGTATAAGAGAAACAAACACAGAATTATCAACTTTATCCTTTTCTGCACAAGTTCATAATTATCTATATCAGTGGATATCAGGTCTGTCAATCAGTTGCTCTCCTACCCCTCCCAACATTTAATGTGGTCAATCATTTCAAATGTTGTACCAAATCTGCTAGGAGATAAAGGAAAGGAATTTAAATTTCTTAAACTATCTTAGGTTTACTAATCAGCATTTTATGGCAAAAGAGAAAAGCCATAAAACTAAGCTAAAAATACTTAGGAGCTTCAAATAAAATATAAGTTGTCTACAATATTCATTAATGCCAAATTCCTCTTATTGAAGAGATTGAAAAATAAACATTTGTGTGTTGAAATGGTTAGATGTAGCTGAAATTCTATTTTCCAGGGTCTATCACTTGTTGCAGAAAACCTATAAGCTGCCTGGGCCTTAATTCCTTTCATCCATTCTAACACTGGGACAGGTAGCTACGTTGCAGGATCACTAAGAATTAATTAAAAAAAAAAAAAAAAAAAAAAAAAGCATCGTTTAGAACTATATAGTGCACATAGCAAATTATTACTAAGCATTTTTAAATGACAGAAGCACACTCTGCCTCTCAAAGTTTGTAATATTCTACATGTTCCGCATTTTTTTTCCAAGAGAAAGCCCAGGTTTTATTTATTTATTTTTTTTCTTTCTGAATTCTTGATTGGAGTAAATTTTCTTTTCAGGGAAAATTAGAGTCTGTGTAGTATGGAGCCATACAGATCAGATGGATTTTTTTTTTTTTTTTTTTTTTTTTTTTTGAGAAACTGAAACTTAATATTCAGCAGCCTTTGTTTCAAATGTGATAATAAAAATCTGAAGAATTGTGTTCAGGAGAAGTAGGACACGGCTGCCTTTCAGGAATTAAAAACAACAACAAAATGCCCCATTTTTTCCAACTGTTGTACAGGCAGGAAGAAACATCAAAAATATCTATCTCAGATTAATTTTAAAATTCCAAATCTTACAAAGATAGGCAATGCCACCTGTACGGTTTTATTCCCAAATAAAACAAGGTTGAATAAATGCATTCCAGGTTTTATAAGCTAACTTTAGTTTATATCATTAAGTCAAGTACTGGCACAATTGATTGATTATGATTTTGTTTTTATTCTCTGGAAGATAGTTTTAAAGAAAAATCCCTGCTAGAGTCTCTCTTGATACACATTAGGAACTTTATAAGAAAAATAACAATGAAATGTCATGAAACATTTTGTTGTTCATTATTATTTAATAATTAGTAAGTGATTGATATGAGGATATGTTTATTTTTATTATAATTAAATCTGGCTAACCAATAAAAGGTCAAGATCAAATTATTTTTGCCAATATTGATGAAGCTATCACTAATCAGAGCTGATCTCTGAACCATTTTCCTCTAATGTTTACACAAAGCTAGACACACTATCCAAACATATGGCATGTTTCTACTATGTAGGGAAAGATTAGAGATTTTGTGTTTAGTATGGCAGTAAAAAAGCACATGGAAACAAAGGAGAAAAAGGTTTGCCTTTGCACTAAATCGATGTGTGTATTTGGGTGCATTTGGGTGTATGCTCACAAATATGCACCCCCATACGCATACACAAACTCACATAAACACACACAATCACACATCCATATTCTCGGTAAGACACAAAGCCTGCTGCTCCATAACCATTATTTAATGAACATTTTCTGAATGTACTGCATGCAATTATTATTGGTATTATGTTTCACATTTCTGCAAGCACCAACATCATGCTCCGAGCCATGCAGAATGACGGAATAGTACATCACATCTGCCCTGTAGGCGCACAATCTCAAGTCAAGAAACTGACAAATATGCTAAGCCTGGGGAAGGGGGAGGAAGACGGGGACTAGCACTGGGCAGAAATCAGGAATGTATAATATCACAGAATCTGTTTCAATCATCTGCAATCCTATATTGTGATTTAGCATTAGTTTTAGTCAAATGATACAAAGAAATGTATCATGAGAGAAAATTTGGAGAGAAAAGGGAAATATAAAAAGGGAAAAAAAAAAAAAAAAACCTTATTATGTAATTAGTGAAGCAACCTCATCAGTAAGGCACATATGGAACATTATGAAATACCTGTGACCACATCTGAATGTGTCTGAAAGCTTGTGGGAATGCGTGCATGCTTATCTTCTGGATTTGCAGGGAGTCACTTTGGAAGGGGAAACTCAGTCTATGTGTTTGTGTAGATGTCTAAAGATCCAGGTAGAAATCTATGTCCTACTGAGGGGGCAGTCTAATACGCTGTAGAGAGGCATCTGTTTTTATCTTTGCTCAGACTTTGTTAATATATTCAAGACATCTTGAGGCTATTTTACCTGATCCCCACTTCTTTTTATTAATTGCTAAATGCTACCTACTCATTACATGTGATATTTTCTTCCTCTGCTTTCTTGATGTTTAATTATTTTTTTATTACAGAAAAAAAAGAAGTGTTTCACATGAGTCATAGGCATGCACTTTGTGAAGGGTTGATAGTCTCAAAAAGATAGGTTATACCGTGGTTACACATTCAAATGCTTAATTTGTCACTCTCTTTTTCATACCAATTATGTTCTCTTTGTTTCTAAAGCAGAAGCAAAAGTCCCCAGTAATAATAGAATCTCACTCTGAGTCATTTTTGCTGGCCATTAGCATTTGTTGACTCCCTCATCCTTCCATTTAAATCAGGTCACAGAGTCTGTGTGATTTCTTGATTGTTGAAGATAGCACCAAGAAGCAAATTCTCTGAAAACTAGCCAAGATATGGAGTGCTTCTATTGGCTAAGAAATGGGATCTCTGAGGTGTGGGTAGGACAGCTTCACCCTGGTTAGAGCCGTCTGTGCAGAATGATAAACACAGGCAGATTTATCCCCTGCTGTTCTTCCAGCTTTGGCCAAGTCTGGCCGGGTCTGACCAAGTTGAGGCTAGTGCTGATTTGAGAGCATCAGGACCCTCTGGGCCACTTCAAAGGCACTCATTGTCCTGTTCAGGGCCTAAATCCCCGATTCTCACATTTTGAAAAGGGTTGGAATCCTCTGGGAATGAAGTTGAGAAAAATTCACTTCAAGCAATTTTTGTTTGTTTAAACGAATTTTTATAGTGTATATTTAAGATAAAGCATGATGCTATGATATATATTTGTGTGTACATGCATATATTTAGATACACACATATGGTAAAATGGTTATTAGAGTAAAACAAATTATCACATCCATCATCTCACATACTTACCCCTTTTCCTCCCCATGGCAAGAGCAGCCATCATCTATTCACTCATTAAAAAGCCTAAACATAATACACTGTGCTGAACTGCAGTCCCCATGTTGCAAGTTAGCTCTTTAAAACTTGTTCATCCTACATATCTGCTATTTAGTATCCTTTGACCAACATATTTCCACTTCCTGCTGTGCATGGTAACTGCTTTCTTCCTGTCTCTTGGTATATTTGATTTCTTAATTTTTTAAAAGTGAGACCATGCACTACGATTCTTTTGTGCATGGTTTATCTTACTTAGCATAATGTCCTCCAGGGTCATCCATGTGGTGGCAATTACCTGATCTCATCCTTTTTTAATGTTGAATAATATTCTATGTCCATCTATACCACGTTTTCTTTATCTATCACTGGATGACAGGCATTTAGTCTGATGCAACATCTTTACTATCGTGAATAATCCTGCACTGGACACAGGAGTGCAGACATCTTTACCCAGTGGTGATTTCATTTTCTTGGTGTTTATATCCAGAAAAGGGATTGTTTAGATAAGCCCCCCTGAACTGGACTATCAATGACACCCATTTCTCAACCTCATGACGCTTCTTCTGTAGGTACAATTTCTCTTCTTCTTTCTTTTTTCCAAATCTAGGGTAATCCACAAAATTATCAACAACAATTTCATTCATTCCATTTGATCAAATGGCAAATTTCAAAAACAGAAATCTCAGAGTGAGTAATTTTCTCCTTCTCCTTCTTACTTCAGTAATAAAATTGAAGTTTTCAGAAAGCAATGAACAAAACTGATTATTAAATGTTGGTTCTTGTCTAAAATTAAAATCAAACACAATTAGTAAATATGAAATGATTGATTTCCTTAAATCTTATTTGAGATGTTCCTTTATGATGGCCTGTTTATTAAAGAACTGTAGGATACCAAAAATTGAAGGAAAATATTTCTTTAGCATGCCCTCTTGTTTCTCTTATTCTTACTTTGTTTAATGCTAAATGATTAAAACTTTAGTATTTGCAATCCATTCAGTCTCATTACCACTTTTGGTTTCACTTTATTTTTCTTTAACTTAAATATATGTAAAATTAAATGACTTGTCTTTGCAAGCTTCAAGATATTCAGCACTCAAGCTATTTATATACTACCAAATAATCTTTTCACTATTTCATTATGTTTGCTGAGTTTATTTCTTTAACTTTGTGTCTCTTAATGTTTATCTATCTTATTTTATAAAAATTAATTTGGGAGTCTACACATGGAATTCTTTTTAATCCAGCTCATCCTGGGTAGATTGAAATTCCACCAGTGTCTTACTTAGGGTTTATTTTACAAAATAAGTGGAATTCACTGGTAATCTTCAGAGTGTTTCTCTATACTGTTAATCAGCTAAACATAACCATCAATTATAAATGCAAATTTTCAGGGTTAAATTGAGTGTTCAGATGCTTTAATGTAGCTTTTATTGGCTGTACATTGCCAAGTCAACACAACACAAAATAAAGTGTTGGGTCAATATTTATTTTTGAATTGGTACTCTACAGAGAGCTACTATAGGAGCAATTCAGGTCAAGAAAAAAGAATTAAGGTTCTTATAAAGCCAATGAAAGAGTGTTTTTTTAAATTTGTGTGGTTTTGCATGAATTATCTGGGTTATATCAACTGTGTAGACGTCTGCCTAGGAGCAGGAGCTGGAAGTTTATTCAAATGCTGACATTTGTAGAGAAGATTCACATGAAGAGGGTCCAGAAATCAGAAAAACAAATTTTCACATGTGACAAAAAGAAGGAAAAATCATGAAAAATTTAGATTATGTTTGTATCCATTCATTGTCCACAGTTATCTAGTAGAAGCCTAATTAATTATCCATTTTCTATTGAAATTTTATATGGAAAAACAGGTAGCCTTTATCATCTAGCCCTTTTCTCCTATTTAATTCTTTTGTTGTTGTTGTTGTTATTGTTGTTTTTTATCAACATCTCCAGAATAAGAATCATTTGTAAGCTTCACTAGCAGTATACCATAGTGACAGGCTTCCAAATAAGGAGAAATAATTTATTAGCTTACAATGTTTTTCCAGCTTTCCCCCACCCCACCCTGAGGTGGTGGACAGGTTGTGCAATGAATAAATTAAGTATATTTTCTGCCTTGTGCTTGGCATAAATCATTACTTTTCCAGGACCAAAGGGTGAGTGACTATTTGCAAGATATTTTGAATTAAACAAGCTTTGTAATCAAGTAGAGTTAGAGAATTTATTTTATTCACCTGTTTTTTTTTTTTTTTTTTTTTGCAAAATATATGCAAGATAGCTGTTGAGATTAAAATGATATTTTCTATTGTGAAAAAAAGTCTGTCACTCTAAAAAGAGCAAAATAATTAATCTAGGCAAAAATCAAATTGTTTTAATGAATTTTAACTTAATGTAAAGATATCCTCCCTTTGGTTATAATTATAACTTTTACATAAAACATAACATCCATAATGTTATTTTTGTTATAATTATTGCAGTTAATAATACTATAACTTACAAGGAGTAATTTCTTCACAAAGATAGTTATGCACATATAAAGTGCATCTTATATTAAAATGCTGTTTTATGTATTCCCATGGAGACTGACTATTACTGAAGAATATATTTTAATGGGGAACCACTGAGTAAATGTTTTAAATGAAGACAATTAAAACACTAGTCAATGATGTATATTTATATATTACATTTATAGCCATTTTACATCCTAATAAACAAATGGCATTTTTCTTTTTAACAGGAAATTTAGCAAAAGTGGAGATCAGAGCCCCTGTCAAGCTCAATGCATTAGATTTCTGCATTAGAGCTACAGATGTGAGCATGCCTTGCACCACCAGCCAGGCCTTTTGCAAAAGGTCTAGAACAACTCACTTTTTTTTCAAATGAACCCTAAAACTAGGAAAATGTGGAGCAGAATGACTCTCCCCACATTTAACCAAGGAGAATATTTGCCAAAAGATGAATAATGGTTAGAATGCTTTTTTATAAAAAAAGATTTAAAACTAATTTAAAAATTGAGATAGTTACATGAATTCAATGACATGTAATCATTAAAAATGATGTTGTAGTCAATACATTTATGAAGGTGGGAAGGTGCCTCTAATATATTTTACCTGGGCAAAACTAGAAACAAAACCATTAAGAACCTTAGAATAAAACTTCTCTAAATTTTTATAGACTTCCATAAGTAAATCAGGAAAGTAATAGACAACGATTTCAATATTCATTCTTTAGAATTATCATTACATCTTGCATGCTGTATTTTCTAATAGGGTCTAACAGGTAAGGTAGAACTGTTTCAATAATAAAAATGAATAAGTAACTTTGAAATGTTAAAGCACATACAGATTTTAGAATCTTTTCTTCACAGAAAGATTTTTCAATTTGCCAATATTTAATGGTAAAGCAATAATTTATTTCTACACCTATTGATTCACTTGTTTAGGCATCTGTATTATTCCACTTTCCATGATTATAAGGAAATACCTGACATAGGCTACTTGTAAAGAAAATGAAGTTTATTAGTTCACAGTTTTGGAGGTTCAAAGTTCATCTTTGGGCAGAGTCTTGCTTTGACTTCCGTTCAGAGCAGCAGATGGCAGCACATCCTGGTGGAGCTCAGGTGTGCAAAAGAGCTTACATTGCCAAACCAGAAATCAGAGGGAGAAAATCTGGGGTCTCGCAATTCTTTCCAGGCGCTTCCCTGTGAACTAAGGACATCCATTTCACTAGGCCTGCCCTCCCAACATTTCCACCACCCGCCAATAGCACCACCCTGGGAATCAGGTCTTGCATCACAATGAGCCCTTGGAGTTGCGGGACATGCCATATGCTAAGGAGAGCAGCACCCATTCAATTATTCTGTCAATACGCATGCGTCAGATGCTGATCCAGGCAGCAATGGTACAGCATGCTGTAAACAGGCATTGACCAGTTGACCATGCCCTCACAGAGCTTCAGTCCAGCTTGGGTGAGGAATTTATTCTCTAGTTTTACCTAATTTTCTAGGTACCATCCTGTATCTAGATTGTAGATTCCACTTTGGAATTTTATTCAGGATGATACGAGAAATAGTGTTGTTCTGATTGTACAGGGTACAGTGTCTTTGACGCTCAGATAGTGCTAAAGCAACAGCATGTGTTTGAGAATGTATATGACATGTTTATTAGATGCATTATTAAAGGAAGTCCTGGGAGCTTTAACAAAGAAAAGCAGTGAAAGAGCTCATAGACACAAACATTACCAAAAAAAGCAACAAAAATCCAAAACAAACCAAAAATAATTTAACCTAACCAAAATATTGAAATATTCTTCCAGAATCCACAAGATAAACGTAATCCCGAGCAATATCATGACAAGAAACAACTTCAGTATTTAAAAAAAAAAAAAATGTTTCAATGCTTCATTTTCTACATTTGTCAACTAAAGTTACTAGAATTATTTTGCAAGGATTTTGTGGAAAGTGCGGGATTGCCTCCAGAGCCTCTTGAGGTAATTTAAGGTGACTGCATAACCCAAATGCATCATGTTATAAATGTGGAATAAGTAGGGGAGATTATACTTTTTTCTTTCATGTAAGTGATTTGACCAGGATAATTAGTTGTTGTTCCTGTTATTACAACAAAAATAGGCAGAGCTAAATTCCTGAAAAGCTTGTGATTTTTTTTTTTTTTTTTTTAATGTTCTACTTCAATGTCCCCCCATTCAGACGCCCGTGAAAGTTTCACTCAGGTCATATAGATGCATGGCATGCTGGGGACACATGGAACCAGTAATGAAAGCCAGTACTCCTGGCAGACCCAGGAACACAGCTTGTCTGACGCACGCCACACTGCAATCTGTGGTCCTGCTGCCTACCACTGTAATCTGCCTGGAATATTCAGTTCGACAGTGTTCAGAAAAGAGTTTAGAGTGTTGTGTGTTTGTTGTTGATGTTTTTTTTTTGTTCTCTTTGGAGAAAGAGATATGCTGCACACTTAATAAATATTTATACATCATAATAAATAATACAACACACCTTCGACCAAGGCAGTCTCACAAACAGGTACAAATAATTTACCAGGCCACATACATTTTTTTTTCCTTCTTTTTTTTTTTTTTTTCCTCTTCTTATTTTCTCCAGGACCATCAGGTTGGTTGGACTCAAATGTAAGGAAGTTAAAAGAAAAATAGTCATTGTGACCAGAGAAAGAAGTCACGTGGGGAAAAAAGGGGGGTGGGCCAGGCGAGGGGAGCTAGCCCTGGTATCATGGGCCTGGAGTCTAGTTATCCTGAAATGACCTAAGTGTGTAGCTTCCAGTCAATTCTTGGCTTTTTGTGATTTTCTTATTTGTCATATGTACCAGAGTAATTCTATCAGCCCTCCTGCTACTGGTTCCAGAAGACTCCTTAGGTATGTTGCTGTCAATGTGTGGATTGGACACATCGCATTCAGTCCTGAATGACAGTGCTGCTTAGCACAGGGTCATCAGCGCTTATGAAGAAGATACATAAAGAAGCCAAGTTTTGGCTAAAACCACTTTTCAATGATGCTTTTGAGACTGGCAGAGTACATTCTAAAACTTCCTATCTAAACAGAAATCATGATTCTCTCTAGTTAGATATTTTCTTTTTTTTTTTTTTTTTATTTGAAGTTGTTGTGTATGACAGCATGCATTGCAATTCATAATACACACATAGAGCACATTTTTACATATCTCTGGTTGTATACAAAGTATATTCACACCATTCATGTCTTCATACATGCACTTAGGGTAATGATATCCATTTCATTTTACCATCTTTTTTTTTTATCCCCTTGCCCCCCTCGCTACCCCTCCCTCCCCACTGACCTTTCTAGTGCTCCTCTAATCCTCCTATGCTCCCCGTTCCAACCCCACTGTGTATCATGTTCCTTATATCAGAGAAAACATTCAGCATTTGGATTTTTGGGATTGACTAACTTCACTTAGCCTTATATTCTCCAATCTCACCCATTTACATGCAAATGCCATTATTTTATTCTCTTTTATTGCTGAGTAATACTCCATTGTGTATATATACCACATTTTCTTTATCCATTCATTTACTGAAGGGCATCTAGGCTGGTTCCACAGTCTAGCTATTGTGAATTGTGCTGCTATAAACATTGATGTGGCTGTGTCCCTGTAGTATGCTGTTTTTAAGTCCTTTGGGAATAGAACCAGGAGTGGGATGGCTGGGTCATAAGGTGGTTCCATTCCCAGTTTTCCAAGGAATCTCCATATCTAGTTAGATATTTTCTTCTGTTTACCGTACCACTATAATAGTAACCAGGAATGTTGTGTGATTGGCGAGTCTAAATAGAAAAGAAGGAAAATAAAGAAAAGAAATCTGAGAATGCTTACAACAGTCCTGTCCCTCGGTTTTCCAGCAGCAAGGGCTGACTGTTGACCTACATCCTGAAGGCCATGGATCTGCTGACATTTGAGTTCACCCACAGAGAAGCTAGGTGTGGTGCCTTTAACAAAGGAAATCCTCATTAGAGCTGAACTTCAGTGACTCACCTGTGTGTGGACCTGGAAGGGACAAAGGCGAGCCATGTTTGCTTTTGACTGATCTCTCTGGATTCCTTTTTAGTTAAAGAGCAGGAAAGAAATGCTGAAATTAAGAGAGTCCGCAGGAACATCTTCTAAGAAACCTGCATCTCACCCTTCATATGGGAGCCTTTAAATCATTAAAAATAATAGGTTTCCTCTTGATTATATGTAATTTAAATATCTCATTGAACAGAAGAAATTCAATATTATGACTGCCCTCTTTCTACTAAAAAGACCGTTTTTTGAATTGTTAGCCTATATGTTATTTTGAAGGTAGTACCACACTTTCAATGATTCTTCTTACTTTAAGGGAAAATTGCAAAGTTTTACCACTGGATAATACTATAAAGAAACAGGCATTTAACAAAAATCTTGCAACATGAACAAAAATGCTCCATGAGGAAAAGATTTACCCACGCTTAATGCCAAAGGCAGTTTATTAAAAAATGATGCTGAATTATAGACCCAGGCATTATTCTGACTTCACAAGTTCTAACTCTTCCCAAGTCACTTTGAGACTTTGGGAAAATACTCGTGCACTTTTGGAGCCATTGTTTGGGGCATAGCTACAGTGAGTGTTTGGATCCCACTTGGATTGGGACTTGAGCAAAAGAGCCAAGGTGGGATGCATGGGGAGCTGGGGACAATGTCATCTACATCTGAGTGACTGGAAGGGTTGCATGGTTTCACCCTGACAGGAGCTCTGGAGCAGCTAGAGAGATGACAGTCTATTAGATGCCAGGAAGAGGGGCCCTGGTGATTCAGGTGAGGAACCTGAATTCTTTGAAAGGTATAAATATAGATTGGAATTCTTTTAAATACTATCAGCGGTAGGACCAGGTACCTCTACATTCCTTTAGCAATTGTGGCCCTCATTGTTGCTTCGGCATCTACACTGAGCAAAAGCACCAGATCTTTTTGAGGTAAAGGGTCACCTTCTATCCCACGTATGTGACATTGATTTTGGAATGAACATATAGTGCTTTCCATTCACCCGTTTTCAAAATTTTTTGACCATGTTTTGAAATTATACATAATTTGTATCCTTTTTTAAAATAAGTATGATTCCAAATTGATATATAAAATTGTACCTGTATGTACTGCATGATGTTTTGAATTATATGTACATTATGGAAATAGTTAAATTTAGCTAATTAACAAATGCACCACCTCACATAGTTATTTCATGTTGAGACATATCTACTTTGTATTTTTCAAGAGTAGAACATATCATCATTAACTTTAGTTATTGTGCTGCATAATGTATCTCTTAAAATTATTCCTCTAACTTAACCTTAATCTTATATAAGTCTAAATATGTGTACTTTGGTCAATTTCTCACGTTTCCTAAGCCACCCCAGCCTCTGGTAACCACCATTCCACTCTATGAGATTCTGTCTACAAGGGATAAGTGAGGTCTTATGACATCTGTCTTTCTGCACTCAGTTTATGAAGGTTCATCTATGTTGTCACAAATGATAGGATTTACTTCTTTTTACGGCTAAATAATATTCCATCATGGATCTACACTCCATTTTCCACATTCACTCATCTATGGATGGACACTTTGGTTGATTTCATATCTTGCCTATTTATTATAAATAGTGCTTCACTAAACATACTGATCAGCCAACATACACATTGCAGCTTTTTATACATACACTCAGTCGTAGGATTGCTGGATGATATAGTAATTCTATTATTAAGTTTTTGAGGAATTTTTCCATAATGGCTGTACTATCTTACACTCCCACTACCACTGTGCAAGTATTCCTTTTCTTCCACATTCTTGCCTGCAATTATCTTTTATTTTTTTTATAATAACCATCCTAGGAGAATTTTTTTTAAACCCCTATTATTGGATCAGTAACACTGTTTATTGCCTGAATTTAAGAAAATTTTGGAAAGGAAGAGGAAAAAAGAAGAACTCCATCACTCAGATATAACTTTTGAAATGATACTATGATGTTTAGATTCAGCCTTCTTCCTCATAAGCCAAACACACACACACACACACACACACACACCACACACACACACACACACACACACACACACACACACACACATCCCTCACATTTATTTTCTCCTTTACAATATCCAGCAGGCAACCATCTTCAGAAATATGCTCTAATTATAGCATGGGTTTTCTTCCTATTGAGTCATAACGTGCATAAACCTTCATTTATTTAAGGTTGTTGAGGATATTTTCACTGTTTCAAAATGCACTTCTTTGGCCTTATGGTAGCTTTTGATACTAGAATTTTCTGTCATCTAAACTTTCCACTCATGTGACTTACAGGAATATAAATTTCAGTTGCCCTGTTGATAACCACTATCGATCAAGATGGGGTAAAAGAGGAAATGTTGACACAAACAACTAGAAGTCGAATTCTTCTTTCTGATTCTTATTAGCCAAGTGATTGGGACTTGGCGATTTTCATTTAAGCATCCTTGTAGCATGCAGCTAACATATATCTGTTGTGTCCAACAGAAACGTCTGAGAGTCATTGTTTTCCCTAAATGCCTGACTAAAATCAAGTTATACTCAGTCAATGGCGTTCTCTTCATCTACCACTCGTTAACCATATCA
The DNA here is from genome assembly GCA_025594165.1 of Tamias sibiricus. NCBI lineage: Eukaryota > Metazoa > Chordata > Mammalia > Rodentia > Sciuridae > Tamias > Tamias sibiricus. The sequence continues at coordinate 19,532,280 of CM046670.1, forward strand.
AAAATGGAAATGAGTTTAGTTTGGCATAACTCATAATGTCATTTGGGAAGGAGGCAGAAGGAGCTGCGCCAACATTAATGTGCACTGTGTGAATAATTTACTTTAATTTCAATTACAGCACCAGGATGAGATGTAGGAAACCTTCCCTGTAGCTGCTCTAAGCTCTGGGATTTAACTTGGTTAGCAGAACAATTTAGATAGCTTAGGGACCTAAATTTGAAGCCAAGATGTTATGGTAAAGATGCAAAATAAATAGTGGTTGTCGATGGTGTCTGCAGGCTGCACAAGAGGAAAATAAAAACGTAGGAGGGAAACAGCAGTCCATCAGTACCTTGCATGAAGTGGAGGTAGAAGGTGAAGACAGGTCACAGATAGCACTGTGTACTAAATGAAAAGAATTCCTGACCACAGAATGCATTTCTGGAAACAAGGTGGGCAGAGAAAGGGAAGACAATATACATATGCTCTGTTTGCATTTCAAAGATTTGATGCTGTGTCAATTATCTGAAACTTTTGCCCAATTTTCTGCAACATCTAGAAAATCAGTCACCGTATTGTGAGATAACTAAGCTGGCTTTATCTTATTTCTAGTTTATAATTTCTCCGTTCCTTCCTAAGTAGTATTCTACTTCAAGTCATTGTCCCTCCTTTTAGAAGTCTATAGGTGCTAAAATTCATGTTTTAGTCACACAGTCTGTTAGTCAAGACTGGCCCAACTTGACATCCACTGAAGGCCCGTTGGTCCCAGCCCCTCGGGCCCCTTCTCCTGACTAGGGCAACTGTGATGGAGAATATTCTGTCAGCTTGTCTGGGCTAAGAGTTCCTGAGAGGACTGATAAAATATTATTTCTAGGTGTGTCTGTGAGGGAGCTTCCAGAAGAGATTGGCATTTAAATCAGTAGAATGAGGGAAACAAACAAACAAACAAACAAACAAAAAACACCCTTATCACTGATCACTGTGGGTAGGCATCACTGTTTTCACCAGGACTCAAACAAAACAAAAAGGGAGAGTAAGTAAGGCTGGACGCTCTTTCCTTCTTCTGGGCTGGAACATCCATCTTCTCTTGGTCTCTGGGCATTAGAGGTTCTCAAGCCATAGTTCTGGGATATACATCAGCAGCAGCCTGTGTTTTTAGTCCTCGGACCTCAGATCAGGATGTACACCATCAGCTCTCCTGTTCTTAGGTCTTTACACTCCTACTGAATTATCTCACAGCCTTTCCTGGGTCTCTAGCTTGTAGATGGCAGGTTGTGAGCCTTCTGGGCTCCCTACGCACATAAGCTAATTCCCAAGATAAGTTCCTTGTTATGTGTATGTGAATCTATAGATATCCTGTTCCTTTTTTTTTTTCTTTTGGAGAACCCTCACTAACCCAGCACCTTTCAATGTATAATGTCCTGCTTGCTACTTCCCACCTCTTAAAGACTGGTCTGAAAGTCATAGGCAATGCAAAGATACCTAGCATATGAACATGTAATGGGTATGGGATGGAGAGTGTTACTTCTATGTTCAAAGACTGCAACAGTCTTTGATTTGCTTAAGGCAATAAATCCAGTAGAAAACAGACTGGAGATAAAGGCCATAGCTCCCAGTCCCTTCCTCTCTTCCTTCAGCCTCCTCAGCCAATCAATCATTCCAAGTCTCTGAAAGACATAATATGGAAATGCTGCAGACCATGCAGATATGCAATTTTGTTCATTTAGCATATACTTTATGCATACAGGATTCTATTATTTTCCTATGAAAGAAGGAACAATATTGAGTATAATTTTAAAAATATTTACAAAAATGGATAATTCAAATGTTATACATTTAAGAAAGCAGCCTCATTTTCATCCTGAAAGTAACTGCCAAAGTACAGCCCTTGGGCTAAATCTGGCCCACTGCCTGTTTTTATAAATAAAGATTTATTGGAACATAGCAACATGCATTCCTTTACATATTTTCTACCACTGCTTTTGTGCTGAGACAGCAGAGTTGAGTGACTGTATGGCCCACAGAGCCTAAAATATTTATGATCTGCTCCTTTACAGAAAAAGTTTGCCAAGCCCTGGTTTCCACATTAGTCTTCACACAGAAACTCAAGGAAGGGAAATTCTCACACGTAATCAGCAGGGAATAGCTGAATTTCTCCAATTGGAAAGGCTTTATGCGTAGGAGATGCTTCTGTAGAAAAATGGTGTTATGTGGGCCTACTAAAGAACCTTCACAATGTTCAGACAAAGTCCACACTTACCCTTTTGTTCCCTGTGTAACAAAGGAGTTTCACAATTGCCCTCTTCCCTCCCCAAATCATTAACTCCCAAGTGCAAACCATAGGGTGCACATGGGTCTTTCAAAACAACCACAAATAAAATGCTGTTGTTTTATTTGAAAAGTTACAATTTGATTCACTTTTTCAGATTTGTATTCTTGTGACATTTTTCTGATTATGGAGTAAGTAATGACAATGATCATTGTCATTTTCCTGATTATGGAGTAATCACATTCTTTACTATGTTGAGAGGTAACACATTTCTAGGTATTATTGAATTAATCTTATAGGAAGGCCATTAAATTATAATACATACATTATTTAATCTAAAGGGACTGCCACTTCTTAATGGAAGTCTTGTGGAATTCACTGCTGTTTGGAAAATCAAGATGCGTTTGAAAAGGAATTAAAGTTGCTAAAACTTCTCTTCCAATAAGCATTCACCCAATGTTGACAGAGCACTTTTCTCAACACGGGTATTAGAAAAATAGTTAACGCCAAGATCCTCATCTTTGAGGAGAGGACTAATGGAACAAGAAGGTATTAGGAAACACATCAGTAAGAATAAATGGGGATTAGCTTTCACATATTAGAGAAAACATTTGGTCTTTGACTTTTGTGGACTAGGTTGTTTTACTTAGCATGATCGTCTCCAGTTCCATCCATTTACCAGCAAATGCCAAAATGTCATTCTTCTTTGGGGCTCAGTAATATTCCATTGCATATATGTACCATATGTTCTTTCTCTTTTTAAAAACTTTTTATTTGTTGTTTTTAGTATCTATGACATTAGGGTGTATTTTGAGATACTGTACATACATTGGGTGCAACCCATTAAAATTTTGCTCCCATTCTTGTGGTGAAACCTGATGTGGAGTTACAGTGGTCATGTATTCTTAGTTAAATAAGCCAGGTCCAAAAAACCAAAGGTCAAATGTTTTCTCTGCTATGTGGATGCTAACCTGTAACAAGGGAGAGTCGTGAGGGGAAGTACAGAAATTCAATGGATTAGACAAAGAGGAATGAAGGGAAGAGGGGGATGGGAAGAGGAAAAAATAGTAGAAGGAATTGCATGTAACTTTCCTTGCTCATATATAAATATGCCACATTTTCTTAATCCATTCATTGGTTGAAGGATGCCTAAGTTGGCTCCATAATTTGTCTATCATGAGTTGTGCTGCTATGAAATTTGATGTGGCTGCATCACTATAGTATGCTGATTTTGGATTTTAAAGCTTTTGGATATGTGCTGGGGAGTGGGATAACCGGGTCAAATGGTTTTCCATTCCTAGTTTGTTGAGAAATTTCCATTATTCTTTCCAGAATAATAAAGGGTAAGAAGAAAGAAAGAGAAAGAGAAAAGATGTGGAGGGAATTCCATCAAAAGAGAGGAAATAGAGAGTAGATGAAGGGGACTGAGGGGGAAGAAAGGAGGGATGGAATAAGGGAAGAACAGTGGAATGAATCTGATCAAACATTTGAATTCACATATACGCACATGAATATACTACAGTAAATCTCAACTTCAACTAAATCCACAAGACACACACACACACACACACACACACACACACACACACAGAAAGACCTATAAGTAAATTGCAGAAAGCTCAGTAGAGCACAGGAAGGAGAACAGAGATAGGGAGGAGGGGGGAGGAGGAAGTGCTGGGGACTGGGTTAGAGCAAATTATTATGTTCCATGATTTTGTGATTATGTTAAAGTCCATCTTAAAGCCATATATATAAAGAATCAATTAAAAAATGACTATATAGGAAAGGCAAAATATTTTGCTTTGCATGGCATACAATAAATGCAAAAGGCAAGTGGACATCGATTGATCTAGCAGAAGAGACCAACTAATGTGAAAGTCCTGTTGTGCCTTTCTTATTTTCAAGATGGCTAAGCAAGGAGTATGTGGAAATTGGAGCTACCTTCCAGACACTAGTGTGAAGACTCTAATTGTGGATTCCACATGACTTCATCCAGCAAAGTGAGGGCCAGGGTGGTGGTACTGTACTCTCAGTACTTAAGAGTGATCAGTAGCCCTCTCTGCCCCTCTCATTCAAATATCTATAATCCTAGGACTTTATCCACCTGACCCAAAGGAATTGCTGAGATGTAAAATAAAAATGCTGGTTCTCCCCACTTCAACTGCAGAATCATTGAAAATGAAATCTTAGCACCTGCAAAGATGATCAGGGTCTGCTAGATCAAATGATGTTCTTTGTGAAGATAATTTGTCATGCACTTTTATACCCTGTTCGTCTTGATACCCTTGTTTGATTTGAGTTCGTGGAATTCTTTTTATAAAGGTTTAGTGAAAATCACCCAGATGTTTTCAAATGGGAAATACACACAAGGTATATTCCCATATGATCCTCAGTTCAAATATTCAAGAGTTTCAAGTAAAAACCTCTTGAGAATCAAATTCACTGTGTTTCACTGCATTGAAAACACACACCTTCTCACGTGGTTTTTCCTATGGAAGTAAATGCATGCATAGCAATGGTAGGAGGATTTACGCAGGTATCACCTGATCTCATTGCTGATTCATGCACTCAATGAATATATACTTAGCCATAGCCAACTCTCCTCCTTCACCTGCTAATAATAATTGCCTCACTGTTGTCTGAAATTTTTTTTTTTTTTTTTTTTTTTTTTTTTTTTTGTACTGGGGAGTGAACTCAGGGCACTCGACCACTGGGTCACATCCCCAGCCCTTTTTTGTATTTTTATTAGAGACAGGGTCTCACTGAGTTGCTAAGTGCCTCACCATTGCTGAGGCTGGCTTTGAACTCGTGATCCTCCTGCCTCAGCCTCCCAAAGTGCTGGGATTACAGGCGTGCACCACCACGCCCGGCTCTGAAATTTAACTTTAAGGAAATCCATGAATGTCTGACTCACTCCCTGTACTGATAGCATGCATCATTTGTAGGAAAATAAATAAAATCTTGTAAATGTAAAATCTTGTAACGTGTCTTAATTGTGTGAGAGAAGAAACCAATGTGCTTTCAGAGCCAGGGAGAAGTAATTGAAGCAGCTTAAAATGAAAGGGTATTAGAAGAGCAAGTGGGCCACCAACCAGTGTTTATGGATAAAACCAAAAGTTAAGGTACAATAATAGAGAGACCCTAGAAATGAATGATTTAATGATCAAAAAGAGTCTTTCTCTCCTGCACTAGTCTGGGGCATGAGTGGCCCACACTGTGCTCTCCGCATCTTTGGGTGGGACTTTTCTTTCTCCCAGTTTGTTTTTCTATCAGTGGCAGTTTGGAGATGTGTGGATGATCACATGAAGTGAGGAAGGTGATCAGAATGAGATCCTCTCTCCTTTAAGGCTATTGTTATTCTCTTTCATTATTCTATCTTTTAGAAGTGAGTCACTAGTCTAGACCACACTCCACAGCTTTATCTCCTGGGAAGGTACACAGACCTTTATTAGGGTTAATTCTTCTTGAAGGCAGAAGGATGCATAGGTACACCTGTGTACTTTTGAGAACCACAACACATCTCGTGTTTTCTCTACAAGGGCCCCAGAATCAATCATCCCTCCAAGAAGGGTTCTTCCTTTTTTTTTTTTTTTTTTTTTTTTAGAACTGTATTAAGAAACTAGAGTCAGGGAGTCTGGTGTTCTTACTATAGGGTGTCACTGTTTAGAAGCACTCTCAGCACACATGGAAAATGCACAGACATATAGAACTCATGCATACACACGTATCTGTGCTAGTATCTGTTATCTGTCTCGATTAAAGTCAGCCTGAGCTTAGGTCCATCTCTCGGGCTCCACTCCGGCATCACAATATCCATTCTAGCATTTGTCTCATGTTTATTTGTGACTTCCTTCTTTGATAGCCAAGGACTTGGCAAGGATGCATGGTAATCCTAGTGGTTGAGTGATACCAGTCGTGTTTGACAATGTCTTCAGTTCCAACGTAGCCAAGTATCCTTCAGGATCTTTGCAGGATTATCCATTACCCTTGAAAGATACCGAACCTCATGGATGTTCAAGTCCTTTATATAAAATGACCTTGTATTGGCATGAAACATACACACAACTATGTACTTTAAATAATCTCCAGATGACTTACAATTTTTAACAGTGTAAATGCTACATAAATAGTTGGTACACTATATTACTTATGGAATAATGACAAGAAGAAAAAGTCTTTATGTGTTCAGTTCAGACACAATTGGAAATATTTCTCACCCATAGTTGCTTGAATCTGCTTATGCAGAACCCTTGGACACTGAGGGCCAATTGTGTTTGATGTTTGGTTGCTTTTTTTTTCTATCTTTGAGTCTTTTGAGGGGTAGATCTTATGGTATTTGGAAAGTCGTGGGTTATTGTTCTACCAATTATGCTTGCACAATGATTTTATAAGGAGATTTGGTCCTCTCTTCTCCTTTGGATGCTGACTATTGGTGTGCCCAAACCTGATTGTTATGGTATGGATGTTGAGGTGTCCCCCAAAAGTTCACATGTAAGCCAACAAAAGGAAGTTTGGAGGAGAAATAACTGGGGTATAGCCTTAACCTAATCAGTAAATTAATCCCTGATGGGATTCACTCAGTGGTAACTGCAGGCAGGTGGGGTGTGACTGAAGGAGGTGGTAATTGGGGGCGTGGCTATGGGGTATATATTTGCCTCTGGACCCTGGACTCTCTCTCTCTGCTTTCTGATCATCATGTGAGCTGCTTCCCTCCCCCACAGTCTTCCCCCATGATGTTCAGCCTCACCTCTAGCCCTGAGGAATGGAGCCAGCTGCCTATGGATTGAGACCTCTGAAACTGTGAGCCTCCGAATAAACTTTCCCTCCTCTACAATTGTGCTGGTTGGGTCCTTTAGTTGTAGCAGTGAAAAAGCTAAAACATGGGTCTTACCCCGACTCTGCTTTCTCCTGCTAATAATACATTAAATGTGATATTTGCTGAATAAGTAGGCAGTTATCAGTGAGCTTCTTCTTATTTTCTCTTCTCACTTTTATTCTACTTTGTTCATTTAATATCCACGTATCCATAGTGTCAGATTCTGTAACGTTTGCCTACAATTCTGGCATCTTTATTGTCACTAGATAGTTGTGGTTCTGCAGTTACATTTGTTTGGACATTTCATGAAGGTCTTACCTGCCTGCCTGATTCTTGTCCTTTCTCAAGACACAAAAAGTCTTTGAGTTACTGCACAAACTTTCAGTCTCCATTCAGCCTTATTTTGAATATAAAATTTAGTTGTGAACAAAACTCTTGGCTTCTTTTATTCCTTGAATATCCCAGACGGACGTTATACTAATCATTTTTCTGATATAAAGAGTTGCCCTTTATAAGAAGATTTCAATCTGATTTCCTTCCCTTATTGATAATTTTTTACCTGAATATCTAAATTGTTGTTTTATTAATTAATAAAGCCATTTTATAAAATATAATTGGATGGTAGATTGTTCTGGTGGAATATTCTGGTGAATAAAAGGATGTTGCCATTCAATAACTAGATTCCATTTGTTCCACTTCATCCCCCAAATAATAAAGTAAGCTTTAATTTTTCCATAGTTGTGTGTGTGTGTGTGCACACGTGCACGCATGTGCACACGTGTTTTTTCCACTTTACTTCATTGCTTGTATTTCGACTTTGTCAATGGTATTGAATCTTCTTTGCCTTTGTTCCATAGCTACATTAAACTATTTTTACATTTTTGAAAATTTTAAAACTGTACTATTATTTTTGTGCTTCTCTTCATGAATTTTCTATTCACATTTTATTTCTTGTTTAGATTTTCCTTTCTGCAAGTGCTATATTTTTATTCCCCAGAGTCCATCCTGACTTCTCTCAACTCTGTTTCCATCTGTTTGTGCTGAAACACCATCCCTGGGTGCATCTATGTCTGTTTTATTCTGCTGTCTTATAGCCTCCAGAACCTCCTTAACTATTCAACTTATAATACTGGGTAACACTTTTTGTCTGCTTTTCCACTTTACTCTTAATATGCTTCTATCATCTGTTAGTTTGTTATTCTACTTGTTTTCCTCTTTGCCAATACAATACCTATGGTTTTGAATTCACTTGCACTTCTTTTCTGTTGTTGTGATTAAAGAGAGGGGATTTGTACATAAGAAGATGGTACCTTAAGAAATGAGTGTTGATCTGCACAGATTTCCTTCTTCCCTGTTCAAGGGCTCTCACCTCTTTTGCTACCTCAATTTGTTTTTGCAAAACAAACAAACAAAAAAGCCTTTTGGTAGTTCCCCTCCACTGTTGCGTTGCTTCTTTCTATCCCACATTTGGTACATGAACTTTCTCCCTTTCTTTCCCCAGTGTTTCTCCTCTGCCAGCATGAATCCCACTCCCAGCCACCATGGTGGGTCTGGGCCATTCCGTAGCAGAGGGTTTTTACTTTATCCTCTGAGGGAATTTTGAGGGTCCTTGAGAACCACTTACAGGAGAGTCTCAGGGTCTATTTTCAACTTACCTATAATTTAGAGGCATGCATACCTCTCCCTGTTTCTACATTTTTTTTTTTTTTTTCAAATGTGCTCACTGAAGAAGCAATACTCCCTGCACCTTCTATATCCGCACTTGTTTTCAATCCCATGGAGAAATAACGTAGTCTTTTCCATTCAGTATAAGGGTAGTCATATTTTTTATGACTACCAATTTACCAATTTGAGGTAATTGCCTTCTATTTATTACTTAAAAGGATTTTTACAAATCATGAATAGCTTTTGAATATTGACCCAAGTTTTGTGCAAAATTGATATAATTGTATGATTTTTGTTATTTAACTTCTTGATATTATGATTTAAATTGATTTTAAAATCATTAAACCAGTTTTGCGCACCTGGAATCAATCCCAACTGATCCTAATTATTTTTATATATTGTTGGATACAGTTTGCTTTGATTTGGTTGAGGACTTTTGCTTTTAATTTTATGAGAATTGGTTTATAATTTTCTCATCTGTTTTGTCTTTTGGGGGGAGGGTATAATATTAGCCTCAGAAAATGAGTTAGCATGTCTTCAGTCCTCTTGTTTTCTAGAAGAAATTGTGGGAAATTGACCTTTATCTTTAAACACTTGGTAGGATTCTCCAGTAAAACCACATGGGCATACATATTTCTACTTCAGAAGATGTTCTCTACAAATTCAATTGTATTGATGGTTCTAGAATTGCTAAGATTAATTCTGGTGGTCTGCAATTTTCCAGGAACAGCTCATTTCTTTTTAGTTGTTGAATTTATGATGGTAAAGTGTTTTAATTTTCTCTTATTAATTTTCTGCCGGATTCTAATGATTTATCCTATTTTCTTCTGTATATTGATGATTTTTATGTTCCCTCTTTTTTATCTTTTAATTCACATACAGACATGAGAATAGTTTAATGGAATTTCCCAGAGAACAAATTCTTTAAATTGGTTTTCTCTATTTTTTTTCTATTTTCATTTTAATTGATTTTGCTTTTTTTTTTCTGTATTTTTTCTTCTTCTTACTGCGTTCTCTTGTGTTTATCTTGCTCTTCTCACTTAGTCTTGAGATAGGAAATGGAACAAATTTATCTTACTCTTGAAGCTGGGAGTCCAAAATTCACCTGATGGAACTTCAGGTTTGAGACCCAGGAGAATAGGTGATAATGTCTGCTACTGAATTTTCTTTCTTTTGTGGAAGACAGTCTTTTTGATCTATTCAGGCCTCCAACGGATTGGATAAGGCCCACCCACTTGGTAAAGGGCAACCATAGTACTCAGTGTTCACTGATTTAAATATGAACTTTATCCAAAAACACTCTAAAACTTAACACATAAAATTAGTCATCACAGTGATACAGTATCAATATCATCCCATCTATTTTGACATGATTTTCATCCAGCTCCAAGCATTTTTTTTTTTTTTTTTTTTTTTTGATTCTTTGAAGAGGTCCTCTTTGGCTCATGGATTACTGAGAATTTTGTAGTTTAATTTCTTTGTGTTTAGACATTATCCTCTTTTCTTCCTGTTACTGAGTTCTAGCTTGATTCTACTGTGATCTGAGAAGATACTTTGATTTTAATTATTTAAATTTGTTGAGGTTTATTTTATGGCCCTGGACAGAGTCTATGTTGATACATGTCCCATGAACACTTGGAAAGAAAAACTATGTATTTGCTGTTGTAGAGGAGTGCTGTGTCTTTTTTTTTTTTTTTTTTTTTTTGTCCTCTGTGGTTTCAGAGGAGAAATCTGATGCCACTAAAACTGATGTTGCTTATGAATTATGAGTTTGTGTCTCTTATTGGCTTCCTTTAACCTTTTCTCCCCACTAGCAGTTTAGTTATGATGTGCCTTGGCGTGTGTCCACACATGTGTGTGTTTGTGTGTGTGTGTTCTTTTAACTTACTCTTCTAGTGACTGACAGGCTGTCTTTGAATCTCTAGATTTGTGTTTTTCATTACATTCGAGAAATCTCCAGAAATTATTTCTTCCAAAATTCTTTCAACTTCGGACTCTTTCTTATCTCCTTGGATTCCATGTGGGGTATTTATAGTTAGGTCTTTCTTTCTTTTTTAATCCCTTTCTCTTGCTATTTAGAGTACAAGAATTCTATTGCTTTCTACTCAAGTTAATCAACACTATTGTGTGTCATCTCCACTCTGCTGTTGGACTTCTTACAGTTTTTAATTTGTGTGGTTGCATATAGTCACTTCTAAGTGTCTGCATGGGATTGGTTCCAGGACCCTCAGGGATATCAAAATCTGGAGGTGCTCAAGTCCTTTATAAGAAGTGGTGGAATACTAGCTTATGAAGTATGTGATCCTCTTATATATTTTAATTTATCTCTAGGTAACTTATAATACCTAATACAATATAAGTGCTATGTGAATAGTTGTTATATGTCGTGATTAGGAAATAGCAACAGGGGCCCAAAGTTCATATGTATTAAATATAGACACAATTGGAAGGGGGTGAAGGGTTGACTCATGATGGTTGGGAGATATAAGATCATAGATATGGAACAAGTAGTTACTAAGGAATGGCTGTATTTCAGTTCCATTATTTTACACTTGCCTCTCTTACATAGCATCTTTTTCATTGCTGAGATGTCTTATTTTTATATTTGTTTCAAGAGGATTTGAAATTGCTAGATGAGGCATTTTTGTGATGGCTCTTGTCAGATCCTCGTCTGAAAATCCCAACATCAAATCATAACATTTTCTAATTAGAGTTGTGATTTTCTTATTTCATGGTATTACAAATTACTTTGAATTGCATCCTGCACATTCTGTTGACTATATTCTGACTCTCTGGGTCCTGTTTAAACTTCTTTGTTTTAGCTGGCAATCATCCTATTATAGTTAGCACAATCTTGTGGGCTGGAGTTCCAATGATTTTAATTTTTCCGTGTCTTTATGGTGTTATTTTCATCTGCTGGTTTTCCTGGTACTGATAGAATTCCTACTGTCTCCAGATGGTGCTACCTAATAGGGCTAAAGGAGCTTCCCAGGTGGGTTGCTGAATGTCTCTCCTTTGTTAGGCAACCCTGGACAAAGAGATCTTCAACACAAGACATCCCTGTTAGCTGTGTCTGCCACCCCTGAAGTTTCTTGGTGGGGCAGTGTCCCTCCTGGGGACAATTGTCCATGAGCAAACACTGACTAGGACAATTCTCCTCCGTGTATGTAGGCTTTCATTCCTCTGCCTGTCTCAATGCAGAGGACAGGAATCTCAGGCCTGTGGGCACAAAGGGGCTTCTTTCCTTGTCCCTTCCATTGTGCATGGTGGCCGTCTTGCATCTGTATATGCAAACATGATATTAAAACAGTCAATATTTAAGTGTGTGGCATATGTAATAGCACTAAGTCATGTTATTTGATCTTGGTAACCCAAATTGAGAAGTCTATCCAATCACTTGCTGTTGTTTTTAAGTGTCTATTAACCTTTACAAGGATGGAGATGATTATATCTAATTTTAGAAACTGAATATAATTGTGTCACTAAGCAATTCTATGCAATACAGAGAGGAGATTAACTTGTTTGGGAGTTTATCACTCAAGAATTTCACCCCTGTTCTTAGTCAAAATGACAGTGTCTCCTCAAAATGCTGAGAAGAATAAATGAGAAACAAGGAACAGAGTGCAAAATGATCATTTTTTTATAGAAGACAAAAAAATGAAGATGACTTATGGGGGGGAAAAGGTGACATTGAGCACTGCTGTTTCATGCAAAGAATGTGCTGAACAGGTGTCTTGAACAGAGTCAAAAGAAAACAGACCTTCCGTGGTTGAGAACAGACGCCGTGTGCTCCTAAGACCCACTCATCTGGTACAAAGTCAAAAGAACATTCCTTAAGTTAGCCTTTTCTTTTTCAAGGAAAGATTAACCTTGGGAGGATTGTGTTTAGTTTTAGGCAAATATTGTTAAAGAATTTTTGTAAGAAGCTTCAGATGGAAGGCAAGTCAAAGTATTTTCAGAACAGGCTGGTGCAGAAATGGAGGTTAATCATTAAGAAGTCATTACAAATAAATATTTAATATATCTCCATATTAGAAAGATATACCATTAAAGGCCAATGCCAGAGAAGACTTTTATGAAGTGTGTGTAGAAGGAAAGTGACCCAAGGAACTGGCACCTATAATAGTTCCATTTATCTTCGATATACTGCTTAAACACACACACACACACACACAGACTAAAACAAAACAAAACAAAAAAACCTCACTTAACAAAATGGAAAATCCCTAGTTGTAAGATTGCAATGTGTGCTTTCCTTCCCTCTCCCTCCCTCCCTCCTTCCTTCCTTCCTTTCCTTCTTTCTTTAGCAATGCTATCTTAAAACACACAACACGTATTTAGTGGGACTGATTTGCTCATAGTAACCACTTTCAAGAAAATGTTCTTCAGTTTATTTTTTTATTCTGGAATCTCTTTGTGCATCAGTAGTGGACTAAGGTTCTTCACGATTTTATTTTTCTTTTCCTCGACTTCCTTTCCATTTGCTCTTCAAAATGCTTGGATGTGATTATTTTGCAGCCCATTCCCACCCTGTGTTATGTGGATGAAAATTTTATTTCTAAGCTATATTTTCTGTATTATGATGAGATAACAAAATGTACTGCAATAGCCACAGGTGAAACTAACTAGAGCTTCTGTAATCACAAAATATGCTCAAAATTTTTGAGAAAAATTTTAGAATGTATTGTTGTCCAGGTTTGGTGATTAAATTTTGAAGCCAAAGATCTTCATTTCCTTAAAAAAAAAAAAATTGAGTGTCCCTCAGAGTTGTATCATGTTTGTTTTCCTTAAAGCAACCTTCTCTTTGATTGCAGAAACATTTCATTCTGTTGTACAAAATTCAAACAATTTTTTTTTCTAAGAACAGTCAGCAGGAATTGTGTTCAAAAGTGCCCTGAGAACAAGGGCATTGATCTCTGGTTGGAGTTTTAGGCCACCTTCTTCTTGTCACTCTCAGCTGTAATTTAAGATATCAGCTTTAAATTATTTAGTGGTTTATAAGTATAAATAATTCACCAGTCAACAACTATGGTGACAGCTCATTAATCAGCCTGTGAACGTGGGCACAGGTGTCAGGCGGTGGGCTGAGTCCTGATGAGGTCAACATGCTCAGGGCCTTTCTCTCTTCTTTTCCCTCCCTAAAACGTGACCCATCTTGCTAGTGGATTGAATTAATTGGGGCTCATATTGGGAGATGAACTCAGGAATTCTAACCTTCAGAGAAAGAACCAAACTCCGTTACGAATGTAGATGCAGTGTAAACTTTTCTGATGCTGACTAGTTGCAACTGTATTATGATATCACCAGAGAAAATGTGTGCAGAAAATAATTTAAGGGATAAAGATATATTATAAGAAAGTCATGATCCGTTTTAACAAAATTTCATACTCTGTTTTCTGTTGCTATAACAAAACACTTGAGGTGAATACTTTAAAAAGAAGAAAGTCTCTTTAGCTCATGGTTTGGGGGCTGGAAGTCCAGGATTAGGCAGCCCAATTGGTTTGGCCTTGGATGAAGGCCTTATGGCAGATGGCATCAGAGAGGCAGGAGTATTTGGGAAGTGATCACATGGCAAGATAGGAAGCCAGAGGGATTCTGGGGCCAGACCTTCTCTTTTTATAGTAAATCATTCTTGCAGGACTTAACCAAAGTCCAATGAGTACTTCACTAATCCCTTCTGAGGGTGGCACCCTTCCATCTAATGACCTAACTGCTTTCCAGGAAGGCCAAGTCTCTTAAGATTCCACCACTTCAATATTGTCCCACTGCCTGCCATGCATCTAGCACATGGACTTTTGAGGAATGTACATGTAACATGGATGTAATGTTGAATGCTCATTTTTATCTTCTTGTCTAGGATGGTTTTTAGTGTTGACTGATTATTTTCTGAGTAGCGCTGTTCCCTTCCTTCATCCATGACTTCTAGGAAAAACATGATAGTTCCCTTCCAAAAACTTACTGCTTTGCTCATAATTCATGTTGTTGACTTTTTTTTTTTCTGTCATAAGTTTAGTCCTTCTCCTAAGTATCCATAGACTGCTAAAAGTCTACATCACTTTCCAGTAAAAACAAATAATTTACACTATTTTAAAATCTGTTCACATTTACAACCGATTGGTGAGGATTTTCTTTTAATAAAATTGTAGACTCTCTACAGAAGAACAGCTGGTAAACTTCAAATTATTTGTGCTTATGCAGACCTTCCTTGTGGACCTTAAGGGAAGAAGAAAATAATTAGACAAGCAGTTAACTACTTGAACACTCTTATAATTTCTAATCTCTCCTTGCCTCTATTGTCTCCTCCACTAATTCACTAAAAGCACAAGGTAAGATCCTACATTTTTCTTCTGCCTTCTCTCTTCAATAGAGAACTTCAACCTTGTGATGGTTTAGATATGAGGTGTCCCTCAAAAGCTCACGCAAGAGGCAATCCAAGAGTTTTCAGAGGTGAAATGATTAAATTATGATTAATTATGGACTAACTGGGTGGTAACTATGGATAGGTAGGGTGTGGGTGGAGGAGGCAGGTCACGGAGGCAGTGCCTTTGAGGTTTATATTTAGTCCCTGGTGAACAGAGCTCTCTTTCTGCTTCCTGGATACCAGGACCTGAGCTGCTTCCTTCTGGTGTGCCCTTCCGCCATGATGTTTGGCCTCCCTTCAGACCCAGAGCAATGGAGTTGGCCAACCTCAGACTGAACCTCCCTAGTAAAGAGCCCAAATAAACTCTTCCTCCTATACATTTCTCTTTTCAGGTCTTTTGGTCACAGTAAGTAGAAAGCTGATTCACCTGCTCTTGCCTCCATGAGAAGGGGTCCCAGTGAGCATGGGGTCTCTTTGCCAGATAGAGTCCTTATGAACCAGAGTTTCACTGTGGCTGGAGAAAGATGTGCTTTTCCCAACTCTGAGCTACTTTCACAGACCTGGCTTATGTCCAGACTCAACACAAACATGAAATCAGCCTCATTTACTTACATAGTCATGAATCTGATTAACAGGTAATGCCAAACATCCATGCTGGAGCTTAACTTGGACTCTTATCCAAGCAGCGATATGAGCAGTCCATGCCTGTACTTGGGGCACCTCTTCCCTGTCTTCCTGTTACATCCATCTTTGCCCTCAGTCCCTCAATTCCTGTTTACAGGGAGTCTCTTTACTTGAGCTCTCCACAGACTGAGGCCTTGGTCTCCAGAGTTCACCTGTTGTTTCTTCAGCCGTGATGATCATTCAATCATATGTCAATTGTCTAATCTATACAACTATCACTTGTTAAGGGCTTGCCATGTGCCAAACACTATGGAAATATTTTTTTTTTCAGGCATTTTATCAATTGATTCCCCTTACAACACAAAGATGTTAACCAAAACCCTCCAGGTTACAAAAGTAAGTAGTGTCAGAGTGAAAATCAAATTTAGATCCATCTCACTTCAGAGCTAATGACCCCAAATACCAAAGCGTGGCTCCAATCCAGTCTAAGCACTTTGTAGGGCTTGCTTCCTGACTCGCATTGGAGAGGACCCCCCCTTTTCTGCTTTATTCCTATTTTCCCTCAATTTCCTTCTCCAGTGGAGCCTCCTCTTTTAGCCAAAGCTGAACAAACCAGCTGGTTTTGTCTCTGAAATCTGGTAATATTTACCATTTCCATCTATTTGTCTCTTGATGTAAATATGTAAGTTCTTTCATGGAACAACTCAGGTGACTTTCTGCTACCCCTTCAATGGTTCATCTTAATATAATTTGAATAAAGCATTTTGCATCTGATTCTGTATCAATCCGTGTAGTGAATTTCTGCTCTGAGTCTTTTAACAAAATGTAGCTCTTGGCTTCTGCAGGTCTTCCCTTCCTCTAGTTTCTTGTTGCCCTGGGATGGTCACTGTCCCTTGAAGATATCACTGTGTGTCACACTCCTCCTAAAACTTTGTAGTGGGGGAATTAGTTTGGAAAGTAGCACAGCACAGCAGAGACAAGCATGAAACACCACCAAGCAGTCCTCTGCCTCTCCAACGTAGAGAGATTCTTGTGGTAAGGTGTTTTGTTGTGTCTTGTTTTTTGGTTCTTCCTTGTGGCCACCTTCTTGAACCTCTCTCCTGATGCTCCTCATATTTTCTTCTCTGAATTTCTGTGACCTTGCACACACACTCTCCCATCCGTGCTTACCCACTGCTCTGCCTGACTTCTACATCCACAAACACTGTGCATCACGTCTCTTCTCATTTCAACCTGGTCTGTCGCAGCTCTGCCTAGAACACAAGTTCTCCACCAATAAAACTCTCTCCAGGACCATCCATGCTTTCTAACAGAAAACCAACCCTCTTCTTAAGAAATTGATTGTGCTGTGCATCTGAAAGGCAATTTTTCCTCCATTATGCTCAATCCATCATTTGCTGAGTGAAGAGATTCTCTTCTTATATTTACCATCAATTCTGGTATGCAATTAAAAATAAACTGACTTGTATGATAAAGATACGAAATCACCCAACTAGCATATACTTGGCTTACATACTCCACTTTATACTCATTTTGAAACTTCCATAACAACTCACTGAAATATTAGTCCCAGGACTACCCAACAGTAGGTGGTTTAGATATTTACTGAATTGATTTTGCTCAGCAGATGACTACAGACTCCTATGATTCTAAAGCCATTGTTGAAGTGAATGGAGGGTGTGAATATGCATGAGTCAGGCACATGCTATACTTCCTTCTGGGGGAACCTTCCTTGTCCCACAAATCCTTGCCCTGGTACATCTTAGCCTGCATCTTAGCTTCCTCCCATGGGCAAGCCTTCTCTGGCTTCCCCTGGACCTCACCCATCCAAGCACAGTACTGCTTTGGTTACTCCATATCCAGTGCCTGGCATAAAACCTGGCAAGGAATATCCACTTACCATGTTTTGGTTCAATTATCAGCCATGATGATCCTGTCCTAAAGGAGCTCACTGCTGTGAGTAAAAGCACTGCACTCTGTCCAGAGAAAGAGCCATAGTGTTCAATGGTGCATTTCTCAGGGGAGAATGATAGTACGATCCATGTTTGCACTTGGTCAAAGCGGACATTGAATCATTAGGACAGTACAAGAAAGTGACTGGGTATTAAAAAAAAAGAACAAAAAAAAAAAAAAAAAAAAACCTTTGATTTATTCTATTAGTATAGCTCAAGATTTTTCATTAATCACTTGCATATTACAAATTTGGCAAGTTAGGGAGATTCATTCCTGAATATGTGTAAGAAAGTGTGGTTTATCAATATGGTTACCTGTACAGATGGTATGGTGCTTGGCAATAGAGTAGCTGCAGATAAAACTCTTGCTGTGTAAGGAAAACTATGAGGAAGCTTATGATATAAAGGAAAGAATCCATTTCTAGGGAAAAAAAAAAAACACAGTGATCAAAAACTAAGGGAGCCCCCAGTGTGAAGAAAGCTGTTATATCCAGTA
This sequence comes from Tamias sibiricus, assembly GCA_025594165.1. Classification (NCBI taxonomy): domain Eukaryota; kingdom Metazoa; phylum Chordata; class Mammalia; order Rodentia; family Sciuridae; genus Tamias; species Tamias sibiricus. Next base: position 19,550,442 of record CM046670.1, read on the forward strand.
TGACATATGTCTTTGATTTTTGTTAAATGTGTCTTTGACATCCTTATTAATCAAATAAACAGAAGTACCATTGGAAAATGCATGTGATGAAGAAGAATTTTTTCTACAAATAAATGCTAAGAAACCTGGACCCTTAATTATCAAACTCTACAGCTTAATGCTGAGGAATATGTAGTTTTATGGGTTCAGGATTCAGCTGGTTCACAGAGGTTTCTATTTTATATGGTTTTTCCAGTTACCTGAGTTTTACTATGGGGCTCCTTGTGTGCATTTGTTGTCAGGAAGAGTGGCAACAGATGCCTACAGAAAGGACAGTTCAAATGGTACATATGCAATTTCCCAGAATACCAGTTCAATCCTAGACTCAGTACTGGGTACACGTGGGACTATATACTTGTCTATAATTCCTTCCATGTGGAAATTCATCCTAAAACAGACAAAATATCTAATGGAAAGATTTTCTGGACCCCTTCCTTCCTCCTTCTTTATAATATTTCCCTTGCAGTAAGCAGCAGTATCTAATAAGTAGACAAATTGATTGTAATAACTATGAACCAATTTCAAGCAAAAATTGTGGTTTTGGTACTAGGGGCTGAACTCAGGGGGCACTTGACCACTGAGCCACATACCTAGCCCTATTTTGTATTTTATTTAGAGACAGGGTCTCACTGAGTTGCTTAGTGCCTCACTTTTGCTGAGGCGGGCTTTGAACTTGAAATCCTCCTGCCTCAGCCTCCAGAGCCACTGGGATTACAGGCATGCGCCACCATGCTCGGCTATTACCAGATATTTTTGAGTGGAAATTAGACATCGTAGGATTTATTAATCACCATAGGTAATTGAGAACAGGTGATCCTGCATAATAAATATAATGTCATCGTCTTAATTCTGGAGGCCAGTTTTAAATAGCCGTATCTCTGGATTACAGGGCTTGGAAATGGAAAGTCATCTCAATATGCACAGCAGTGAGGACAGAAAAGTTAGGAACTGTGCACAGGTGGAAAGTAAACATCCATTTTTGGGCATATGGACTCACTTGAACCATGAAGTCCATTTTGACAAAAGGAGCAGAAGGTTCAGACCCAGATACTCAATTTTCTTCAGAAGACCTCCCTTTTCCAAAAGCTCGTCAAGTGTTTGCAATTCTTCTCACACCACTCATTTTCCTCACAATTATGTCTCTAAAAACACTGTGGTGGGTGAACATCCCTAGAGGTAGACAGAATTGTCACACATTCTATGTCAGGGGCAGCAGATTAATGAAGTTTTGACAGAGCTGTGAACACATAACCCTTCACACTACTCACCAACCCTACCAAATGTGAAAGTTACTTATATTCTGTGGAGAAAACTCAGCATACCATCAACAAAAAGCATCCCAGGGAACGTGCAATGAGACCCCAGCTCTACTCCTTGTAATAGTTTATTTTTATTGAACAAGTTCCATGAGTATTAATGGATCTCTTATTATTTCGGGTAGCAAAGTGGGAGGATGTTTCAATATTACTGCTCCACATTCTAATAGTGCAGCCTCAGTATTGTGGTCTTGCCATGTTAGAATCTGAAACTCCATGACTAGGAGAACAGAGAATGGGCTATGACTGACTTCTACTTTGGAACACAGGGAAAAGGAAATATTTCTCTTGCACTTTTAGAACCCAACTCACAGAATCCATTGGCTTTACATGTCTATAATTATATCATCATATTTCATATTATTTCCCCTATCCAATTGGTATTTCTCATATTGTCTAAGTAGATAAGTGGAATGCTGAAATAAAATGGTTCACATAAGAACCTCCAGTCCTACTTCAAACAAGGAGACCAAGGGACAGCTGTCCTTCTATTCATGAACCTACATGTATGCCTAGGAAATTAAAAAATTGTATTGGAAAATTCAAAAGTATAAAAAGCAAATCAAAGAACAAGTTTTCAAAACATTAATAAGGAGTATATATATATATATATATATATATATATATATATATACGTATATATGTATATATATACAATTTAGTGAGTACACTAAATCTCCATTGGATTTGAATTCAAGAAAAAAAGTACCATTTAATGGTCCTTAGATTACAAAGTTAGATAAAGTATACAAATTAAAATGCATATGGTGTTCCAAACCAGGAAAGTATTCTGGTTTACACTATTGCACTGAATTAGATTTGAAGGTGCAGAATATCTTTGTAAATGCATATGTTAAAATGTTTATATACAATATACCAAAAGGAATGGAGATATAAATAAAAAAAAATAAGTATTTATACATGAATCCTTATTCTGTTGGTGATTTGAAAGTCACTGGGGCCATTTTCATAACAGAAATGTTAATTCATATAAATAATAAAAATCAACAAAGTTGAAAATAACATCAAATGTTATGCAATGCCTTTCCAGTTGCTGTAGAGATACATGTTGACAGAGAAGAGTCAGAATGAATGTAAAAATGAAAGTCTTCCAAAAAAGAAAAAGGTCTACATGTCCAATGTAAATCATGGGACCAGAAAAAGAGAAGGGTTACATGTCTTAACTTTAAAGGAAACATTTGTACATTCTATGAAGAAATTAATTCCTTGAGTGTGTGGTGCACTAGAAAAAGTATTCCAACATTAATTATGTTCAAACATTACTGAGAGACAGAGAATGACCATGAGCAAGCAAGCTGGAGGGAGGGAGAAGGAAGGCAGGACTAAGTGGGCGGGGGTGGGGGGGGAGGGATCGATTGATTCTATTCCAAAAAGAATGTATTAGACTGTAGAATAGCTTTATAAAAATTATAAGAAATTTGAAAATCAGCCTTGTTAAAAAAAAATGTTAGATGTAGGAGCTGGAGAAAGAATATTTCAGGGATTTAAAAATCCATTGCAAAAATCTGAGTGGAATCATCCTAAAACCTGACTCTCATGCTGAACTTGGCCGTTCTTTCCTGTCTCCATGAAGGATAACTCTCTTGTTTTGCTTAGGTGTGTTTGTGGCCTCAATTGGCTTAGCTTTTTTTGGACTACTTTTTTTTTTGTAGCTACCTTTGTGATGTCTGGGCAATGTCAATGTATCAAGGATGAACCTGCAGCATTCATCAAGCCTTAAAAATAGAGCAGTACTCAAAAATCCATGCTACTCATTGCAATATTGTGGAACAAGAAGTAGCAGTCAAGTTCATGTCCACAGAGCAAATGCTCCTTCTCCAAGAAATCATATCTATTTGTAACCATGAAAACATTTTGAGCACCCCCAGCAAATAATGTATGTAAATATACTGGAAGGAGTAATGATTTTGAAGCAAATGAAATATAACCACTTCTCTATAATGTTATTTAGGAGATTGTTAGCATAAATTCAGAAAGTAATAGACAATCCGATTGCCATTTGTGAAATTGTGTTCTCTTTCTTAGATGTGTGGCATCAGTTAAATCCCTTTCTCTGTGGTAGAGATGTAGTTTCAAAGGTGGTAGAAATCCTAGACTCACCAGGGCCTTGAATCTCTCTGCTGTGGCTAATAGAGAAGTGATTTCTTGCTGCGGTTCACAGCTGGGCTCCTTGGCTATCACATTCCAGCCTGTAATTCCTATAAGTGGTATCTCTAAAGAATATAAATGGTGGGAAGAATAGACGCAACTATTGTTAACTGCTTTTTTGTTGTTGTTGTTGTTTTGGCTTGTAGCAGACAAGGAAAGGGCCATGGACTTAGCCTTCAAGTAAACGTGGTCCCACATGAAAGTTCCCATCAAATTGATCTGGCCCTAGAGAGGTTTTCATGCTATATAAGTCAGTGCTACAGAAGTATATTAATCAGGTGTCTCTAGAGAGACCGAATCAATAAGACAGATGATAGATAGAGAGATGATAGATGACATGGGATTCATTACATAAATTGATTCCTATGATCATGGAGACTGAACAGTCCCATATCAGACTCTGTGCAAGCTGGAGACATTGGGATGCTGGTGGCATAGCTCAGTCCAAGTCCAGAGCCTTAGAACCAGGGGGACAATGGAGTGATCCTTAATTCTGGCCTGAATGCATAAGAAATTGTGTAGGGAGGTCACTGGTCCAAGTGCCAGGGTCCAAAGGCTGCAGGGCCTAGTTTCTACTGTCCAAGGACAAGAGATGAGTGTCCCAGAAGAGAAAGCAAATTCACTTTTTCTCTGTTTTTTTAGTTCTATCTGGGCCCTCAAATAATTCAGTGGTACCCTCTCATGTGAGCTTAGGGTGGCTCTTGCTATTCAGTCCATTGATTCAAATGCCATCTTTGCTGGAAGCACCTCACATCAATACCAAGAAATAATGCTTTATCAGCTGTCTGGGTATCTCTTAACCTAGTCAAGATGACACATCAAATTAACTATCACAGGCAGGAAACAAGTAGTTTAAAGACTATAATCAGCCACATGCTGATCGAGACAGTTTTGCAAAAGTGTGGGCAGAGCTGAAAAGATAAAGAACGGAGCAGGATCGTGCTTAGACCTGAGGATCCAGGGAAAGAGACAGTGGACTTAGAACCCAGCCCTGTGGAAGAGGGTGCTGGGCAGAATGTGGTCCTTTCCAGAGCCTGCTGAACTTAGGGGGGGCAGGAATATATGTCCTGGCCACTGTCCGGCTGATGTCTCTGATCAGCAGAGAAAAAGACTCTACATCTAACTACAACACTAGACAGACTGTACATTTAACAGTAGGACGTATGTAAGAATCCCATAAGTGGTTTTAAAATGCAAATATGTCACTTTATTAAATCCAGAGGAAGATTTATTTGAGGTAGAACTTGAGAATGGCTGATATTTTAACAGGCATTAACGTTTTTAATGGAAAGAAAAACGCCTATGTAAGTATGGGAAAGGAGGAAATACAAGAAATTATGGAGAATATTTCAGAAGTATTAATAACTTAGTTTTGCTGTATGGTGATAATACTTAATATTTGTGGAACGATTATCAGGTACCATATGAAATATAATTAATCCCAAAATAATCCTATGAAACACTAGTAATTATTATAGCCATCTTCTAAAGAACCCAAAGAACAGAGAAGTTAATTCTTTGTTCCACCAAAAGCCATGTAATTATGAAACTTGAGAACTAAGGGTCTGAACGAAGGAGGTTTGATTCCAAAGGACTATTAGAAATAAACTAACGAAGTTGGGACATATAGAGAAGACAGCTTGAATGCAAGATTATGGACTTGGTCCTAAATCAAGAAAGGAAATTACATTTGTTTGTTTGTTTTGGTACCAGGGATTGAACCCAGGGTCACTTAACCACTGAGCCATATCCACAGCCCTTCTATTGTTAAAGAGGGTTTCTATAGAAACAGTATAAAACAATATCATATGTTTATATATGCATATAATTTACACACACACATGAACACACAAAGACTTGAAGGCAGCACAATGAAAAATGAACAACATATAGGTATATAAAACTAGGGCAATTGAAGAGTTTTTGGTACTTTCTGGATTCACCTGAATTTTAAAAATTTCAACATACATGATTTTAATAATCAGAAAATAAAGTATATGTTTTACCATTTCTACCTAGAACTTAGACTATGGTCTCCAGTAGGGTCGTCTTCAAGGTAGTGGAAATGCATAATGGTTCTCAGAACAACCTTGTAGTTTAAGAAAAAAAAATCAAAGCAGGTCCTATGAAGTACATGCTGAGTCAAGATGAAGGCCTGCTTTGCTAAGTCCACAGGTTCTGTTCTCCCACCAAAGCAAAGTGATCAGCCACACTAAGTCTCCTGAGCCGGAGCCTGAGTTTTGTTTTTCTTGTTGTTTGTTTGTTTAACTTGAACACAATTTTATCTTTGTAAAGAAAGTTGGAAAGTTGAAGGAGAGAGAATACTTCATACAATTTTGGTACAGATCACTTTTCAAGAATGGACTTATCCTGGGTGCAAACACATCCACTTTAAAGCATCATTTAGTTTCAGCATCAGCCAAACATCAGTTAATCCTTGATTCAAAAGAGAAGAGCCTCCATGTTTCCTAACACGATGGCCAATCACCAGACAAGCCTTCTCACCTCACAAGTGCTGAACGCATGTCTGCTCCTTGCTATTGCTATAGAGGTCTGTTATTTTATTACCAATACAATTTTGAGAAGATTGCAACAGTAATACTTTTCCACACAGTGAAGTGTGGAAAAATTAAAAAATACTGAAACAAATTGAAGAAAATAAATATTCATAATATTTACCATGTGGACAATTGCTAAAAAAATGTATACTGTTTCTTTTATAGTATTCCTTCTACTCTTTCTTTTTATTTTTAAATTGTATGCAGTTTGGATCATCAAACATGTGCAATTTTGTTGTCTGACTCTTTAATGTCATATGCAATTTACCATATTAAACCTAAATCAGTTGCTACCTTACTTCCCACCATATGGAAGTAACATATTTTATTACTTTACCAATCATTAAGTGCCGACCTGTAATAATCTTTCTGAATAAATGTATTTCCCGTTTGTTTCTGACCTAAATTAGAGATAACTTTTGCTATATGTTTATTTGCTAAATTAACTAATATTCACTTTATCAAAATTAGATAACATGGATAATTTCTTTTTCTTTCTTTCTTTCTTTTTTTTTTTTTGCTACTGGGGATTGAACTCAGGGGCACTCAACTACTGAGCCACATCCCCAGCGCTATTTTGTATTTATTTTAGAGACATGGTCTCACTGAGTTGCTTAGCACCTTGCTGTTGCTGAGGCTGGCTTTGAATCTACCATCCTCCTGCCTTAGCCTCGTGAGCCACTGGAATCACAAGCATGCACCACCGTACCCAGCTCATATGGATAATTTTTTTTTTTTTTAAGATCAGCAATATACACACCAATCACTAATGAAAACTTTAGTCCATGTTTTACCTTACTCTTCTAGAGATTTTATAGATGTGCTCTTTGTATTTTAACAAAATTGGCACCACATATTTTTTTTTTTAATTCAGTAGCAAATAAGTGTCCACATTTTCATTGTTAATGGAATATCATGGGGATTTATCACCATCAGTGTGTTCTTCCTGGACAAAGATATATAAGCAATTCTGCAGCAGATACCTTAGTCCCAAATCCACGTGACCTTGTCCAATGTATCCTAGTAGTGAAATAGCACAATATCCACTTTAAATATTTTTTCATGTGCATTGTCAAATTGGTCTGAAATGTCTTCCCCATAGTATTGGCTTTTCCCACACTCTTTCCTAGTGAATGTGATCATTCTTTTAAACTTTGTTCCTTTGGAGGGCAAGTATGTTCTGTGTCTGTGTGTATGTGTGTGTTTCACTTCATTCGAATATAACTAGCCCCCAAATGACCTGTCACACATCATGTACTTATAATTTGTATAATTATAAGTTCCTGTATGTTGCCAAATTTTACATTTAGATGCTTGATGTTTTTATTCATTTGTAATAATTTTTTTTTGTATTTCAAGGATTAAATCTTTCTTATATATATTTTTCTACATGAGGAAGCATGTATTCCATGCAGATTATTTTTTGCCATGTAACAGTATATTTTTATATTACAAAACTAACAACTTTACATAGTGAAATTCATTTATTTATTTATAGAATGAGAGTATGATTCATAGTATACTCATGAAGACCTTCCTCACATGGTATTTCATGTATATCTTTTAGTTTGATGGTGTATTTTTTATGGAAATACCTAGTCCATGGGATCTGTTTATTTACATTTAACACATGTGTGTCTACCTTGGATTATTTCTTTTAGCATCAAAATCATGGACTCAGACTTTGGATTATAAATCCACATTCCTTCCATTTGATATGCAACATTTGCTAAATATCTAGGAGTATGTTCCTGATGATAAAACAAAGACGCATAGATATCAAGATGACATATAAGATACAGCTGATGTTTAAAAGCAACCAATCAATTAACAGTTTTAGGGGAACATGGATTGGTGATATAAGCAACTACAATACAAATATGATTCTCCCAAAAACTTTGAACAAGATCTCAGCTACATGAACTGTTTCCAAAGGAAAAGATGCTGTAGTAGGTAGGCATTCTAGGTAACGGAAAGAGATAGTAATCAGTAGTTTTTTTTTTTTTTGTTTTTGTTTTTCTTTTTAAGCAACTAGCTATTTTTAATAAAGTTTAATGTATTAACATCCAGAGTGAAAGTGTTATAGTTTTAAAATCATGAACCCATGATACACTATCTCTGCTTCACAACACCCCACCTATGTTGATATGGACATATATACTCCAAATGTAGATACTAACCAGATGGGGCTTCTCCACTCTCATAACTCTTTAAAACAGATCCTTGGGCTTTGAAAAGTTATCTCAAGAATTTCAAGACAATATACTCAGCTGTTTCTTTTTATTTGTCTTTAGTGGCTGTTCCACTTGACGTTCATTTAGTCCCCCAAACCTCCTTACTTCCTTTGTGGGGTTCTCAATGACAACCTCAGGGAAAGGATACATCTTGGCCCATTAACACTAAATATGGTCGAAAGTCTTCTGAGCCTTCTTGATGATCAAAAAGTTGTACTGGCTGCAAGATGACAAGGCAGCAAGGAAGCTGTGCTGACAACTGCAGAAAGTACTTCATAAAGAAAAAAAATCTCATCATATTTTGCAAGCTGACTCTTTTGCTCAGACCTATATTGTAAGCTTGTATTGTTCTCATGCCCAAGAGATGAATGTATGTTGATGCCTTTTTTTCTCCTTTAAGAAATACATTTCCATCTGAGTTGTGTTTGTCACAAATGTTTAGACACACAGCTGTCTATCTGCAGTGGTTCTGCATCCTTGTACGTTGAAGAATGCACTCTAGTAAATGTTTTTTATACCGTCAACTCCTTTGTTCACTACTTGAGTCTTGTTAAGTTTGGGGAATTATTACTTCTGCCTAGGAATAATGGGAAACAGCCATTCAAACATCGCTTGGAAATCATAACCTAAAGCTAAGGGACATCACCATTTTAACACCCTAAAATGTGAAATGTTCCTTGCTCAGTTGTTATTGCAAGGATAGGACTTCTGAAATGAACAATACTGGGTTGTAGGTGAGGGGGAAATGCACAGATGTTTTATAACAAAGGGCAAAGGGAAATAAAAGTGTAGGGATGCTTTGATGCTTTTGTGTGGCAATGCATACTTCCTAAGAATGAGGAAAATCAGCAAGACTAATTCCATCTGTGTTAAATATTGATGTAATATCCTGTGGAGACTCAGTAAGCAGAGGTTCAGTTAAAATGTCTGATAAAGGTTTTCATGCACAGACTAGAATGAGAAGGAAAATATTGCAGTTTGAACTTCTAAAATTTGTGAAATGCAATATGATGTTGTGAATATAATGAGGAACTATTTTAAGGTTCTTGTTTACCAAAACCTCAGTTTACCAAGTACCTGTTGAAGTACAGGTATTAGAAATCCAGAAGAGACAGAAACAGTGGTCTGCAGGGGATCTTAAGGCAGGTTAGTCAACCTCTTCCTCCCACCCATTCCCCACCAGGCCCGCAGTGCTGCCAGCCGAACTTCTCCTCTTTCCCTGCTCAGCTCATACAGTCCTGGTGGTCCTTATCTCATGCCTTCTCTCTTCTCCTGACCGCCATGATGCTGCAAGAGTGTAAGCCAGCTGTTCAGGTGGAAGACCACACAAGGCCAATCTCACCTCTGAGAAGTGCAAATTCAGAGAGTTCCCAAGACACCTCAAAGTTCGATATTCACTACAAAGAGCTCACTGAAATCTGTGATCTTTACATCTATGGTTTATCGTGGGGGAAGGATACAGATTAAAATCAGGTAAGGAAAGAATTGCCTAGGACATAGGCTGGGGAAGTACTAAACTCCAGTATTTCAGGAGTACTTAGTGTCCTCGGGTACCTAGTATCCTCGCTCCATGGAGTCAGGAGGCAGTACTTCCCTAGCATCGAGTGGGACAATGCAGATCGATAGCGTCAATCCAGGAATCTTTAAAGAGGCAACTAATGTGATAAGACAGTTCACTTTCAAAATGGCCAAAATCCACAGTCATTTCCGGAAGACATTTATCCACTTTTTAAAACTTTCTTCTCTGTCATTTTTGCTGACTTACAAATTGTAAAATGCCTTTCACTCCCTTTTGTTATAGACTTTCCCTGAAGACCCAGTGAGCCAATGCTTTCCTGTGACAGAATATTTCTAGTCATGGCTTATGTTAGCCTTTGCTTTGTGACTAGGGCCTCGCATTATGCTACGAGCATACAAAACATTTTCACAAGAAAAATTTCATCTTCTCACTGTGACAGCTCTGTGATTGCCCATTTTGTAGAAGCAGTAAGTGAAGCCCAGAGAACTTAGAGACATGTTGACCCATAAACAAATGCTAGTGAAAATCAGTGGAGCTGGGGCTCAGACATTATGAGATTGGACCATATAAAATTGCTACTTTTGTATGTAAAAAAAATTCATTGCATATTTGCAGTTTTGTACTATTCCACCTAATACATCTTAAAATAAGTGACAACACAAGACAATATGCACATAATCAATTGTCAAAATGAATGACAAATAATAATAAATGCTATGGACAGACAGTAATTACAGCAACTTAGGATGAGCCTAGGCTAGGCTATGTTAACAATCTTCCTCTGCCACTTTCATCTTGATTTCTTCCTCTTGGTGGTACTATTAATTCTTTAGTTTCTTGGGTCAAGTGTAAGCTTCCACTTGAAGAACCTGCTGGAACCCCAAAGACATGGCCTAGTACATTGCAACCAAGTCCCCCTCTCCACACCTCCTCCTTGGCCTTCCTTCCACTATTCCCACAGTAACAATTCTACATTTCTGTGAGCCACAATTTTCTTTCTTTTTTTGTGCTAAGTCTAAGGCTAAATCCACCCCAAAGCACCTTTAAAATATTAACATAACATTTCTTCTGTGAAAATGGCCACACTTCTCATATTTCAAGCATACTTCACCTCAGTCATTAGTAAAATCAGTCTTTAAAAATGCCTTTAATGTATTAAAAATGCATGAAAGTAAATACTTATCTCCTAAATGAACAGCTTAATAAATATTTTTTTGTTTTTTTTTTTTGGAGGCAGGGTACCAGGAATTGAACTCAGGGGCATTCAACTACTGAGCCACATTCTCAGACTTATTTTGTATTTTATTTAGAGACAGGGTCTCGCTGAGTTGCTTAGTGCTTCACTTTTGCTGAAGCTGGCTGTGAACTCACAGTCCTCCTGCCTCGGCCTCTGAAGTGCTGGGATGACAGGTATGTGCCACCATGCCTGGCTTAATAAAATTTTTAAAGTAGCAGATCCTATAAAAAACACCTAGAGAAAGAAATAAAATAATGGCAGTACCCAAGGTGCCCTCTTACGCCTGTTCCCAATCACCCTCCTACCAAAAGTTATGATTAGCCTGATTTTCCTCATGGAGTAATTCTGCCTTTTTAGAATTTTACATGAAGTGAATTATAAAATATATACCTTTTGGGACAGAATTTTAACTTTTGTTCGACATGTTTTGGAATTTATTTCCAAAATTATCTTTTACAGGCATTCATTATTTTTGCTTTAGAGTATTTCACTGAATTAGGTGTGTCCAGTTTGTGACTCCTAGGAATCTTGCTGCTGTCCACACCCCTGTGCGTGTTTTCTGGTGCACACATATACTATATGCATTTCTGTTTGATAGATAACCTGTACTGGGTATTGAACACAGGGGCATTTTACCACTGAGCTACACTGAGCCACATCCCCAGCCCTTTTCATTTGTTTTATTTTGAGATAGGATCTCACTAAGTTGTGTAGGGCCTTTCAGAGTTCCTGAGGCTGTCCTCAAAAAACTTGCTATCCTCCTTCCTTGAAGGAGCCCTAATAGGAGATGGTTAATTGCGGTTAGCTGACGGCCATAAGATATGTTCTGGTTTCCACCTGAAAGAATCTTTGTATGCCTGTGAACTATGTGACGCACCTGTGGTCCTTGTTAAAGCTAAAGATATATAACCGGGTGAGGAGTCAGACTAAGAGAGAAGAAGTAGTTGCTGGTCGGAGTCAGGCCGAGGCTGCCGGAGAAGAAAGAAGAAGCTCTCTCTCTCTCTCTCTCTCTCTCAGCTCTAAGAAAGTAAAAGTAAAAGAAAGTAAAGTAAAGAAGTAAAGTAAAAAGTCAGTAGTCAGAAGAAGTAAAGAGTCAGAGAGGTTGCTGAAAGAGCCAGTGTTAGAGTTTTGAGAGATTGCTAAAGCCGAATAATAAAAAAACCCTTCTTTCATCTTCATTCTGCCTCCGAGTTTTTCTCCCGCGGCGTTGTTGCTCCAAGTCAGGAAGCAACACTTCCTCAGCCTCCCAAGTCACTGGTATTTCAGGCTTGTACCACCATGCCCTGCTAGTGGTGGCTGTAATTTCTGCTTGCCTAGGTAATACCAAGAATTATTCCAAAGTGTTTAAAATAATTTAACTATTCTTTGCCAACAGTAGGTATGGCTCATTTTATTAAGTTTTGGATATTCCCAAGAGGAACAAAACATCTGCTTTTAATTTAAGGTTCTGTTATCAGTTTTGATAACATCTTTCCAAAATGCCTATTGTAAAGCATTTCCTATTTAAAAATAAAAGTATATGTTTTTCTTGTCAGTTTGTAGGGAATATATATTCTGGATACAAGGCCTTTATTATACACATGTATTGCTAATATTTTCAATTACTTCATGTTTTTTTTTTTATTTTTTTGTACCAGAGATTGAATCCAGGGCTGCTTAGCCACTGAGCCACATCCTCAGGGTTTTTATTTTTTATTTAGAAACAGGGTTTCACTAAGTTCTTAGGTCCTCACTAAATTGCTGAGGCTGGCTTTGAACTCGTGACCATCCTGCCTCAGCCTCCCCAGCCGCTGGGATTACAGGTGTGCCCCACCACTATGGCCTTTGTTGTTGTTGTTGTTGTTGTTGTTTTTAACTCTTCTCTTGGTTTCTTTTGACAAATTGAGTCTATTAATTCTTACAAAGCCTAGTTTACCAACATTTTATTATAGTTAAAAGGACATTCATCTTACAAAAGAAATTTTTGTCCATCATCAGGACTCTGAAAATATTCCCCTACATTATTTTCTAAAAGCTTTGTGATTATTAGTTTTAATAATTATATCTGTGTTCACCTAAAGTTAAATTTGGTGTGTGAGTCAAAGATTTATTTTTCCCATAGGGAGATAAAATTGACCCAGTCATGATTATTGAGAAAACTGTCAAAGATCTGCCCGCTATTCTACAGGGTCAATTTGTTCTAAAGTAGTATTTATATTTATGGCTTTATTTCTGTACTCTTTATTCCATTCCATTGGTGTCTGTTAGTATATCCTGAAGTTGAAACCATATGGTTTAATGGTTGCTTTATTTATATCTGGAAATGAAATTTTTAATGTCTCTCATGATTGCCTTAGTTATTCTTGACCATTTCATATAAATGTTAGAATCAGCCTAAGAAGTTTTCAAAGAAAACTAAGCTAAATCTCCTTGCTAAGACATTCATTGGTGCTGTGATATATTCGGGGACTATGGACAGAATTAACATCTTCATGAGATGTACTTGTTCCACCGTGTACAATAATTTGTCCCATAATGTTCTATAGGATTTGGTGCAATATCTGGTCTATATTTTGGTACACTTATTCTTAGATATTTTATATTTCCTGGCAGTAGTACAGTACATTCTATGATTTAAAATGTTTCAAATGGTTTATTATTACTAGTATAAAGAAGTGAAATTGATTTTGGGGCATTGACTTTAGTGACTTTATTAAATTCACTTCATAACACATACTGAATCTTGATTTTAAGTTTTTCCCCTATACACAATAATGCACCTGCAAGTATTCATATTTTTATGCAATTTTCCAAACTTGCACATTTCTCTTGCCAGTGGCAGTGGTTGGAACCTCCAACAGAATGACTATAGATACAGTGATTCTGAGAATTTTGTCTCTTTCCCCAATTTCATTGGAAGAAAGCTGTTCATATTCTAGCATTAAGTATAAGGTCTATTTTCGAGGTATGCTTTATCAAGTTAAGCCTGTATCTTCCTTTCATAGTTTACTGAAGCGTCTTTTTTTGTTTTATTTATTTTAACTAAATTGTGCATGCTTGGTGGATATTTCCATTTGCTTTCCCTCCTTCTGTCTTTCTTCCTCTTTTTCCCTCTCATTCCCCCTTCCTCCTCTCTACTGCCTCACCTTGGCTTTTGGTGAGAAGGTATCTTTTAGCTCCTCTCATGTATTAATGTGTAGATTTCATGAAAGAGACTTAGTACTTAAATTAACCTCACATTCCTGCAATATTGCTATTCTGGTTGTGACATAATTGTTTTTATTTATAGATCCCTGAATTCAACTTATTTCTAATATTTTGTTCCTAATATTTGTTTGTGATTTTCCACCTAGATTAATGAGATTGAATTGTAATCTTCCTATTTGATAATGTTCTCCAGGGCCTGAAAGCAGAACATAAAATGAGTTGTTTTACAAAAACAACACTCCAATTGTTGTTGTCTAAGAAATGCATATGATTCATAATATTTCCCTCTTAAATAAGAATAACCGTTCTGTAGGAAAGCCATTTGAGTTTGCCTTGGTTATTTGGGGGGGGAGGAGATATTTAATTACCAACTTAATAAATATCCATAATCCATACTTTTGTTAGCATATTATGATTTTCAAGCGATGTGCACATTTTATATCAATAATTAAACTTCTTGGCATACAGTTTCCAATCTGATATTTGATGATAAAATATATTGTTAATATATTAATATTATATTAATTAATTTGGTTTCCTATTATTATTTCAGTGCCTACAGGATATATAGTGATGAGATTTTTCTTCATTCTTGTATTAGTAATTTGTACCTTCTCTTTTTATTTTATAATCTGCATATTATTTTGTCAACTTATTAGATGTCAAAGAACCAAGTGTGGCTCAGTTAGATATCTTCTTTTGTACAGTGTTTTATAATATTGCAATTTATGCTCATAGCTTATTTTTTCCTTCTACTTCTTTTGGGTGTGATTTATTACTCATTGTGTGATTTCTTGAGATGGGTACTTTGATGATGGATTTCTAGTCTTTCTTCTTTCTATCATACATATTTAAAGCTGAATATTTCCTTGTAATTATAGCTTTATTTGCAACCCATAAGTTCGACATACTGTATTTTATCATTGTTATTATTCAGTTAAAAGCATCTCCAAATTTTCATCTTCTTTCCTAGGCTTGTGTGCTATTTAAAAGTTAGCAAATGTTTGTAGAATGCTTTAGGTAATTTTTTTTAAATAGAGCTCTTGTTCTGTTCTTGTCAGAGAACTTGCCCCTTAGAATTTTAATCTTTGTGTATTATGTAATGAGTCTTGCTTGTTTGAGCCAATGGTAAAGTTAATTTCTGGAAAGATTCCATACTCAATTGAAAATATATATTCCCCAATGTTGTAAGGCCATTTTAGTAAATATACTAGTTTTGTCCTTTCTGTTTTTACTGACTTGTGCCTATAGTCCTGCCAGTTAATTAGGACACCATATCAAATATTAGTATGCATTTAGTGTATTAATAATATTAGTGTCATATCAGATTATTTTTATGGACAGTAGCTTTAGGATATAATTTTTTGGTAACTTCAGAGTATAGCTATTAACAGCATAAAGTTTTTAATCCATTCTGACAAGATTTAAGTTTAATTTTGAACTGGCTTATTTAAATTTGATTTAATTACTAATATTTCAGTTTAAGAATACTATCGTATTATCAGTTTTATATTTGTTCCATCTCTTATTTTCCTTTTTCTCTACCTCTCACCTTTTACTATTTGAATAGCCATGGATTTATTTTTACAATTATTTTCTCTTTCTATGTGTGTGTGTGTGTGTGTATTAATATGCTATTAATATGTCCATAATATAGTAGCTTGCAAGCTGGGCGTAGTGGCGCATGCCTGTAATCCCAGCTCTTGGGAGGCTGAGGCAGGAGGATCATGAGTTTAAAGCCAGCCTCAGCAATGGCGAGGCACTTAGCTACTCAGTGAGACCCTGTCTCTAATAAAACACAAAAAAGGGCTCTGGATGTGGCCCAGTGGTGGAGTGCCCCTGAGTTCAATCCCTGGTACCAAAAAAAAAAAAAAAAAAGAGAGATAGTAGCTTGCATCTTTGAAATCCTATGGTATATCTGAAATTAGAATCTTACAATTTTAGAACTTCACAAAAATTTTAAATACATTAATGCAACTTCTTCTCTTGCCATTTTTTTTGTTTTTGATGATTCATGTTAACTTTGTGTGTGTATGTGTGTATATATATATATGTGTATATATATGTGTGTGTATACACACACACACACACACACACACACACACACACTGGGTGTGGTGGTGTGTGCCTGAAATCCCAGTGACTCAAGAGGCTGAGGCAAAAGAATCACAACTTCAAGGCCAGCCTCAGCAACTCAGAAAGACCTTAAGCAACTTAGTAAGACTCTGGCTCAAAATAAAAAATAAAAAGGGCTGGGGATATTACTCAGTGGAGAAGTATCCCTGGTTTCAAACCCAGGTACACACACACAAAAAAAAAAAAAAAAAAAAAAAAAAAAAAGAAAGAAAGAAAGAAATGAAATATAGAAGATATTTTTTTCATAGAAAATGTTTGGTTAGATTTACTATAAGTTTTTTTTTTTTTAAACAACTTTTTTTTTTTTTTAAATGTAGGAGATTGAACCCAGAAGGACTTTACCACTGAGCAACATCCCGATTCTTTGTAATTATTGTTTTTATTTTGAGACAGGGTCTCAGTAAGTTGCTTATGGCCTGGCTAAATTGCTGAGGCCAGCCTCAAACTTGATCCTTCTTCCTCAGTCTCCCTAGTTGCTGGGATTACAGGAATACGCTACCATACCCGATAGATGTACTCTTAAGTTTTTAATTGTGTATTTCTTCTTGTATTTCCAAGTTTCCATCTGGCAGCTTGTTGTACTTGACAAATTTGTGTTCTTGTTTTTTGGGTTTGCTGATTATGTTTTTAAAATAATCTGTTTTTATTTTCCTGAAAATTATTTCATTTCAGTTTCTCTTTTACAGGAAGTTTTAGCTTCCATCAAATCCTAGGTTAAAGAGTGTCCTTTTATAATTCTATCCCCTTTTGGATTTAGCATTTTTATGTCTCCTTCAAAGGTGGTCTGTCTTTTCCCTCCTTTGGCTGCTTTCAAAGATATTTGGATTTCTGCAGTTTTACTATAATTTGTTAATATTTTTAAGATTGATATTGCTTCTAAAATCTGTTTTAAAACTATTTAAGCAGTTTTCAAATTTTTCCCAACTCATCCCTTCAATGTTATTCTGGTGCATTTACCTATTCTTTTCTCCCAGGATTCCGACTGCTTGTATATTTTGATGTTCGATGAGTTTATTTTCACTTCAGTATTTACCATTGATTCATATCTCTGTG
This sequence comes from Tamias sibiricus, assembly GCA_025594165.1. Classification (NCBI taxonomy): domain Eukaryota; kingdom Metazoa; phylum Chordata; class Mammalia; order Rodentia; family Sciuridae; genus Tamias; species Tamias sibiricus. The sequence continues at coordinate 19,567,889 of CM046670.1, forward strand.
TGTCAGTGATATTCTCTACTAACATGTATTTCAGTTCATTAATCCTGATCATTAGTGTTTTTCTTATTTAAACTCGTTTACTGTTAATTTTGTCATTTTATTTTACAAAAATTTACACTTGATTCTTTGTATATATTCCATTGTACTTTTGAAACTGTCTACTTATGCATTTTTTATTATATGAATCACAGTATTTTGTCAACTGTATCTGATAACACTAATATCTAGATCATTCATTTTCCTATTATTTCCTTTTTATTTTTGTCCTATCTCCAGAGATGTTATAACATGAAACTCTGCAGGAAAACTTCCTATTAAATACAAGACAGTCTTGGAATATTTTCTTCCCCTGTAAAACATCTATTCTGGCTTCTTGAGTCTGTGAGGGTAGAAACATTTTTTATTAATGGAATCCAGGACTGGGCCGATTTGACTGAGTCTTAGTCTTTGTGAATTCTGGTTCATGTTAAGCCTGCCTTCCACCTAGGGTAGAGTCCTCCAGTGGTCCCAAGTCCAAGTCCGGATTGTTTTCTGGCATGCTGCACTTTGGCAGCCCCTGAACTTCAACATTTGTCTCCCCAGCACTGAGATACCACCATGAGCTCTGATCATGTTCTTGCTCCTGGGCCCCCACTTACCAATAGTAAATGCTTGAAATGACAAGCTGCATAAGCCCAGCACTCTGGCCTCTCCAGAAGCCTGATTCCTTAATCTTGATCACAGTGTAGGTCTGAAGTGTGTTCTTCTATCAACCCCAAGGGACCATGTGAAGTTTGGCTCAGTTCCTTGGCTTTATCTTGGATTCTTGCACCTCTGTTCATCTAGCCTAAGGAGCAGATGCCACCAGAGGAAAAGCAAGGCAGAGTGTGGGTTCCCCTGGATTCAGATTGCCCTTTCTGCAATCTTGAGCCCCCAAGCCCTGGCTGCCTGGGTAGCTCTCTGATTCCACATTGTATCCAGCTTCTCTAGTTGCTCTTGGCAGGAGGGTTGTTCTGATTTGAGAGAGGATCTAGTACATCCTTACCAAAGGAGAATTCTGCATCTTAGAGCCACAAAAGAGCTTAGAGAGAGGTTGATTCCCACACCTTTCATGAACTTTTAACTCATCCCTTGCCAAAATTGTTCATGGAGAAAACATGTCTAGATACAAATCCTAGCTCTATCATTGCTAGCTAGGCATCCTCGCACATATTACCTAATGTGGAATCCATTTCCTCACCTGTAACTTAAGAGATGAAAACACAAAGGACCTATATTGCACAATGCTGTTTTAAGAATGAAATGTGATAATATATGTAAATTGGTTAAGAAAAAAAATACCTGCACAGACTTCCTAATATGAACTTCTCATCCCTGGTTTCATGATCTTTGCTTCAATGTTAGAGAGTTGGAATTTAATACAACATATATACACACACACACACACACATACACATATGTACATGTGTATGTGTATATGTATATTTATACGTACATACATATATGTTAGACTAATTACACAATATTCAGGTTGTACTTGTGCCCCTAAAATCCGTTCACTAAAATTCAAATTTACCTGGCCATTCTATTTTTCATCTGACAACCTTATATTAATTTAACTGGAATTTTCTTTTTCATTTCCAATAAGATGCCTAATTCCACCCCCACTATCTTCCCATGTTTTTATTCAAATCCTTCCTTTCCAAAACTTTGTGACATTCTCTACCACAAGGTATGAAAAAGTAATAATGTTTTATATTGATGACATGTTGAAGTAAACTTGAGCTCCTTTTTTACATGGCTGGAAAAAAAAATGTGAAATTTGGTCTAGTGGCATGGCTCAGTGGACCTAGCATGTCTGGAAGGCCTTGGGTTTAATCCCCAGCACCACAAAACACAAAAAGTGAAATTATAGGTCTTATGTTATATTTCTTTCAGGCAGTTTATTCTAGAACATCATAGGCTCTTTCCAAGAGGCATTTAAGTTTAAGCTGCTGGCTTCCTGATCAAATTCAATCCATTTATGAATATATAAGGAAGTTGTTGCATATCTAATCAGTTCCTTAAACACCAACCTGAATTATTGTGTCCCCTGCTCTGTTCCTAGAGTATATTATTAATGAGTGCAATAAACACATTGTTACAGGTGGGGCAATCTTGGGTATGTTTCCTTCTACCATTAGGCTGAGCTTTAAAGTGAATGAATAAATGGTGTAATGATTCCGATTGACAGTTAATTGATGATACCATTGAATTGTCTGCTACCTTTGGAAAATTCATTTAATGAACAATTTTTTCTATTTCTTTTATGAAATGCTTTGCATTTTCCCCTTTTCTCTTTTAAGCTCTGTTACTTCTTGCACTATCTTGTAGACTCTGACCTGGATTATTAAAACACCTCCCAGTTAGACTTGCTTTGTGTGTTCAGATTTAATCTCCTCTGATTCAAATGTCATCTTCACTTTGTTTTGGTTCTATTTCTGCTCTTGTAGGGTGGTTTCTTGTGACTTTTGCCTAAACCCCCCCTGCTGGTTCAAGTTCCTAATGTTAGATGTTCTATATTGCATGAAATTAACTGGGCCTTCTATATTATTATCTGTGAGGCTGCAACTCCCAGGATATACCCTCTTATCCTCTTTGCCTATAACTCCTTGATCCACACACAGACTCACATACATCCCTCTACACACACACACACACACACACACACACACACACACACATATACACACACCATTTTTAACTTCAAATCTATGAGACAGTTATTTAGTAATCAACTAAAGGGTCATTAAACTTTATTTCATAAGTTATTTCAGCCTTCTTGTGGGTTTAATTTAACTTATTTATTTGTTTATTTTCTCATAAAGGGGACATTTATCTAATGAGGTGCTTTAGAAGTCAAATGAAATAATAAATAATGCATTTTACTAGTTGTCAATGAATAAACATGCAAAAATTAATTTGTAAATAGAGAAAGTATTAAAAATTTTCAATAATTTATTTATATGTCAATTGAAAGTGGGTGTTCTTTTGATTTTTGATTTTTTTTTCATTTTCAAATGAGAGTCTCCTGTGTCTTCACTGTATGAGTGGGGAACGCAAATACACGTGTGGGAATAAGACCTTGACCTTGCCTTCTGTGACATGGCAGTGCACTGGTGGAGAGAAGGTCTGAAACACATAGAAAAAGAAATGTCAAAATTTCAAATGAAATGATTATTCTAGGGGAAAAAAATGCCCTGAAAGGGTAAAAGACAGAGTGTCTTCCAGCCTGACTTGGTCAACAGGCTTCCTGGAGGACCAGGGTCTCCAGGGGGGTGTCCTGGAAGAAGATATTCTAGGGAGGAGGTTAGCAGGAAGCAGAAGATGAAGGAACACAAAAGACCCTGGTGTGGCTGGGCAGAATGAGGTTCAAGGCACGTGGAGGCATCTGAGTCAGATTAGGATGCTGCTCAGAATGTGAGCTGGAGGAACTTGGATTGATCCCGCGGGCAGTCGGTGCTGAGCAACCCAAGGATATTGATTAGGAATACTGTAAGGAGAGGGTATGCAGAATGGATTGATGTGGGGAACATTCTGTGGACCTGTGGTGTCATGTGCTCTGCCCAGGGTGGCCAAGGAATTGAAGAATGGGTGTCAGGGTTATCTGGACAAAATACAAACTTCTTCATTTGTTCATAGTCTCTTTCAAGATTTATTGTGTTCATATTTGTTGAACAGACAAGAGTCAAATTAATAATTAGTAATCAATCTGAAAAATCAACCATTGAACCCCCCCCAAAAAAAATTCAGTACCATATTCTGTGCCTAGCAAGCACGCCAACCCTTATTTTTGAAATGGATGAATGAAAGAATGCACAGGTGGCTCTGCATGAATTTGTAGTAGCAGAAACTTCAAGAATGTTTTTCCATAGAGACTGGATATTCAGTATACAAATTCCTTCTTATTTGAGGACATTTTTACCCCCTTGAATGTAAATTGAAGATAGCCCAAGAGAATTGAGTCTTTAAAGAATTCTTAGTGTTATGAATCTTGTCTGTTGATTTCACAAGTGTCAAGAAAGAAAAATCAATTGGACCAAAGGGCTTGTATCCCAGATCAAAGCTCAGGTCTACTTCTGGTTCCTTGGGACTACAGACAGACAGGGTATCCAGCCCTGCTTGGTACTCCATGCAGGCAAAGCAGCCAGGAGGTGGTTAAAGGTGATGTCCACTAGCTTACAGTACATATGGCTATTTTATTACTCTTTTGGACCATATTTTCCTACTGTGAAAAAAGTCATACAGCATTTCATTATGTTAATGGGGCACCAGAGACACAAATAAAAAAGCCCTTGGTTCATACTGGGTACCTGCAAGAAGAGAATATTTTTAAATATCTGTAGGTGGTTCACTAACACAGGTAATTGAGTTTCAACATATTTCTCCTTTGAGCTTTTCCTCGGCGTGTTCTGTCATACCGTTAAGGAAGGTGGGAAATAAGAAGTGCAACCTTTTAAGGAAGTATTGCTTTCCTTGGCTTGATCCTTTAAAAAAGTACTTTGTTAACTTGCTTAATGCTCCCTTTTATAGCAGTCTCTCTCTCTCTCTCTCTCTCTCTCTCTCTCTCTCTCTCTCTCAACTCAAAAAAGAGGCAAATCCCATTTTTAGAGAAATAGCAAAGGTGTTAACACTCCCACTTAAGGTAAGTGACACAGATATTTCACAAAAGACCCGCGTGCTTGCTCCAGGCGGCGTGCATGGCGATGACATGAGCGCCCCTCCGCGTGCATTAGGAGACAAATAGCTCTCCTGATAATTCTAAACATGTGTAAGTTATAACCCACTCTCCTGAAGAAGGATTTTCTTCCCTCTCTTTATTGTAATCATATGCTTTCACTCCAGACTCATTTTACCTTTCATCTACATTAAGAATAGTTGGCGTTCAGGGATGCATTTAAAATTAGAGGGTTTTTTTTTTCTTTTCTATCTTTCCCTGATTTAATAAATCTGTAGGTGATCTTATAAAAATAAAATTAAAAATATAGAAATAAGGTCCAGACTGAGAGCCCCAAGGGCTCCCCCAGACTTCTATTTTTATTTTCCACTACTTGTTTTCTCTCAGATCTTCCATGATCAGCCGTAGCTACATAAGGTGAGCACCAAACGGTAGGAACGTGTCACCACAGAATGGAATTAGATGTGAGTCAGGTCCATACGTCATGCTTCATAGTGCAAAGAGTAGACTGTGAAATGCCAAAAATACCTCAGAGCAGTGCTAGAGCTAGAAAGGGCGTTGATTCTGTGCACACAGCTTCTAAATGAGAAAATCGAAGCCTTTGTGGTCCACCTGATTCTCTAAAGGTGAGGCAGCATTTTTAGGTCAGGGAGAGACTAGAACGTGGCTCCTGTGCTCAACCACTGGGGCTGTGACAGCCTGGGTCTCTGCAATACAGGCAATTCCCACAATTCTGGCCATTCCATTAACTTGGAGGTCAGAGAGAGGCTCTTGCAGTGAACTGTCCAATTTCAATAAGCAAAACATTTCCCTCGTGGACAAAGGCTCGCTCCCATGCCAGATTTAGCATCAGTGTTATATAGGTGATATCCTGAAAAGTATGCACTTGAGTTTGTGTGTTTGGAAGTAAATATTGTATTTGACCCAAAAGTTTTGCAAAGAGATATTTCCCATAAATGGGCTGCAAATAATTTCATGTGATTCCACAGGATGGTAAAAAGGTATTTTAAACAAATCCAGCCTTTCCATTCATTTATTAATGTATTCATTTATCCACTCACTAAATACATATTTACAGAGTTCCAGATAGAAGGTAGATGAGTGTGTGGGGTGTGGATACAGTAATAAACAAAACAGTTAAAAATCCCTGTCCCGGTGAGCTAACATTCCACTGAAGGCAGGATAGCTTACAAAAGAAATAAATTCTGGAGCATGTTCAAGGGTGAAAAGTATTCAAGAGAAAAAAGAAGCAAGGAAGGAGGGAACATGCCTGGGGAGCAGGGGTGGGTGAGCAATGAGTACCTGGAAATTTAGCAAAGATATGAACAGACCCTCAGGGGCTATTAAATGCCAGTAATTATGAGGAGGGCTTGATATATTTTATCTCCTAGAGACCACCCCACCCCCAAGACCCAGAAGGTAAGTTTTGTTCCATCACATGGTAGGGAACAGAAGGCTCATTGAGTTTAAGTGACATGCTCAAGGTCACAAAGCTAAGCTACAGAGTCATCCAAAATTTGTAGATAGGATGTCTATCAACTAGGTAGGTAGCTTGTGGTTTATATTCAGCAAATAGTGCTTATCACTCAATGCCATGTTGTGTGTATGTGTGTCAGTGCAAAAGCGAGGACCAGCCGTCTCACATGTTAAGAAAACAAAAGCAGGAAAGAGAATCCAATGCCTCTCTTTAATAACAAAATCAAGGAAGCCAATTTGTTTTTTTTTTCCTAATTCCTCTAAGAAATACTATCACAGGCATCACTGCCGTCTCTGCACTGAGGCACTGAGTAATCAAACACGGAACACACACTCCATTCAGCATCTCTGCATGTGGAAAATCATCCTGTTCAGTCCCCTTAAAACAGAAGGTTACAGCCAATATGCTGTGCAAGGGAGGCAGTGAACACAAAGACATCTGTTTGAGATGAGCACAATAAGGAAGTAGTTCGAGAGCCACTGTATTATCTTTTGCATTGTGAAGAATGTTCACATACATTTCCTTGCCAGGTACTTCTCCAAAAGTTCTTCAGTCCCGATGGGTGAATATCAATTTTGTGTGACTTAGTTCAGGGAGTCCTATCCTTCTATATTCCATATGCTGAAAAATCACACTTGCATGAAGACTGCATGAGAGAGAGAGCGAGAGAGTGCACTTTGGGATCCTTGGAGCAGCAGAAGCCAATTTCTATGCCAACCCATCTCTCCTTACCACTTGAATTTGCCTCTGTCACTGCGGTACTTCTTCCTAGGCACATGTCCTTTGTTAGATGACAAAAAAATTTGCCATTTAGTGTGTGTATTTCTTTTTATTATTATTGCTTGGATTATTTTTTTTTTTGCAAAGGAAACCAACTAAAAGCTAGACTTTGCAATTCAAATCCTGGAACAGATCTTGGAGGAAGATGTGGATGTGGGAGGCTAGTTAAATTGCATGTGTGGAGGTACCATGGTCTGCGATGCCCTGCGCAGAATGGACTTCTGCAAGCTGATTGGGTTTCTGACTCTGTGTTTAGAGAGCAGCTGTTAAGGGTTCTCTGCGGGGATGGCAATGACCCACAGCACACTGAGGGTGCTGCTGGATATGCTGTCGCTATTCAAGTCACTTCCTGCAACATTTGGCAGTCAGTGCCCAGGCAGCAGGGAATGGGGGAAGTGGAAGGGGACCCAATCAGGCACACTGCAATTGATATCTGATTGATGAATGCATGAAGTTGTGGAAACAACCCCATTAAAAGTGGAGCTTTGAGAGTGAACGTGTTGAGCTGCATTTTAATGTGAATATGTAAGCCTGAACATGATTTTACTTTTTGACAAGGAAATAACTATTTTCTATCTATTCGTCTGTTAAAAAGAAAAATGCAAATACAATATGTTTTCCTACGATGGAAACTAAACAAAAGAAAACACTTTTAAGTGATCAACAGGGGAAAGGAATTGAAAGTCCCATATTGGAATGCTTAAAGCATTAACATTCTTGGTCTTGCAACCTTACTTCTGCATGTCCAGTAAAATAAAAATAAGTTAAAAAAAATGCTCTAATATCAGGAGGGACACACACACACACACACACAGAGAGAGAGAGAGAGAGAGAGAGAGAGAGAGAGAGAGAGAGAAACTTCTTTTAATTGAAAAGTAAAATAAATTGAATTCTTTTTCACCTGGAAAAATGTTTTTTTTTTTTTTTTAAATCCAAGGTTTTTTAAAAAAAATCATTCAGTGACATTTTGACTCCTATTTCATGTTATTCCTCATTTAAATAGAGGAATGAATACCCTCTTCTCACAGCCTCCTAGATCCTCCCTTCTTGTGGCCTTAGAGGGAATCAAATATTTGAATCAAATCTTCCAGATTTGCTTTTCCTGTACAATGTGGGACATCACTTATGGCTCAGAAGGAGAATCCAACCCAATATTGATTACGCTGTGTTGGTTTTAGATTTTTCTATAAACGTGTAAAGGCTATAGACACCAGCAATCCCCAGTGGCTTAACAGAATCATTCTTCCTCTGACCACATAATTGCTAAATTGTGCATGTCAAATGGCTGCAGGATATTGTGTCCCCTTTCCAGCAGGTTATCAAGGGAAACTTGCTGGAGAATAGTGTTGTTTATGTGTCCTTTAAGTTAGGAACTCAAAGGTCAAGAGTTGCCAAAAGCGTTTTCACGAGTAGCTCTGCCGTTTCCCAAGCCCTGTGCTTTGCCTCTTCAGTGATCCTTATCATTTATAACTAAATGTGTGTATTTAGTTTCTAAGTCAAAGCCAACTTTCACATGCAAGCTTTATTATCATTAATCATGATGATTAGTCATATAGTAACACACTTATTATATGCCTATATGCCAAAGGTACGTGATAATATTGATTTCTTTTTCTCACAATCATTTCTGAAGACCATTACAAAATGCATGTTTTTTCAATGATCAACATTTGAGTACAAACAATCATTAAATATTGAGTATATGATAGCATTCAGTATGAGTATTGTCTAAGAGCCCTTAATTGTGGTGGGGTGGAAATGCTTGTCCTGTAAAGAGAGCGAGAGGTTTTGTCTGGTTTCAGTGCTAACTCGGGAGCAGAGAGGTTCTATTAACACACTGTGAGTAATGTTGGAATTGCACGATGAGAATCCATTTAGCTTGTAGTTCAGAGTCTCTGCAGTTCCTCAGTGTTTTTCTGTGAGTCATGCTTTTGTGCAGTTGCCATTGGTTGTTCTACTGGTTAAACTGCGATTGCAAGATTAATCTTTCGTTTTGACAGTTAAAACATTTGCAGCAATTAATTACTAGGGAATAATTTCCCATCCTTAAAGTACAGACCACAGAAACATGTTCATAAATATGCTGCAATCCTTAACTGTTTTCCTCAAAGTCTAACCTAAGACATCTTTGCGATGACAAGTCTTAAAACTCACAAGTTGCATATTCCTATAAGGAAAAGCATTAAGGAGAGGGACGATCTGATTTTTTTTTTCCACGGGAGATGTGAAAACATATTTGACATTCATGTTGGATCAGAATTCCATGATTACATTGCATATGTAAACTTCCATCTTTTCTAAGGTTTTGTTTTATCCTCTTTGCTTAATTGTGCAGATATCATTTAAAGCGATGTAGTTCATAAATACAAGAGCCTGAAGAACAAAAGGAAACAAATGATGAACAGGACAGGACACTGTATTCAAAATACAAAGAATCTAAGCAACAGATGAACTCTCATGCAGCATCTGAAACAAATGAAAGGAAAACAGATTGTCATCAAATCTTCATTTTTTTTCAAAAGTTTGATACATATTTCTTTGGGGAATAGTTTGCAAATGATATATAAAATATGTGAAATACAATTGTAAACAGACATGCAATTTACCTAGGTTACAATCTGTTCCATGATCTTTGTTCATTCTTAAGAAAAAAGACAGGGTACACCACTTGGAACAGGATTGTACCAAAATAAATCTAAGATTGAATTATTAGAACTGACATTATTAATATTTTTTTAATATTCTATGGCTTTCTCGTGATTCTTTGCATGCCACATCTTTAGCAAACTCCAGTGCCTTAATCATTTTAAGATTTGCTGTGTTCTCAATAGCTGTTTGCTGGTATTCAAGCACAATCTCTTTGAATGGCAATAAATATGCATGGCTAAAAAGAAAGCTATAGTCAGAAAATCACATGTCTAAAGTATTAACTGCTATATTCAGTGTTTCTTACACTCTTGTTCGCTGAACACATGTTGCCCTGGGGTCTGAAACTGAGCTACCCTTGGCCTTTTGTGGCACTTTGGTCTCTTTCTTTCACCAAAGGCAGGGCACCGTGGGGGTGAGGTGAATGGGGAGGGGCAGGGGCAGAAAGGGCAGGAGGAGAAGGTGGATACACAGGCAAAGAAAGGGAAAGCTCTCCGTGGGTCGCTTGTTGTCAGAGCATGGGAAAACCAAATGCCATCGCCCCCAAAGTGCCTCCTTCCACCCCACTTCACCCACCCGGCCACCAGTCACTGACCATGGCTACATTGCAACTCCTTGCACCCTTTGAGCTTGCACATGTGCCATAGCGCTGACTGACACCCCATTTTGAAACTGATTGTACAACATTGTCCTGCACAAGCCATGCAGAAACCTCAGCTGGCTGTGCTCAGAGCCAGGACTCACAACAGAGAGCATTTCTTTCTAGGTGGTCAGCCGTGGAGTGCTGTGTCTGACAATTGTTATTGTGTATGTACCTTGCTACAGAATCACTGGAGTAGAAATGTGGGATGCAGTGCCTGCGGGGGAATGAAAAGGCAAAAGATCAGACATGTCTGTTTCATCATGTATCTTGGGCTCCTCATGGTTTTGCTCGCGTAGGGAGACTCTCCAACACCCCCCACCCCAAGAAACGCAGTTTATCAGCTTTTCTCCTTACCAGTGCTGTATAATGTTCCAAGTCACTCCGTTTTTATGGAGATATTAAAAGGTATAATTTGGATAAGCCATATGCTGATCTTATTTAAACGGAGAAGAGTTTTCAGGGAAAAATAAGAAATTGCAGCTGGTAGCTACGGTAGTTTACTATTTTTGAACGGCTCTTTAGTATATGGTATTTTAATTCATCCCACAGATTCAAATTGGACTTTAACTGTGTACACTAGGATATACTGTATGGTGTTCCGAGTAATGCTGCTTTGCTAAAATTGCAATGTAGATTGATGCTAAAGAGGCAGCTTTGCCATTTCTAAAATCTTCTCAGGCATTTCATACAGAATGAAAATGCTGACAGGCTAGCTACCTCTGCAAGCATGGAGGCTGTAAATGCATATAGTCTCCATCCTTCTACTTTCTAAGTACAGAATGGGTAATTAGTATAGCTCAGGCTCTTATAAAGATGTGCAATATTCTCATTCTACCAAGAATGCTGATTTTCAGGGGTTTATAATCAGGCCGAAAAGAATGTGGTGGATAAAATTGGTTTCAAAGTTTCAGCCCATAGACAATCTTAGTTTTATTTTTTTAAAAAAATGCATTCAAGTAAAGTAAAATAACCAATCTATGATTAGGCCAAATAAATTCAGCAAGTGAACAGTCTCTAAACTCTCTGGATTTCTCTTTGACCACTTGCATGTGTTTTCTTTTTTTGCTCTTGAAACACAACTTTGGGTGTGCTATTTGAATCTTGCAAATGCTTCCTGAAGAGGTCGTTGTTGTTGAAGTTCAGTGGACTACATCAGGGTAAAATACTTCTGCACAGTGCTTATCAGATGGGCCCAGGGTGTTAGAGCTTTCCCACTCGCCCTTTGCTGCCTCAGCCGGCCAGCAGTCTCTGCTCTGGTACTGGTGGTCACGTTGTGTTGGGTTTTCTTATTAATACTCTGCTAAGCCAAAGAAAACCTTACTTAGGCTACTCCACCCCTGAAAGCAATTAACCTGTAACATGAGCTCTAACATTGCTGCACTGCAGAGGACCAACAAAGATTTGTTATTTGGCACAATGACAAGTTTTAATCCTCTCCCAGTAGAACTCTCCAGAGGATTTTTAGCACATGGACATGACTGAACAGACATGTTCCAACTGCCCTGGTATGATGCGTTGGATTTATTCCAAGCATGGAAAGTCTACTAAAAATCCAGTGCATAATATTAATAATTGGCAGTAAAACATCCTCCCTAAACTGCATCTAACTCAAAACTCTCTACTAAATAAATCCTGGGCAAATCCTAATAAGAATATATGCAACCCAAGGATAAAAACATACCATGATTGAGTTTGTTGAGCCACAGAAAACTTGCCAATATGTAGGCCTTCCCTGCAACTATTTTCAGCTTAAAAAAAAATACTTATTAATTTATTAACTATTAGTGCTGGCCAGGACCAAGCCATGGCTGGTATCTGTGTATCCTGCCCACTTGGAAATAATCCCTCGCTATAGCATCTTTCATTTATTACCTTGTTCAGCTATTTTGCTGATACTGACCATGTATTTGCCCCATTTAGGACTTTGCATTGAATCAAATTGCATTTTTTTTTTTTTTTTGTACCAGGGATTGAACTCAGGGGCACTCGCCCACTGGGCCATATCCCCAGCCCTTTTTTGTATTTTATTACAGGGTCTCACTGAGTTCCTAAGTGCCTCGCCATTGCTGAGGCTGGCTTTGAACTCAATCCTCCTGCTTCAGCCTCCCAAGTGCTGGGATTACAGGCATGTGCCACCATGCCTGGCTTCAAATTGCATTTTTAAGAAAGATTTAAGTACAATAGTATTTATTTTCTTCTCCTTATTCCCCAACTGTGTTTCACATGCATCTTATGTAGAAAGACTTTTGCTGTTACCTACTCAACATGATGAATCCAAACTTGTCAAAAAAAAAAAAAAAAAAAAGCAGCCATCTTTTATTTCCAATAACTTCTCTATAACACTCAGTTATTGTAGTACTTCCCCCCTTGAATGTCTGTGTGTGTTCCTTAACCTAGTTAGGTTCTTGTAGCAAAATCTAACCACAATAAAATCTAAGTGTTGCACATATTGTTTGCCTCATCATTTCATGGGAAAAGAAATACTCTGCTTCTTCCTTATCTCTTCCAAGCTTCTCTTTCTTAATCTCCACCCAAACCAAAATAAAACAACACAATTATGTTACCAGTGAATCAATGCCTCTGCTGAACTCTATCATTGTCTATTACAGAAGAGGAGTTACAGGTTTGATTTTATTCCTATTTAACTTCTCAGCCAATGGAATATCTGATCAAGTTATTCTGAAGACTGTTTTCTTTAATGATATATTTTGCTTCTGACTAAATTGCTTTACTTAGCAATTTGAGTTGCAACTGAAGCGCTGATTTGATATTTTTCAGCATGGAAATAAGCAGATCATCCAAGTGGCTAGGACCATTGCAGTGGGTTTTTCTCAATAGTGGAACTTTCATTCGACAATTAATATTTAAATATGAAAAATTTTAACTCAATGGAAACCTAGAAGTGCTTGAGTGGGTATTTAAATGAGGACTGCAAAACTTGTCCACCAGCCTCAGTTCTCTTGCTCTGATCAAAGAGGAATCAGCACTGAAACTTCTAGAGAAATCACTTGAATCTTCCACTACAGTGTGCAAGCAAAGAGAAAGTACATGGAAATCCAAAGTTCTCACTCACCACTCTGTAAGAGAAAATGAACCCTCAAAGGGGCAAGAATGAAGAAGTGAAAGGAAATGCAACAGGTAAGACCTTCATGGTGTGGGTGAGGCAAAAGCTGCTAGAGCCACCCAAGACTGAGCAAAGCAAGGTCTGCACAGAGGTATCCTACATCGTAGGCCTGAATTTGCTAATGCCTATTTGTGCTCGGCAAAGCTGTATTCAATGTCAAGTTGAAGGCTCCTACAACTCATTTGGCTTAGAGGGAAGTATGATCATGTAGTTGAATAGCTCTGTTTCCATTGATTAAAAAAAAACATGCTTTTAAGAACTTTGTTGCTGGGTTGTGCATGCCTATAATCCCAGTGGATCTGGAGGCTGAGGCAGAAGGATCGCAAGTTCAAAGCCAGCCTCAGCAAAAGCAAGGTGCTAGGCAATTCAGTGAGACCCAAAACAGGGCTGGGAATATGGCTCAGTGGTCAAGTGCCCCTGAGTTCAATCCCTGGTACACACACAAAGATAAATAAATAAGTAAAAGAACTTTGTTTATGGTGTGGGTCCCTGGGTTGTTGAATCCCAACCACTGGAAATTGTTCAATGAAAGCAAAGAGAGAACAAGGTGCCTCTTCCTCTGTTGGGTCAGGTGATGCTATGTTGCCTCCTCACCCCAAGTAGGGCATGCTATTCCATCTTCTCTGTGGTTAAAAAATATGTCCAGGATTCCAGCTCGTGATTTATCCACATCTCCACAGGCAACCAGACAGAAAAGTAGAAAAGTGTCACATCCACCATGTTTTTTTTTTTTTTTTTTTTTTTTTTTGTGGTACCGGGGATTGAACTCAGGGGCACTCGACCACTGGGCCACATCCCCAGCCCTTTTTTGTATTTTATTAGAGACAGGGTCTCACTGAGTTGCTAAGTGCCTCGCCATTGCTGAGGCTGGCTTTGAACTCACGATCCTCCTGCCTCAGCCTCCCAAAGTGCTGGGATTACAGGCGTGCGCCACTGCGCCCGGCACATCCTCCATGTTTTGAGCCACAGTTGCTGAAGGTACTGTGACGTGCATGATATGAGAAGAGCAGGCAACGTGAATGGTCACCCACCAGGTTTCCGAATCCTCCGGCATGTTTTGCCAGGCAAGAGGCAGAATAGGATCCTGTTGTACCAACAGTCGCTTCTGAAAGAGAAAGGAGCCAGCCATTAATACTTGGACAGAAGTATTCTCCACATTAAGATTTATTTTAGGGATTAGTAAAAAAAAAATATTGTATGAATAGATGCTACTTTAAGAGAAAAGGAAAATTTAAAAAGCAGATTGAAATGTTTAATCGGTACTCAATATTACTAAAATATTTAGCCAGGTGGAAAATCCTTTGGGGTAATAATTAAAGGGGTTCACTGATTCTGTAAATAATAGAGGATATTTAATTTGTTTTGTTGAGGTCAACAATTTTTATCCCAAATCTGTCAAATCTGGTCCTTTAATCAGCAATGTACCATCTTGAGAAATAAGGGTCTTATAATAATAAGGATCCATTAGGGTTACTCCTCTTCTTCTTTCCTGAATCCATGGAAAGTGTGTGTGTGTGCAACACCACGTAACATATTGTGCACACCTCTTCCTACTTTGTTAATGAAGAACTAATGCTGCATCTTTCAAATCCAATGACCAAATGTGCCTTTCCTGTGCATGCATGTGTGTATATGTAAATGTTAACCCCACTCCCTTTTAGATGGTATTAATAACCATTACATATTATTATTATATGATACTAACATTTTACTATCACTAGATGCACATTTGTCAATCCCTTTAAAACCACTCAAAATATCACCCTTAAACAAAAATGTATAGGCTTACTTTTCTATAAGGGTCTAAGAGACAAGTTGAAATGATAATGTTGGGAGTCATGTCCATATGAGTTATAAATGTAGGCTTTCTATTATTCAGTGTTTGACCTGAAGTTGTGTTTGCTTTCCCACTTTTAAGATAGTAATCATCCCTTATACATTAGGGTCAAGTGATCTTTCCATTAAAAGGACATGCTTCCAGGATCTGTGGATGACATCTAGAAGCACCATTCTATCACGGGACACTTGGTATTTTATTGTGAAAAGTAGAGCTGTCACTCCCAACTTGCTTTTAAAAATAAGGGCTTTGCAAGTGAGTCAGATCTTTATGTCTTTTTTTAAGAGTCAGTAGCTAAACCTTAGTAATCCAAAGAGTTTGTTTCATGTTTTAATTTTTTCATGGAGAGTTTACTTTCCTTACTGTATTTTACAATCTCAAGTACTTTATATCAGTTTGTGATTTTGTTCATCTTTACTTCAAGGTAGTTGATTGAGTGACAATAGTAAAAAGTACTGAAAAAAATCAGCATGACTTTGTTTCAAATATGTCTAATTGAAGATTGCCACTTTTCTAAAAACCAGAAGCACCGATGAGCTAATATATTGACCACGTGTCCAGAGGGATATTTTGGAAATGTTGTAATTGTTCCTTTTTCATTTGAAGTAGAAAATTAAATAATCCTACACAAACATTAATTATAACTTTATAAAACACAAAATGAAATAATCCTGCTTTTATGTTTTGCTTATGCACTTTGTATTTTATATATATATATATATGTATATATATATATGTGTGTGTGTGTATATATATACATATATTTAATTTTGAGCTCTGTTATCACAGAGTTATGAGTCACACATATTCTGCAATGTGTTTGTAAATAAGGCCTTCTTCGTTCATTGGGGGAGGCAGCATATCTTGTTTTAGCAGAAGGAGGAATGCAAATTGTCTACAGATGATTTCTGTTATAGGTTATAAGAAAAAAATACCATAGAACAACATTTACTTTAAAGAGCAAAAGAGGACCAACTTTTGTTCATTTTAATACAATAAACAGTTACATTTCTCAGCTTAAATATTTGGAAATGAGATCTGGAACATATGTGTCCTTTGTTCATAGTTCAAAAAAGTGGTAGTTTTGTTTAAATTTTTGTTTGCCATTATTCTATGGAACCTGCATTCCAGAAAGCAGCAGATGCATGACATTCTCAATGAAAATAGAATGAAATTGCACACAGAGTGCTTTATGAAAGGTAGCATTAAAATGATATCTTTTGTTGCCAAAGAATTGCATTTTTAGAAGTCAGTTTAGTAGAATCTAATGAAATCAATGGGTTAATTGTTTTGAGAGTACTTATAAAGTAAATATTATTAGCAAAGTATTTTAATTACTGTACTTTATGTGGCCCAAATGTAAGCATTTATTAATACAAACCAAGCGTTCATTACAAATTTGCACAGAAAATGATAAAATATTATGTATGAAATGAAGCATTAGCATGGACCATTAAGTCCTCTATTTTCCTTTAATTGAATTTGTCAGTAGTACCCTCTTTAACTGAAAACCAGTCATAACCACAAAATTAAATAATAATTAAAGAAACAACTATTGAAAGAGTTGCTTGGAAGCTAAGGTGCCATTTAACCAAAACATAGCAATTTAATGTAAATTGCAGACCATGTAGACACAGTTCTGAAAATTATGCATCCTGTGGTTCCGTATATGTTTTATTTAGCAAGCATTGCCAGCATGACAGATCAGACATCCCAGTTGAAGGGCCAGTCTAACTTGAAAGGGTGGGAAATCTTCAAAAGTTTGGGTAAACTTTATTATGCTGTGATACACCAATAAAGGTGATATATAATAATTCAGCTTATTGCTGGATTATTGATGGTTCTGGCCTATTCATATCTGTATTGGCATATAGAATTATGAGTACATGTCTCCTTCATGTTCCTGGTAAGCCATTGAACAAGTCATGTATGTGATCATATAACTAAAACTACAGTTCATCTGAAGACTTTAGTAGTGCCTGTTAATCACCCTTCAGGTACAACACATGAGTGTAGGTGCGTCCTGAGTGTCTGTCGTGTTAGAGCGATGATATTACTTTTGAACTAAAATTTGTATACAAACTGTCATCTTAAAAATTCTAATCAAAGACAGTTTCATTTACTAAGAATGTGGTTTCACAACGTGTGTGAACACAGGTGTGCCTGCCTTCATACACATATGTATGCACTTATTTATTTTTCCTAGTTGCCCTTTGTCAAGGTCTCCAACCTTTGCAGATAATTTTTCCCTCTACCTAGTCACACTCCATGTTGCACAACCAGCAGGGGGAGATAAGATTTAAGGAAATAGCAAAATGAACTTGAAGGAAGCAACTACTTTAGAAGTCAAATAAACAAACAAAAGGAGGTTTGTGAGGGAGCAGAGTGGACATTCTCTAAGTCTCTAATGCGCCTTGGATAGGATGCCGGCTGTCAACTAAATTTTGATGACCATTTTGCCAATATATTTTAAGTGTCTTAATTTTCAGGACAATGCACAAATGGATCTTAGTCATTAGATACCCTTTGTGTTACTTTTCAACATGCAAACTCTACCTGAATTTACTTATGGATCTGTGAGTCAACATACATAATACAGAAGTATAGCATTTATACAAAATGCTCATGCACTTAGAGAACAATACCTGTTTTTGTTTAAAAATTTCACAGAAACACGTCTGTCACATAATTGATTACTTGTATGCAGGAATTCATAAAAAAAACCCGCGAGTACATGGGATGTGAAAGTATAATTATTACAAATATGTATATATATGTATATATATATATATATATATATCTATATTTTGCACATTTTTTTTTATTTGTATGCAAGAGACTCAAACCAATATGTGGATAAGTTGAACGTGATGTGTGTTCTTTGAAGGGAATTATGCTTATTTGACACGGATCAAGTATAGGAATTGGAATAAATGATCTCATTTTCCTTTTTACCCACCTCGTTGTGGTAAACTCAGCTGAGGCAGGATGGAAGTTAGCTGGGCTCACCTACTGTATACCACTTAGGCAATGCCAGGCAGTGACTGTACCTGCAGCCAGCGTGAAGAGGTAGAGTCTTTGCAGAATAGTGCAGATTGACAAGGAAAATACATGTAGTTACGTTAGAATTGTCGTCAGGGAAAACAGAAAATTAAAAACATCTCTGACATTTGTAATTTGATTTGTCATTGCAAAATACATGTTTTATTTCATTTGATCTTAAACCACTTTTTAAGTGGGACTTACTGGCCCATTTTACAGATTGAAGAAGAAAACAGCACGGTCAAATCATATTTGAAAATAAATTTTGGTTTCACAAATTTTATATATTTTTTCCATTTTCTTAAAAAGCAAAGGTGAATTGACTTTCAAACATATAAGAACTAAAAACTCAACTTTTCCCCTGATTCAGCTCATGTTCCAAAATAACAGAAAACAAGAGCATGTATAAATATACCCTTTCACATTTGGTTGCCTCATTACACGTATTAAGGTCATTTTTCCCATGATTTCACTTCAGGTCACCATTTAAACCAAGAATTGAATTTCCAAAAATATCAGCTTTAATCAATTAAAAAATTCTTGCTAATCCTGCTGCACACAAACATGCATACATGCACATGCACACAAAACATAAAACCTAAATTATAAAGCAACGTTATTGCATTTTTCAATTTCTTTTTTGTGTTAATTTTATGCAATTTTAAAAATTCTTTAATTGAAAAATTGTGCATATTTATGGAATACAGTATAATGTTTTATCTATATGTAAATTTGTAGAACGAATCATCAAATCAATTAACATATACAACACCAAACCTGTGTTTTTTGTGTGTGGGGAGGACATTAAGAATCTATCCTTTTAGCAGTTTTGAAGTGTACTATGTGTTATTGGCTGTAGTAACCTTACAGTGCAATACATCACTAAAACTTACTCCTGCGGTCTAATTGAAACATTGCACATTTTGATTCAATGTACTTTTCTCCATCGCTCTCCCATCTCCAATCTCTGGTAACCACCTCTCCACTCTCTATTTCTGTTTTTCTAGATTCCATATATAGGTAAAACCTATAGTATTTGTCTTTCAGTGCCTGGTTTATTTTTCTGGGCATAATGTCCTCCAGTTCCATCCATACCATTGTAAATGACAGAATTTCCTTCTTTTGTAAGGCTGTATAGTATTCCTTTATACATAAGTATCATGTATCATATTTTGTTTAACCATTTGTCCATGGATGGACACTTAGTTTGATCCATATCTTGGCTATTATGAACCATGTGGAACTGAACATGGCAGTGCAGATGTCTCTTTGACATACTGATTTCAATTCCTTTGAATATGTATCCAGAAATGGGATTACTAGACCATATGGCAGTTCTATTTTTAGTTTCCAGTATTCTAATTTTATTCCCTATCCAGCCAACACACACTACCTGATGGATCTCACCAGATCAATTCATAAAAAAATCATTGGGGCCACAAGGTTCCAGGATAGAGGACTACTATAGAGATTAGACCTCTAGTTCACACAGAGGCTTAGCCCACACATGCCACATGGGCTGTCTCAGTTTTGGACCCGTGTTAAGTTCACATAGGAGAGAGACTGCAAAAGACTTGCTAAAATATCTTCCTCTTACTAAAATATTTAATTCCTCTAAGCTCCTGAATATTTTAACATACATAGATTAAACTGAGATTCATCGAATTTAATGTGGAGATTTGGGCTATTTTGGTATTTTATATATGCTGATTTTGTTGTTCTGCAATATCAATATGCTTCCTTCTAAATTCACAACTGTTGGTTTTCTCACACAATCCTCCACCTCGCATGACTTTCCAGAATTGCCCTTCATTTTGACCAGATTACTAGGATTCTCAATTAACCACAATAACCAGTTTTTAAGATTGGAGTAGAAAGATATCCCATAAATCATTAATGTGAGTGGAAATCTATGAATAGCCCATTGGTATTTAAATGTGGTCATACTCCAAAATCCTAAAAGAATAGAATGAATGTTGAGTTATAATTTTCAAGCTTGTTTGAGGGGGTTTTATCAATATTTTGTTTTCACCATGAGCAAAGCAATCTATTTAGTTCTGGCATTTAGAATGTGGGTTTATTTTGGAACTTGCTAGAGAAAGTCCAGATTCAAAGTGATGCACAAGTCACAGACCACTTCAAAAAAGTATCATTTCAATCAGATGGTCTGTGTTTATGCTGAAATATCTCCAAACCTGAAAAACCTCCATAGCTTACAGAAACAAACTAATTTTTCAGTCCTACTAGGGTCCAACATCGGTTCCCATTAGAAAGGGAAGGAGAAAAGTGCTCGACTCCCTCAAGTGACTCAAGCACCCAACGGCTGGAGACTCCAGCATCTGATTGGTTGGCATCTCAACACAGAAGTCTCCTGAGACAGTGGAAAAGAAAAGCTAGTGGTGATGCTTTGCTGTTCAAATGCTTCCTCCAGACACAACCATGTCATTTCTGTTACATGTAACTGACCAAAGTTAGTTGTGTCACCGTGTCCTATTTTTAGGGAGTAAGGATGCATAACCTACCATATGCCTGGAAAAAGAAGTAAGATAGGTCAATGAACATGCAATGTCTCCCACAGACACTCAAAGTATCCATAAGATGCTAGGAATTTTAGGAAAAATGCAAAAGCGATACTTTTTATTTCTTGTAGTAAACTTTCCAACTAGGATTTTATTTTTTATTTATTTATTTTTATTTTTTACATTTTTGTTACCAGGGATTGAACCCAGGGGCATTTAACCACTAAGCAACATCCCCAGGCCTTTTTATTTTTTTATTTTGAGACAGATTTGCCCTAAATTGCTTAGAGCCTCACTAAGTGTCTGAGGCTGGCCTTAAACTTGCTCTCCTCCGGCCTCAGCCTCTCAAGTTGCTGGGAATACAGGTGTGTGCCACTGCATCTGGCTTCAACTAGGATTTTAAATTTCTCTTCAAAAACATTTGGAAAATTAACTGAGAAATTTAAAAATCTGTGGTGTTAAAAAAATCATCAGTGTTCTTCATCTTTGTGGGGCTTCATGTCAAGTCTGGAGTTACCCCAAATGTCCATATTGTACATACTGTCACACATTGCCATGACTGGCCCTCAGTGTTCCTATTTTAAAAATAAGCTACAATTTTATTACTTGTGACAAAATTAGACTTTTTTTTTTTTCCACTTCACATGACCCCGAGTTACATGAACTCTTGGCATCATTTCATCCTTGATTGCTTTCAACTGAGGTTGATCCTGATGTTGGTGCTATTTCTGAGCTGCTTCTTGCATTAAAGGCCAAAGGCATGGTGGTCAGAAGCACACCTGGATCCGTGGGGCAGAGTCCTCACTTTGTGTGTGCAGGCTGAAATTGAAGGCACCTCTAACTCCAACTCACTTTTCTCCTCCCTACAATGGTCTCCACATAATAAATGGATGGAAGAACATTGAAGCCTTTACATGTAGCCTTTTATGTAGAGTATGAAGGGAGAAAAGATGGTAGAAAAAGAACAAGGTAGGTGAAGGAGCCCTAATTAAGGAGAGAGCTAAGATTGCGGTTAGCTGAGAGCCACAAAAGATGTTCAAGTTTCACCTGATATGCATACATTCATCTAAGAATCTTTTTATGCCCATGAACACTGTGTGACGCACCTGTAAGCTCGAGCTGTAAGCACTTGTCCTTGTTAAAGCAAAATGTATTTAACCGGGTGAGGGTTAGTGGCTGTGTGGGTTAGAGTTAGAGTTGCGTTGGTGGTTGAAGTTAGAGTGGTTGGAGTTCAAGAGGTTGCTGGAGCTGGAGAGAGAAGTTAGAAGAGAGAAGAATAAAAGAACTTTTTCATTTCCATCCTGCCTCCAAATTTTCTCCTGCAGCGTCGTTGCTCCAAGCGGCAATCACTCCAGGCAGCAACAGGTAGGAAAGAGCTAGGGGTGGTGGGGAGAGAGAGAGAGAAAGAAAAGACTGTGGATCCCAAAACAGGCTATGATAAAAAATCAAAGTATGTTCAACAGTAAAAATAAAGCTCTGAGTAAGAAATATGTAGGGCCCCTTGTTGGGCATTCCAAACTCCAAAGAAGAGTTTGTTTTATTTTCAAGTTTTCTCTAAGTTTATGACAGTTGTGAGGCAGCAGAACCTGCCAGCACTAACAAAAAGCATTTTAGTTTTTATTTTGTCCACTTAGCATGTGAATAATCTTCCATTTCCTTCAGAAATGCTAATATATTTATTTAAGAGTATCATCTAAGATTTGAGTAGGAACACTATGAAGTATAGAATGTGTTGCTGATATTCAGCTCTGAAACATTCTGATCCCCAAACACATAGCTCCAATGGTTTACCATGAGCATTTGTGCACCTACCTGTACACTAAAATCCAGAAGGGTATGCATTAAGTGACCTGATTTGAATTCTCAGCCTACTGAATGCTACCCACCGTTTAATTGCCATTTTTCTTTTCTTTGCTCCCTTTAATTGCAATATGAAAAGCGTGTAACACTCAAAGATCTCCAGGGCATTTTGCTCTTGGAGTGCTGACTTCTAATTTTTATACAATGTCCTGTAAACTCTCCACATTGATTGACTTCAAATATGCCATGTTGTCTCCTTCTTTGAAGCCAAGCAGTCTTCTAAAGGACAGACAGTTCTGGGCTCTCTTTGCCCCATGCATTGTGCATGTCAACCCTGGTATGATGAGTGTATTTAGGAGATTTATATTCCTAATCCCAGAGTGTCCACAAAGAAAAATACTGAAGTTTCAACCAATTGAAAATTGACTTAGACATAAAGTGAATAGACTAACTTCGTATTTGCAAATAAGCTCTTAGTTCTCCTAAATCATTTGGTTTTTATTTTGGCCTTTTAATGTGCTACATAAAACCTTTTAGACCTCTACAAGAATTGTGGTTTAGACTAAAGAAAAGACTTTATGATGTTGCCTGTGTATGATGGAAAATAATGTTTTATTACAGATGTTGTGGTTGTGTCCCAAATTCCCAAATCAATGTCATTTTTGTTAGAAGTGGTCAATACCATTCACACAATAAAATAACTCATTTGATTATTCCCTGCCTTATTGGAGGGCACATGTTATGAGCAAGAGTCTCATCTTTGTACTCATGAAAATTTGACTTGACTTTAATACTTCAAATGGAATCTGATTGATTTTCTAATTGACTCTATAAGAGGGGTGTGTGTGTGTGTGTGTGTCCATGTGTACACAACTTAATTTAAATATTAGGATGTTTTACAAAGTAAGATCTTATATAACATAATCTTTGCTAAGACATAATTCTTTTTAACCAATACATTGGGAACATCTTTTATTTCACTTGTGAAAATAAATTGATTTCATTTTTTTCTTTGAGAAGGATTATGAGTTTAAAGCTATATCTCAACATTTAGCAAAAGAGGTTTCAGGTGGATGGTTGCATCAGCTAGCTACCAACATGTAGCAAACCAACCTTTTAGTAACTCAAATCAGAGGAGAGTTCGTGGGTGGGCAAGCTGAGCTCTGCTCTGGCTGCTCCTCCTGTGTTGAGCTGCAAGGGTAGCTAAGTTTCAGGTCTAGGATGGCCTCGCCCACATGTGTGATAGTGGATGCTGGCTGTTGGTAGTGGGGCTTCAGCTCTCCCCCTGACTCATGGTCCACTCAGCTACCCTGGGCCTCTGCACAGCAGGGTGAACTGAGATTCCCAAGGGTGAGTGTCTAAGTATAACCAAAAGCCCCCCCCCCAGAAGCCTAGACACAAGTACTTAGCTGAGCTCAGTTTTATGACTTTCTATTGCTTAAACAAGTCATAAGGACAGCCAAAGCTCAATGGGAAGAGCAGAGGAGAAACCTATTAATTACACAGGGGGCTTGGACAGAGGAAGGTGTCATTCAATAGGATTCCGTTTTATGAATAGGTCTTGAAGCGACTGGGAGATCCTAAAAGTCTTCTTAAAATTAAAAATTTCTCTAATCCATCCATTATTTTTCCTTTAGGGTAGTGTGCTCTCATCACAATCAATCTTCTCTCTCTTTAGAAAATAAAGCACATCCGTTGCCCATCCATCATCACACTTCAGTACAGTATGTTGGAGTGCTAACCAAGGAAATGTCCAAAACATTAATGTTGGGGAATCACCCTTGATGTGTTTTTTTTTTTCTTTCCTGTTCATTTTCCTGCTAAAGATTGTGATGTTAGAAATAGGGATTATGGCCTGTAGAATAAGATGCTGCTTTGAATCCAGGCATATTAGAGAGTGCAGAGTGATTACAACTCTTTAAATGATATTGCTTATGTCTTAACCACACTGTGTCCAGGAGTGCAGATTACTTGAACACATAACACAAAGCACCTGAAATACAACAGGGGAATCTACCCTACCTCCAGTCTTCACAAGGGTCCTTGCTTTTGCTACGAATTGTGTCATACATTTATACTGTTTTCATCAACTGTGCTAAATATAGTTATAATGATAACTCCATCTAGAGAAATGCTAGAAAACATAAATCATTATGATCACAGAACCTTATTTTTAGAATTTCAATTTGCATACTTTTTTTATTGCTGAGAAGTAAGATTCAATGATCAATAAAAGACTTCTAAGCATGAAAATATATTACATTAGGATCAGCTTCTTTGTGGGGAGTGGAACAGAAATCAAGTGCAAGGAGAAAAAGGAACAGTATACAATTTCTGACTGCTAAAGAACACTGTGTGTGTGTGTGTGTGTATGTATATATATATATATTTTTTAATGGATAGCTGAAATCAAATCCCTATTGTAGTTCAATTTCATTGGGCGTATTTTAAAGTAATGGTGCAGCAGTTTTATTTTTAAATGTCAATATTTACAACATGCTATAAATTACATTCTTCAAAAAATATTTAAACTTAAAAGATTTCTCATATGTACTTATTACATGCTAGAGGGCACATAGTTTGTCTACATTTTTTAGGTGTTCTGTAAGTAGTGAAAAAAATAAGTAAAGAAGGAGAGGGAATAGGGGAAACTACTCCTTTTCACAATCCTGGACTTTACTACAAAACTACCTCTTTGGTTGTCTGAGAAAGACTTCCAGGTACTGGGACACAGTTACAATTAATTTTTTAGAACTTAAGTCAGACTTAATACCAGTTATTAATGATCACATTGGACTCTATGAGGACCAATGCCAAACACACCCAATTGGGTACTAGACTCATTAGAACGGCGGCCAGAGTTAATACCAGTAGTCACTAATCACACTACACTGCCTAAGAAAATCTACACCTAGGTAGCATGGTGGCATCACAACCAAAAGCAGGTTCATATTTGAACTTTGCTCAGCTTCCACTTTGATGTGACTCAAGGAAATTAATGGTTAACATTTCTGCAGTCCCTAAGTACTTTGAGGACCAAATACAAAATATTAGTACTCCCACAACTAACGATAGCCTTGGTCCGCACCCCACATAAAAGTGCCTAGGTGCTCACTCACACACCAAAGTTTGCATTTAATTTCATGGCTGCCTGGACGTCAGGCCCAGACTCCCCATTGATCAAGTTTTAAGAACATCAGCTTTAAAGGAAAAAAAAATCCCATCTTCCCCCTGCTTTGAAAGTCCCATCGCAATGTATATATCTAGATATTCAGAACTCAGCAAATATTTGTTGATGATGGTAGATGATATTTGTCTCCCTTGACATTGCTTTTTTGATAGTCATTTTCAAACAACCTAAATTCAGTATGAAAAAAAAAATCATTTTAGAAGGGGGTGAATTCACACAA
Organism: Tamias sibiricus; assembly: GCA_025594165.1. Lineage (NCBI taxonomy): Eukaryota > Metazoa > Chordata > Mammalia > Rodentia > Sciuridae > Tamias > Tamias sibiricus. Next base: position 19,593,863 of record CM046670.1, read on the forward strand.
CCCACTTTCAACATGGTTCTCAAAGCAGTCTGTAATAGACCCGCCTGACAGAGGCAACACCTAGCAGGCTGCAGCCTGTTCCGGTTTGAACACACCACGAACAGATTCTTGCTTTCATGCTTCAGAATATTCTTGTCTCAACTCCAGATCAGCCTTTCCATGAAGCATTCGATTTAGTCAATTCCTTATTTCACATAATTCTACTTAGAAATAATTTAACATCATAACAAACAAAACAACATAAGACGGACGTGCATGGTTCCATCAACATTGCTTTTCTCTCTTCATCTCAGAGGCTATCTATCTGCGTTTTATCCACTAAAACCCAAATCTTAATTTTGACTCTAAGAGATACTAGTTAAATATACCTATCCATGAGAAAAAGAAAAAATCTCACATGAATTATGTATTTGTTATGCTTTTAATGATACAAATATTATATGATATATATCATACATATGATATATATCTCAATGATACATCTATGATGTATATCTCAATGATATATGTATTTTAATTTCAATAGTTTGAATACTGCTAGGTATACAATTAGTAAAAACCAGCATGTTTCATGGAATATTTATAAACTGTTTTTTTTTCTCTCCATTTTTATGGTTTTGTGTGTGCATGCACACTTCTGGAAATGTCAGATTCATTAAAAAATAATTTTTTGAAAGCAGATTACACTAACCTCTTAAAATCACCATGTATTTTTATTCAACCCAAGAAAATGTTGACTGTATGGCACTTACACCCCTTTTTGTGAGAGAAGCATCCGGAAGTCTCATTTTCTTATGCTACAAACTGTGCCTGAATCCAAACCTATCTGTTGACTAAGTTACAATTATATTCTATTTATTTTAGCTGCCACCCTAAGAAAATCCTAGCTAAGCATGGTTGACTGTTGTGAAATATAAAATAAAAACCTATGTGATAGCAAGAGCTTCCATTTATCAAGTGCCTAACATGTTCCAGGCGCTGCTTTAAGGTTCAATGTCTTATTAAAACCTAACAATGCTATGGGGTGGATACCACTTACCCACATTTCACAGATATAAAGATGAGCTTTTGGCAAGTTTAACTTTCCCCAAACCACACAGTAAGAGATGGTATCAGGTCTCCGAGGCATGTGGAATGGCTGAAGACCAGTTGACATTTAAATTTAAATGGAGAGTAATTAACATTAAAGAAAATTAAAATTTCTGCTTCTCCGTTTCACAAGCTGAAGGCCATGTGGTTGGTGGAGCCACAGTGGACTGGAGAGAGATAACACCTCTCTACCGCCACAGAGCTCCTGTTGGATAGTGCTCTGCTAGATACCCTGTCTTGCTAAGCGCTGAAAAAAAAAAAAAAAAAAAAAATTCAATCACAAGGTTTTTCTTTAAAAATTATTAATAATTTTAATTCATAAATTACACCACAGTATTAAATTTGTTGACTGTTTTCCTTGTTGAGTACAATTAATACTTTGTCATGACAACCATTACAGAGGCAAAAAGTTTTCATTGACAAAAGCTAAATGACAACTATCACATTCTACACATAGAATCTAAAGGATGCCTGAAATATCATGAAAATGTGCCGAAACAATTAACCAAATTAAAACTGGTGCCAACTCCTGTCTCGCCAAGGAAAGATGGCTCACAAAAAAACTGTGAAGGGACTGCAAAAATTACAATTAAAATATAAGACAATTAAAATTTCTGCTTACTCATGTTTTAACACTTCAATAGCATTAAAAACATTGTGACATGGCCCATAAATACTATACCTACAAGGCCATTTTTAAAATTACATTGTAAATATTTAGGCTAAATTTAAAAATTCCAGGATAAATTTTGAGGTTTAGTGTGTGAAAACAAAACAAAACAAAAAAAAATAAATAAATAATTTATACAGCAAATTAGGAGTTAATAATTTCAAAAGCCATTTTATTTTTTTATTTTTTAAATAAAATTTACACCATCAAATTCATTGAAAGTGCTGTCTCCAGAGGTGTTGAAAGGTGATTTAGTTGAAATGCAACATTGTGAGAGGGAAAGAAAAGGCATCTTCACTTATGTACAATGGTACAAAAGTGCATTTCAAAATAAGACAAGTGAGCAAAAATTGTAAAAGGCAATGTGATAGAAATCACATAAAATCTCATAGAAATGAGAGGAGAAAAGTCAATGAAACCAAGGAAATATAAAATTTACAACCTGTGCTACTTGTCTTATGTGAATCTACCTTCAGAATTTTAGTCGACTACTTCATGGGTTCTCTTGGAATATCTCCTATGATGCACAATGTACAAAATCTTTCCTAATAATATTGCTATATCTACTTGGGTATTAATGTTAATATCTCAGGACAGACAGCATATTCTTCCTCATTAGCAATAATGAAAACGCTGTGGGCTCCTTGCTGCTTGGAGTGTTTGGTAAAAAGAAATGCATCCTGTTGGCTTCTAGACATTTTAATACACTCTTTGTAAAAATATACAAAGGAGATGGTGACACTGTGAGTTCATGAGGCCCATGGTGAAGACCCTGCGTGCAGTCACATCTAGTCTGGCTTCTCCTCCCACAGTGTAAGCTGCAGCTGCAGCCGGGTTCCTCCTGGAGCTGCTGGCCCGGGTTTGAGGAGCTATTTTTAGTCACTTCTGCTAGATATGGTGTAGGTCAGAAAAGCAACTACTGAAGACCAAGGGGACCTGAATGGATCAGCTGTTGCTCGGTCCTCAAGAGATTTACCTCAGTGCCCTTTTGCAGTTGCTGTTGTTTTATAAATGTCAGGAGAGCCGAATTTAACATGGTGAGTTTTATTATAATCTGAGATACTTATATCATCAAGAGTAAAAGTTCACACTGATCATTATGTCTCTCTGCTGACTTCCAGAGGTAAATATTTAAGAGGAACAACAATACCACGAGAACTATGACATTATGAAATTAAAAACACAAAATGAGGTGAGTAGAGATAGGGGGCCAAGTGATTTTTATTTCAATATCAAAGCTGGTATTTTAAGTCATTTTTAGAAAGAATGATAGAAGTCTCCATTCCTGAAAATTTTACCCTTTTCTATGTTTGGAATTTTTGCCAAGTTTTCTTATAAAGTATAAATACATAAATGAACAGCATAAAGAACTAATGGTATCAAGATCTCCAATTAGAAAACACAAATACGAGTAATGAATGCCACATCTATTCATGGTAAATTAATAGTTAGTAAATTCTGACCTGTGCATTTTTATGAAATTATACTTTAGACATAAATAGAATAATAATAGGAGGTTATTTAATTTGTAAATCTGAATGTTATGTCCAAATATTGAAAAGAAAATTCATGTACTTATATGCCCCCAAATAGTGTAACAACTGAGGAAATCTTAAATAGCTTACCAATTTATGATGCTAATTTAAACATCAATACTCTTGATATAGTAAAATAAAGATCACTGACTAAACTGATAATTTCATCAGATTTATATCAAAGAGTTAATTCATTTGTAATTATAAATTGCATTCAAGGGAAATTAGGAAATATTTTTAAGTTCAAATTTTTCAAGCTTATAATTTCAGATAGTCTCACATTTGAATTCTCAAATATCTTAATTTGCTTTGAAGAGAAAGTATTTTTTTCTTTCATTCATATAATTCGAAACAGCTAAACAGATTCTACTTCAACAATTTAAATGATTCACATGTGAGAACAAATATGGAAAATCTAAGCCCCAAACAAAATTGCAGGCTTAAATTATAATGATAATTTAAAATGTGTGTAATATAATTATAGTATAGGGTCTGCTATAATGAGCTCGGCAATACTCTATATCGAATGTGTTAGGACGGTGATATTAGCTATGCCTTTCTCTGAGCATTTTTTTACACATTTCTGAATTATGATACCTGTGCCAGAATCAGTCTACTGTATCAAGGATTTTTTGGATGGAGATATGAATTTTTTAAATTGTCAAAACATGATAGAGCAAACTTTCTTTTTCTACATAGGATCAGTTGATATATGAATATCAACTATGTATAAATTTTAAATGTATAAAGATAGTTATGTACTCATTTTGAAAAGCCTCTAGAAGAAAGTCAAAGATATATAAATTGATAATTGATAATAATTTTATATAACCAAGGCATATTGGAAACATTTAATTATGAAAATTAATGATCATTATGTCCTTTCATGTGAATGCCAGATTGGCCTTTTTATGCAAATATTTTTCTTTTAAACATATTTTAAAAAGTCAAACCACAATGCAGCTCCTCTTTGGATGGTTACCCCTTTGTTGATTATTAAATTAATACTATATTGTTGAACAGATGATTATACACCATTATGCCATGTAAAAGTTCAGTGTAATCACAGAAAACTGTTACATGACCAGGTTTAGGTGAGTAGTTCTGACAAAATACAGGAGAGGTTATTCGATTTCTTGTTGTATAGGAAAATACTGCTTAAATTAAAAAGTCATGAATTCCAGGTGAAGGCAGGAAGGCAGTACTGTCTTGAGCAATAATGGCCAATGAACTATGAATTCAAGAAATAAAGTTGTTGTGGTATCCAACTACCTACACCCAACTAGTCAACCATCCATCCATCCATCCATCCATCTATCCATCCATCCATTCATCATCCCTTAACAAAGAGTCACTGCAACTGAATAATTACAACACACAAAGCCCAGTGCCAACAAAATACAGAAGAAATGATGGGTACAACATACCTCCCAGTGGAGAGACATGTGGATACTTAATTAACATAGAATTTCTGGTAAAATAGTGCTACATATATATTTTTATCTTGTAGTGGAATTACAAAGATGTGTCAGATTCAAAATGGGGAAGCTCAGAGGATTCCCACTGGAAAGTGGAGCTGAGTTTGATGGACAGTGCCAGCTTTGGGTACCCTTAGTAACAAGAGGCTCCAGAGGTTGCCTTGTCATTCCCTCAACTCCCAGCACAGATTAAGGATGTAGCTGTGACTCAGTAAATATTGACTGTATAAATGAGAGAGAGAGAGGTGTCCTCACTGAGAGAAAGGGCTGTGCAGGGATGCAAGCCGGAAGTGCCCTGGGAGCTCCCGGATGGTGCTCCAGGTGTGGCTCTGGGGTGAGCTAGGGGAAGCACGATGGGGTCTACCGAGAAAGGAAGCTGCAGAAGGAGGAAAGAGCCAGATGGCAAATCATATGGAAATTATGAAAACTGACGAGATAACATCTCCTCTGCTTTGAACTCTGTTGAAAAAAGACAAAATTGTGTTTGGACACTGAGACATGAATCAATAAAAGAGCAGAAAGATCAGTGCAAAGACAGGAGAAAGAGGTCTTGAAAGAATGCATTTTTTACAATGTCTTATCCTCCCAGCTCTTAGAAATCCTCATTCTTCAGAAGTAATTGCTGTACAGGAATAAATTAGCCTCGTAGGAGAACATTTTTTCCTCTAGTTAGTAACCTTTTAATAATGACTAGTTTCTGATTAAACAAAGGCCTGGGTAAAATGGTCTCTATCTCTCGATCTATATTATTTACCAATCCTTCGCTGGGCAGGTTTTCTCCTCTTCAGGGTCCAGGCCTGGCTGCCAGGTGTGGCCCTTGACAGATGAGGGCACAGTAACCTGCTGACCCGCCCTCACCCCCTGGCTTCTGGACTTCCTTTTATCCAGAGCCCTGGCTTATTTTCCGCCTCTCTCCTTAAAAAACCCAAGAAGCTGTGGCCTATCTTGAGCTGTCTACTGTCCTCAAGTGCTGCCCACTGTAGACTGCCTGGCTTACCCCTTCCTGTGCCTCTTGACCCTGATTTTGGATTCTGATTCAAGTTTAGGTGACTCCTTCTCTTTCGCTGCTGATTGTGGCTGGATTTTGGAACTACCTGTCACCCTTCATTTACCTTCATTAGAAATTCTGATTTAGGCTTCTGACATAGACTGCCCACCTGGGATTCTGTCACTAATTCTGTTCTTGAAAAGCTTCCAGGTTTATTTATGTATTTACTTATTTGGGTCTTGTACATCAGTTTTTATTCTGACTAAAGATAATCTCTGATTTCTAATCATCAGTAGCCTGGACAAAGCCATGCATGCTACAGAGCTCTGCTACATGCAACTTTAATGTACAGGCCATGATAGGTGGAAATTGGCACACTGGGTTCCCAAGGACAGCCTGTCTGTCACCGGGCAAGCAGGCCCAGTGAGACTGCCAAAGGAAACTTGCTGTGGGTCCTTAAAAAATGCATTTTAAATCAAAGCAAGTGTTCTTAAAAGCAAACTCTCTCCCTCTCTCGCTCTCTCTCTCTCTCTCTCTCTCTCTGTATTTATAATACAATGATACTTTTTTTAAAATTTGCACCAAGACTCTTGAGCAAATGCAGTTATTTTTTCTTAGCCTGTCTTCCTGCAATTTTGGATTATAAAGAGTGAAGTTATGTATAAATACAAGCATAGAATATTTCATCCCAGCAGAAAATCCTTCCTAAGAGCCTGCTGCTACTTGTGGTGAGAAATATGTGAAATAACTCTTTTACAAAGTAATAGAAGTTTTAAGTCAATTATGCTAATTTTTACATAAATAGACACAAATTTAGGGGAGTAATAAGATGCAGTATGAATCACGCCCAATCTTCAAGACTGCCCTTATAGAAGAAAAAAGCAAAAAAATTCTAGTTAGGAGACAGAAAAAATCATACGTTAAACGATGTTTCAGTTGCTAGTTGGTGTGTCTAGTTGGTGTATTAATACATATTAAAACAATTCATCGCAAATAAAATCACCTGCCTTTAACTTTTCTAAGAGTTTCAAACAAAATGTCAATTTACTATCCTGTTGATAGTGTAAAATCTTGTGTTGTAGGTAAGATATTCTGCAACACTATTATATTCTACAGAAAACAGATTCTGTAACATTTTTATATAATTATATTATGTAAAATATATTATGTAAGTATATTCTATGGACACAATGGCCCCTTATACAAAATAAATCATATAAAGATAGTTAATTTTATAACTTTATCCACAGTTTTGAAGGGGTTTTGTGAGGTTTTGGCAGTGCAATTTTGAATACAATTTTTTCTTAAATATCAGTTCTCCATAGTCAACTAGTTAACTACTACTGCCTTGTCTTTAAATGTCAAATGACTCTTATGGCTCTTCCGAAATATTTAAAGGGAGTTTTTTTTTTTTTTTTTTCTCCACATCAAATTGTCACTTCTATCTTAGAGAAAGTTTCAAAGTTTCTAAATGCTGATCTACCCCATTACCATAATTACTACCACCTCTACAGCCATCATACCATGTGAAATTTTAATTTACTTGCTTGAGAAATGGTAGCTCCGCGTTGAAATAAATCAGAGGCAAATAAAGTATATGCAACAAAATGTTTATCAAGTGTGTATGAAATGGCTTGTGGTCTCCTTTTCTTTAATACTGTATGTGAGCTGAGTACCCACCTCCCCTTCCCCTCCCCCTTCTTGCTTACCTTTCTGTCTTCCTTCCTTGTTACCTTTATTCTTTCTTTTGTTTTCTTTTGTTTTTCATTTTCTTTCTCTCTCTCTCTCTCTCTCTCTCTCTCTTATTTATAGTTTACCTTTGATGCCCTTCGTTTTTAGAATCTGGGCTCCCTCTGGTTCTTTAAATATGTGTTCTTCTAGGTAGCACTGAATCTGCCTCATCCAGCCATGCTTCCACAGGACAGGGGATAAGTCCAGGAAAAGACAGTGGAAAAGAGGTTGGACACAGTTCAGATCATCTTGTGCTTTGTCATGCTATCTGTTATTAGTTTGTGCTGTTAAAACTTATACAGGGTCAGAACAGGAAGAAGTAGCTGCTGGGCCTGTTCTTGGAAGTTGTTGAAAATCAAAAAGCAACCATTAACCATTCTTTGGGGATCAATATCTTCTAGGTTACTGAGGTGCCTGAAGGAATTACCTTTCTGCTTTTTGTTAAAAGAAGCCCTACCCTAGGGTCTTCTTCCTCTCCTCTGTCTGGTTAACGCTGGTACCCTAGGCCATTGCTTAAATGCAGACTCTGCCTTTCCACATGTTCTCTTGCTGGCATCCTCCTGTCTTTGAAAGGGCCTCACCTGCTGCAGGGACAGGGGGCACTCTTGCCATGGACACCACTTGGTACCACCACATGGCCTACCTACCTATCTATCCTGGCTCTCAATTCACACAGGCAAATTTGCAATGTTGCTAGGTTGTGATTTATGATTTGTTTTTGAAATTGCAAAATCACTTTGATGTGAACTCCTGTTCTCTGAACCCATTCCAGATGTGTTTGAAATCCCAGATTTATCAAACAAAAATTTTTGAAAAGTAATAACAACAATAGTTAATATTGAAGAAAGAGAGCTCATCAGCCCTTGGAGCTTGGCAAACACTCTTGGCTTGTCTTACAATTTTTTTTTTCCTTTTGGTTGTGCAAAATTTGTTTGGCCAAGCATTTCTCCCTTAATTTTTAAGCCCCTGAGTATTTCAGGGGAAACTTAATCCATATGTTTCTGGTTCACTGCCTCTTAAATCGTCAAAATGTTGTTTTCCAAAAGCATTTCAGTGTTAAAAGAGGTTTATCAGACACTATACAAGTTCTTGAGAGTGTTTTTTCCCTCTAGTTGTAGGTCCCAGCAGACATCAACTTGACCCCCAGAGTTTGGTTCTAAATGTTACATCAACAAAACCTGATTGGCATCTCAAGCTGGACCACTACTCTCAGCACTTTGAAAACTACTACTATGTTATTGGAAGAACACATGTGTTGCATAGAAGGTACAAATAAAAGTAAAAAGCAAAGTTTGAAGGATTGATGGCAAGATTTTCAAGGAATGGCCTCTGTGCAAGTTTCTATTTGATTAGCTATCCTTCACTTGATGATTTCCACAGTGCGTCTCTGCAGGCCCTTCAGCTGCACTGAATCCTGAGAAATTCCAATTTGTAAGCAAAAAAAAAAAAATACTAAAAAAAATTTTTTTTAAAAGTGTTCTGATAATCTTATCAGAGTGAAAAGGGAAAGAAAAAAAAAGACATAAGAACATATTGTCTAGAATGCATCTTGCAATTTTCATAATTCCCTAAAAAAATTCATTCACTGCCAGTTTATTTGATTTAACAGCATCCAAAGTGTAAGGTTACATGGAATAAATAGCTAATTGGGTTAATTTAATAGCAGGTTAAATCTTTCTTTTATTTTGTCTAAAAGGCACATTAAAATAGTGCAATTTTCAAGTGGTCTTGGAAATCTAAAGTAGAGTTTCTTGATAAAAAAAAATATATAGCTTTCCCACTGCTGGGTTTATAGTGGGAGTCGTTGGCAGGCTTCCAGATAACCGCGTGAAAATCTAAGCTGCCTGTATAAGTGCAGAATTTAGTGTTGGGTCTTAAGGTTTTGTTTGGCATCTTGCCAAAGATGTTATGCATTTAGCTGGGAAAATTGCCTAGAAGTTAATTGAGAGGAAAACACTAATATACAACCTCCCCCACCCTTAAGAAAAAAAAAAAAAACATGGATATGCATATGGTGCTGTTCATTGATAAGATTTGCATGTATACAATAAAGACGTACAGTAAAGTTGCTTACAATTGATTTTCACTGATGATCCACCCACCAGGCATCTATCTGCTCCTTGGAGAACTTCTGCAGCTTCTCAATGATCAAGATTCTCCCCTAGCACCTGCCCATCAGAGGTGCACAGTCACTGAGGTCCCTTTAAAAACATCACTGATTAAAGGCTAAGGGATAGTTTATGAAGTTAAGAAGTGATATCTATTACATCGATCTATTAATCTGATATTTTTTGAAAGGCCATTTTACTGCAGGATCTCAGTCTCTTCTCTCCAGACAAGGTGGGTAAAATTTGCTCTGGATCCTCCTATGAAAGGACCCTTGATCTTCAGCTGGAGTTCTGCTGCCACCAAGGGCCACCAGAGCCTGTGACTGTCCTCAGTTCTCAGCCTTTTGGGGGCTCAGGGAGCACTTCTTATTAGGACTTGATGATATTTATGTTGCCCGAAATCTCAGTACCTGAGCATTGCCTTTCTTCTCCTGGAATCTGCTGGTATTTCCTTCTCTCCTGAATTTTCCCTGTAGTGCTTTTTAATATTATTATCTTCTTTAGTCTGTGACCTTTTCCCATCTGTGTGGCATGCCTCCCTTCACCTTTTTCTGTTTTCCTTTTTTGTTCAAGAATCATGAGAGAGAACCATCAGAGTTCCCAAGGAATCACTGCTACATTTCCTTCTTGGAAATGAAAGTAAAGAAAGCTGTTGTACACTTTTTGTGCCTTGTTCTAAGTAGATTAAAATTCCTCTGGGAGAACCCACTAACGGCTTCGTGCCCTGGTAGGAATTCAGTCCGTCCCTGGCACCTTCTGTATCTCTCCGCATCCTCCTCCTTTCTCAGGGGCGTATTAAGCCTGACGCTGGAAAGCCCTGTTCTTAAATGACAAAGCTCGCAGTCAGTGGGCTTCTTGGTCACTTTCAGAGCCTTTCTGTATGGTTTTCACTGTGGTCTTGGAGAAAGGGCTTGAATGGGGAGGGCAGTGAAGACAGAGGAACAAAGCTGGGGTGCACTTTGCGCTAGAAAGGGAGGGAAAAGCGATCCTTTAATTAAGACGAGTGTTCTTTTGTACCTGCACTGTATCCTTTTGATGTATTAAGATAGAGAGGACACGAGGAAAGCAGAGACAATGGGAGTTTGCTACTGTATGAATTCCTTCTCCTTATACTTAATCCCATCCTTATTGGGGCCTTGGTGGAAAGCTGATAATTTCGGTGAGCCCTAAAAGAAGGCAGTGGCTTGAATTCCTGCCACTATCCCGTTGATAATGAACAGGCCTAATGAATGCGGGTAAGTGGTAGGAATCTGTGACCAGCTGCATCGGGGCAGGTAATACAGCTCAGATTTAATTGGGAGCAGGTATTGGAAGGCTGTATTACTTTAATTGGTGAGGGGCTTTCTAAATGGAAAGGACAAAGTATAATGGACAAATTGTGCGGTACAATAGCACTTAAGCTGGGATTGTATGCATTCGTTAATCTGCTGAGGAATGAGGCAATTCTAAACAATTTTCTCAGTGAAACCAACTCCAGAAAGCTTGTCCCTTTTGTTCTCCCTTGGGAAAATGCAAGATTGAAACAGAAAATACCTTTACCGAGGCAATCATTTGCCACGTGTGGAAAGCGGATACAGCTGTAAACTATGAAAAAGGGATCTTTGTAGTACAATAAAGGATGGAAAAAGAGATAAAGCTTGGGATAAGAGTGGGCCTGTCACTGCATCTAAAGGAGGAATAAAGGGATGGCATTTACAGTGACAGATGAGACTCTAAAAGAGAACGCAGGACAGTTTAGAGGGGGAAATTTGATATTTAAAAGAAAGGGCTGTGATAATTAAAAGTAGCATTACATTCAACTGTTACGCATATCATTAATGACAGAAGGAAACTGGTGTCTTTTAAAAAGTTAACGATTCTTATGAAACCATTCTCCAAGACTTACACTTGTAAAAGTCTATGAACATAAATCTGGTGTCGCGTGTTCTTATTTCTAATTTCCAAATTACCCTAAAAAAATACAAATAACAATCAGTTAAAATTTGACTCCAATTACGCAGAGGGCATTGTCCATGGAAGAGTGACCTGGTGCCCTGTTGCTAAAACAACGACGGACAGAGACCAGCCATGCAACCATGGCCACAAAGGACCCTCTTATGGAAGAGACTTGGGTAAAAAATGAACCCATGGGACATTCACAGTCAAGCATGTGCTGTTGCCTTGTTTCCTTTGATAATTTATATTTGACAACATCCAAAAGCATATCTAAGGAATGGCATTTATGAGGGAAAAAAAAATTGCTTCCAGATTTGTGTCTTGGTGGGGAACTCTGATGAGATTGTCTAACAGAATTCTCGGCTGCCTTAAACTTCATGGTGGATGAGCAATTGTACTTGAATTCCTAATGGGAGTCTGACATTTGTATATTTCATTACAGGTAGGAAAACTGGAAAGATTGAATGTCTCTGGAGTTCACCGAGGTTTGGTGGTGGGAGGAGAAAAACAAAACAGGGCATAGTGGGAGTGTTGGTCAGACTTTCCCAGGATCCCCAGGTGGGTTTCATGTATTGCCTAATGTGAAGAACAGGACCAATTCAGCTATCCCTGCTGCCATAAAGGCCGAATTATCTTACCTTGGCTATTGTTCCCAGCTAGAACCAAATCTACAAAGCTACGGTTCATATGAAAGTTTCTTTGGAAGGAAAACTCTTTTGCTATCCACACATCTAGATCCCACATATTGGACAGCACTGACACTAGCCTCAATCTTTAAAGTTCAAATTCGGATGAAAATAATGCCTTGAGTATGAAATCATATTTATTCTAAAAGTAAAGAATAAAACTTTTCCTGTGATCCCTAGTGGCAAAAATCCTGCTTGACACTCAGCAAAAAATGCCATCAATTGTAAGGTAAAACCCCAGATCAGTCAGCATCATCAAAACACATTCCCCTCGACCAGGCAAGAGACTCACCACCTTAGCATTAGAAGTTGTTTGTGAAAATGGCGACTCAAGTTCACCACAGGTCATCCACCTTAAAAAGTAGAAATGTAGAAACCTGTTCAATTCCTTGGTGGAAAAGGATAGGAGGGGGGTGGAAAATAGAAAGTTAGAATCCCAGGTAATACTCTATTTTCAGAATTGTGACATAGAACACCATGGTGCTTATCTGCACTGAAAAGGCATCAAGGCTTTCAAATAGAGAGACAGTGTGTTTGGTTATGATACAGGTTGGTAATATGTGACCATCTTATACAAGTATGACAAAAACTCAGAATCAGAAAACATGTAGTTATACTAGATCAAGTTTCTATGAAACCTCCCACCCTTCCCCCACCCCTGGAATGAAACTGAAACATTCTTCTGAACTTGACTTACCCTCATCGCCATTTCTCCCTACCAAAAGAATAGGTAGGGAAAAGTAGTAAAAGTCCTAGTTAAATTTTAGTTAGCAATGATTCAGCATTGGAAATACTGTATCATTAAAAAAAATAAAAGATGGACTAGGGCTGTGGCTCAGTGGTAGAGTGCTTGCCTAGCATGCGTGAGGCACTGGGTTTGATCCCCAGCACCACATAAAAAATCCTAAATAAAGGTATTATGTCCATCTACAACTGAAAAAAATATTTTTAAAAAGGCACTATTACAAGAGCCATTTACACAGGGCATGTGAATAAGAAAGAGTAATTTTCATACACACACACACACACACACACACACACATTTATTGAGCACCTACTACCTACTATGAATCATTCAATCCAGCTAGTGAACAGTATGTTCTCCCTGACAAAAAAACAAAAAACATAAACAAAAAAACAAACAAACAAACAAAAAAAAACTGTAGTTTCTTTCTACAACATGTAAGTAGGGGTTTAGTAGTCATAGATAATTAACAAAATAGAAATTTCAATTAAATTTTGTAAGGCAGTGATCATGTAGATATAATTATATTCTTTTCTACCATTGAAGTATCCAGACATGTAATCAATAAATAGGTAATCAAAGTAGAGTTCTAATAGGACTTTGGGACTTCATGAGATGAGTCTCTATAGGCTTAGGTGACACCTCTTGGGACCTCTGTAGCTCTCCACCATTCTTTAATCTGCACCTAGATCAATGTTAATGACTGTGAAATAGCACTCTTCTCTCCTCACAAAAGAAGAAATGTTCGGTGTAGGACATTAAGTTTTAAATATGATATTCAATATTGGTCACTTATGCTATTCATCTGTACAAATGCAGAGAGAACATTAATATGTGGGTATACACATGTATATACATGTACACATATATACACTCAGTTATATTAAATATGAAGTGTCATAAGACACTAAGAAGAAAAATACCACAACAAAATTTATAAATAGTTCCAGTAAATGAAATATATAGAAAAGATATTCGAATTTTATGTGACATATTGATATAACTTTTTAAAAAATATTTATTTTTTAGTTGTAGTTGGACACAATACTTTCATTTATTTATTTTTATGTGGTGCTGAGGATCGAACCCAGGGCCTTGCATGTGCTAGGCAAGCGCTCTGCTGCTGAGCCACAACCCCAGCCCTTGATATAATTTTGGTGAGACTAATGGGTAAAAAAGTTTAGCAGTCTTATTGAAAAGCCATTTTGTTCTTAATATTTTGTAAATATCTCCTTGTATAGGTAAATTAAATTATGAAATAGTGGCTTTAATATAATTATATCTTATGTATATATCTAAGATGTATGAACATAGAAATATATAACTATAAATAATGATGCACTCTGATACATTTTAAAATGACTTATATTTATGCATCAGCCTTCAAAGAAGTCTCCAGAATCTCACAAAGTGAATATCTGCTGACTGTTCTATTTTGAGATTATTCTATAATGTCTGGATCCTATACCAATTTTATGCTTTTTGTGAGATAATTAATTCATCGATCAAACAAAAGGACCTTCCCATGGGAAATGCCCTTCAACTGTTCAAAATAAAGATTGAAACCTAAGAAAGGAAGAGAAGAGAAATTAAAGTTTCTTTTGGTTATAAATTATACAGAATTTCATATGAGATCCCCTGCATAAAATATTCTAAAAGTTCTTCCCACTTCATAAATAGCTCAAAGAAAATATACACTCTACCATCCCATAGGAGAAGAAAAACGTTTTTACTTTTTCAAGAAATTGATATAGAAGTTTTTTTTTTTTTTTTTTTTTTTTTTTAATCGGAAACAGAGAGAGTAAATCTATTTCACATGCAAGTATTAGGGGTGGATTTTCTTTTCCTTTTTTCTTACTTGAAATTTATCATCTTTTCTGATTTGAGATGCTTTATGAGTGAATGTCTCATGATATATATCCCAAATGTTCTAGCAGAAGAAAAAAACGAATACTATCTATGGGACAGTTACATAATTTAGGCTACCCACTACATGCATGGGGAAATAGAGCTCAGGAGTTAAAGGAACAAGCTCAAAGGAAGTATACCAACCTGCTAAGAACCAGCAGCTACGACAAGTAGGAGAATTGCTGCTGTCACTTGCCACAGTTAATGTAATGACCTATAAGTGAGTATATATTAATCATTTTAAAAATCATTGAAGAAGTAAAAAATTGATATGAAAATTACATGGAAAAAATATCAGCTTATGAGGAAAGTGAAAGCTGCAGAGCACTTTGAATGGACCACAAAGAACCCCAACATCATAGTACTCAAAAAAAAGAATACTTTCCTTTTTAGTTGCAAGAAATGCTCACCAGATTTGCATGCTTAGGAAAACAATGAAATGAACATGTTATATGTGTGCGTTTCAAAAGAGAGTAGTTGAAATTTAAAGAATGGCAACCTGTAAACAGCATTAGATAATCAGTAAGATCAAGTATCAATGAAAAGCAAAAAGGGAGATTACCATTATGGAGGCATTAGCTCTCTCCTAGAGGTCTCAGACAAGAACAGAGAAGGAAGGAAGTAAAGAGTTTCTAGACATGTGAAAATGGGAATCCTTAGAGGATGACATCAGCAAAATGTAAGACTAGTTAGTAGCTCTTATTCCAAAACAGAAACATAGAACAAATAAGCAATAACGACAAAACCCAGAAGGAGTGTGAATAAGTGTTGCAGGATCTTTGGAAAATACTGAAAATTTACAGCAAAAAACAAGTGTTCAGGAGCTGGGGTTGTGGCTCAGCGGTAGAGCGCTCACCTAGCACGTGCGCAGCCCAAGTTCGATCCTCAGCACCACGTAAAAACAAAAAGGCATGTGTACAACTAAAACAAATAAATAAATATTTTAAAAAAATGTTCAGGGGCTGGGATTGTGGCTCAGCGGTAGAGCGCTCGCCTAGCACCTGCGCGACCTGGGTTCGATCCTCAGCACCACGTACAAATAAATGCATTGTGTACAACTAAAGCAAATAAATAAATATTTTTTAAAAAATGTTCAATCAAGAAAAAGCCATCTTAACCCTATGTGTATATATGATTGTAAGACCATTCTACATCATGTACAATCAGAAAAATGAGAAGTTATATTCCATATATGTATGATGTTTCAAAATGCATTCTACTGTCATGTATAACTATTTTGAACAAATTTTAAAGAAAAAGAAAGATGAAAACCTCAAGGAAAAAGAAAAAGGCTTCTTCAAAATAGTAATAACGTTTGGTGGTGTTTTTCACTCTCCACTCCCCAAGCCCCTCACTAGCACATGACAGTATTAGTCTTGAGTGGTGGCAGTTTGGTTATAAATTTTCCACCTCAAAGTGAAGGAGGCAGAGCACAACTTCTGTAAATGATTGTGTGTATTTATACTAACTTCATTGGGTGGGTACTTGAAGGATTGAGTTTTGCATCTCTGTTTCACATAACTCTGGATACAAACAGAAAAAGTAATGATCATTGCTACTAAAAACTCTAAGGGGCCCGCACATGTACAAAACTATGGAGCAAGAGATTCTGGATGGACGCATACAATAGATCATCCAAGTTCCAGAAAAGAAACTGAGTGAGGCTGTTCCAAAAGTAACTGCATATACAGGGGAATTTACAAGGCTAGGTATATGCCCAAACAGGATGCTTGTTCAAAAGTTCGTAGAACACCTTAAGCTCTCACCTTCTCTCACATAAAGGAGCACGCCAGCACAGAAGCAGCCTGTGAAGACTAAGGAAAGTAGTTGTCTTCTTGTTTGTCTCAGTGTTTTTATCTTTCTTAGCCCCTAGCACTCATGGTAATCTCTATCAAAATATTGGCTGAATGCAAAGTAAAGGTACAAAACAAGCATACAGGTTGAGTAGCCATCTTTGTAAAAAATTGTGTTGAAAAATCTCAAAAAAATAATGGGCTAAACAATCTCCACAGTGACTAAAATGATGACAAAACCCAGAAGACATTGGGAATGGAGAAAATGATTTTCAGTGTCACCGCTTTATAAAAATCCAATGCCAATTGTCAACTGCAACACCAAAAACTTAAGTGGTGAACAGAGAAAGAGGAAAATGGCTCATTCAAATGAATCAAATAATTAATTGACACAAATTGTCCCTGAGAAAGCCCAGATGCTGGACTAACTAGACAAAGATTTTAAAACAATTGTTCTAAGTTTGCTCAAATAGATAAGGGAACATGCAATGAACTGAAGGAAATTTGGAATGTGATATATGATCAAAAGGAGAGCATCATCAAACTACAAGAAATTATTGAAAAATGACCCACATGGAAATTCTGGAATGGAAAACATATAATAACCAAAATGAAAAATTCCCTACAAAGGATCAATAATAGATTTGCAGAGGAATCCGTGAACTTGAAGATAGAACAACTGAAATTGTGTAAAGAAGATAAAACAAAAAGGAATTAAAAACAGTGAACAGAATTTAAGACAATTGTGGGACATCATCAAGAAGACTACCATAATACATTATGAGAATACCAGAACAAGAAAGGAAAACAAAAAGTCATGACAAATAATGGCTAAAGATTTATCAAATATGAATAAAGGCATGAGTCTGTGAATAAAATAAGTTCAATAAAATCCAAATTCCATATACACAAAGTGACTCAGACCTAGACACATTATAATCAAACTGTTGAAAGCCAAATACATGGAAGGAATCTGAAAACCACAAGAGGAAGAGACTTGCTATTCTCAAGGGAGTCTCAACACAGTCATCAGCGAATTTCTCATCAAAACCTGGAAGCAGAAAGGCAGAAAATTTTATATGCCATAACTTATTATATGTGTATTATATACATGAAATAAAAAACTGTCAGTTGATAGTCTATATCTGGCAAAATTGTCCTTCAAATATGAAGGGAAAAAACTACAAATTTCCCAGATGAACCAAAGCTGGGGGAATTCATCATGACTAGGCCTGCCTTACAAGTAATGTTAAAGAACATTCTTGAAGTTGAAATAAAAAGATCCTATGTTGTAGCATTAAGGTATATGCATACAAAGCTCTCCTATGGAAGTAAATACATGAACAAATACAAAAGCCATTTCATGGTAATTTTGGTTTGCAACTCTGCTTTCATTTTCTATAGGATTGAAAAGGCAAAAGAAAAATATTTTTAAATCTATGTCATTATGCATTCAATGTGTAAATATGTAATCTGTGACATCAGGAACATATGGAGAGAATGGAACTTTGTAGGAGTAGAGTTTGTATGAAACTGAGGTTAAGTTGGTATTGATTCAAGTTAGCTGTAACTTTGGGGTGTTACATGCAATCCCCATGGTAACCACAAAGAAAGCATCTATAGAATATACAGAAAAGGAAAGGGGAATCAAATATGTCACTATAAAAATCCACGAAACACCAAAGAATTCTGTAATAAAGAAAACGAAGGACATGAGACATAGAAAGCAAACAGCAAATGCAGAAGAGCTTTATTGGTACTTATTTTTAAAGTCAATGGGTTACATTAAGAAAAAAATCATAGATGGGCAAAACAATCTGAGTGTCTGCCACTGTCAAGAAACTCACTTTGATTTGAGACACAAATAATTTGAATAAATGATTTGAAAAGATATTACATACAAATAGCAGCAAAGAGAAGGCTGAGCAGCTATACTAATATTGGTCAAAATCAGCTTTAATTTTAAAAAACTGTTACAAGAGGCAAATAAGAACATTTTACATTGATAAAACATAAATTCACCAGGATCAAGCAACAATTATAAACACATATGCACTAAATATCATAGCCCTGTTATATTTGAGGCAAAATCAACAGATTTGAAGGGAAGGATAGACAATTTTGCAGTAGTAGTTAGATACTTCAGTGCTCCCAACATCAGTAGTGGATACAGCAATGAAACAGAGGATCAATAAGGATTGAGAGGACTTAAGCAGAGACACATCATTCCACACAGTAACAGCAGCATACAGATGTTTCTCAAATGTGTATGGCACAGTCTCCAGTGTAGAACATAAATTAGACCAAAAACAAGCCTTAAAAAATAAAAGTAACTTTTCTGATGATAGAAAATGCAGTAGAAATCTATATGTAAAAAAGAATCTGGAAAATTCACAAATATATGGGAATAAAACAACAAAGTGATTAAACAAGAAGGGGAATTAGAAAATACCCTGCAATAAACACAGAGCATGCTAAGCCTTATGTAATGCACAAAGGCAGTGATTAAAGTGAAATTTATATCAGTAAATGTATATATTAACAGACGAAAATGCCTTACATCAATAAGTATAGACCTTAAGGAACTAGAAAAAGAGTTAATGGAAAGAAAGAAAGAAAAAAATATTTAGAAATCTCAATTGATAATAGAAAAATTGACAGAATTCAACTATCATTGTTTTCTTTCTTTTTGTACTACAGAGTGAACCCAGTAACACTTAACCACTGAGCCACATCCCCAGCCCTTTTAAATATTTTATTTAGAGACAAGGTCTCGCTGAGTTTTAGCACCTTGCTTTTGCTGAGGCTGACTTTGAACTCATGATCCTCATGCCTTAGCCTCCCAAGCCCCTGGGATTACAAGTGTGTACCACTCTGCCTGGTTCAACTATCTTTCTTAATAACAACATTCACTGAACTAGGAATAGAAGGAAAATGCCATAGTAGGGTAAAGGTCTATATGAAAAACATGCATGTACCGTTTTATTCAAAGGTGAAAGATGAAACACTTCCTTAAGGTAGAAATCAGACAAGGATTGCCTGCTGTCATCAGATTTCCTAAACATGTTACTAGAAATTCTAACTAGAGCAACAGGCAGGAGAATAAGAGAGAGAACATCCACATTGGAAAAGAATAATTTAAATGATCTCTCCCAATACATAACCTGATCTTATGTGTGAAACAATATGAACATTTCACAAAACATCGTTGAAATTTAACAAAGAGCTAATAGAAGGTACCCTCCCCAATTTGCTAAAAGGCATCTTCATAAAACCTGTAACTAAATGCATACTTAATGTTGAAAGATTGAATGTGGTCCCTGTATGATGGGGAACAAAAAAAGTATTGTAGTTCCCACCACTTCTATTTCACATTTTAATTGAGGTTATTGCCAACATAAAAAAGCAAATAATCATAATAAGAACTAAAGCCTTCTTTCTGTATTGGAAAACTTGAAGCACAACTGTGTTTATAAATAGATGACATATATGGTTCACCATTTAGAATCAATATAAAAATGTGAGTGTGTTTTTTATATTAGGAACAGAAAACACAAAAGTGAAATTAAAAATATAGTTCCATACCTCAAATCATCCTAAAGAATAAAATGCTTAGAAGTAAATGTAAAAAAAGAGATGTAAGACTTACATACATGACAAATACAAAACATCACTACAGCCCATGCAAATGGGAGTTAGCTAAGGAGAAATAGCCCATATTTTTTGATCAAAAAGGAAACACTTTTGTCATATCAATTCTCCCCAATGTTGATTTCTAGATTTAACAATATAAAAATCTCAACATATGATTTTCTTTTTAAACTGACAAGTTGATTCTAATTTTTTTTTAAATTGCAAATGACCCCAAATAACCAAAATAAATGTAAAATAAAAGAATAAAATTGGAGGACTTAGACTTCCAAATTTATTAATTGTTATAAAGTTACAGGACCAAGGGTACAAAACTGAGAGCCCTGGAACACATATAATTATTGTCAAATAATTTTCAACAAAGATGTCAAAACAGTTCAATGACTGTCTCTTACATAAGTAGGATAGGGACAAGAGGATGCCTAGTCAAAGCATTGACATGGAATGTCCCACCACATGTATCTAAATGACAATTAATTATTCACCCCCTATAAAATTTCTAGAAGGTATCATAGGAGAGAATCTTTCTGAACTCATTTGAGGAAAAGAGTCCTTAGATATCAAAAGCATAATTCAAGACAACAAAAAAGATAACTTGAAATTCATCAAAATTTTAAACTTTAAATCTTTGAAAGTTACTATCAAAAAGTAAAAAAGATAGCTAGGTGTGGCACATGCCTATAATCTGAGCAATTCAGGAGGTTAAGACAGGAGGATCAAAAGTTCAAAGCCAGCCTGGACAATTTAGTGAGGCCCTGAGCAACTTAGTGAGACCCTGTCTCAAAATAAAAAATAAAAAGAACCGGGAGTGTGGCTTAGTGGTTAATGGCCCCAGATCTAATCCTTGGTACCTAAAATAAATAAACAGTAAAAGCCAAGACACAAACAGGGCTAAAACATTTGGAAATAATATAGCTTATAATGATTTTATTAATGTATAAAGAATTCTTACAACTCAATAATTTTTAAAAAAAAACATAATTTAAAAACTGTATAAAATGTTTGAATGGATGTTTTACCAAAGAATATGTGGATGTCAACGATTATGTGAAATGGTGAAGTGTTTTAAATTATTAGCTATTTGCAAATTAAAACAACAATAATATACCACTGCCCACCAAATTGAAAGGTTGTTTTTTTTTTTTTTAAAGACAATTCTGAATGTCAAAAATGTAAGAAGAAATAACTCTCTCACATGTTTCTGAAGGAAATGTACAAGTTTAGTCACTTTTAAAAAGTCTTGCTGTTATTTAAAAAATTAACAAAACTGAACAAATAACACAGATTCCATTCCTAGGTGTCAAAGAGAAATTAAGTGACACCCACAGAGAGACTTGTAAAGTAATATTTACGGTTAAAGCAGCATTATTTACCAACGCCCCAAATTGAAAACAATACATATTTCCCTCAAATGGTGTGTATACAAACAAAATGTGGTATATCCATATAACAATGTAATACTATTTGCCAATCAAAAGGACCCATTATTGATAAATGGGAAATAATGAATGAACAGAAACACTGTACTAAGTAAACAGACTCAGAGACAAAGAACCCCATTTCATGTTTCAATTTATATGAATATTTCAGTAGAGGAAAAACATACAGAGAGTAGGATAGTTGTTTATTAGAGCTAAGCATGGGGGTAGTGATTGACTGCGAAAGACAGATATTTTTATAGGGACACTGAGGGGTTCTGAGACTGAATTATGGGATGATTCAACTCTGTAAAGATACCCAAAACCAAAATATACATATTTACATGCATACATCTAAAACTCTATCTATAGCTCTCACTACAATGCACTTTCCTCAACTCTCTGCCACTAAAATATTATTTTCATGTCTTTTTATAGAGTTTGCTATTATCCTGGCTTTCTCCTTGTAAATAATGAATATTATTCATTTTTCCATGATTGTACTTAGGCCAATAACTTTCCTGCAAAGTAAGTAAAACCAGAAGGGCACAATTAAAATATTGAAGGAATATTGGTGTGGGAGGGTACACATGCCCTTGGAGTGCTCAGGAAAGCAGGTGGATATGGTCAGGGTTTAGATGAATGGTAGAGAGTCTACGTATTACAGCCGTTCATAAGAAAATCCCCACTGTATGTGCAGAAAACACCACTGACTACAACTTCCTGTTAGTAGGGCTCTGAAAGAGAGGTTGAGACAGTTGGAAAGGTGGATTGACACCCTGAACTCCAATTGGTGGCAGAGCCATACATTCCAAGAAAATCTTTCCAGTAGGGGCAAGGACCTTAGTTTAGGAGTCAAAGTTACCTTGTTTTGGAGTAGGGAATATACATCCCATTTGAAGAGGTGTTTTTATTATTTCAAAGGTTCCTGAAGTGTATTTTAGATTCTGTTATATGTGTTCTCATTTTGCTTTCCTAAAACTTATTAGATAATTGTTATGCAATGTACACACAAACCAATGTTTTCATGTGTATTCACCTTCACATGGAATAAAATTTATAAATATTTTCACCTTGGTTGCTGGTAAAAGTTGGTTCATAAAACTCTTGAAATTGAATCGTTAAATACTGGCAGTAATGTGGTTATTATATAAAAAAAAAAAAAAAAAAAAAAAAAAAAGTTGAAGAGGCCTGCCTGCCTCTCTCCTATAATAAAGTAGGAGAAATATCTTTGTCTCCTGGATTTATTTTTAAGAGAAACTAAAAGTAACCATAGGCTGTGGGTCATTTGAGTATTAAATATCAATCAAGTAGTAGAGTTTTCTTTCTAGTAATGGATCTTTGTCATTTTCTAAATGTTAGCCAAGGAACAAGATTCTCTTGTTTCCTCTCCTATATCTTTATGACAACTGTAAAATTTCAGTCACTAGACACTTTTTTCCTTTAGGCCCCTGAATGATTTGAAGTGTGAGATCTTTTAATGTCTATTAAATGTCCTTTTCCACCATCTACTTAAACATATTTTTTTGTTTTACACCTGGAATAATTGAAATTACTTTTAAATTTTTATCATGTTTCATTAGTATGTCCAATAAATGAAAGACTCAAAGAACAGAGAAAGACACCATTGTGCTTAGTGGTTATTAACATTTTTTGATGGGAGGTAATTATTGATTACAGATTAGTATTTCAAATGTTGCAACCTTAAAATATGTAATTATTTCTAATGTTGATGCCTTAATTAGTAATTTGCAGTTCTTTGCTGAAACAATTCTATATCCTGTCAACTTTATTTTCTCTTTTATAGGGCTATAAGCTGTGCATTTTACCACTCTTAATGTTTTTTATTTTCCTAGTTCAGATACAATAATGAGAATGGCAAGTAGAAATTTTAGTGAGCATAGTATGTTTTTAGTGTACAGTTACGAATGTATTAAAACAGTTATTCTTACTGGTGCCTGGTCATTTTGAAAATTTCAGTTTTATTTGAATTTGAGAGAACAGTCTTCCTAATGACAAAAATTTATCTAGTTTTGTGCAAAACAATGGGAAAAATGAGAATTATAATCCAAAAGTCATGCCTTAAGAAAAATTCTGGACTTCTTTCCCAAGTCCTCTTTATTGAGGTAACTTGACTCTCTATGTTCATGTAATCTCCTGTGCTCAGAACATTTTCATAACCCCCAAACTGCTTTCAACCTACATTAATAAAACAGGTGTGTTATTGAGCCTTCTAATAATTTTAGAAAATTCACAGGAAAAATACTGAGCGAATTACCTGGTAGAATTTTTAGCACTGATTTAAAATGTACATATGTTTACAATAGCTGCCTAAGAAGTTAGTCACTAAGATCCAGTAAATCTTAAAACAAATTTGCTTCATTATATGTAGAAGTGATATTAGTTAAATATATCAATATAACTGTGGGAGACACTAGACAAATTGCAAACAAAAGGGAAAATAAAAAACAAGCATAAAGTTTATATTTAACTAAGGGAATGTAGATGCTAAAATTGTAAAATCTATAACAGAATAATCTGAATTTATTCAGTTCTTTTGGAAGATTTTCATTTTTTTCCAACAAGCTCTGTTCACATAAGAAAAAAAAAATTCAATTCCGTTTATTAACAGTTAGCGTATCATCTTGAAATGAAGCTCATTGCAATCTAAAATGGGCTCTGTGAGGAGCTAATGAGCAAGCTCCTGCCTGATATTGACAATTAATCAGCCATAAAAGCATTTAGGAGCAGGACCCATTGACAAGCATGTAGGCTCATGCAGACTTCAGTGAAACATGATATGTGAACATATTTGTCTAATTGTACATCAGGTTTTTTGAACAAATTCCCACCAAAACACTTAATTATCTACAGAGGTGATGCATCCGTTTCTGAATCCGTAGGAAGCTTTTTGGTTTGCTGTAACCATATATAATGGATTAAATGAAGTTTTATTAGGCTTTGTTGCCAGTTTTCCCATTTTAATTGCTATAGCAACCTGAAGCCAAAGTTGGATCATTGGATAGAGTAACTGAGCAATTAAAAGGGACCATCATTGTGCCCTGATTATCCTTAGCCCTTAAGGAAAAACAAGTGTTTAAAATAATTGGAATTCTGGAATGTAGAAAAAGAATGAGTTTTTTTTTTTTTTTTCACACTGAAATTAAGGAATGTAAATCAATTGGTATTTATAATTTTTCTTTTAAAGCTTTTAGTTGAAAACATTTGAAACATATATTGTATCTCAACTGTGAACATGAAAAATTAGTGCTTTATCTCATAATTAATAAACATCTTACAGCTGCATTGACCCTGACACATGGAGGGGGGGAGGCCAGAGTATATAGATGTGGTATGTTTTGTCCTTTTAAAATTTTTTGATTGATTTGTGAAGTCATTTTGTAATATTTAGGCTACCTATATACTTTATTTTGTTGAAAAGGAAGTTGTGGGATAATCTCCCCTCCACTCCCCTTCCCATTTTGTGATGTTTAAGTCTTTTCACAGTTTATCTAATATTTTCAATTCCTACAACAATAAAGGAAAACAAAATGTATTCTGTTAAGTGTTGTAGCTAAATACAGCCTTTGCATACTATGGACGATGAACGAGTCCCAGGTGTTCTTTGTGTTCTTTAGTGATAGATTTGTTCATCACTCAGAATAGAGTACTATTCTAATATTTTAGGCTGATTTGATCTTTCTAAATTTAAAAGCACTTCTTTTTCAAAGGGGATTCAAAAAGAATATTGCTTCCTTGCAAATTGTTAGGAAGATTTCTAGCATATTAACAGAATGGAAAAAAGACTCAGTCAAGTATAAAATTGATAAGTAGAATAGAATACTACACCAGAAGGGATTTGGAGGCAGAAGCCCAATGGGTTAAGAGCAACTTGGAAGTAACTGAAAATTAGAAGAATGGATGCCTTCCAGAATATACAAAAACATAAGTTATAATGAATAAGTTTTAATACTCCATTGTATGGAAATGTGGATTTGCACAAAAGATAGGTTAATATACTATTATTTACTTTGTGAAAATTCTGATCGCATTACTGCTTTATAGTTTCAGTTCATATAGTTCACTTAAAATGCAAGCACAATTAAGAATGGTTTGTTCACTAAGTCATTAAGATAGAAATGTATGACTCATAGAAGAATGAACTCATTTAACTTCTAAGCTAAATTAAAAATTCTAATTTATGGCATATTCCTCCTTCTTGATGTAGGTTCTCCAAAATTCCCAATAAAATATCAATAGAAATAAAGGAATAAGGAAATAGCAAAAAAAAAAAAAAATCTTAAACTCACAACCTATTATAAATACTTGAAAGAAACAAGACCTATCTTATATATATTATCTAAGTTGAATCAGTAATCACGTACATTTTCACTTAGATGATGTATATAAGGTAGTTTGAAGCAGATGTAGAAATATTACAAGTTACCTAGAGTTTGGGTGATAACTAATAACCTGCATAGAGTGCAGGCATAATAAAATATCTCAGGGTGCTAATTCTTCTCCAACTTCTTCTGCTCAGAATCGCCTTTTTTTCAACATTCATTCACATGTGACAACTTCGACTCCCAGGAAACCACGGGGCAGACACAGGATTACATGCTCGGATGAATTATACTGCAGGAGGTGTGGCCTGAATACAAGGTTCTGAGAGAGAACAGATAGAAAAGAGACAGAAGGAGCCATGGGGAAAGTTGGTGCTGAAATTATGGTTTTTTTTTTTTAGATTTGTCTATTACTTCAGTGAAGGCTGGCATTGATGCTACTCAGTTCGGCAAAGCTTCCTTCTTAAATGCTGGCTAACGCTGAAAACCAGTCTGCAAACATGGGCAGGTCCTTCAGCTGAGCAATGGCATTTCAACACACTGGTAGACAGACATATTGATTAGTAGGTCTATACCTGCTAAAAAACATTCAATCAGGACCTCAAACCAGGGTGAGGTCGAAAACCATAGAAAGCAACGAGTTGGGTAAACAGATATTTCTTAAAAAAACAAACAAAAACTATCAATGTGGCCAGGCTCAGTGGCACACACCTGTAATCTCAGCTATTCGGGAGGCTGAGGCAGGAAGATCACAAACTCAAACCAGCCTCAGTAATTTATTGAGGCCCTAAGCAACTTAGCAAGACCCTGTCTCAAAATCAAAAATAAAAAGGGCTGGGGATGTGGCTCAGTGGTTAAGCGCCCCTGGGTTAAAAAAAAAAAGAAGAAGAACCTATCAATGTGACAGAAATGGATTTAACTTGAAGACTCAAATGAAGGCGAAACCTCTCATTACATATAAATATCACAGAGAAAATGTTAGAAGAAATAATTTCTAGAATAATTCAGTAAAATAAAGTAACAAACTAACACATTAAGTCTAGGAATGAGAATAACTTCAAGATGAAACAACAAATTTGGATTAAAATGGAATTGGGTGAGAAGATGTATAAAAAGGAAGGGCAATTTGGCAATGTTTCTCAGAAATGCAAAAACAAACCATAAAGAAAACAAAAAAGTTCTGAAATCTATAAATTATTACTTTTAAGAATTTATCCGGCAAACTTATTCACTTCTGTTAAAAAAAAAAATGCACATAAGACTATTGGGCAGAATTGTTTGTATGCTAAAGATTGGACACAAAACTAGATGTCTATCACAAAAGAACCAGTTGTTTAATTATGCAAATCCATTTAATGCAACATTATACAACCATTAAAAAGATTGAGGGACACAGTCATATTAAAATGAGGAATGATATCTAAGGTGTATCATTTACACAGAAGTAAGCTATAAAAGATTGTGTGTGTACACAGAAAGGCAAAATTAAATCCACATTGAAATCATAGAATTTCGTGAGAATTTTTAACTAGTTAAGTGGAAGACAAGAATCAATCACTTTCTCAATGCTAGGGAAATGGACATTGAGATGAAAACCATAAAAGAATCAGAAACTGAAGGGAAGAAAACAGATTCAATCTGCAAATATTTGGTATTCATAGGAAAAATTTAGAATCTATAATGTAATTAAGAATTTTTTAGCTAATGAAAGAATTCAAAGAAACAAAAGAATTCAAAACAAAGAATTCAAAGAAGTCATTGAATGTTAAACAACCTTGTGAACATATGGAGTCCATACTTTAAAATATAAAAACAAAGAAAATAATATTTTAACTACTCAGACATGAGAATATATGGTTTCTAACTTCATTTCTGAAATGTTATAAAGGAAATTAGTTTCACAACACAAAAGTGAAGTGATTGTCATGATTTTGAAATTATGTTTTACCCAAATTGTTATTCTGATATTGGATATATGTGATTAACAGGACAATCTAAAAAAATGTATAAATAATTTGTCATACATATGACCAAAATATCACAAAATTATAGCCAAAACATTGAGTGGTACAATTTTTAAAAAGAAAATGGCAATATTATTTCATACAAAGCAAATTTTATGTCCAAAAATAAGTGATTTTATTTAACATTCACAGACATTTGACAAAGATTGTAGTCAATAATATTTGTGAGCCAAATTGAGTAGAAAACTATTAGAATTATAAATGTACACTGAGAAACAATATTTCTAGGGAATTCTGACTCCACTTTTTATCTTTGTTTGATAAGGCAACAGATAAATGCAAGATACTTGAAAAATGTAATCCAGATTCTTAGACATCTTAACAGAAAGTTTTTGCTTTCCTGAGTTTACATGAAAATTTGGCCTCTCAAAACTCATCTCCACTCCCATATCACATAAAACATCATCTATACAGGATTCCAGTGGAATTTAAAATAATACTATTATAACAAAAATAGTATTATTTTAAAATAAGAACACTAAATATATACTGAGACAAGGATGAAATCTGATGTTAACGGATGTTCTTTTTGAACAAGTGAAAAATGAACTCATTTGTGCTAAAGTGACATGTGGCCAAACTGAAACTTAACTCCCTGACGTGTAAGATCTGACAGTAAGATCATTTCTTCCCAGAAATCATGAGACAGATGATAGCCAAATCCCATTAAGCCATCAGGATTTAGCCTACAACACTACAGAGAAATTAAACTTGAAATGATCGATCCAATATTTGTTTCTTTTTCCTATGTTCCTCTGTTTTTTTTTAAGTGCCTATAAAATTCACTCACTCTGTTGAGCTCATTAGAGCACCTTTCTAGTTTGTAGACTGAATGCTACTCAGTTCTGGAATAACTAATAAGCTAATTAGATCTTTGAAACTGAATTTGTGGAAATATTGTTTTTTAACAGTGATAACCACAGATTTTTAAAGAAATAACAGAAATGATACCACAATGTATGAAATCTATGTGAGGACTCCCAAATAAGAAGATATTGTTTCAAATATTTGTTATATAGAAATAATTAGAATTAGTCAAATTTTAAAGAATATTTTTAAAAAAGAATTGACAGTTATAGACTATAGTGTTTTTGTTTTACTTTTCGTTTACATTTTGACATTTTGTTTATTTTCAGCTAATAAACTTTCCTTTGTTAGAACAGTTTTAGTTTCACAGACTTCATGGGGAGAATAAGGAGAATTCTGGCACATCTCAGTTCCCACACATGACATTCCACATTGATGTCCTGCCCCACAGTCACACCTTTGTTCTAACAAATTAACCAACATTGACACGTCATTAGGAGCCAAAGTCCAAAGTCAAGGTTTATTCTTTGTGTTGCACATTCAACGGGATTTTACAAATAAATAATGACATGGGTTCCATGGTGGTAGTATTCAGAAGTTTCCCTGCTATAGAAACCTGTGTGGTCTCCCTATTCATCTCTCCTTTGAACCCAACCCTGGGCAACCACTGATCTTTTTACTATCTCCATATTGTATCTTTTTCTAGAATGTCATGTAGTATCATATAGTATGTAACCTTCTCAGCTTGTCCTCTTTATCTTAATAGTATGCCTTTAAGTTTCTTAATGTCTTTTCATGACCTGACAGCTAAGTTCCTTTTAGTGCTAAACAATATTCTGTTGCCAGGATATACCATGATGTATCCATCCACTCACTGAAGAACATCTTGGTGGCTTCCAAGTTTTGCCAATTATTAATACAACTTCTACAAACATCCATATGCTTTGTGGAAAAAAATTTTCTATTCATTTGGGTAAATACCAAGGAGTATGATTGCCACATAAGAAGGTGTTTAGTTTTATAAGAAACAGACAAATTGTCTTTGGAAGTGGTTGTAATGTTTGCATTCTTACCAATAAACAACAACAACCTTCTCATCTTTTGGTGCTGTCAGCTTTTGGGATTTCAACCATTCTAAGGGGTGTGTGGAGGCGCCTCAATTCCCTAATGCTACATGATGTGGAACAACTTTCCTATGCTTATTTGCTGTCTGTCTGTCTTCTTTGGTGAGGCATCTGTTGTTTTTTCTTGTCCATTTATAAATGAACTTGTCCCTTTGCTAATTATTCAATTTTAAGAATTCTTTTTAATATTTGAATAGGAATATTTTATCATATATGTCTTATGCATATATGTTATATGTTCGTCTTTTGGTTTTGTTTTTTTTTTCCCCCTCATTCTCTTGACATTGCCCTTCATAGAGCAGAAGCTTGTAGTTTTTGTAGGGTCCAACTTAGCAGTTATTCCTTTCATGTATTTGTGCCTTTGGTGTTACAGATGTAAAGTCGTCAACATTTTCCTCCTAGATTATCTTGTAGGAATTTAGTTTGGCATTTCATGTTTGAATCTTTGATGCATTTAAAGATAGAGTGTAAGGTCTTTGTCTAAATTCAGGTTTTTCAGGTTTTCAATGAATGTTCAGTTGTTCCAACGCTATTTGGAGAAAAGACAAACTTTGCTTCATCATATTGCTTTTCCCTCTCTTTCAAAGAACAGTTTATTAAATTTGTGTCTGTGTATTTCTGGATCTTTTTTTCTGTTTCATTGATCTATTTCTTTATTCTTTTGCAAATATCATGCTTTCTTGAATGTCAAGAGTATTATAGCAAGTCTTGTAATCTGGTAGGATCACGTCTTCAAATTCGCTCTTCTTCAATATTGAGTTGGCTCATCTGTGACTTCTGCCTCTCCAAATAAACTGTCGAATCAGTTTGCTGATATTGATATAATAACTTTCTGGAATTGGTTATGGTGTCTAATTATTTTCTATACTCTTAATGAAGTTTGCTAATATTTTCTTGGGGATTTTTACAACTATTTTCATAAGAGATATTAATAAAGTTTCATGTTCCCAAATTGTCTATCTAGCTTAGGTATAGGGATAATGCTGGCTTTATACAATGAGTCAGGAAACATTCTGTTTCTATCTTCTGAAAGAGATTGTAAAGAATTTGTATAATTTCTTTCTAAAATATTTCCTACGATTTTCTAATCAACACATCTGACCCTAAAGATATATTTTTGGGAAGCTTATTAATTATTACTTAAACTACTATAAGAGAAAGACCTATGCAGATTGTCTATCACTTCTTATGTAAAGTTTTATCAGAGAACTTCTTTCTAGGGATCAGTCCATTTCATCTAAATTATAAAATTTGTGGGTATGGAATTTTTCCTAATATTGCTTTATTATCCCCTTAATGTCCATGGAGCCTGAAATCATCACCACTTTTGTTTACTGTTATTAATAATTTATAACCTTTTTCTTTTTTCCTTAGGCAGCCTGGATAGAGGCTGATCAATTTTATTGATCTTTCCAAAGAACCAGCTTTTTGTTTTGCTAATTTTCTCTGTTAATTTTTTATTCTTTAATTTAATTGATTTTTTACTCTAATTATTATTATTTATTTTCTTCTGCTTACTTTGGACTTAATTTGATTTACTCCATCTAGTTACCAAAGATGGAAGATTAGAGTATTCATTTTAAATCATTATTCTTTGCTAATACATGATTTCAATGCTATAAATTTTCCTCTTAGCACTGCTTTTGCTGCATCCCACAAATTTCGGTAAATTGTGTATCTATTTACATTAACCTAAATATTTTTAAGTTTCTTAATTTTTTTTCCAATCCATGTATTACTTAGAAGTATGTTATTTAATCTTCAATTACTTTGGGACTTTGCAGCTATCTTAGCTATCTTTTGTTATTGATCTTAGTTTCCATGAATCTAGGCAACATTGTATAATTTCTATTCTTTTAAACTTTTAAAAGTGTGTTTATGGTTCAGAATGAAGTGAATGTTCCACATGAACTTGAGAAGAATGTATAATTGACTGTTGTTGGATAAAATACTCTATAGAATTCAATTTTATGCAAATTGAAGGTTTTATTGCAATTAATTATATCCTTATTGATTTTCTGTGTACTGTAACTATCCATTTCTGATACATGGGAGTTAAAGTCTCTAACTAGAACAATGGACTCATCTATTTCTTCTGGTAGTTCTATCAGTTTGGGGTCATATATTTTGATGTACTTGGAATATTGTCTTCTTGGATTATCAATCCCTTTATTATTATTCAATGCCCTTCTTTTATCTTTTTGATGATACCTCTTTTGGAAGTCCATTCTGTGTGAAATTACCATAACTACATTTTCTTTCTTTTGATCAGTTAGTGTTACATTTTTCATCACATCTACTTTTATTCTACTTGTGTCTTTCGTTCACAGCATAGATGTCTAAAGTGATTATTGATAGATTTGAAGTAACATCTACCACATTTGTTACTATTTTCGATTTGTTGCTCTGTTCTTCATTGTATTTTTATTTTCCACCCTTACTATGCCTTTGTGGTTTTAGTTGAGCATTTGATATTACTCCATTTTTCTCTTTCCTTAGCATTTCAATTACAATTTTTGAAACATTTTAGTGGTTTCCATAGAGTTTTAATATGCACGTATAGTTAATTCAAGTCAACTTGCAAGTGACACTATGCCATTTCATGGGTAGTATAAATATCTTTTAATAATAAAATAATTCTTTCTAATACTTTGAATAATTATTGTCATTTCACTTATACATGAGAATGCATATATATGTGATCAAGTATACTTTTGATTTAATTGTTATTCATTTGATCATTTCAGAAAAATAAGTTTTTATTTTACCTTCACTTATTCCTTTTCCAGTGTTCCTCCTTCTTTCTGTATTTAAATCTGAATTTCTGACCTATACAATTTTCCCTCTCTATAATGAACTTTTAAGGAATTGACAATAATGATGTACTAGCAACAAATTATTTCAATTTTTGTTTGTCTAAGAGTTTTAATTTCTTTCTCAATTTTTAAAGATAATATCACATGGAGCAGAATTCTTGGATAGTGCTTATATTATTTGCTCTGAATGCTTGAACTATGTTACTCCACTCTCTCCTTATTTGAATGATATTGGAGATGTTGGATGTTAATTCTTTGCTTCTCTATGGGCAAGGTATTTTTTCATCTGACTCCTTTCAAGATCTTTTTCTTTACTTTTTGATAATTTATAGTTTCAATATAACATGCTTAGGTATTTTGGAATTTTTGTTTCATTGTCTACTCTGAGCTTCCTTGGTTTGTGGTTAATAGTCTGTCATTAATTTAGGGTAAATTCTCAGTCATTGTTGCTTCAAATATTGCTTATCATACTTCCTCTCTTCTTTTCCAGATATTTCCATGATGCATAGGTTATGTTTTGTAGTCATAATGTAGTCTTTGATATTTAGTACTGTTCTTTTTTTATTCAGTCTATTTTCTCTTTTTTCTTCAGTTTTGAAATTTTCTATTGGTTTTTCTTTAAGGTCAGAGATTCTGTCCTCAGTCATATCCAGTCTTCTAAATGGCCCAACAAAGGGATTCTTCATTTATGCTGTTTCTTATCTCGTGTAATTCCTTTCAATGTTTTTATTAGAATTTAAATATCTCTGGTTACATTATGCCATTTTTTCTTTAGTTTCCCAGAGAATATTAATTATAACTAAATAAAAATTCCTTGTCTGATCAATATTCCTGGGCTGACTTTGGTTCTGCTGCTTGCTCTATCTCTTCAAACTGTGCTTTTTGTCTTTTAGCATGTCTTATTTTTTTTAAAAAAGTCTGAACATAATGTTTTAGGTGAACTCTGGTAAATAGCTGCTAGTGGTGTGCAGCAAAGCTTGATGGAAGGGGAAGCATTTCAAGGACTTGTAGAAAACACTCAGCCTTTCAGTGAGCCTGTGCCCCTGGACTATGAACTTCACAAGTGGTTCTCATGCCCACCATCCCCCAGGATTAAAGGATGGCTTGTGAGGGCTGGGGTTTCTCTTCCCCATATGGAAGTTGAGAGCTAGGAGGAGTTGCATATTTCTGTTCCTCCAGATAGATTAGTCTCTGATAAACCCCAGCAGGTTCATGCCTGGTAAATTAGTCTCTTCCAAGGGCAGACCTCATTCTTGAGAATAGAATGCTATGGTGTATTTCCAAATGCTCATTTTCTTTTTATTCCTTTAGGAGCTAATTTTCTCTGATATTCACTGTGAGAATCTGTCAGAGTTCATTGTTGTAGAATTCACAAACATGAGACGGATCCTTTGGTGACTGGATACCCGTGTTAGTCAGCTTTCTGCTACTAAAATAACATATCTAAGGTAATCAACTTATAAAGAAAAAAGATTATTTTGGCTGAGGGTTTTGGAGGTTTGGGGCCATGATCAATTGGCCCCATTATTTGAGGCCTGTGGCAAGACAGCACATCATGGGAGGAATGCAGGGGAGCAAAAACGATTACTTCATGAGCAAGAAGCAAAAGAAAAAGAAGAAGCATCAGGTTCTCACAACCCTTTAGAGGACACACCCCTTAATTACCTAAATACCCCCTAGTAGCCCCACCTCCCCGGGGTTCCACCACTCCCAGTAGCAGGAACCCGAGGCCACATATTTAACATATAGTCCTTTGGGAAACATCCAAGATTCACATTGGAGCAGCACCTCTGGAGGTCTTCACTCTCAGAGTGTTCCCACTGACTGCCCAGCATTTATTCAACTACAGTGTCATTTTTTCCTACCCTGGAACTGATCCTCATGCTGATGTCTAACTGTGGGTTTCAGCTTCAGGAAGCTGTGAAATTCAGGTGACTTGCCTGTTTTTCCCATCTTGAGGGCAGTATATGGATGTACCTTGATTTCTGTGTTCATTTCCTTATTGAAGAACATTCTAATTAATTCCAAATTCTGCAATTATGAATATGACCATTATAAACATTTTTATCCAGGTTTTTGTATGAACATAAGTTTTCAACTCATTTAGGTAAACGCCAAGGAGCATGATTATAATACCACATAGTAAGAATAAATTTAGTTTTGTTAAAAAATTGTTAAAT
Organism: Tamias sibiricus; assembly: GCA_025594165.1. Lineage (NCBI taxonomy): Eukaryota > Metazoa > Chordata > Mammalia > Rodentia > Sciuridae > Tamias > Tamias sibiricus. Next base: position 19,628,892 of record CM046670.1, read on the forward strand.
GGTCCTCCAAAGTTACTGAAGCATTTTTATTCTTACCAACCTTGAGCCAGCGCTCCTCTTGCTCCATATCACTCTCAGCATTCTGTGTTCTCAGTGTTTTGGGTTTTAGCCATCCTAGTGTGTGCATGCTAAGATCACACTATTGTTCTCCTCTGTATTTCCCAGGCGACTAATGATACTGAACATCTTTTCATGTGCTTATTAGCTGTTTGCATGTCTTTGATGAAATGTCAATTCATCTTTTTTTTTTTTTTACTCACTTTTTGGACTGGTGTTTCATTATTGCATTGTAAAAGTTCTTTGTAAATGGAGGATACAAATCTTATAATGAAAATGTGTTGTTCAGATTTTTTTTAACAGTTTTCATTTTCTTTATGGTATCTTTTTAAAATGCAGAAATTTTAAATTCTCCTGAGTCCAGTTTTTCATCTTTAATTGTATGGACCATGCTAATAATATGTTTCCTTTATATGTATCTACCTACCTAATGAATCAGTCTCTGCCATACCACATTTTCTTAATAACTAAAAATTTACAATAAATTTTTAAATCAGAATGTAAATCATCTTAGTTCTTACTTTCTTATTTTAAAAATTGATTTAGGGTAATGATATCCATCTCATTCTACCATCTTTATTTTTTTTTCCATCATTACCCTAAGTGCATGTATGAAGACACAAATAGTATGAATATATTTGTTATACAACCAGAGATATGTAAAAATGTGCTCTATATGTGTATTATGAATTGTAATGCATTCTACTGTCATATACAGCAACTTTGAATAAAAATAAAAATAAAAAAATTGATTTAATTACATTCTAGGTGTTTTGCATTTCCATGTAAGTTTTAGAATTTGTTGTCAATTTCTCTCTCTCAATTTATTTTACTTATTTATTTATTTTGATACTAGGGATTGAGCCCAGAGGTGCTCTACCACTGAGCTACATCTACCCCTCTTTTTCATTTTTTAATTTTGAGACAGGATCTTGCTAAATTGAACAGCCTGACCTGGAATTTACAATGCTCCTGCTTCAGCCTCCTGAGTAGGTGGGATTACAGCCACGAGCTACTATGCCAAGACTTGTTTAACAATGTCTAGAGGAAAAAAATGTGCTGCAATATAGAAAGGGATTACATTAAGCCCATACCTCATATGAAGAGTAATTGTCTTCTTAACACAAACTTCCAAAACATCATCATGGAATGTCTCTCCAAAGTTTTGTGATTGTCAGTTTATAAGTTTTATATATTTTGTTATGTGTATTACTAAGTATTTCAATATTTTTATGTTATCATAAGTAGAATTGGAAGTTTAATTTTATTTTTGGAATAGACCCCCTTTATGTATAAGATTACAATTGATTTTTGTACTCAGACCTTATTTCTTATAACCTTGGTTACAAGTTCTGTTCTATTTTTTTGTTGTTGTTTGTTTGTTTGTTTCAGTGGTAGCTGAATTCCTAAGGATTTTCTATGTACAGAATTAAATCATCTGTCAATCAATAAAATGTTACTTCTTTCTTTCTGTTCTGAATCTTTTCTTTTTTCCTTTGTTTTGTTCTTCTTGATTTTGCTGTCTAGACCTTCCAAACTTTATTTTAAATGAGTTGAACCCTGTTGTTCATGTTTGACAGCTCACAAGTCCACCATTGTCATTTTCATTCTGTCCTGTACTTGTTTAAGCCCATAAAGAAAGTCCAGATGTGTTTTGTCTGCTTGTTTGTTTTTAGCCAAAAATCCTGGCTTGTAGAAGAAACCTCATACCTGTCCCATCCCTAATAAAACCAGAAACACCTTTTCCTCCTCTCAAAACCACTTTCAGAATGGGATTGGGGCTTGCCTTGTTCCTTCCAAACCCTTGGGTGTATACAGTAGACGGAATAATAGCGTCTCATAGATATCTCTTTCCAGTCTTTGGAATCTGTATTGCCCTTAAAATAAAAATGCTTTGTTGATGTGACTAGGGACAGAATCCTGGAATAGATAAATTATTCTGGATGACCCACATGGGTCCTTAATAAATTAGAAGGGTCTTTATTAGAGGCAGAGAGAGATTTGATTCAACCAGAAAGAAAAAGACAGAGTAAAAAGTCAATGTGAATTCAGAGGAAGGAAAGGGATTTACATAACTGAAAGCCAAGTGTTTCCAGCCACTGGAAGCTGGAAGAAAGAAGAAACAAATTCTATTTCCCTGGAGAGAATACAACCCTGCAGACCCCTTTATTTTGATCCAGTGATAGTGATTTCAGATTCCTGGTCTCCTAAATGTAAGTGACAGATGGGTTTGGGTTGATGCTCCAACCCCCATCCCCAGCCCCCTGGAAGCAACCATGTTTCATTTTCCACCCTGGGCAGGAACCAATAGGTTTAAAGGTCACTCTGGTGTTTAGCCAATAGGTTTAAAGGTCGCTCTGGTAGTCAATAGATTTAAAGGTCACTCTAGCACACCCCCACCAGAAATCCCTACTTAAGCTCCCACCCTTACAGAGCTCAGACACAATTCTTCCCCTCTGAGAGGAGGCAGACACTGCAACTCCAACCTTAGGTGACCCACCGCCTCCAGCCCTACTGTAGCTGCCCCAGTAGACAGCTCCAGAGACCACAGCCAGCACATCTGGGCACCCACCTGCACCCAGAGTTCGTTCCCTACTCTGCCCCACCATGCCCCTCACCATTGCTGCACACTGTGCCCCACAGCCCGCTCCAACTGCAGCACCCTGACCATGGCTGCTGCTGTGGGACCCATCTGCTTTGCCTTCGTGCTCCTCCTCGCCCTGTGCAGCTGGCCACTGACCAGGTCTGCAGTGGGAAGTGCCAGTGTGGGACAGTGCTGGTGCTGCACTGCCCAGCCCGGCCTCAGCCTTGTGCTAGATGGCTATGGCTGCGCCAAGCAGCTGGGCAAACTGTGCACTGACCCCTGACTCTTCTCTCTCTGTACCTCTTTTACCACCGACCAGCCATAAAGGCTGGTGAATAAATCTCTTGGCTGCAGCGTTGTCTCCGGTGTGATTTTTGCCCTTCAGTAAGAGAACAAATTCATTTCATAATAGGCCACCATGTGCGGTAACTTCTTCCTATAGCCACATGGAATTAGGTGATATGTGTGGCATCACCATCAACATGGGGATCAGGATGATCGATCCACCTTCTTCAGGGCAACCTCCAAATGTCTATTAAATATAAGTGGAAGAGGGAATATCTTTCCCTGGTTTTCTCCTTAAGATTTTTTTTTCTGTCCACCTTCACTAGAGATATTGGCTTTCTTGCAATAGATTTTAATGAGCATCAGGATGACACTGACGACATAGCATTGGAAGTTTTCTTCCCAATTTTTGGGGAGGGAGTGTTCATGAAGTGTGGGCATTAATTTTTCTTTAAATGTTTACTGAAGTTCACCAGTGGATCCATCTAAGCTTGGGCTTTTCTTTGTATGAAATTCTCAATTTGTTAATTTATTTACTTGTTATTGATACATTACTTCCAACAATTCTGCTTTCTCTTCTCTGTCCCCCTTTTCTGGGATTAATATTAGGCATATGCTAAATATGTTGTATTTGATAGAGACCCACAGTTCTCTGAACCTCAGTTTATTTTTAATTTTCCTTTTCTATTAGTAACTTAGAATGAAAAGTGAATCAATGTAGATTTTTCTAGTTTGCTGATTCTTTTCTCTGTCAATTCAAATTTGGTATTAAACCCCTCGAGTGAATTTTCAAATTTATATCATTGTACATCACATCTTCAAAATTTCTGTTTGGCTATTTTTAAAGAATATTTTCTACCTCTTTACCACTAGTCTCAGTTTTGTAACTTGTTATGGTGAGATGCCCCCCCCAATCGTTCACTGTGGGACACAATGCAAGAAAGTTCAGAGGAGAAATGATTGGGTTACAAGAGCCTTAACCCAATCAGTGAATTCATCCCTTGATGGGACTGACTGAGTGGTAACTGAAGGTTGGCAGGGTGTGACTGGAGGAGGTGGGTCATTGGGGGTGAGCCATTCAGGTATGTACTTGTATATGTCTAGCAAAATCTCTCTGTGCTATCTGATCATCACATGAGCTGCTTTCCTCTACCATACTCTTCTGCCATGATGTCCAGCCTCACCTCCAACCCTGAGGAATGGAGCCTGCTCTCTGTGGACCAAGACCTCTGAAACCATGAGCCTCCCAGTAAACTTTTCCTCCTCTGCATTTGTTCTGGTCAGGTCTTTTAGTCACAGCAGTGAAAAAGCTGACTAAAACATGACTCATCACTGTCCTAGTGTTCTTCAAGATATTTAGACATTGACTTTTATTACTTTCAACATATTTATAATAACATTTAAAATCTTTGCCTTGTACTGCCAACATCTGGGGCTACTTGAGGGCCATATTCATTGGATTTGTTTTCCTTTTCTCTGGGCCAATCTTTCCTGTTTTTTGCATATCTCACAATTCTTGTTGAAAACTGTACATTTTAGCAACTTTAGAAAACAGCTATCATCCTTTCCCTATTGTTTTTATTAATCATGGTGTTTTTGTTAACTAATTTTTCTAGACCATTCTAAGAAGTCATTGTCCCTATAGTATGAAGCCTGTGAAGTCTCAGCTTGGTTGTCTCAGTAGTCTGTTGATGGGTCAAAGAATTCCTTAAGTAACTGGATCTTAAAAGTTCCCTACTCTTGTTCAGAGGCTCCATGTCAGGGTAAACATCCATCAGTCTGACAGTTTAAATGTCTGCTTCAGTCTTCATTTCCTCCTTGTGCAAGGACACAGATTGAAAAGAGGTAAATGACTCATGCCACAGAAGGTCATTTCTGAGTATGCATACAACTCTACATATGCAAATGATTTTCTGCATAAAGCAGAATTATGTTAGGCTAATATAGAGTACCCTATAGCTATGTTTTTTTTTTCCAGATCTTCAGTTTTGATTTTTTTTATATTACCCTTACCATTATCACACAGCTAGGCAATTTCTGGACTTTTCAAACAAATGAAATTATATATCGTGTAATATTTTGTGACTTCATTCTGTCACTTAACATATATTTCATTCATTTTTGATGTTGAATAACATTCCAGTGTGTGGATAAACCACACTTATATTAACTATATATTATTTTGACAACATTCGAGTTGATTCCATTTTTAAACTCTTACCAATAACATAGCTATGTTTTTGAGTAGTGATATGTCTTTTATTTCTTTTCCCTTTCTAGGAGTGCAATAAGATAAGAGGATTGAAGTTCTTTCTCAGGTTTTCAAATATTTTTTCCTACAATATTGCTTATCTTTTTCACTTTATGTATGGTCTCTTAAAAAATGAAAATTACCAATTGTAATGAAATTCAACTAACATTGACTTTTGTAGTTCTTCTGTTTCTGCTGTCACATCAAGTGAAGCATTACCTAACCAAAATCATGACCATTTCCTCTGTTTTCTTCTGAGAAATTTGTAATTTTAGGTCCTACATTTAGATTGATGATTTTTTGGAGCAACTTTTTAATGCTACAAGTGAGAAATTTAAATGCTGGGGAATTTTTATATTGTTTTGTTTTTGTTTTTTTGCATATAGATATGCTGTTGTCTCCAAATCACTTATTTGAAGCAATCCTTTTCTATTCTTCCCTCATTAAATTTTCATGGAAACTTCTTCAAAAGTCAATTGAACAGGGCTGGGGTCATAGCACAGTGGTAGGAGCACTTGCCTAGCATGTGTGAGGCACTGGGTTCTATCCTCAGCACCACATAAAAAAATAAAGGTCCATCAAAAACTAAAAAAGTTAAAAAGAAAAAATCAATTGAACAATTATGCACAAGTTTAATGCACTACAAAAGCATAAAAAGAAAAAAATAAATTGACCATAACCAAGAGTTGTTGTGATCCTCAATACATACCCTGTTTTTTTTTTTTTTTTTTTTTTGGGGGGGGTGGGGGGTACTGGGGATTGAACTCAGTGGCACTCGACCACTGGGCCACATCCCCAGCCCTTTTTTGTATTTTATTAGAGATAGGGTCTCACTGAGTTGCTAAGTGCCTCGCCATTGCTGAGGCTGGCTTTGAACTCGCTATCCTCCTGCCTCAGCCTCCCTAAGTGCTGGGATTACAGGCGTGCGCCACCGCGCCTGGCTCATACCCTGTTAATACATACATGTCTCCCTCTCTTACATGTAAGGAGTCTCATAATTACGTCAGAACTATCCAAATAATCTAGACCAGGCTTTTCACCTCAAGGTCAGCTGGTAGCAAATTTAATTCAATCTGCAATCTGGATTCCTGTTTGCTATGTAACCTATACTCACAGTTTCTGTGGATCAGAATATGAATATATTTGGGAGGTATTAGTCTGATACACTAAATGCTTTTCAAATGTTAAACTTCATATTCTTAGGAAAAATCCCAATTGATTGTAGTGAATTATTTTTAATTAGAAATTTCACAGGCTGATGTAAGAAATAATATAGAGATATCTCCTATACCCAGTTCCCCTCAATGCTAATATCTTGCAAATGTGTAGTACAATATCAGTATAAGAATATAAGAATATTGATATTGACACAGATAATATTCTGAACAACTCTCTCATGCAAAGATCATTAGCCATACTCTTTTGTAAAAATGGTCATCACCTTCCTCCCTCAACCTATTCCTATCCCCTATGCCTGGCAACCTCTAATCTGTTCTCCATTTCTCTAATCTTGTTATTTCAAGAATGTTCTATAAGTGAAGTCATATAGTATGTAATATTTGAGGATTGACCTTTCTCACTCACAGCCATTCTCTGGAGATTCATTCAGGTTATTGCATAGTACAATACTTTTTCTTAATAAGAAGTCATCCATAATGTGGTTTTTCCACAGTTGTTTACCCATTTGCTTTTTGAAGGACATCTGAGTGTTTCCAGTTTGAGGATATTATGATTAAAACTACTATAAACATTCATGTACAGGTTTTAATGTAAAAATAAATTTTATTTCTTTGGGAAAATTTCTCAGGAATGAAATTGAAGGATTGAAAGATACTTGGAACTTTAGGCTGTTTTTCTTTTGTTGTTTTGTTTTGTTTTGTTATTTCCAAATGTTTTTCAGACTGTACCATGTTAAGTTCTCATAAGCAATATAAAAACAATCCAGTTTCTCTTGATTATTTTTCATTATTTGTTTAGTCTTATGTACATGTGGAGTGATCACTCATTATGGTTTTACGTTGTATTTCTATGGGGGCTAATTATGTTGAGCATCTTCTAATCTATGTATTTTCAATTTGTGTGTCTTCTTTGAGGAACTCTCTTCATGCCTGTTGCCCATTTTCTAATTGGAATATCTGGGATTTTTCCTGTTGAATCTGTAGAGTTCTTTACATATTCCAGATATGAATCCTCTTTTGACTTGTGTATATTTTCTCCCTTTATGTAGTTGGCCTTTACATCCTCTTTTTAGGGTGTTTTGTGAAGAAAATTTTGTGATTTTGATAAAGTCCAATTTATCAATTTTCCTTTTGTTCTCTACAATTCTCTTTTCATGCCAGTGAATTCAGTGTGGTAGCAATTTTTGAAGATTTTGTTTTTACATTCATAAAGAAAATAGATTCTTAGGTTTGTCTTTTTGTTTGTTTGTTTTGTTTCCTGTGATGTCTATGTATATCTAATTTGGGTATCAAGAAAAAGGTACCTTTATAGAATAAGTTGAGTAGTCTTTCTTCCGGTGCTAATTTTTGCTAGAGTTTTGAGAAGGCTTGCCTTAATTCTTTTTTTAATGTTTAGCAATGACATCTTCTTGTGTCTGGTCAATTCTTTGTGAGAAATTTTTAAAAAATAAATTTTAGTAGCTTAAAACTAACATTTATTTTTACTGTTTTGGGGGGCAAGCCGTCTAAAGATGGCTTAGCTGGGTGCCTGTGGTTCAAGGTCTCCTACAGAACTTCAGTTGACCTGTCAGTCCAGGGCTGCAGTTCCAGCTAACAGCGGGACTGGGGAGGATCTGCTTCCAAGCTCTCAGGCTGCTATTCAAAGGATTCAGCTTAACTGTGGAGACTGGACCATGGACTGCTGTCCTCACTGGCCATTGACCAGAGGCTTCCCTCCGCTCTTAGGCACAGTGAGCAATAAGGCAGCTGGCCTTCCCCAAAGCAGGCCAGGGAGAAGCCAGTCTTGGTGATCTTTTCTTGAAAGTGACATCCTGTTAGTTTGCTCCCATCAGCAGTTTCGCTTTTTGTGCTTACTGTTATCAGTGGTCTGAAAGTATGAAATGGAAAATTACAGAAATAAACAACTCATGCTTTCAATTACATGCCATCCTGAGAGTTTTTCAATTTCTAATTTATTCTCCTTTCTTATTCCATTATCAGTTTCTTCTTGTGTCAATTTCTCATTTTTTCCTCCACTAGTATTGCAGCTCTGGGTGCTGCAATGTTAAATAATAATTGCTGATTTTTTTTTTTTTTTTTTTTTTTTTTTTTGTACTGGGGATTGAACCTAGGGGCACTTAACCACTGAGCCACATCCCCTGGCCATTTTTATATTTTTATTTACAGACAGGATCTCATTGAGTTGCTTAGGGCCTCACTAAGTTACTGAGGCTGGCTTTGAATTTGCAATCCTCCTGCCTCAGCCTCCTGAGCCTCTGGGATTATAGGCACGCACTACTGTACCCAGCAATAGTTGATTTTTTTAATGAAATATCCTGGAAATGGGACATTTTTGTGGAGCAATGAGGTCAAATAATGACAATGTCCCCAAATGGGGCTTTTCCAGGTGTCTGAAATAGAGACTGAATAGTGAAAATGTTGTGGGGTACATTTATTGAGGAAGAAGAGTCTCATTGTAGTGGCTACAAGGCTGCTGGCTTCTAAAACCACTCTGGGTGTGAGGCTGAGCATTCTTCAGTTGATGGGCACTTTAAAGAGGAGAGTGGAAGTAGCCCAAATTAAAGGCCACTGACCCTGCTATTCTTTACAAAATCTGGCATCTTTTAAAAAAAGAAAAGAAAGAAAGAAAGAAAGAAAGCTCTTTAAAGTGGTACAAACCTTGTGGTTAATTTCCATATACAGAAAAAGGTTGATTGTGATTTTCAGTACTTTTTAGAAAGTGTGAATTTATAGGAGTTCTCACTACAGCATGCCAAAATTTCCCCCAAATTGTTTTTTTGCTCTTATTGACCATATGTCAGTAAGGTGAAGCAATTAGGTTACAAGAAAACAGCGACTTACCCAACTTTGAAAAATCAAGCACCTTTTCATGTTAAAATTTGGTTTTCCTTAGCTTTGCCAATACTTACATAAAATAGTCTGAATTTAAAAATTAACTGGTGATTAAAATATAGCCACGTCATAGGTGAACAAATTTGTGGACACTATCATAAGCAGAACACCATATTTATATATATGTTTAATTTTCTTTGAATGATTCAACTGTTAGCATATGTTTTCATAATTATAAAGGATTCCAGCCTCCAAAGTAGAGAGAGCAATATGGTAGACATCCACATACCATCCCCAAACTTAAGAAATTAAACATGGCAAGTCCTTTGGTTTCTGTAACTTAATAATCCTCTTAAAACCAAACCCCTATACGTAGGATCTTTTCCTGAAAATGTTTAGAAAATACGAGATCATGGTTTTTATTGCTAAACAAAACTAACCAGGAAGAAAGCTGCGGCTAATTTTTAAAAATTGATGTAATCAGTGGCTAGAAAAACTTTAGTCATGATTTCCAATCATCCACTGTATTTCCAGTATAAAATAATGCACCAATTGGGATGGTCAATTCCTAGAAAATCTGCTCAAATGATGAGCAAGAGTGTTCATATCCACATTTGCACATACTGAAAATATCATTTGGGTGAGTTTTTGATTTATGAGGGCAGACTGGAACTTCAAATGAATAGCAAGAGCAAAAATTCCTGGTACATTAGTCTCTATCTGTTTTTAATATTACAGGAATTCATTTGAATATGATGCTTTTGTTCCATAATCCCCAAAACTAACATTTGTATCAAAGTTACCTGATGATATAAGAACAGGACACTGCATAATGAAAATGACTTTTCATATTTTCATTCTTTCTCCAGGGAATTTTAAGAATTGCTGATTCAAGGGATGGTTTTAACTAGAAACACAAGCACTCACTCATTCCATGCAAATGAAAACCAAAAACATAATTGTAATTTTTGCTGTGGTGTTCTTTTATATATATATATAAAATCTGTAAAAAAAAAATCCTATCATTTTAACAAGAAACATTTCTGCTAGTCACTTTTATATCATGGATATTGTTGATAATAATGAAAACGATGTGTAGATGTCACCTTTTTCATCGTATTCCCCTCCTTTTCTTCATGAGAGACCAGAAAGTGTGCCACATGTCATGTATTTCCACAGACAGCTCGGTGCTGAGAGTGTTAGGGCCATTTGGTGCTGATCACTCCACTTTGACAATGCTTTCCGTCAGTGGTTTTGTTGAAAATGTAAATGGGATGGGGATAGATTTTTTAAAAAATATCTTTCACAATGGTAGGGCCAGTGTGATTCCCTTTTACCAAACAAAATGGGTCTGTTTGTAAACTCAAATGCTAGATTAGCACTGGGCCCTGCAGGGAATAAACTGATCACAGATTGAGTAACCTTAGAAGCAGGGAAAGAAGGAAAATCAGGTCCAGAGAGCCTGAGAAACGCAGAATGTCCAGCAACCAGGATCAGTGGGTACTCACCTGAGTGAATCCTCTTCTCTCTGAGGATAGGCATGGATTTCTGGGGCTAGGAGTAGATACAGGAAACTTTCCTAAAGAATACAATTCAGAATACAAGGGATACAGGAATACAGCAACTTCCAAATTCATATCTTGTTCCCAGGTGCCCTTTCTTGGTCATCAATGTTTATATTCAATTTTCAGTTAGACTTTGCTAATCAGATGGATAGCTAATCAGATGCAATTCAAACTTGGTACATACCTTTATCCTTCAGGTTTGTTTATTAATTTTTACTTTCTACTCTTCCCTCTCTTACTGATGAAATATTTTTAAAATTCTAATTAAATTCATGTCTCACTGCTGTATAAATCTTGAAATTGCACATACCGATGAGGAACCATGATGTTTTGATACATGTATAATGTTTATATCAGGTTAAAAACACATCTCCTCAAACGTTTGCTATTTCTTTATGGTGAAAACTTGCAAAATCCTTTCTTTCAGTTTTTTTTTTTTTTTTTTTTTTTGAAATGTACAGCACATTCTCGTTATCTGTAGACACCCTATTTGCACCAGCACCCCAGAACTTCTGAACTTCTGGTTCCTATCTAACTGTGACTTAGTATCCCATCGACCGCCCCCCTAACCCTCTGCTCCCCAGCCTCTGGGAATCCCCCACTCTACTGGCAGCTTCTATGAAATCACATTTTTATATCCCACATCTGAGTGAGCCAGGATGATATTTTTACAACATGAGTCAGAGCGTGTTATTCTTTTTCTCAAAACTCTCCAAAGACTTCCCCTCTCACTCAAAATAAGAGCCCAAGTAGTAACCATCACCCACCCTGAATGTGATCTAGCCACTGCCTAAGTCTCAAACCTCAGCACCCAGGACCTCCCTTCCTCCTCACTATCCTGGAGCCACTCTGACCTCCTTTCTCTTCCTCAAATCCACCAGGCCGGCTCTGGTTTCAGGGTCTTCCCAGTTTTTGCAACCTTTGGCTAGAATCTTCTCCCAGATATCCCTATGGCTTCCACTCTACTCCTCAGAGGCCTCTGTTCCAGTGTCACCTCATCGCAGAGCACGCCTCTCATGCTTCTCTTCTTCCTAGCCTCCCTCTTTTACCTTACCTCACTTCATTTTTCACTATCACATTTCTTCTACCCTAGCATAAACCAGTTAATTGAATATAAGTTGCAATGATTGTAAGATACACAGCTATTTTATACATCACTAAGAAAGAAGGTGCACTGCTAATTAAACCATGAAACAAGACTTTCTTTGCTTAGAATTTTCATCTTCATCATAGCAGAAGAGCACTTTTAGACTTATTGAAGCATAGATTTATCACCTTTCACCTTTATACATACAATAAATAAATAAACGGAATTTTTCCTAAAACCTTTTCACATAAACAGTGATGTCTTTATACTTGTTTTATTTTTTGGGGGGGGGGGAGGGGCACCAGGGATTGAATTCAGGGGGTACTCAACTATTGAGCCACATCCCCAGCCCAATTTTTGTATTTTATTAGAGACAGGGTCTCACTGAGTTACTTAGTACCTCCCCATTGCTGAGGCTGGCTTTGAACTCACGATCCTCCTGTCTCAGCCTCCCAAGCTGCTGGGATTTCAGACATGTGCCACTGCACCCAGCCCATACCTGTTTTGCTATAAACAGTGTCTCCTTGTACAGTCTGTATAGTCAAGAGCTTCAACAATTCATTATTTCTTAAAATGTTATTTTACTAGTAACTTTTGGATTTTTTTCTGAGCTATGGATGTCTGTTGTATAAGTTTTGTTGGATGATTTTCTTGTTTGATTAAAGTCAATGAATCTGTCCCACCAATCTCTTATTACTTTGAAGAACTTTTCTTCTACTCTAAGGGACTTAGCTGTATCTTCTGTATTCCAGGCATTTCTCCACTATGGTGACACAGGGACCTTATGAAAAGGCTCATACTGCATTAGTCTGAGAGGATGGGAGCCTTGTGATGAGCAGCCTCACAGACTTCTTGCATTGACCTCCCTGACTCCCCCTAAAAGCCATGGAGGTGATTCCCTGTCCCTCTCAGGTTTCTGCTCCTTTCCCTTCAGGGTGAACTGGAGGCTCTAAAGTCTAAGTTGTGCTCCAGAGCATAGCATAGCATGTCCCATGTTGCACTGTCTTCTAGTCCCTTTGGTTTTGATGCTGTCACTTTTGGCATGTAGGACAAGGACCATGGGGAGCTGGCATCTTTTCCTGTCAAGAGGAGTAATAAAATGATTCTAAAAAGAGCTCAAATCTTAATTGGTCAAGTCTGACCTTGACCTTGGGCTTGCCTTGTATTGTGGGCCTTAACACTGGCTTCTGAGGAATTGCTTGGTCTGTATCAGCCGACTGACTTTTGCACACATCTCAGTTGCAAAATAAAAAAAAAGCACAAGTTCATTTATGTGTCCTTCTTTTTCAGTTGTATAACAAATTTATAGCTTATTGCTCAGCAAGAGAGTGTGGAGCTCAAGGTGTTCTTCTAACGATGAATATTTGTCGAACAAATATTAAATGTATTCCTTGCTGCTTTCTATACATGTCTTTCTGCATAAAAATAACATTGATCTTAATGTCACATCATAAAGTAATCTCTCAGAAGATACTTTTACATGGTAATTAAACTCAACATGTGTGGTACAAAAGACAAAACTCATATACCATGAAACTGTTGAAAATGTGAAAGATCATATTTAAATTTAGATTTCACACATACCACTTAGCCAACAGTCAATAAAAGGTATAAGATGCACCTCAACATATAAGGTTTTAAAACCTGAAATTTATGCATTTTACAACTGATAAAATTAGGAATTTGCCCATTTTCCTAATGACTCTCTCCCAGCCCTGAGTATAAGTTTTGTCAAGAAGGGATTTTATGGGTTTCAGTCTTTCCTCATATGTCCACTGGTGTGAATGTAGCTGACATTAAAAAGTATTTTTAAGGGCTGGGAGTATAGCTCAGTTGGTAGAGTGCTTGCCCTAGCATGCACAAGGCCCTGGGTTCAATACCTAGAACCACAAAAGAAGGTATTTTTAAAATATGCAATAATAGCTAAAATATTTTTTAAATTATGTGTGGAATGAAAGGAAAGGAAGAGAAAACTGTTTAATCATCCTGAAGTTCTATAGATAAGTGGCATGTCCCTTTGACCTTCAGTTCGCTTCCTGACATGCTCCAGTTATTGATAGGTAAGGAATAGCTCAATAAAACCCAATTGCAAACAAGATGCATTGGAAAATGTAGAACAACATATATTTGAAAGTCTTGCATAGGAAGAAAATATCATTTTTAAGATGACAGAAACAGAAGGAGGGAGTTGAACCTACTTCTCTTGCCACCTGTCAGGCTGACCCAAATTCCCAGTCCTGTTCAGCTCACCCAACCACCTTCAGTTTCATCTGGGTCTCTCCACATAATTAAAAGTTTCATTTTCCGGGTAAAATAGCTTGTTATGTGCTTCCTCTCTTCCTAAAGTCTCTTCTTTCTCCTTTTGCATCACTCATAGATTTTTTTTTAATTTTCCCTAAATGTTAACTGCTGTTGAATGTGGCTTTCGCACCTGTCTTTTAAAATACAAGAATAAATTCCTTTGCACATACTTTTTTTCAAGTGTGGTCCAAATACATATGTGGGCAGGAATATGTCCATCCCAACATGTATTCTGAAATACATGAAAGAAATAGGTCTGTATTTATGTTCAGGGATTTGTTCTGAGACTCTCAGCTAGGAAGTACTTAACCTTTGGGCAACCCAGGTGGAATAAAAACAGGGGATTGGGGCCTATAAAATTTATGTGAACCTGTACAAATTTGAGTTGAAAGGGATGGAAGGAGGGGATCTTGGAGAACATGATAAAGTTTTATTGTTCTCTGCTGTGCAATCTACTTGAATGCTCCTTTATTTTTCTTCTTGTTTTCTGGGGCAGTAGCATAGGGTTGCTCTTTCAAGATCTCCAATGGTGATGAAAGGTACCCAAACAGGAAATTTAAAATGTAAAACCAGAGAACATAGGAGGAAATTAATGAATATTTTAACTTTTACAGATCCATCTTTCTTTTTTTCATCTACTATAAGAGCTTCATTCCTTTTTCTAGCACTTACATGATAATAACAAATGACTTAATGTAAATGGCTAGTGCCTAGGATTTCAGAGTCTTCCCAAATACTACCTAGAATATGAGCCAAACAATAACTAAAAATATAGAATAATAAGCACAGATTAGATCTCAACCTCATCTGGAGTTTAAACTATCTAAAAAAACAAGAACTGTAATAAAGTGGGCATTACAGAATGGCAGGATCATAATTATGTACCTGCTAATACTTAATGTCATTGCCTTAGAAGGCAGAGCCATTAGGTTAAGTTCCTTATGTCACATGTGCATAACTCCTAACACTAGGAAACAGTGATAACTTTTTATGGTGATAAAACATAATTAACTTAAAACCCTGTTTCTGTGTCCATTGGACAAAACTCTCTACAGTGGAACATGAAACAGGTGTCAGTTCCAAATGTAACTTCACTTTATAGTACATGTCACCTAAGCTATGGCTTTGCTATACAGCCAACCCCATATTTGGCTTTCCAAGGTTCCAGTTCCCCTCGGTCAACTGTGGTCTGAAAGTTGAATAAAAAATTCTACTAATAAGTAAAGTTTGGGGTTTTAAAGTGCCCTATGAGTAGTGTAATTCAGTCCTGCTCAGTCCCATACGTAGATGGTCCCTTCACCCAGAGGGATGCTGACAATACAGACGTGTCAAAGGAAGGCTACCAAGTGTGTCCTTTAAATGAAAAAGTGAAAGTTCTTGACTTAATTAATAAGGAAAGGAAAAAGATGTGTGCTGAGGTTCCTAAGAGCTACAGTAAGAATGATTCTGTCATCCATGAAATTGTAAAGAAGAAAAAGGAAATATATGCTCATGTGGCTAACACACTCCAAACTGCAAAAGCTGTGTCTACAGTGCTTACCTAAGATGGAGAAAGCATTGCATTTGAACAGAAGACGTGTTCTAACTGAGGGCAGGAGGCAATGAACCATGCAAAGACTGCAGCAAGAGATGCTCTGAATCTAGCAATGCAAAACCACTTCCTGCCAGCAAGGGATGGTTACGCAGATTCAGGAATAAGTTTGGATGAATGATATAAAAACTACTGCAGAGGCTGGCTCTGGCAATGAAGAAGGTGCTGTCACATTCCTGCTAGAGTTTAAGAAGTTAAGCAGAAAAGGTGCCATCCAAAGCAAGTCTTCAATTATTGACTAATTATTAGGAGTTAAGAATAATCAATTCTTACTTAATAATTAACCAATTATTATTACTAATTAAACAAATTGTTATTAGTTATTGTGGTTAATCTCTGACTTGCCGAATTTATATATTAAACTTCATCATAAGTAGGTATGTGTAGGAAAAAGCATACTATATATAGGGTTGGTGCTATCCATTGTTTCAGGCTTCCTATGGGATTCTTGGGAAATGCCTCATGCATTTAAGAGGAGATTGCTATAAATGTTAAGTTCTACAGTATCTTAAATGAGATCACTCTTACAAATTTTGCTCTTGCTATAATTCAAAGCATAAACATAAACATTGTTTTGAAAATAATTTTAAGCTATATTCTATATGTGAATAAATGTATATTTCTATACAAATGTTGCAATGTTTACTTGGATTTGCTATGAAATCTCATTATCACCTTTACATTTCATAGATTTTAATGTAAAAAAAGGGAATCTTGGAATTTAAAAATAAAATTTGTGAAAATAGGGGGAAAGATACAGAACATGCACAAAGAAGGGTAAAAAGACTGGAGCAATGAGGGAAATTATTGTCCTCTCTCAGGATGTCCCTTTCTATGCTATCAGCACCAAAATGAAGTAGTGTAGGTTCCTGCAGCAGCCCAGAATTATCAGGGGACAGGCACGATGGTAAGATAAAAAGATGATTATTTAGTATTTTGTAAAGTGTGTGTGTGTGACTATTTATGTGTGTGTATTTGGATTTTTATATATTCTATTATGTATTACATAGTTGTATTTTATAATATAAATACTATCTGCATTATGTAAAGTGTTTTTTTATTTCTTCATAACAACATGGCAAATTTTCTGAAGAAAATAATTGATTGACTTTGGCTACAAATTGTTCATATGAAGACAAGAAATTTACATTAATCATGTTCAGTATCTAAATGTTTTACTTTAACTTCTAAAATATAATTGTTCTTGGTAAAAATCTCATGGACTTCAATAGTCTTCAAAATCTTTAGACAAGATTTTTTAAGAAATGAAAGAGATTGTACATATTTTATATATGTACATAGGTTTATATATTTTTGGGGGACAGAGATTTAACTCAGGGGCACTCGACCACTGAGCCACATCCCTGAATCTATTTTTGTATTTTATGTAGAGACAGGGTCTCACTGAGTTGCTCAGTGCCTCCCTTTAGCAGAGGCTGGCTTTAAACTTACGATCCTCCTGCCTCAGCCTCTGGAGCCGCTGGGATTACAGATGTGCACCACCATGCTGGACTTCTGTACGTACTATGTGCCTGATGAAGGTGTTTACTTATTTTTAAATGGTGCTACGTATGTTTACATATGTACATGTTTAGGTGCATATGCACGTGGTAAAAATGTAAAAATGTTTCCACATATTACAGGCATATTTATGCTTTTGTATATAAACTTTTACATACAAACATGTATTCTATAATTACTTGCTATGTTATTATATGAGGCAACATAAAATATGAACATAAACTAAAGTATAAGTTAAACTGAAAATTCTGTATTTAATGTATTTATCAACTTATGTACTTTGCAAACGTCAGAAGAATAAACACATTTATTCAACTAACATAACTAACATTTGTTGGCAACCATATTAATATGAAGCATTGACTAGGCAAGTGTATATGCAAAGGTGGAAAAGCTGTGATTCTAGGGCTTATCAAAATCTATCACAAAAAAAAAATAATAGTCTGTGTGGACATCTACAGTGTTTCTGTCTGCCAGGAAAAACATTGTTATTGCAGGATCACACCATGTGACTGAGACCAGCCAGGAGGGCTTGTTTCACCATATGCTTCTCTGAGGTCTTTGCCTCAACTGAAGAACAACTGGAACAATCACCCTACACAAGCGAGCCTGAGTTAGAGCAGAACTCAAGATTATCCAGCTTGCTTTAATGATGTTCACCAATTTTACACCTTTTGGTAATTAATCACATTCACAAATCTTCCTTCTCATTTAATGCAATATCACTACTTAGCAATTGAACTAATCTTGGTCTAGTTTGATTTTGTTCTTTAAATAGTCATTTCCAATTATTAATATAAATTTTTAAAATTGTATTACAAATATTGCCTTGTATTTATTTCACTCTTCATTTACACAAAAATTAAGTCCCTATAATCTGCCCTTAAACATCATGTTCTTTTTCTTCATAACGTAACAGCTTGAAATGTCATGCTTATTGGGTGATTATTTATACACAAATATACCCCATTGAAAATAAAAGTTCCATGAGTATAAATATTATATCTCTGTTCTTATCATTCCCGTTTCAAAGCCTATCACTGTGGATGTTATGCAAAATTACTACTTCTTCAATAAATAAATTAATTTAGAGTATATTTACTTCTCACCTGCTTCTTCATATTAAGTATTGTTGATTTACAAAAATGACCAAAATAATGCTATCAAGGAACTCGTGGTCTACATTTAAATGCATCAAGTGCAAACACTGATGTTTTTTGGGAGGTGGGCATTGCAAAAGCACCCAATAGGAATTAACCCAACTTTGTATTAGAGTGAGCTGTCCTCTGAAAGTATAAACAAAAATAGAAAATACCCAAATGAAATAATAGTCAGCCAATAGACAGTCAGAGAAGCACAGTTTCTTTAAAATATGTCTCATTCCAAATGTTCCTGCTACAACTGAAAGCACAAAGCACAAGAGTTATGAGAAATGAGGAATGGTGTGGCTCCTTTTTTGTATTTTAGTCTCTCTTACTATGACATATAACTCTGAAATGGTGACGAAATGCGGTCTTAGTCAGAATCTATGATAGGGCTTCTAGAAGAATAACATAGTGCATGTCATTTGAGGGTTCTCTCCTTTAATGTTTCATTCGAGGCACAAAAAATCTGGACAGGTGAAAATCCATGACTGAAAACAGAACTAATGGCACCATTTGAGCATGTTCCTAAAATTATGAGCTACTCTGCACCAATGGGATTTATTAAAATACATGACCAGAATCAGACTGCTGTTTTCATGTATCAAAAGTTAAACCTCACTCACAGAAAGAGCAAAAGCATAATCCTTCCCAGACCCATCCACATTAGGAGGATTTGGAAAGATTTTGTGTGATGTTGGTAAAAATAGCTCAACAAAGGCAACTCAACACTGAAACAGACTACTGTGGATAGAATTATCACATCTAATATTAAGAAGTGATTTGGTTGTAAATCCTAGACAAAACTGCCCATCTTATAGTCCTAACATTATTTTGATTGTGGAACAAAGCAGATACAGAATTCATGACTCTTGACACCAAATTCAAGGACTAAATTATGCAATTAAATGCTCTTCTCCAGTTGACTGTTTTCTGATGAAGTGACATGTTTATTAAAAGAAAGTATGAAAAATGAGAATACTATGTACCTTAAAAAGTCTACAATGAAAACCAAACATTTGTGGGAAAGTATAAAATGTAAAAAATATAAAATGTCATAAAGACAAACATAGATGAATGGAATAGAATGAAAAGTTTAGAAACAAATGCTTACACATATGCAGAAATTATTTTGAACAAGGGTGCAAAGTCTATTCTGTAGAGAAAGAACAATCTTTCCAACAAATAATATTTAGAGAATGAGTGTTCACATGCAAATTAATATAGTTGGATCTATGCCATACACACAAAATAATTCTAAATGGATAGAAGATCTAAATGTAAGAGTTAAAACAACTAAACACTTAGAATGAAACAGAGGGAAATTTTCATAACATTGGATTTGTCAGTAATTTCTTGGACCTGACACCAAAGCAGATGCCTAAAAGATCAAATAGATTATTTAGACCACATGAAAATTAAAAACTTATATATCTAAGGAAACTAATAAGAGAATGTAAAGACAAGGTATATAATGGGAGAAAATGTTTGTAAATAATATAAATGAGAAGGGATTAGTATCCAGAATATATAAAGAACACCTAAAACTACACAATGATAATACAAACAACACAATTCAAACATGGCTAAAGGATTGAATAGACATTCCTTCCCAAAATATATTCAAACTGCACAAAAGCAGATGAAAAGATAACACTATTATGAAGCAAACACAAATCAAAATCATAATGAGATACCACTTTATACCCATTAGAACAGCTGTTATCTAGAAACCAGAAAGTAATGAATTTTGGTCAGGATGTGGATAAAGTGGAACCCTTGTGCATTGCTTGGTGGAATATAAAGGAGTTGAGGCTCAGTGGAAAACAGTTTAGCAGTTTCTTGAAAAGTAAACATAGAATGACTCTATTATCCAGTAATTCTGTTTCTCTGTGTATACCTCAAAGCATTGAAAGCAGGAACCTGAACAGATATTTGTACACCAATATTTACAGTAACAGTAATCATTTGAAAACAATTCAAATATCTAACAACAAAGAACTGAAACTTTTACAATATTAAATATTTCTTTTAGCTAGTCAGCGCCTCAATTAATTTACTCATGATATCCTTCAAATTAATACATAGATGACATGACCATCTTTTGAGCATTTCTTATCAAGTGCAAGAAGGTACTTTGTAACTTGTTTTACTTTAGCAAATCGGATCTGTGTACAAAATCCCTGCATAATTCTTCCCGGAGCAATTGAATTTTTAATGCTGCATTCTTCAGGGACTCTTCTCTCTTATCCTGTTTTCTGTTGTTCCCTTTAGAGTTCCTAGGTAGCCTGTTCCAAAATAATGACAGCGTGTCTCTTTCTTTCCAATATTTCTTTATACTTTTCCTTTACTCTCATCATACTGCATTGGTCAGAACATCCACTAAAATATTACATAGTATCAGTTACATTTATACCTTTATTTTTTCCTTTTATCCTATAAAGAAAAATTTAAATGTAACTTTGATATGATTTTGATGCATACTTTTAATGATTATTTTATTCCAATTAAAGATGTTTTCTTCTATTTTCACCATGTGAAGATTACTCAGAGGGGAATTGAGCTTATCAAATAGTTTTTATGTATCTATTATTGTCATTATTCTTTCACCTTTTAACTTGTCATGTGAAATATTGTCTAACTTGAATTCCTTTCACATTTCTAGTAAAAGATTACATATTTTGAATAAAACCACATACTTATTTTTCATAATTATTTACATATCATTTATATTAGGTTTCATTCTTGATTACAGAGCTTAGAAGCCATATGTAAGGAAAAATACCACAACAGTAATGATCCAATTTATAAAAATAATCATACTTTTATTTTATTTACCTTCTGTTATTCATTTCTATTTCTTATTTGACTTTTACATAAAAAAAAACATGCTAGGCAAATTCGCAGGGATATGTAACATAGGCTTTTGTGAGCTGTATTCAGACATTATTAGAAAATTTTCTGCCTCTCTGGTGGTCCTATTTTTTCTTTAAATGAAGTAATATCTGATGCATATCTGATTCTAGTTACAAAAAGAGTCTTTACTGAAAAGTATTTTTTGGTTTTCTCATTCCCTTCTTATTTCTCCCATTTGTTCCTCCCTTCTTTCTTTTCTACATTATCTATTTCCCTCCTCTCTCCCCTCTTTGTCTCTTTCTCCTGCAACTGTTCTCCCAGTGTAATGATGGATTTGCCTTGAACTAGTCACACTCTGTCCTCTGGTCCCTCTTACAGCTAGAGGAATGCATGTTCAAAATGGATGGACAGGAAAAGTCATTGTGTGTCTAAAGTCTCTCACAATGGCGGAAGGCACGGCCAATGGTCTCACAACCATCAAGGAACAGCAGCAGTCTCTGAGCATCTGAGCTAAGCAACCACAAGAAGCCAGCACTGTTCTGAACACAATAAGCAACTTTAATAAGCAAAATGTAATGATAAACTACCAAGTGTTAGGCCCTATATCAGGCATTAGGAAAACAGAAGAGAATAAAATTAAATACAGAACTAGTAGCTTTCCGGGGAAGACACACTTATAATCATAGACTTATTACACTGTGGAAAGCACTAGATGCATATACAAAAAGACTTTGGTAGAACTGAAAGATAACAGGAACTCTACCTCTGGGCAATAGGAAAAGGTGTGCCAGAGATTTACTTTATGCCAAATGTATTTCTATTTTAGTAACTTTCTGAAAACAAATGTTTATTTCAATTTAAAAAAAATTAGTAATTAAATACATGGTAGAGGTGCTTAGTTATTTCAGTAAAGACTTCTGCACTTACCTGCACAGGTAATTCCTTATACATCCATGTGCTCATTCACTCATTAATGCAGATAATTCATTCAGTCAAAATAATTATGGGCCACTGTTGGGTTCAACAAGAAGCCAAGATTCCACAAGATTATTCTTCTTATTATTATTGGGTCCTGACCAGGTGAAATTTACTCTTTTTTGGGACAGACATGAATCAACCCTTCTCAAACAAATGTATAATTCTAGAACAGAAGGACAGATTCATAGGCAGCCTCAACTTTTAACAACTGGTTGTGCAGCCTTGGGAATAAGCATAGGGGTATTACGATGCAAGTGGGTGAAGCAGCTGAGGAAATGCTTGAGCTGAGGCCTAAAGACCACAAAGGTCAAGGAGAGTGGGTAAAAGGCTCCAGGCAGAAGGTTCAACAGCAGTAAGGCCCAATGGAGGAAGCATGGTGCCCCTGAGAAAAAACTGTGGGAAGTGTGAGGGAAGTTGGTGGAGTACTAATGGTGGCTATGACTCTCTGTGTCTGGCAGGCCCTTTTAAGAATTTCTGTTCACAGAACAGTGGAAACTCTGAAAGGCATTAAATGTGGGAGAAGATAATTGATTTCCAGGTGGCTGCAATGTGGCAAAAGAATTCAATGTTTTCAGCTCTTCCAACTATTTTCCCTATTAAATCCCCTCTTTCCACCTTCATGCAATGGATACTGACCCTGCTGAGACAGTAGGCAGCATGTATTTAGTATTTTCTATGACAGACATTTTCTTAGGTGATTTTCACATTCTATGCCATTTCCCCAAGAATTTTTTTAAGTTAGTTTCTATTCATGTCCTAATATCACAGATGTGCAACCATAGGCAACAGAGATGTAAATAAATTTTCTAAGCTCAAAAAATCGTAAGATCTATACATTAATTTGGATTTCTGGTACCACCGTCACTTTTTCCATGATATTGATTTAAACTTTTCCCCATATTTAATTAGTTCTGCTGTATGTCATCTCAAATTTTATCAGAGTCAATGAAGTTAAAATAGGAAATATGTAAACATTTAAAATCAAGGGAGGTTAATATTTAAAACACTTTATATTACTTATGATTTATAGAGTTTCAAGTTTTCCTAATTGGTTTAGAACAAAATATTATACAAGGATAATGATGTTGTCATGAATACAGTTTTATCTTTTAGTGAAATATTAGAATATCGTAGACACATTTCAACTTAAAATACCTTTGGTGAAACAGTTTTCTCTCAGAACAATCTTAATAAGTTTGTGAATCTTAAAAGTGACATGTCCATACATTTATTACTTTTTAATTTATAGGTATTAGGATGTCAGTAGGTAAGATAGGTTGCTGTCAAATTTAGTGTTCCCATAATAAGGTATTCTATTTTAAATGTTGCATTTGTACATTCACAATATTACTGTCTCCATATAACATGTGCAACAGTTACACACTTGTAAGTGTTGTTTAAATGAAGACTTTGGAGCTATACTATTTAAATAAAATTCATTTCCATTAACCTTATAGAGAGAAAAAATTCAAAACACCAAACAATGTGGTATTCAAAATACAGAAATACTAGTTAAATGCAGATTAATTTTTTAACAAGAATTCCTATGCAGTAGGCAGATAGTTCCCACATCCCATTGTGATTGACAAGCCTGACATATGGAATAGTTCACAAATTCCCAGGTGACTGACAGATGGAGAATAGAAAGGCGGATAAAGTTGCCTAGAGAGCTGAGGATGATTTCATATTCAGCGGTTTTGATCAAAAGGATTCCAGATCTCACACTAAATTTAGCACCGCTGGCAATTAGTGCATGATTTATTCAGTCCTTTCATTTGCTGGTTGACAAATGGAAAACAAGCACAAAATTAAAAATAAGTTTATTTCCAGCATTTCGGATATTTAAAATGTGTGTGTCTTTGTTTGCACATAAATTAACATGAGATGAATTTATAGTGAGATTAAATCTGAAATGGAGATGCAAGCAATAAATAAGAGCTTTCTTCTGTATTGTACGGGCAGAACAGGTGTTTGAATTAAGAAATACTAATATGTTTAGCAGCACGGCTCCACCTTTAGCATTAGGGAGTTGATGCTTTCCTAAATTTAGAATAATCTTTCCACAATTTAGAGTTCTTTCATAAGCTTCCAACATAGGTGACCATCTGTATGACAATATTAATGCTTTTCAGTCTAGTAAGAATAAAAAACTAAAAACAAGCCCCAGTCACACGGCTGTTCTGCATTACAATGCCTTGCTAAGGGCTTCTCTCCCTTTTGGAGATCCCTGGGGAAAAGGCAGCAGACACCCAAATCTGTGCCCCCTCATGCATTTATAAATGGAGTTATGAAATCACAACCTTTTTTTTTTTTTTTTTTTTTTTGTATCATCCTTCAAGCTAGACGGTGCAGAGCTCTGTTTCCACTTCTCTTCCTCGATCATGGAACAACAATGAAATGAGCGCCACGTGCTGATGTAAACCGTCTGTTGTGTTACTTGGAGTCAGAATGCGACAACATCACATCCACAATTGGAGGAGAGCATCATGTAAATAGCCCCTCCCAGGGATCCAGAGAGGCAGGGGCATCTTTAGGCATGTTGACTGAAGGTGTAGAAAATGAATTGAGCAAAATCCCCCATGCTTTCGGTGGCTAAAAAAAAAAAAAAAAAAAAAAAAAAAAAAAAAAAAAAAATCATTGTGCCTGAAAGACCTTGTGATTTCTGAGTAGGTGTATCTGTATATCTCCTTTGCAGAAATCCTCTTGGCACTGTCTAATAGAGCTGCTTAGAAAGATGAATGAATTTCTCGAAATACATGGAAACCAGAAGGCTGTCTCAGAGTGTGAGGTACCTCGTCACTCTGAATGCTGCAGAAGTGGCCCATTGAGGTGGCCTTACATCAAAAGTGAACCAGAGCATTTGTTGATGAGAATGTTGGGCCAACAGCAAAGCACCTGAGACTTGGGGATTGTGGGGGCAGATGTTTGGGATACTTATAGGTTTTCTTATTTGATTTGTATTCCAGGTCTGACATTCAACTTTATTTGTATTCATTATTCACAGTGGGAACTAGAATGGTTTTTAAAATAGCATAAAATCCACTTAAATTATAATGGAAAGAATCGTGCGCAATGTGATGCTTTAATTACTGTTAAGCTAACCTTGGGATATGGGAAATGTCAATTTTCATTGGCCACATGAAGGCTGAGCCCAGGATTTAGCCCGCAGATATGTGCAATCAGTGGGGCTGCAGCTCATAGGCACAGCCTGCCTGAGGAGCACCCACAGTGCTTCAAATCTGCCTTCCCCTCCTCCTCACACACCCTGGGGCCCCATCATCTTTTTATTAGTATTTTCTTTCTCCAGTGAAATATCCTCCCTCATTCTCAGCAGCAGTCCAAAGACACATCCCAGGCAAATGGCTTCAGAAGGTCAGTCATATTACCTTTTTTTTTTTTTTTTTTTTGTCTCATATACCCTTCCCAAGTGGCATGTCCTGGGCTTTCTATCCACCAAGACAGGAAAAGGAAATCTGAAAGGAGCAGGCACTGATCTTAAGACTCCTGTCTTCACACAAATTCATGCATTCTTCCTTGAAATCAGTAGCCCCAAGCCATGCCATCTCCCTATCTTCTGTCTTTTACATATATAGATTACTTTATGTGTAAACAGCATTATTAGGTTTGTACTTTGAATCCCTGGGACCACGGAGAAGCTGTATGTAGGAAGGAGCAATCAGTCTCATTTCTGTATTACATATTCCATTACTTCTTTTCCAAGATCTGCAGCGGTGGGTAGGTAAGTGGTAGGAGTACAGTTGGACCCTGTATTCTTTCCAGTTAAAGTAAGATTTTGAATTTGAATCTATCTCAAATCTGAAAATTGAGACATGGATTAATTGGAAGAAACAGAAACCAAGTTTTCTTGGTCAAGTTCTTCAAGTTTACAGATTTCCCTACATTGCAACCTGGAGGCAAGTTATGGCACCCATACTGTCTCACACAACCACACACACATGCACACACATACACATACACACACAAAGACAGAGAGAAATCTGCTGTTATGGCCACTTTTGGTTTCAAATACCCAAAAGTATACTTTCTGGGAACACCATGCTTAACAATTTGGAGGATAACTATTCTTTAAATGAAACTTGTCTTCCCTTCAGTACAGCATATATTTCTCCTAGTTAATTTCTTGTACTAAATGAAATGGTCAATAATTGATCATGTTTAAACTATAAAAAACTGTAATTCTGTATGGTTCAATTGAATAAAGTCATAGTATAAGATGGGAGAAAATGGTAACATCTCCCGTCTACTTTGGGGAAGGAAAGAAGGAAAGCAATACTTTCTATCCAATACCTTGTTAGTCATACTTAGAGCTGTAAAAAGCATTTTTTAACATTTTTTCCCATGATTCACAAGATTTTTTTCTGCTGCCCCCTTTCTTATGCTGAAAACCTATTGCAAGTGTAAATTTGGCTTTAATGTCTTATATGCTATTTCTTTGGACTGTAACACTATAACATAATAAAAAGAAGCAAAGGGGATCAGGACCTACCTGAATAACACCTGTGTTCCAACCGTCAGCTGCAGATTTTTGCTTTTTTGCTTTTCCCCTTCTTTTTAATTTTGTACCAGGGATTGAACCCAGGGGTATTTAAATACTGAGCCACATCCCATTTTTAAAATTATTTTTATATTTTTTTAATTAGAGGAAGGACCTTTGAAACTTGCTTAGGGATCAGTTTGGGGTTTTAACAAAACAAAACATTAACTATTCTTTTGAATTTCCTGTATTTCTCCAAAGTATTTTTTAAACTACAAATGTATGAGTAAATTTCAGCATATGTCTAAATCTGTCTGTCCAAAATAATAGTCCCTTGTCACAAATGGCTGATGGCATTTAAATTTATTATATCAAAATATTTAAAATTTTGACTTTTGCCGGCATACACAAACATTTCAGGTACACAGTAGCTACATGAAGATAGTGGCTATGTCATCACATAGAGCAGACATGGAAAGTTCCATGATCTCAGGGAGTTGAATTGGACAATGGCAGTCTACATCAGGCTTTCCAAGAATGTTTTGGTCAACATCATTTCCACAGGTGCATTAAACCTCTGGCAAGCTGGTGATACACATCGGTTTTCAATCCTCTAGCACTTTAGAGACAAGTCACTAGCATGATCCTTCTAAAAGGATCATTTATTTGCAAAAGAATAAGTGGCAATTTATTCCTTGAATGTATGCTAGCATAAAATCCTTAATTAACAAAGAACACACCCAAAAGTTTCCTACTTTGGGATATAGTACAGTTGAATACATATACAAGTGTTTATAGGACACAATTTCCACCCTTGATCTTAAATACTTATCTTCTTTGACTGTTCTCTAAATAATACATTGAGTGGCATCAAATGCTATCTTTCCTGGGAGAAAGAGAAAAACAAATGTTTACATATTGATGTGGAAACATGAATAATGGCTCAGAACCAAAAATCAAAATGTTATGTCATCAAAATGGGTGATAAATCAAAAAGTAGAAAAACTTGGAAGATTTTAATAACTTTATGTTTTCTAATAAACACTTTACAAAAAGTTTTTAATCTGGTGTGAATCATAGCAAAAAAAAAATGGATAAGGAAATACATGTTTGTGGCTTCATAAGGAATCATAATATATAGTATAGTTATGAGTGCTGGTCTTCAGGGAAAGTACCTGGTATAAAACAGAAGCACCAAAATTGTTGAATGGATGGGAGGGATATTAGGTTGAGTTTTCTAAGGTAAGATACCATGCTGTTAGTTTCAGTTCATGAAGAGTGAAGGATGTGACCAGCTGAACACCCGTAGGACCCATTACAAAAATAACTTACCCCTTCATTTCAAAAGCACAAATTTGTTGTTATAAATCCTATGCTTATTCAGACACAGGGAGAGTATCCCACAAAATTACCTTCATTTTTTTCCTTGCGATTTTTTAAGCAATTGCATATATATCTGTCACAATAGCCACCAATATTAACCATATTTGTTCATTCTTCTTTCTTTGTTGAAATGCTCTCTGCCACTCTGTTTTTTCATCTCATTCTGTCATCTGTCTTCCCCATGGCCTCTCACTATCTGATATGAAGTTGGAGTCGGCACACACAATGCCTCAATAATCATAGCTGGCAAACCTTACCAAGATGGTTCTGGACGAAACTTGATTTCTGATTTCTCCTACATATGAAGGTCAGCAGCAACAACAACCCTTCTCAAAAAAAAAAAAAAAAAAAAAAAAAAAAAAAAAAAAAAAGTCAAGTCCCTAATTACATTGAAAATAGGAGAAAATTATCTGATGAATAATAGCAAGTACTACTAAATTAACTGAAATGCAAGTGTTTATTTTTCTTTTTGTTTTTTGTTTGTTTTTTAGTTTTTTATTTCTTGTACTAACATTATTCCTCTAGGAATAGATTAGTTTTTCTGGGTATGCTATTTTACACTAGAAATTTTCATAAATGGGGAGGAATCCCACCAACATTTTCAAGAAAGTTTACTATTCTATGAGTACTGCCAAATTTCATAGTTTCCTTCTGGTGAATTCTAAATATCACTTCTATTGCAGTTATTTTCTATTTTGGTGAAATTACCAAAGACAATTCAAGGTTGTTGTCACATGCCTGTCACCCAAACAGCCATCTCCAGAGTCTGACTTTATTCTCCCTTTAAGCACAAACAGATACTGTCATTTATTATCTCTTTTATAGAGTACTTTGCAGAGAGATGGAGAAGAAAAATTATATTTTCAGGGAAGACCAAGCTTATAGTGAAAACTGTATACATATGCACATATATACATAGAGAAAGAGAAATATAAAAAGTTTTTAACCATTTGCAAGTGGTGTGACAAAAACCTTGTGAAAGTACAAATATAAAATCAAAAGATCAAAATATGTCTGTAACACTATTAATGGTTTCTGTAAATAATACCACTGTGCTATTGTTATAAGGTATTTTCAAGTAACAGACCCAAATCTTAGGAGCTTTCTAAATTCTGGAGGCTAGCAAAATGGAGACAAGAGAAGAATTTGAGACATTTCTTGTTATTGAGAGAAGGCTTAGATAGGAAGTGGATGATCAATCCATAAGAGCAACTTCTCCCTCACATCTTATTCCCACTTGGTGCTTGTAATTCAGGCCCATCTAGAGAAGGCATATGTCACAAGTCTATACAAAACCCTGCACTGAATAAACAGATTGGTGGACATGCAGGAAACTGTGTGAGCTAGGGAAATAGAATATCACCTATTTCACATCTTTTTAGACTGGAAGGACTAAGGTCAAAAATAAAATCTTCCTGGAGAAAATACATCCAGAGGATATAAGACAGGAAGGAAAGCTTTGAGCAGTATGAGCAACTACAGAAATAGAATGTTGATGTAGGAACTATTTGGCATAGAAAAAACTGTTGCTAGAACAGGGTAAACAAAACTAAATCGATGACAAGATTAACCAAGGGGTGTGTGATATATATTCAAAATTACTGAAAATAAAAGAATTTTTGGATACTTTTACCTGAATATTTTTAAAGGGGCTAAGGTGAGAATTTCCATAACTGATCCTCCCTTACCTGAGAAGATGTTTCAAGGCCCTCAGTGAATGTGTAAAGCAGATATACAGAGCCTACAAGGCCCTATATGTTTTATGCTTTTATCTATTTCTGCATAGCTATGATAAAGTTTAATCTTTGAATTAGACATAACAAGAAATGAACAGCAATATCTAATAATGAATTGGAAATGATGATATTATGCCACAAAAATGAGTTATTTACATCTTATGAACTGTTTATTTTTGGAATACTCCATTTTATATGTTCAGACCATGGTTGGTGGCAGGCAACCAAACTATAGAAAGTGAAACTGCCAAGAAGGGTGGCTACTGTATTTGCCCATCTCTGTTGCTCTATTAAACGGGAAGAGCAAATCAACATTTGGTGTTATTAAAAACAACATAAAATGGCAAGCCTTGCCCCGCCAAAATATATATATATAGAAATCAACATTTGGTGTTATTAGAAACAACATAAAATGGCAAGCCCTGCCCCACCAAAATACATATATATATATATATGTGTGTGTGTGTATACATATACATATATATATATGTGTGTGTGTGTGTGTATATATATATATATATATATATATATATATATATAATTGCATTCAAAATCCTTTCTTCTAACTTTTGTAAATGTTTTCACCACAAAGAAATGATAATTGTTGGAATTGATAGATATTCTTACCCTCATTCAAACATTGCACAAAACATACATATGTGGAAATATCATATTGTACTCCATAAATACATGCTAACTGAAAAATAATTGCTTCAGAAATCATCAATAGGCCCATTATGGTTTAAATGTTAGAAGCCCCCCAAAACACTCATGTATGAGACAATGCAACAAAGTTTATAAGTGAAATGATTGGGTTATGAGAGTCTTACCCTAATCCATGCAATAATCCACTGATAGGGATTAACTGAGAAGTAACTGTAGGCAGATAGGGTGTGGCTGGAGGTGGTAGGTTATTTGGGGTGTGACTTTGGAGTTTCTATTCTGTCTATGGTGAGGGGAGCTCTCTATCTGCTTCCTAGTTGTAGGGTCTTGAGCTGCTTTCCTTCATCACACCTTTCATCCCTGATGTCCTGCCTCACCTTGGACCTAAAGCAATCGTCCATCTATGGACTGAGACCTTTGAAACTGGGAGCTGCAAATAAACTCTTCCTTCTCTAAAGTTGTTCTTGACAGATCTTTTGGTCACAACGATGAAAAAGGTGACTGAAACAAGGTCCAACAGAGATATTTTTAAATAACTACTTTATGGAAAGTTGGAGTAAATGTGGTTTTCAATGTTCCCCTCACTAAACTAAAAAATCCTGGATGTTAATTATAAAACGAACCTAAGAAAAGTCCAAAAGGCACAGGGAAGAAGGAAGTCTGGCTAAGAACTCAGACATCTGAGGGGTGACCCGATTGGGGCTCCCTTGAGTTTCCTTTGTGCCTTTTATATCTGTGAATACAAACTGGAAAACCAAAAGCCAGGGGATGCCAAATGATACAGACCAAAAAAAAAAAAAAAAAAAAAAAAAAAAGCACCAAGAAAAGCTTGATTTCCCTAATTCAAGGACAAATAAAGGGACATCCTAGCAAGACACACACTTCTAGCAGACAATACCTGTTCTAGTTTTCTAAACATAGAGGAAAAACTATTACCCAGTCGCCACCCCTACAAGCCTACTGGATGTATAAAGTTCTGCTGCAGAGTATGTAAGGAGGAGACCCAATCACAGTCCAGTAGTACTTGAGAAGGCTGCTTAGAAAGCTGAGGTGTTCAGCTGGGCGCAGTGGCACACTCCTGTAATCCAAGCAGCTCAGGAGGCCAAGACAGGAGGATCATGAGTTTGAAGCCAGCCTCAGCAAAAGCAAGGCACTAAGCAACTCAATAAGACCCTGTCTCTAAATAAAATACAAAATGGGGCTGGGGGTGTGGCTCAGTGATCGAGTGCCCCTGAGTTAAATTTCTGTTATGCACCCACCCCCGCATTAAAAAAAAAAATAAAAAAAAAAGAAAGCTGAGGTGTTCATTCATGCCAGATAATAAGGAATCCTCCCGCACATCCCGCATATTCCACCCATGTCAGTGGAAGTGACAGGGCACAGGGCAGTGTCTGGACTTTCATCCACACCCAACTATGAGACCATGGAGAGTCAGGATTTCCAACACAGCTAAATGGTGCTGAGATAACACCTCCCAGCACCACCCCATACACATACACACACATCATCAAGGTGTCAGTGCAGGCCAAGTGGAGAGAATGAACTTCTACCAACAACAACAATCATGAGGAATCCCCCATGACAAAGCAAAAAAAAAAAAAACATGATAAGACAAACTGAACTTTTCTGCACGACCAGCCCCACCCAGTAATAGAAGTGGTCCTCCCCCAAGCCTCTGCATGGCTACCGAGCAGTATCACAAAATCTAGCTGAATCACAAGATATCAGTAAGATTCTAAGCTTACAATGGCAAACCTGAAATGTCCAAGTTCCATAAAAGATTCAACCCTTACATTAAAAATGGGAAGATCTCAATCATCAAGTGATGCAGATATTAGAGTTGTCTTACAAGGACTTGAAGAAGCCATCACAAAATAATGAGAAAATGAGTAATTACAAACACACCGAAAAGAAAAATAGAAAGTCTCAGAAATGAAACATAATACCAAAATAGAAATGTTAGAACTGAAAATTATAAGTAACAACAACACATACTCAATGAATAGGCTCAATAAGGAAGAAAGAGGATTGAGGAGTTGGGAAGTGGAGACTATAACAAAAGATTAACATCCATATCATTGGTGTCCAGGAATGAAGAGAAGACAGAGCAAGGCTAAAAGGTTTTTGAAAAATGATTGATATTTTCCCAAATTTGGCAAAAGCCTGAAGATTAAACCAGCTGAGCAAATCCCAAAGGATTTAAACCAAATGAAATACATGAGCAATGTT
The DNA here is from genome assembly GCA_025594165.1 of Tamias sibiricus. Classification (NCBI taxonomy): domain Eukaryota; kingdom Metazoa; phylum Chordata; class Mammalia; order Rodentia; family Sciuridae; genus Tamias; species Tamias sibiricus. The sequence continues at coordinate 19,661,626 of CM046670.1, forward strand.
CAAACTTTTAAAATCAAATGAAGAAAAATAAAGAGTCATAAATGGAGGTAGGATTTTTATATTTCACTTGAAATGGTAAATGATACCAATTGTTTGGAATCAACCATAATATTTAGAACAATCAGCAAAAGTCATAAAAAGATATACCTCATACTACATTATATCAAAATGAAATTCAGAAAATGCTTAAAAAGCTTATGAGAAGAAATTTAAAAGTAAAAGAGAATTTATATATTATATGTATACATATATATGCAGTTATGCCCTAACATATTCATATTATATTAAAAGCAAATTATCTGAATACACCACATAGAAGATAGAGATTGATAGCATGAATTTAAAAGAATTACATATTGTCCACATGAAGTCCACAAGAAGACAGGTTGACAGTTAAAGGATGCTAAAAGATATACCATGTAAACATTAATCAAATGGAAGCAGTAGAGTTGCTATTAATATGAAATAAGATAGGCTTTGGGGTAGATTACCAAAGATAAAAATATTAACTAATTATGAAAAGTTTATAAGATGCCATAGCAATCTTAAATGTGTATGAACAAAATAACAAAGCTTCAAAATATTTGAAGTACATACAAACACAATTGAAAGAAGAAATTGACAAATCCATGATTATAGTTGGTGATTCTACCCTTAACTAGTGGTGGAATACTTACACAGATAATCAGCAAAGATATTTAAGAATTTAAAACTACTATCAGCAAGATTTAATTGATATGAAGTGTCTGTAGAATATGTACAAAGAAAGGCCATATTTTGGGTAATAAAACAACCTTAGCATGTTTAAAAGAAGATATCATACAGAGTGTGGTTTTTGACAATATGAAATTGAACTAGAAATCAATAACAGAACAATACTCAGAAAATTACCAAACATTTAGAAATCAAACAGCACACTTCAAAGTAACCATGGTCAAAGAAGAATCTTGAGTTAAAAAGTACATTGAATAAAGTGAAAATCAAAGTACAATGAATCAAAATCTGTGAGACACAGCTCACAGCTAAAGCAGTGCTGAATGAAATGTACAGCACTGAGAATGACAGTATAAAGGTAGGGACATCTTCTAACAATGATCTACAGTCTCCAATCAAGAAACTGGAAGAACATAATGAGCATAAAACTAGAGGAAGAAAGGAAATATCAAAGTAATCATTAGAAATGAATGAAATTTAAAAATGGAAAATAGAGATAAGTCAATGAAATAAACAGACTTCAAAAGAAAAATTAATGAAACTAGTAAACCTTTTGCTAGAATGATGAATATAAAAAGGGAGGAGATACAAATTCCTAGCATTAAGAATGAACTATGATGCTGATGGGAGTTCAAATTGGTGCAACCACTATGGAAAGCAGTATGGAGACTCCTCAGAAAACTTTTAATGGAACCACCATTTGACCCAGTCATCCCACTTCTAGGTTTATACCCAAAAGACTTAAAATCAGCATACAGCAGTGATACAGCCACATCAATGTTTATAGCAGCTCAATTCACAATAGCTAAACTATGGAACCAACCCAGGTACCCCTCAACAGATGAGTGGATAAAGAAATTGTGACACACACACACACACACACACACACACACACACACAATGGAATATTACTCAGCCTTAGAGAAGAATGAAATTACGGCATTTTCTGGTAAATGGATGGAACTAGATTATTATGCTAAGTAAAATAAGCCAAAACCAAAGAACCAAAGGCCAAATGTTTTCTCTGTTAGGCAGATGCTAATTCACAGTAAGGAGTGGGGTGAATAGAGGTACTCTGGACTAAACAGAGGGGAGTGAAGGGAAAGGTGGGGTTTGGAAGTAGGAATGATAGTAGAATGAATTAGGCATTATTACCCTATGTGCACATATGATTACATGACCTGTGGAACTCTACATTACGTACAACCAGAAGAATGAGAAATTATACTCCATTTATGTATGATGTGTCAAAAAGCATTCTACTGTCATGTATAACTAATTAGAACAAATTAAAACAAAAAAGAATGAAATAGAGGATAACTTATTCAAAGTCTGCAGCCCTCCAAGAATAATATGGAAACATAAATAACTCTGTAGACATAGATTTGACAACATAGGAGAAATGGACCAATTTCTTGAAAACTACAGATGCTACAAACTTAATATGAAGTATGCAATTTTAGCTGCTTGCAGGACCAGCTGGGAGAGACATATGACTGGAAACTCAAAAGGGTAGGAGCAGGAGAGAGACTAAAACTGAGACCAGGAAATGTGAGATCCAAAGGTGAAAGAGGGGACTAAGAATTTGGTCTCCTACCACATGAGTGGAGCCCAGGGTAGATCCCTGAGGTACAGTCTTCCAGCATGGATGAACAATACTGGGTGCTGGAGGTGCACTGATTTAAAATCTCAAGACCAATTGGCATTCAGTGAAGAGCCTGAAGTCTACCTAAGCCTAAAGCTTACCTCCAGGAATTCTGCCTACAATATTACATCTCTGACTCCAGCAATCCTGAAGATGGAGCATCACTCCCCAGACAACCCCACCTAAAAATGCTGAGAAGAGAAACCGAGAATCTTTTGAACTCCAATGGAATGAATTCTTTAACTTTTCATCAATATCTTTTTTCTTCTTCTTCTTCTTTTCATTCTTTTTCTCTATTTAATTGTGACCTTAATGGTACGTGGACATTTATACATATTCATAATTTTTTCTCATTTCTAGCATTTTTAAGCCAGTTATTTTTCATGGATTAGTTTTGTTTTGTTTTGTTTTTTGTGAACTAGGATGTTTGATTAGTATATTTTAGTATATTTTGGTATTCTTTTATTTTTATATATAATTTTTTAAAAAACGTTTACACTCGCTCTTTACATATATAGATATATTTTTTTCTCCTACCTGTTTTCCTTGATTCTCTCTTTTCTTCTGTTAACAGCCAATCTCTACTCTTCCTTCTTTCACTTATTTAATTTTTTACTTCTCTCTTTCTCCCTCATAATCATCACATCCTATATCACTTCTGTTCTTTCCCTGTCCACCATTTGAAATTATAAAACATTTTGCAAACTTGCTGTTTTTATTAGGAAAAAGCTGATCATATCTTTTCTGTTTATTATGATAGTTAACATCATAGACATCATAGTAAGAACTATTTAGTTTAATGCTATAAATCATTTGTATTGATTATTGTTCTTATTTGTCTTCCCCTAAACAGTGAGGGAATGGAAACCTTCAGCAACACTATAAGTTGACAGGGTAGAAATTCTACTGCCTCAAATCCATACTGTTAGATGGGTAGGCTCACAAACAACATGAAAAAGCAGGGAACACATTGTCACAGGTAAACCAAAATACTCCAATAACAGAATCCATTGACACCACAGTGAAAGAAATGTCAAAGAAGGAGTTTAGAATGTACATAGTTAAATTGATCTGTAAGGTAAAAGACATAGGACAGTATAAGAAATGAAATCAGAAAGAAAATACAGGAAGTGAAGATCAGTTTAATAAAAAGGTAGAGATTTTGAAAAACAACCAAGCAGAAATCCTCAAAATGAAGGAAACAATAAACCAAATTAAAAATTCAATAGAAAGCATCACCAACAGACTAGACCACTTGGAAAACAGGACCTTAGGCAATGAAGACAAAATATATAGTCTTGAAAGTAGAGCTGACCATGGAGAGAAGATGTTAAGAAACCATGAACAGAACCTACAAGAACTATGTGATAACATGAAAAGACCAAACTTATGATTTATTGGGATAGATGAATGCACAATCTTTTCAATGAAATAATATCAGCAAATTTCCCAAACCTAAAGAATGAAATGGAAAATCAAATACTAGAGGCTTACAGAACCCTAAAAGTACAAAATTACAAGAGACCCACACCAAAGCACATTATAATGAAAATGCCTAACATACAGAATAAGAATAGAATTTTAAAGTCTGCAAGAGAAAAATACAGATTACAAATAGAGAAACCCAATTTGAATCTCAGTTAATTTCTTAACACAGACCCTCAAAGCTAGGAGGTCCTGGGTTGATTATATATATATCAAGTTTTGAAAGAAAATGAATGCCAAGGAAGAATCCCATATCCAGCAAAATTAAATGTCAGATATGAAAATGAAACCAAAACCTTCCGTGGTAAACAAAAGTTAAAAGAAGGGGTTGGGGGGGCTGGGATTGTGGCTCAGCGGTAGAGCGCTCGCCTAACACGTGCGCAGCCCGAGTTCGATCCTCAGCACCATGTACAAATAAACACATTGTGTACAACTAAAGCAAATAAATAAATATTAAAAAAAAAAAAAAAAGAAGGGGTTGGGGGTGCGGCTCAGTGGTTAAGTGCTCCTGGGTTCAATTCCCACTACAAAAAAAAAAAAAAAAAAAAACTTAAAAGAATTTGCAACAGGAAATCCTGCACTATAGAACATTCTCAACAAAATATTCTATGAAGAAATGAAAAAAAAAGAATTAAAAGCAGCAAAGGGAGGAACAACACTAAAGGAACAGTCAATCAAAGGATAAACTAATTCAAATTAAAACTAGAAATAAACCCAAATTTCCTGGAATACAAATCATATCTCAATGATAAACTTGAAAATTAATGGCCTAAACTCATCAATCAAAAAACACAGACTGGCAGATTGAACTAAAAAAACAAGACCCAACAATATGCTATCTCCAAGAGACTCACCTCATAGGCAAAGACATCCACTGACTGAAGGTGAAAGGATTGGAAAATACATATCACTCGTATCTTATAAACAAGCAAGGGATTCTATCCTCATATCAGATAAAATGGAGTTTAGGTCAAAGTTTAATCAGAAGGGAAAAAGAAGGCCAATTTATACAGCTTAAGGGAATTATACTTCAACAAGATACAACAATCATAAATATTTATGCCCCAAACAAAGGAACATCTATGTACATAAACAAACCCTTCTCAACTCCAATAATCAAATAGACCACAACACAATAATACTGGGTAAATTTAACATGCCTCTTTCACCACTGGATAGATCCTCCAAACAAAAAAAAAAAAAAAAAAAAAAAAAAAAACTAACTAAAGAAGCTATAGAAGTAAAAAAATGCAATTGATAATTTAAACTTAACAGACATATATAGAATATTTCAGCCATCAATGACTGAATACACTTTCTTCTCAGCAGCACATGGATCCTTCTAGAATATAGTCCATGTTACGTAAGCTATCACATATGTTGGCATACAATTGTAATATTACCTTAATAAACATTTTAGCATCTGTAGGGTTATTTCCAATAGCTCACTTTCCATCAATATTAATTTTTGTGTTTTTTTTAATCTTTATTAGACTTGTTTATTTTTTATCAACTTTTATGTTTATTACTTCTCCTTTATTTCATATATTTCTGTTTCTACTCTTATTTTTTCCTTCCTACTACACACTTTGAAAATAATCTGATTGTTATTCCAGCTTCTTTCTGATACAAGTACTTCAAGTTATAAATGTTTCGCTCAGTACTGTTTATCCCAGATATCCTGAGATTTTAAGCTTTTACTATGAATTAGTTCAAAGCACTTTTTGTTTACTTTTCTGTACTTTCTTCCTTGACTTCTGAGATATTTATAAATGTGCCATTTAATTTTGAAATAGTTGAGATATGGGAGTAGGGTTCTATATATCTTAAGGTGATGATTTCTAATGTAATAAATCATGCAAGAAACACAGTCTGCATCATTTTAAATTTTAAAAAGTAATGGAAATGCTTTTTATTATCGAGTGTATTGGTTACATACATGTCAAAACTGATCACATTGCATACTTCAACTCCGTGCATTTTATTGGACTTCAATTTCACCTCAATAAAGCTATGAAATACACACACACACACACACACACACACACACACATACACACATATATATTAAAATATATACATATATATATTTTAAAATATACATATATATTCACAGTATAATTAAAGTTAAAATATTTTTTAAAAGTAGTTAAAACATACATCATCTTGGGTATGAATGTGTTTGTGTTTATATTGAGGTGGTATGTTAAAAGCAATAAAAGAGAATAGTATGAATATGTGCATAGAATCAAAACTTAGAAAACAACCTCAAAATATTAGATTTCTTCAGATATTTTTTCATATGATTTTCAAATTTTCTTCCATTAATATACTTTACAAGTTAAAAAAAAAATTTAAAATAAATATATAAAGAAACAAGTACTATGAAGAAGTTTACACAGAATGTTATGGGCATGAAAAAAACTTCTGAATTAAATGATGCCTGAGTGAAATACCTATGCTTAGCCCTGAGTAATAAAGAAAAGAAAAGAAATATGCAACTTTACTAGCCCTATAACTATTTGGAGAATTTAATTCATAATTTTACATGCTCTTCTGCAAATCTTCAGTTCCAAACAATTTCATGAGAGAAGTCTACTAAACTTAAGAAAAATCAGTACAAATTCTGTACAATCTCTTCCAGAAAATGGATTAAGAGGAAATATTTCATAATTCATTATATGAAGCCAGTATTATCATGATATAAGAATCAGATTAATAATATCAGAAAGAAAAATTATATAGAAGCCGACATTAACACAATATTAGCATAGAAAATTCAGCAATATACATTTATGCACCTTGATCAAATGGAGTGCATTCTAAGGATGAAAGGGTGATGTGATATCTCTGGCAATTAGAGGAATGCAAATCAAAACCACTCCAAGATTTCATCTCACACCAGTCAGAATGGCAGCTATTAAGAACATGAACAACAATAAACGTTGACGAGGATGTGGAGAAAAAGGCACACTCACACATTGTTGGTGGGACTGAAAAATGGTGCAGCCAATATGGAAAGCAGTATGGAGATTCCTTGGAAAACTTGGAATGGAACCACCTTATGACCCAGCTATCCCACTCCTGGGTCTATACCCAAAGGACTTAAAAACAGCATACTACAGGGACACAGCCACATCAATGTTTATGGCAGCACAATTCACAATAGCTAAACTGTGGAACCAACCTAGATGCCCTTCAGTAGATGAATGGATAAAGAAAATGTGGCATATATACACAATGGAGTATTACTCAGCAATAAGAGAGAATAAAATCATGGCATTCGCAGGTAAATGGATGAAGTTAGAGAATATAATGCTAAGTGAAGTTAGCCAATCCCCAAAATCCAAATGCCAAATGTTTTCTCTGATATAAGGAGACCAATTCACAGTGGGGTTGGGAAGGGGAGCATAGGAGGATTAGAGGAACACTAGAATGGCTAATGGGGAGGGAGGAGAAGACAGGGGGCAAAAGGGTGAAGAAAAAAAAAAGATGGTAGAATGAGATGGATATCATTACCCTAAGTGCACGTATGAAGTCATGAATGGTGTGTATATACTTTGCATACAACCGGAGATATTTCAAAATGTGCTCTACAAGTATAATATAAAATGTAATACATTCTGCTGTCATTTCTAACAACTTAGAATAAAAAATAAATTTGAAAAAAAGTCATTATAATCAATAATAAATCTACAGGATTAAAAATATAATTTGATTGTAAAAAAGCACTTGACAAAATTCAGCACTAATTCATAATATAATCTCTCAGAAAACTGGTAGAAGGAATTTTTTTTCATTTCCATTTAAAAAATATTTAAATACTGTGGCTAAACTCATACCTAACTGTTAAAGACTGAAGGTTTTTAAGATTGGAAACAGGGTAAAGATATTCCATTTGCCATCTTTTTCAATACAGTGTTTGAGGTTCTAGTCAATATAACAAAAGCAAAAGGGGGGAAAAACTGGCATTCAGATATAAAAATGAAGAAATGGTGGGCTCAGTGGTGCACATTTGTAATCCCAGCAGCCTGGGAGGCTGAGGCAGGAAGATTGTGAGTTCAAAGCCAGCCTCAACAACTTAGTGAGGCCGTAAGAAACTCAGTGAGACCCTGTCTCTAAATAAAATACAAAATATGGCTTGGGGTGTGGCTTAATGGTCAAGTGCCCCTGAGTTCAATCCCTTGTGCCAAAAAAAAAAGGAAGAAGGAGAAGGAGAGGGAAATAAAATTATCTCCATAGCAAAACTTAAAAGTTTTAAAACATCTGGAATTAATAATTGAATTCAGCAAAGTAATAGGATAAAAGGTCAAAATGCAATAATTGTTTGTATTTCTTATATTAGTCATGAGAACATAGAAGCAATTTGAAGTTGAAATGCCATTTACCATTGTCCAAGAACCTTGAAATGTGTAGAAATAAATCTAATGTATAGGAGTTAAATGGTAAAAATCACAAAACACTGATGAAAAAAATCAAAGATGAATAAATAAATGGAAAATCATAATGTGTTTGTGTATTGGAAGAATCAACATAGTGAAGCTATCAGGCTTAATGCAATTCCGATCAAAATTTCAGCAAGGTATTCTTATAGATAAAGAAATGACTATTCTAAACTTTCATGGAAACTAAGAGGAATTAGAATAGCTAAAGCAATTCTGAAAAAATAAAAGTAAAGTAAAAGAAATCATTCTATTCATTTTCAAAACTCATTATGCATCCATAGTAATTAACACTGTGTCACATTGGCCATCTACACATAGATCAATCAATAGAACAGGGTCAAGAAACCAGAAATAGACCACCAGAACATGGCTGACATTTTGGACTAAGATGCATTGGCAAAGTCAATGGAGAAAGAATATTTTTTTCAACAAGTGTTTACTGGAAAACTTGTGAAAGAAAAGGTTTTGTTGATCTAAACCTCTTACCTTATTCAAAATAGATATTAGATTTGCATGTATAATGTCTTTCAAAAATAATAACCACTCACAAACATCCAATATCATTCTAACGAACTTCCTTTCTATTGGAAAGAAATCAGTAAGCATGATGGGAACATTCTAAAGATTATAAAGATTATTCCAAAGATTATAAAGATGACTCTAGAACCAGCATCAATAGTAACACATCAACACCCTCTGGGAACTCACTAAAAATCCACATTCTCAGCCCTTCTTTATACCTGATAAGTCAGAAACCCCAGAGTAGTCCAGGCAGTTTTTGTATTAATAAGCTCTTCACCTGATTCTTACCCAAGTGAAGGTTTGAGAACCACTGGTCACATGCCAGTGAGTCCGGGTCTTGAGAGAAAATCTGAGCATGGTCTAAGGAAAAGCCATATCTCCCCGCCTTGTATGTTTGTCCCCATACTCTGTACTGTGTGAGAGTTTAACAGTGTTAAACACATGATACTACAAAGATTCCTTAACTCCTCTTTTATACTTTTCATTCACTCTAAACTCATGTTTATTTAAAATTCTAAACAGTCAAGTTTCAGGTCACATAGAGAAACAAAGTGTCTTTCAGTGATGTAAAATCACCTTACAGGAAGTTAAAGCATTTAAGATGATTTATGTAAAGTATCTCAGGAACCACATTAGTCATTTCTACTATTACAACCATTATTAGACTTATTTCTTTCATAGATAAATTAATATTTACTCAATAGTTTTAATATTGTAGTTGTCAATTTTTGGCCAATTATCAAGTGGCAGGTGGTACCCATATGTGCTATAGAACCTTCACAGGGGCTGTGTAGTACAGAGTTACCTCCACATACAGACGCGTTGTTTCTGAGAGGTGTAATAAGTTGCCTGTGGATCCACCCAGAGAAGTCAAGCTCTGATTTGAACCAGGCTTGTGTGTTATAAACGTGACACTCTTCCTTCACTCTGCATCTCTGAGCCTTGCCAAGTCATAGGACACTTACTAGACACCATAAGAGAAAAAAAAAAAGATTTTTCTTAGTTTATAGTCTAAAGCATCAAGTTACCAACCATCTATTGGTCAGTTGCCAATGAACATGTAGTAAAAAGTGTAATATTTGCACGTGTGTGTGTGCATGATTGCACAATTTTAACTATCCTATATTATAAAGTAGATCTATAGGGCTGGGGGTATAGCTTAGTTGGTAGAGTACTTGAGTACCATATACCATGCACTGAGTTCCTACATTTAGCACAACAAAAACAACAACAAAAAGGATTTGTAGTCAGAGTTGAAATGACCAAGAACTCTTAGAAATTCACTTTTCATAGATGGCTGCTTGACAAAAGCTGAAATTTATGAGTTTTATTTGTAATGAAATGAAGGAAGCTAATTGTTTCAGGAGGAAGTAAAAAGGTAAAAGCATGTTCATGGATCAGGGGTAAAATATATACATGCATGCCAGTAGTAGATAGGCTGACTTTCTTAGCAATATCCTTGTATGATAAGCAAATTTCTATTTTTACATAAAGTGATAAATCTATAAAAATAGGGATGCAAGTGTTTTTGATTACTATCAAATTCTTCTATGTCAAATGCTCTTAAAATGACTTATAGTCCCCAAATGTTCAGGGACTCAAAATGAGTTCAGAGAAAATAGTCAAATAAAGCAACAGCTGATCATGACTAGGAAGCCTGCTGAGGAGGAGGGGAAGAAGCAGGTTCTCTGTGAATCTGGTCATGGGCCTGCTGTTCACGTGCATGGGTCAAGCAGAAGCATGTTCTGTCACACAAGGGTGATGAACCTGTTCAACACATTTCCCCTACTGGCAGGTGAAACAAAGCTTGTTTAAATGGTGTAATCTAAATTTCTGTCTGAGGAGAATTCAGTGGAAAAAAAAAAATAGCACTTCCTGCCAAGTTTAATGCACTCCACAGAGACAGCGCACAAAATTGTCAGTCTGACCATATAAACAATCCTGGTTTGGATCCAAATTCTGAATAATAAAATATGCTAGATTTCAGGAGGGTGCATTCTTGAGAAAAGTGTGATAAGAGATGGGAAAAATCCAGGGGAGTAAAGTAATGGAATCCTACAAAGGCCAGAAAGGGGAGATGGAAAACATCCAATGACAAATTAATGTATGCCTGAGGGTTAGGAATGTCATATCCCAATAAATACACTCAGAGTGGATAAAGGTCAACATGGCCAAATAAAGAGGTACAGAAAGTAATCAGAGTAAGAGAGAGGAATATGTGAAATATAAACCCCCAATACAGAAGTAACTGAGCAGATTATAGAATGAATTCGAGTGTAAAAAATATATACCAAAAGCAAAGGTGAAAAATGAAAAGAAGATTGCAGAAAAGTTTAGATAAATATCAGAACATTTTTCAAAGAACTCAGGGACAAAGGGTCAGCACAAGAGACAGTAGAATGTTGAAAGATGGGAACAGGTAATTTATTGGCCAAATGGTGAAATTGTTAAGAATTCGATGTATTCTTTCATTTGTATTTCACAAAAAGGATAAGAGATTAGGTAGAGGCAGAAGGAAGATTCATTCCCTTATGAAATAATATGGAAGCTGAATGGGTGACCAGGGAATTAGGAGGTAGGGAAAGAAGAAGTTTCTACCTGTGTGTATTTTAACGTAAAGAATGTTAACTTTTAGGTATTAGAGAAAATATTACAGGAGAAATCTATTTTTTAAAAAATCCTTAATTCTTTATATTTTAACCTTTAAATTATGTGTTAAATTCATATTCTGTTTAAGCTTTATATTCTGGAGTTGAGGCATTTTTTAAGAAAAAAGAACTCTCATATGTATGTGTATATATATGTGCATATATACATATATATTATACACATATATCCCTCTTATATACATATATGTACATGTGCATGTATATATATGCATATAAATATACATATGTATTGTTGTCTGTGTATACATATGTACACAGAGATACAAAATACAAATGCATATACATACATACACACACACACACACACACACACACACACACAGAAACAGAGGAAGAGAATCTCCATTTGAAAATTTGAAAAAATATATATGAGTTCAATTGACTAGGATAGCCCTGATCTTTATCTCTGATACTCTAAAAATTGATAGCTTAAGTAATTATAATTGTGCCTTCTGTTCTTTTCTTACTGAAATGTTTTGGCTATCTTATTTGGGAAATACATTTTATTCCCCAAACAATGACTGGTAAACATTACTATTTGAGAATAATAAGCAAGTTATTTGCCTGATTGTATTTGACCTCAGAAATAACCTTTGTATATTTTAATGTGAATTTTAAAAGGCAGAGTTAGTGAAAATGCTATTTCTGAAACAATTCCCTTGGAGCAAAACACCCAGATCCTGTTGTACTTGACAGCCCCCTCCCAGTGGACCCCACTACTGGCACCTGCTTTCCTGTCTCCCTTCTGCCTAAGTTCAAGTGCATCCTTGGTACCATGTTGGTTATGATTTTCTCCCGGTGGCTGACTTGTCTACCCATCAGTTGGTCCTCATTCCCTCTGACCTTTTCCCACTACACTCATTTCCTCCAAATTTTCTTACATTTTTGAGTACATTTTTTCTCTGTTCAATTAGACTAGATGTTGTTTGGGGATTAATTGTATACCTATTTTATCTCTGTTCCTACTGTAATTCCCCAATACCCAACTTAACAGTTTTGAAAGTATGTTCAATAAATTGCCGAAAAAAAATAAAGACTTCACAGAGTTAGAACCTATGGGAAGATGCATAGAAGCTCTGTGTTATTTCCAGCAATGAAATAAAAGCCATCAATTATAGGGAATTTATAATGGAGATATACTGAGCACATATGGTCTGGGTGTTTATATGGAGGTGAGAGAGAATTGGTGTTTCAATACATAGGTGTGATTTTTAAAGTAAGTCAAACTGAATTTTAAGCCTTTATTTTATTATGTTCTATGTCTAATGTTGCTTTTTAAAATTATTTTTTAGGTGTTGATGGACCTTTATTTTTTATTATTTATTTATTTTGATACCAGGGATTGAACTCAGGGGCACTCGACCACTGGGCCACATCCCCAGCCCTTTTTTGTATTTTATTAGAGACAGGGTCTCACTGAGTTGCTAAGTGCCTCGCCATTGCTGAGGCTGGCTTTGAACTTGCGATCCTCCTGCCTCAGCCTCCGAAGTGCTGGGATTACAGGCGTGCGCTACCACGCCCGGCTTGGACCTTTATTTTATTCATTTATTCATATGTGGTGCTGAGAATCAAACCCAGTGTCTCACACATGCAAGGCAAGTGGTCTACCACTAACCCTCTAATGTTGATTTTTTTTCTGGCTCATGAAAACTCTTCCTTGCTCTTTTGTGTCATTCCCTAACCTACACCAAGGTGGCAGGTGCATAGAGACTCAAGGACAACCATGCTATTGCATTAAGGAGTGTGAAGAAGATCAACTGTGCTCCTGATGAAATGTTAGAGACTCCCAGGCTTGTGGGATCGACCTCCTCTGTATAGCTTTCATCTCTTTGTTGTCATCTTGAATGAGATTTTACAAGGACTTGAGATCGAAAGAACCCAAGGCTCAAATATGGGTCCCTTTAACCAGATTTTTTCCTGAGGACAAGAGCATTTCTTGAGATAACAATACACCTGGTTATAGAAAATTCCTTAGAATTCTTCTGTATCCCCACAGTCTACATACAAACATGCAATACATATTGCTAGATTTTTACATTTTAACCAGTAGCTTGAAATTTTAAAAAAGTTAAACATTCATTAGCTAATGGTAATGAAATTCAAGGAAGGAAATATAAATGTGAAGATTCTTTCTATCTGGGGCATAAGAAAGACCACAAACCTCTAGAGTAGGAGAGGAATTTGACTAATCAGGAGCAAAATGAGGAAAGAAACTTGCAAGTGAGTCACTGTGAGGACACATACAAATGAGAAATTCAGCCTAACAAGTTTAATTGCCTGATTGAACATGTAAAGAAATCATGGAGCAAAACAACAAGAGTCTTCATGGACAGATCTTGAATGAAGAAAGCCTTTTGGGGCATGGTGCTATCCAAAAAGGAATAATCCACAAAGTCAAAAAATTATACCATAAAGCACAATCCAGAAAAATGTAAAAAAAAATGTAATTAATAAAAACTCAAAAGAGAAAAAGAAAATATGGAATACTTCAATGTGTTGTATGTTTAAATACAATTTTACAGGGGTCAGTAAGCAAACATTGGGGAAGGTCCATCCAGGTATTTGAGGCACTAAGGAAGATCATCTTGTTTATTGAACAATAATTTATATTCAGAAGAAAATGGAAGAACACAGATTGTGTTTCTAGCGCCATTGTATTTTCAAGATGATGTCTTTAACCATTTGGGCGAGTAGGAAATGGACTGATTTGCCAGTGTTGGCTTTGTGTATCACCTTGAGAGTCACACCACCTTGTATTCTCATCAGATCCTCTCAGTCCCACTGATACCAAATATTGCTGGGATCAGATTCACACAAGCCTGAGAACTTAATCTTGAAATCACGCTGATCCCACCTTGGCTCCTTTATGCCTCTGTATGGAAAAGGAATGCAGTGAACACTCTGTCATACAAATTGTAGATAGCAGAAGGGAGGAAGTTAGGACTCTGGATTAATAGCAGATAAGAGTTGAGGGACAAATTCTTCCTCTCTTCTCCATAAGTTGGTCTGAAAGTGCATTTTTATAAAACTCACTAGAAGTTGAGTCACTTTTAGTGAGAACAAGCTATATGACACTTCAAATTAACTTTCCCTTCACAATACAAGTAGTTACATGGGTTTTTTCATGCAGGGGAACATAACATAGATTATGTTAGAATTTCTCAGAAAGAGATAGATGGATGGATGGATGGATGGATAGATAGATAGATCATTTTTTTTTTATCTTTTTAACAGTGAAAATAGACAATGAATTTGGGTCTTACCACCTCTTCTATCAAGCTCACATGGAAGCCTACTCTCCCTTACCATAACAAATACTGAGATAATCACCTTAAAAAGAGGAAAGGTTTATTTTTGGCTCATAGCTTTGGAGTTTCTAATTCATGGTCAATTAGCTCCATGGCTTTTGAGCCTCTAACAGCCAGCACATTATGGTGGAGAGTGCACAGTGAAACAAAGCCATCTCTCTCATAGAAGAGAAGTAAAAAAGGAAAAAGGAAGGGGCATGGTCTCACAGTACCCTCCAAGGAATGCCTCCAGTGACCAGAAGATCTCCAACAGGGCCACATCTTCTCAAGGTTCTACCTCCTCCCAATAGTGTCATGCTGGGGACTAGGTCTTCAACACAGGGGACATTGAGGGACGTTTAAGATCTAAACTGTAGCAGCCACACTTTCCCTTGGACATACTGAATAAGTTATGCATATGGATTACAGCAAAGTAGTGGGTGCTGTCCACAAGGAGGACCTTAAATTGCTGCTATCTCAGTGGTCTCTGGACTTTTGACCATTCCAGCACTTCTCTTTTGTCCCAGGAACATAAACATTTAGCTATCGTTCAACAAAACGCTCAAGTCACAAGTCTTCAAAATGGTAATAAACACACACACACACACACACACACACACAAACATGGTAATAGAAGCATTCATTTGTTTTGTTTGTTTTCAATGTAGTTTTGGCTACTTGCATCGATTTGGGGTATGTCTGTATTTCTTACAGTACTTTGCATTAAAAGGAAAAAAAAAGTTCCTGTGATCTCTCCTACCTTTTCAACTTCAGGATTAAAGAATTTATATAAAAAAAAAAAAAAGGAGCTGACTTTCACCAAAACACTTTTATTGTGCACCACGCCAAATATCAGGTGGTTTATATGAATGGATGTAAGTTTGCTGGCACTGGGTCACAGAGCTCGGAGAAAGCTATTGATTTCTGATTTCTGGCCCAACGATTAAGGAGTTTGGAGGTTGTCATTCTTGTTCTCACAAGAAATTTTAAAAAGCCCAACCACTGTAAATCAACTCTTCTTAAATCCATCAGAGAATTGAGGTCACAGGACAAATCACCACTTTGAAAGTTGGAGAGACAGGTGGATGCAGAGAATCACAGCTTACTGGCAGCAGAAACCAATGCCGAAGCCAGAAACCGGTTGGAACACTTACAGAGAAATTGACTAATTGTTGAAAACTGAGCTTGGACAAGCTTAAGAGATAAAAATGCTGAGAGTTACATGCCCAACATTTTCATTTTGCCTCCAGAAATCCACTCAGGTTCTCACTGTGAAGATTGGAAGAAAATCCCTTCTGGTAGGAGGAGGGAACAAGGAACCATGTGATAGGTACCTAGAGCTTTCTCTTCTTCTTTTTCTTTTTTTAAATTAATTAATTAATTTAATTTAATTTGTTGTACATGCTTTTAGAGTGCAATTCCTTTCATATTACATATAAAGAACACAGATTTCCAAGTCATTGGTTTTACACAAAGTATTTTCATACCATTTGAGTTTTTATACATGCACTTATAGTATATTGATGTCCAACTCCTTCTGCCATTGTTTCTATCCAAACTCTCTCTTCTTAACGAAGGCCTTCCCTTGAGAAAATTTTCTTACTAGGCCCAAAGCAGCGCGGGATTATCTAATGTTGCTACCAATTACCACGTACCCATCTGCATTCCATCTAACCTTTTATGCAGGGAAGGGAAATGTCCAACTCTAACTCCCTCTAGTCCTCCTCAGGGGGACGAAATAAACACAACTCAGAGTCACTAAAAGACCAGCTGTAGAATTGCACCACACTTTGGCTCCCCCTATACCTTACCACAACATCAATAGGTTTCCTATATAAAACCAGGGGATTAAATTGAGAGAACTGCAATGTTAGGACCCCATATAAGAAGGAGACTCTAGGGAACACCAAAGACAACAGACAAGACAAAATTAAGGATAGCAGAGGGAATTTTTTTCCTCTGACTCACATGTACAGCAAACAGAAAACAGCCTAAACCCTAGCCAAATAAGCACAAAACCTGACAATGAGACCTGTTTACCCTATTTCCTTATACCCAATATATCCTGTCTGTCTCTCAACAAAGATGTTATAAAAAGGGGAAATGTGAGATTTATTACGTTTTTATGATTAATATGCTTATGCAAAAATAGGTGGGTAATGTAAACCAAGAAAAGGAAACTCCAAGAAAGCAAGTCATTTGCCACCATATATTTTCCTAAGGCCTTTTAGGAGATTTAAAAAATAAAAATTCCTGATTTTTCTTAGGAGGCAATAAAAACATCATGCATAATGTCACCCAGCTGTCACCACTGGGCAGCCAGCTGAGGCCGTTGTTGCTGTCATAGAGTCATTAACCTGTGGCAGCACAGTTTCTGTGGTGAGAAGAGTCCTTGTCCAAGACAGATGAGGGAAGATTCCAAGTTATCTGCCCTTCAACAATTAAGATGCAGGCAAAAAGGGGAGACTCAGTTCTCCTTGACTATTGTAGTCCCAACAGAAAGTCCAGTGAGTTTGTCCGCATGGCCCTATGCCTGTCTGGACAGGAAGATGTGAACTGGAGCAATGCGTGCTGGGAAAACTTGGGCTCCAGAGATTTTGATAAGGTAAGACAATTTTATGGACCCTGTAGCTCAAGGGTGGACCAATCATAATGGCAGACAGGCTTGAGCTATCTCTCTAGTACTCTGCCCAAGAGGCTGAGGAAAATTGGGCCACTAGCAGGACCAGGAAGGCATGGGAGATATCTAACAGGGCTGCATCTCCCACACAGATACCATGCAGTACAACAGCTGCCCTGAAGAACTTACTCAGGAATCCTCCTCAGATGTCTGCTGCAGAGGACACCAACAACCTATTAGCCCAAGTCAGAGCAGCAGTTTAACTAACAGGAAGCACACCACCAAGGGCTGGGGTTGTGGCTCAGTGGTAGAGCGCTCGCCTAGCACGCGGGCAGCCCGGGTTTGATCCTCAGCACCACGTAAACATAAATGCATTGCATTGTGTACACCTAAAGCAAATAAATATTAAAAAAAAAAGAAAAAGAAAGCACGCCACCAAAATTTAACTAATTATATACACCAGTTCTTCCCCTCTCTTTCTATCCCTCTAAACACAGAAATTGTCAGTCCTTAGAGAGAGCAGAGTTCGTAAGGAGAGGTCTCCCAGAGAGTCACACCAACCTCCAGTGGTCAGGCTTCCTTCTGCTCAGCTGGATTTGGGCATTTTCACTGAGGAACAGAATTAAACCCCTTGCCCTGGTGGGGGGAGTCCATAATAATGTCTTGCTTTGTCAGTCTGTGGAGCACGGGCTTTTCCAGCAATCGAGTCCTCCGGTTCTCATCTCCCCTTTTCAGGTAGGCCAAGGGGCACTTTCACAGACTCAGTGGACCTGCTGGAACTCCAAAGAGGAAACAAGACCTTGGTCTCCCCTTTCAGACTAAAGTTTTAAATCAAATAGTGATTTAATACCCAATGTAATCTGAAAGTTAAGAAACTTGCTCAGGGTATCATTAAGGGACTAGGAGCAGAGATCCAAGATCCATCCATAATGCCTGACTGGAGAAAGCTCAACTCTCCTGTATACATACTGCTCCCTGTAAGCTGCCTGGTACCGTAACCCAGGATGAAAACTCTCGGAGGCAGAGTTAAGCTTTTACTACTTTTACTTCTACTTTCTTAGAGAGAGCTTAGAGAGGGAAAGAAAGATTTTTAGAGAGAAAGATTAAAGCGAGCTTCTTCTTTCTTCTGTCTTCTGTCTTCCTCAGGAGCCTCGGCCTAACTCTGACCAGTCATTACTTCTTCTATCTGGTTTCTCTTCTGTCTTCTATCTGGTTTCTCTTCTGTAACCGCTCTGCCTACGTTCTGGCCGCTCTGATTCTTCTGACCGACCGAGTGACTGCCCGGCTGACTGAATTCTCCGTTCTCCTAACTCGGACCGCTTTCACCCGGTTATATACCTTCAGGTTTGCGGGTGCCTACAGGTGCGTCACATACATATCAGGTGGAACTTATGGCTTCCAGCTAGCTACAACAGCCCTTCCTAATTAGGGCTCCTTCAGCTCCCAGCAGAGAAGAGACCACACATCAGGGGCAAATGTCACAGAATTTAATCCTCCTATCAATTTTGTGATGTTTGTATTCTTATTTCTCCCATTTGAAGAATATGGAACTAAAATTCAGGTGGGTTAAGTACCACACCCAAGGCCCAGGAGCCAGTGCCATGGTTCGACCATGTCAAGGTGACATTCTCTCAACTGTATTCCATTGCATTTGTAGGGAAGAGAATGTGGCAAACTTCTAAATTAGTACCACTGTAGTTGACATTCAGTATCCTACCGTCAATATCCTCTTGAATGTTATGAATTTATGTGACAGATTAATAATGCTATTATTTCTAAGGATCAAAATGACTTAGATTTTTAAAGAGAAATTAATTTTATATTGCAATGTTTCTATTTATACTTTTAAAATAATGTTATCAATTGTCCTTTAATAGCCCATGTCTGAAGACATTACTTTTATTAAAGGAGCCATTAAGATTTGGTGGCATTTTAGCTCCTGGAAGTATGTCTTACCTTTTGCTCTGAAGAACAAAAGTGGTTGCTTGTGGAAGCTGCCAATATAGGTCACTTTTCCTTTATTTTGTATAATATCATGCATAAGCTATTGTAGCATCATTACTATAGGTTGAACATTCCTAATCAGAAAACTTGACATTCCATATGGTCTAAAATCCAGCCCTTTTTTTGAGCATGAAAAGGAGGATTCAAGTGAAAAATTCCCCATCTGACCTTATGTGACAGGTCACAGCCAAGATGCAGGCACACTAAAAATAATGTATGATATCCTCTTCAAGCTATGGGGACAATGTGTATATGAAACATAATCAAATTTTATCTGTACACTTAGATTGCATCCCCAAGATATTATGTATGTGCAAATATTCCAAAATCAAAAAAAAAAAAAAAAAAAACAAATTCTGAAATCTGAAATGCTTAGAGTTCCAAGAATTTTGGATAAGGAATATTTAACGTTAGCTACAGAAAATTAGTATTTTTTCTCTCTCTCCTTCCTTGATTTTTCTACTGTTTCTATTTATTCTTGAACTTCCAAACTCGCCTCTCACATTCAGTCACTCATCTTTTTCCACAGGCTCCCTCAGGCATTGCTTTCTCACCACATGCCTTGCTTTCACTGGGATGACCTCACACACTCCTGCGTCCATAGACTCTGCTCTCAGAATGCACCTGCTGAGTGGAAAGAATATGAGGATTTTGCCTTTGAGAATTCCAGGAACTTCCAAGGAACACATGAGCATAGTTTAACTCTTTTACTTCTTTTGGCTCAAAGGACTTTAGTATGCCTCTTCCATCCATAGCTGAACTTTTTTAAACTTCCAGTAATCCTATGGAAATCTCGGTACCTTCTGACCATTACATACATTCTTTGCTTGACTTCTGGACAAACATTACATCAACTGTGATTTTAAACATTCAATTCACACAGCCCTTGCTTTACCAAGCAGCAGCCTATCTTCTTCCCTATCACTCTGAACATATGAAGGTCATCATCTTAGGCACCAACAAAATGCTAAATGTTCTCCTTTGGGCCTTATTGTCAGGACAGAGATGGCAACTGCTATTGCAGCTGTTCTTATGAGTTCTGGCCATCCAGATGGGTCAGGCATTAGTTTGTTATGTTCAGCATGTTAAAGGAGAAGCAACAGTCTCTGTGCTGAATGAGGGTGCCAGGCAGGGAGAGAGGAGGTGTTCATACTTGGGTTGAGGACAGACAAATTTCTCAGAAGCCCCTTCATTTGTCAAAGTCAAGCCTACATTGGCACCAAAACTCAAGGGAGAAACTAGCTCTTCCTCTTTGCTGTCCTAAATGAAGGAAGTCAATTTGTACCTTGTCCATATTAAGCCAGTTTTTTAAAAAAAATTTTCAACCTTGTTTATATCCCTTTGTTATGGTTTATTTGTGGTGTCTCTCAAAAGCTCACACGTGAGACAATGTAAGAAGGTTTGGAGGAGAGATGATTGGGTTAAAACCTTAACCTAATCAGTCAATTAATCCCTGATGGGATTAACTCAGTGGTAACTGGAGGCAGGTGAGGTGTGGCTAGAGGAAGTGGTTCATTGGGGGCATGGCTATTTGGTGTATGTTTTGTGCCTGGCATGTGGAGTCTCTCTCTCCTTCCTGATCACCATGTGGGCTAGTTCCCTCTGCCACAATCTTCCGCCATGATATTGTGCCTCACCTCGAGCCCCGAGGACTGGAGCCAGCTGTCCATGGATTGAGTCCTGTGAAACCATGAGCCCTCAAATAAACTTTTCTTCCCCTGCAATTGTGCTGGTCAGGTCTTTTAGTTGCAGCAGTGAAGAAGCTGACTAAAACACCTTCTTATCTGCATTTAAACTGTCTATAGGCATAGACTGAATATTTTTAAGGATTTTCTGGACTTTAAAGAGAGCATCTCATCCTCTGTATACTGTATTTTTGTTCTGTTTTGCTTTGCAGACCATGTATTTGTCATGAAAATTGCAGACTGAACTTACATAGCATTGGTAAACACCTCCAAGATAATGCAAAGGTGAAATGTGGAGGAAAACTATAGCTCTGTGATGACTTTGAAGGAAAGCCAGCCTCCACCGGCTCCACCCCCCATCAACTAGCTCTAGCAAATGAAAGTGATCAGCATATGCTGGGGGAAAAAAATGAGTCTGGTTTTCAATTCCCACCGATGTCATTTATGAAACACTTGGCATAAGACCTGTGAGACCAGGAGGCTGTTACTAAGTTCTACCCATTCTGAAAATTACAGGGAGAAAATCACAGGCTGGTATCAGGTGTCCAAATCTTCATCTCAAAGGGTGAATCATAAAACTATTATAAAAAATGCATCCTGCTGCAGTGACAGCTGTCATCCCAAATCTACCTAGTGCAGAGCTGTGGTGACAGTCATTAATGACTTAAATGTGAGATTAGGTTGTGGTGTTTAACGGCCTGGACAAGAAACTTCTTTAAAAAGTTATGAGAAGTAACACATCACCCTGTTGATAATGGAAATAACAGCCTAGGGATATGAGATCATTTAAATAATTATGCAGAGTATTACATATTGATATTATTGTGTGGTTCTTTTGTGTCTTTCCTAGTTGTGAGTAGGTAAAGTTTAAATTGAAGGGACTATTCATTTTGCTATTTTTTCTTTGATGTTGGGAGACACATTTTTATTTGCTCTTTTAGAAAATATGCAAAGTAGCATTATGACACACACAAAAAATCGCATTTTGATGCAAAAGAGCCTATTTTATATGAAGGGAAACTGAGGTTCAGAGAGAAGGTAAATTCTGAGCTTGCATTTCTACAAACAACTTATTCTGGGAAAGGACTGACACTTAAACTTTCAATGTCTTGTTTGCTAGTGAATCAAATATTATTTGGATAACTGGGGAGAGGGCTTAAATTTTTTTGTTTTCAGGCTTTACTCTAATGATTTCTACTATGTGAAGACCTAAGCTGCAGATGTTTGGTGACCCTTGAGTTCTGGCAGAAAAAAAACAGAATTCTGATGGTATTCATTCTGAGTTTTGGAATGAAAAAGGTCAGAAACTGCTAAACTGAGTCTCTAAATAGATACACATAAAATCAATCACAGAGAGAAATGAAACAGGAGTTAGGGGAAGCCTCTTTTATCTAAGTGAACCACATCAGAATACCATGAAAATTTTTAAAAATCATGTAAATGAAGGGAAATGACAGCAAAATGTGATGGAGGAAAAACACAAAACAAAACATCATGACCTTCCTGCCCCTCCTGCACCAATGGCACTGTGAGACTGTGTCTCGTGTTCCCAGTGCTTGGAGCTATTATTCAGAACCTGAGAGGTCATTGACTGCTATGATCTGAATGTTTATGTCTCCCCCAAATTCATCTTGAAATCCTAACCCCTAAGACAACAGCACTAGAAGGTGGGGCTAGGGAGAGGAGATTAAGTAGTGGGGCTAAATCCTTCATAAATGGTATCCGTGCTCTTATAAAAGAGGCCCCTGGTGTGCTTTTTTCCTTGTATTAGCTTTGTGTTTCTAAAAAGAAATGTGAGACAATTAATTTATAAAAAGAAAAAATTTATTTAGCTCATAATGTGGAGATTCAAATCCAAGACTATGTGGCCCCATTAATGTGGCCTCTGAAGACTGTGGTAAACGGGAGCCCATGTTTGAACACGCAGTAATACCTAGAGCCAGGAAGCAGAAAGAGGATGATCCCAGTCCCACAATCTCTTCAAGGATACGCCTCCAAAGACCTAAGAACCTTCCACTAGGCCCCACCTACTAAGGGTTCACAGCACCTCCCAATGCCACCATCCTCAAGACTTGGAAAGCTTGGCTTTCAGACTGATATTCAGCATTCAAATTACAGCACACCCCTTCCCCTATGGGAGTACACAGTGGGAAAAAGGCCATTATGAATCTAGAAGGGAACCCCCATCAGATATTAAATCTGATTTCTTCCTGGACTGTGAGAAGAAATAGGTTTTGCTTATAAGCTATCCAATTTATGGCATTTTGTTACAGTAGCCAGAATGCACTAAGACACTAACCTTTGGAGGTAATTTAGCTTTCCCAACCATTGTGTTGGACCTGTGTAGAAAGCACATACGGAAAAGAGCATTTACCCTCATCTCTTTGGTTGCACTGTTTATCCAACAGATTCTAGGAAGTCAGAGGGCTGTATTAAGTCACAGACTTTCAAAGATACAGAAGAAAAGAAAGCAGCTACTCAGAGCTAGACAGATTAAGGATCCTGATATGGTTTAGACATGTGGTGTCCCCCAAAAGCTCATGTGTGAGAAAATGCAAGATGGTTTAGAGGCGAAATGATTGGGTTGTGAGAGCTTTGACCTTGGTGGGGATTCACTGAGAGGTAATGGAAGGCAGGTAGGGTGTGGATGGAGGAGGTAGGCCATTGTGGGTGTGCCTTGGGGGGTTATATTTTGCTGGATGAGGACAGCTTGGTCTCCCCCACCTCCGGCCCCCATTCCTGATGCCATGTTTCCAGTTGCTTCCCTCTGCCACACCCTTCTGTTATGACGCTGTGACTCAGCTTGAGTCCAAAGGAATGGGATTGGCCATTTATGAGCTGAGACCTCTGAAACTTTGAGCCCCCAAATAATTTTTTTTCTCCCTTAAGATTACTTTTGTCAGGTCTTTTGGTCACAGCATTGAAAAATCTGACTAAAACAGACTCCTGCACATAACCAGACATTCCCATTCTTTTTCTTTTCCCCTTCCCAAAATGCTAGGGCTTATTCCATCTCTAACGAGGTTTCCTGAGATTACATGTTGTCAGTACATTAAAAAAAAAAAAAAAAAAAAAAAAAAAAAAACAAGAAACCACTTTTTTATAAATCTACACTGTGATCTTTGAATTAAACCATTTGAACATGAAATATGTGAGATCTGATTCCATAGGGTTTATTAAAGTAAATTGTCTTAGCAAATCTGTCTGTTCCATTTGATTCTGAAGAATAATTGGTTAATGAGAGAATGATTGCTTTGTTCAGACATGATTACTGAAAAAAAATGTTTCATCCATATGTTGCTAAATAATGGGAAATTCTCCAGTGAAGGGGGGACAATGATTAGAAGAAACAAGATAGCTCAAGAAAATATTCCCCAATGTGTTACTACATTTTTTTAAACAGGCCAACTGTAAGTAAGTATAGAGTTTCTTTGTACTGTATAAAGCCTGGATATGCTTAGTAGGATTGAGCTGTTTGTTGAAAAAGTACTAGGTAGATTTCTTTGTTTTTTGAATCAAAGAACTGTGCCTTCTTTTGATACATTATATGGCCATAATAGCTATTCCCTGTGCTGGTATCCCTTCTGTGGCCTGATGATATTCAAGTTGTGGTATTAAAAGAGCAAAGCTATATACTGACACATTTCAAAATATTCACCAAACATGTTGGGGTAAGATCTTTCACGTGTGATAACTGGATAGGTTGGTTCGTCTGTGAGCATAGAACTGGAGACTTTGGATATTTATCAGTTTTATTTTAATTATACATGATCTGCATTGGCAAAGTGACCACTTGACGACTTGCAGATTTTTCAAAAATTAGTTAAAGGCATATAAGAAAACAGGTGGTTTGTAATAATAGAGTTGTTTTGGCCATCTTTGTTGCTAAATGCAAGGATGCATTATTCTAGTCTAAAGAACAGAATTTGCCCTTCATCCTGATGGTTCACACAGCCCACACCCTACCCAAATAAAACAAAGGCAAAATTCTACTTTTAGTTTTCTACAAGTAAGGAAATGCCAAAACAATTGACTCTCTTAAATTCATATCTGGACTTTCCCACAAACGAATGCTCTACTATTTTTGAAGGTAAAGGTTTATTTTATTCCTTTAATTATACTGCAAGAGCAATATCTGTGCATAAGCCAAGCATCTGTGATTAGAACTGAAGGTTGTAATAAAATAAAATTGCAACTAAGATTATCTCTCACATGTTCAAAGAACAAAGCGTTATGAGCACCCACTCAGAGCAATTCACACTGACTTGGTGTCAGGGAAGTTTCACAGGGTATGTGTTTCAGCCAGGTTCTGACAAATGAGTAGGAGTTCATCCAAGGGAGCAAGCGCAGTCCTGTTGTGGAGAACACCACATGCAAAGGCGCAGGCTCTTCCAAGCATGCAGCATGTTTGAGAAGCCGAGAGTTGAACACACCCAGAGTGTAGCTCTCAAGAATTTTCATATTTAATATGAATTTTTGCACTACATTGACAATTAGAAAAAGAGTTCTAGAGCTCAGTAAAATGAATGAGACTTAAAACATAAATTAAATGTCACAGAGTATAGATAGTAATTGATGTCTTGGAACTCAATAAGAACACCTCTAAAGGAAAGAAGAAAATGGAAGATCAAATCCAAGATAATTTCAGTATTTAATGTTTGCACACAAGAAAATGAAACTGGCAAAAGGTGAAACAAAGGAGTGAGATAATATAAATAGAAAATAGCATCCTACATATTGCTGGAGGTAAAAGTATAGAGAGAAAGGAGGTCCAAGACTGTTGGCAGAGGGGAGAAGTCACATAGAAGAAATACTGAAAAGAGGCCATTGAATCTGATATCTTGAAGGCTAATATTGTTATTACCAAAAGAATTTGAAGGAGAGGTTTGGAGACCTGGACCCAAAATTTTCTGACATGCTTCCCATCCAATATGGTGGCATTAAAGCTCTGTTGGGCTTTAGACACTGACAGCTCCCACTTCTGCTCTATCAAATGCCTGCTGTTGAAACCCATATATCATGCCATAAGTTAACCCAAGAAAACCACAGAATGCCAAACTTCATCTTCCCAGACATGTCAAGTCCTTAATAAAAAGATCTTTCAGCTAACGTTCTGGTCATCCCAGAATGGCACTACATGTAACAGAAAGGAGACACCCCTGTAGACTCTTGCAGAAATGATTGATGGTGTTTGAAGACAGTAGGTTGTCAGAAATTTTATTATGTGGCAATAATAATAGAAGGAAGTGTTAACAAAATTACATATGGACGTGTTCTTGAGTAGGTTAGAAATAAGGAGAAGGAACTAACTAGGACAGTGTTTGAAGGAAGGCAGGAGAGACATGAAGCTTTGTAAGGATGTAGGAGTCTTGAGCGAGGTTGTAGATAAAGACTTGGGAGACAGAAAGACCTAGCAGACAGGAGAGCATTGCTGCTTTTCAATAAATGAAAGAGAGGCAACAATGTGCAGACGGAAAGAATCCAGAACACAGGTGTGTTAAGCTTTCCATCTCTGTGAGAAAGAACCTGAAATAATCAACTTAATAATTGAAAAGGTAATTTTGACTCAGGGCTTCAGAGGTCTCAGCCCATGGTTGCTTGTCCCTATTGCTTTGGGCCTGCGGCAGCACAGTACCTCATGGCAGGGGCACATGGGGGAGGAAACTCATTAGTTTCATGGCATTCCAAAGCAAAGAAAGAGACAGGATGGGGTCAGGAACTCAATATCCCTTTCAAAGGCATGCCCAAGTACCCAACTTCCTTCCACTAGGCCCCACCTCCTAAAGGTTCCAATAGTGTCACAGACTGGTGACCAAGCCTTTAACGCATGGATCTTTGGGGGGACACTCCAGATACAAACTATAGCAAGGTGAAGCATTCAGAAAGACAAAGGATAAACTTCCTCTTAGAATAAGGGAGAAGCATTTGTCACTGTCAGATTTTTTTAAAGAAGAAGTTTTAAGGTGGAAATGACTAATGCAAGTCCTCTTTAGTCAGATTTTGGAGTCAATTTTATATAATGTCAAAGAAAGAGATAGCATCCCTTCAGGATCATAAGGGCATGGGGGAATTTAGCTTTCTCTCTACTTCTTAACCCACAGACCCTATCTGGAAGGGTAGGAAGAATGGATAAGCAGGGTATATCAGAGTAGAATAACAGAGTGGGGTGGTGTAGAATGTATTCAGTTTACTATTAATGTACGGAAGTGATTTTGAGAAAACAGGTGCTACCCATTGGGAAACTTATGACACAAAGAGACATTTCTTTCAATACTCTAAAAATGAGATTTTCTGGGCTTTTGGGAAACAGTCATTATACCTTTAGAAATATTGATGATTTTGATATCAAAAGAGAATTTTAACACCAAATGCAAAGACACAAATGTCTTCAGAAGATCCTAACTCTATGCACTGAGATTAGAACTTCTTAGAAACCCTAAGTTCAGGCAACTATCAAATCTCAATAAATCAATGAAAAAAGAAGTAGGGGACAGTTCAACAGCACTAGAACAGGAGTTAGCACACTATACCCCACAGGTCAGATCTAGCCCATCACCTGTTTTTAGATGATCTATTAGCTAAGGATGTTTTTGCACTTTAGAATTATTAAAGAAAGCAAAAAAAAAAAAAAAGATTAGGATTATGAAATTATATGAAACCCACATTTCAGTATCAATCAATAATTTATTTATTTATTTATTTATTTATTTATTATTTTTGGTACTGGGGATTGAACTCAGGGCTACTCGACCACTGGGCCACATCCCCAGCCCTTTTTTGTATTTTATTAGAGACAGGGTCTCACTGACTTGCTAAGTGCCTCGCCATTGCTGAGGCTGGCTTTGAACTAGTGATCCTCCTGCCTCGGCCTCCCAAGTGCTGGGATTACAGGCGTGCACCACCACACCCAGCATCAATCAATTAATTTTTTATGGTGCACAGCCACACCTGTGCTGTAGCTCTATCTACATGTAAGAGTATCACAGCTGAATACTTGCAACAGAGGCCATATAGCTTGCAAACCTAAAATATTTACTACTTTCTGGCCCTTTATGGAAAAAATTGGCAGCCCCTGAGCTAGAAGTTTCTTTATTTTTCTTCTATTTTTTGCTTTAAAATAGAATTACTTCCTTATATATCAGTTCCCATGGAGTTGTTAGATTAACATCAACTTGTGTTGAAAATTGAGTTTTTTTTTTTTTTTTTAAGAAAAGGAAATGGTAATTTTTTTGATGGTTATTGATTTCTCTGTTTCTGCAAACACTTGGAAAAGACCCAGGCTTTTAGTTTGTGTCTACCACTGGGCTGGTATCTCCTCAACAGTTGCACAGACTGCAAGCATATGCTCTTATGGAAACATTTTAAAAATCCATTCACAAGTATTTATTGAGCATTGTCCTAGGCATTGGGAGTGTGGCAGGGAAAAGGACTGCCAAAGTCCCCCTCATCATGGAGGGTGTGTTCTTGTGGTGAGATGCAAGCAATAAAAAGCCAATGGAGGGTGAACCAAATAAATCAAGGTTGTGACAATTGATATACATAAAATGAATAAAGGTGGGGAATTATTTGGTTGGAACAGGGGGACTTATCCAGATAGGGAAGGACTCTTGGAGGAAATTATCCTTGAACTAAATGCTGAAGGCAAAGAGGAACCAGCCCCACATACAGGATCTGCAGGCCAGGACAGATTTGAAGTCTGAGAAAGAGCAAATGGGAAGCTGAGACTTACTGAGGGGGTGGGGAGGGCAGGAAGAAGGGAAGAGGGGCAGAGGGCAAAAGACAGACAGAGAGAGACAGGAATTAATGTCTTTTAGGCCACCATCAGGAGTCTGCATTTTATTCTGAACACAATAGGAAGCAACTGGTAGATTTTTAAATGGGTAGGGGGAGTGACGGATGAGTACATGTTCAAAAGAGCCATCTGGTTGCCATGTTTGTGCACTGATTCTGTGGTTGCAGGAGTGGAAGCACAGACTATCGGGGGCTACTGAAGAAGCAGGCGCGAAATGGCGGATGCCGGGCCCAGGCAGATGGTAGGAAGCAGGAAAATATGAGTTATGTTTTGAAGATAAAGCTGGAAGTCTTGAATGTAAGATATAAAAATAAAAATAAGTGCAGTTAGAAAAAAAGAAATCAATGTTTTGAAAATGATCCCGAGCCTATTCCAAGTCCATATAATTAAGACAAAAGTCAAGCTGAGAGCCAGGAAGTTCAGCCCGGGGAGTGTGTGGAATCACTAGGGTGGAGGATGAATGGGTGTGAAGGTTCCACAGGGTGACTGGGAATTAGTTCAGCATCTAAGAGAAAGACAAGGAACCTGGGTAGATGCTGTGGGAAAAGAGCCTCAGCAAGAAGTGAAAATCAAAGCAAATCAGCCGCCAGCACAGGAGCAGGAAATCTCACGATGGAATGTTCTGTCATCACGGAGTCACACCAAGCACTTTGGGGCCTAGCAAGAGACTCAAGTTAAAAAGCAGCTATCATCCTGTGGGGTTTTCATTTTGTTTCATAGAGGAGAGACTTAAAATTGATTGTGTGGGTACAGTCTTTCAGTTGATGATCATTGGGGGACGCTGGCTAATGTTCAAGTCTCAGTCTATGGAAACCTAGAGAAGATGTCAATGCATTTGGAGCGTGCATGCCCTCATAAGACAGTTTTTGAACTCTGGCATTTGTATTTTCTTGACAAAGACGGATGTTATAAGGGAAGACTCTGACCTGCAACAAGTGGAGCAATTAAATGTATTTACTTGGTGACATTCAAAACCACTTCTTTATTAGAAATGTGGATGCACCAGCTCTGGTGGTTATGTGTTAGGCCTTTTCTGTTTTTTCAGTATTAATTTTGGATGTTGCTTGGATTCACCTTTGAATTTTTCAGTGTAGCTGAAGTTTAGTTGAAAACAATAATGTGAATTTAAAGTAAACAATAATCTCTGCTGCCATTTTAATTTTATAATGTTTACCTTTCTAATAATACTAGAAATTAATTCTGGAATCATAACCAAGTTAAACATAGTTATTGAATCAGACTGAATTTGACGTTAATGATGTGACCGGGAAAACCTAGGAATTGAATTCTTTGTCTTTTTCTTTATCTCATGAGACTCCCCATATCTGGCAATAAAGCTTTCCTTAAATCACAGGAAAAAATTGACTCATCGGTTACTTTTGAAACTTGATCTAGAACCCTCATAATTTAAGAATTATAGTGCTTTATGTTTTTCTCTGTTATGATGCCACAGTCCTAGCTAGGGCAATAAGAAGAGGAAAGACCAGCGAGTGATACCACACTAACACTCTGGGCCTCTTCCTAGACCTACTACACAGTGGCCACGTTCACCAGCTCTGGGAAACGTGGCTGCTGAGAACTTACTATGATAGCACCCCTAATTCGGCATGTCCACAATCAACTGTGCTAACACTGAGACTTAGAGTAACGTGTTATATCCCTTTGAAGGACATAAAATTGTGTTCAGTTATTTCATTATCAACAGATACTTGTTCGGGTTGACTGTGTGCCAGGCACTAAACTAAAGGCTACAAAGCAAACTGAGGCACAGCTCTTGCCTTCAAAGCTTCTTTATCCATAAAAAAGTTGGAAACTTTTAGGAAAATATGTGCATTCCATTCTTTTGTCAATGAAAATAGTAAATTCAGATTCAAAAGGGTCAATCATCCAGTGTTAATTTTCGACTATTTTGAATAAAGCAGTTAAGAACAAGCAAAAAAAAAATCAAATACACTCACTAATGACAAAGTTCAGTTTTCAAGTGAGAAGTTGAAGGACTAGCAGGCCATCTGGCCTAATGTAGACCCCATTTCGAAGGGTCACAATCTCCTAGAAGTGGCTCCCACAATGCCTACACTCTAATTTGGACTTTACATAAGCTTTGCACCTTCTCCTGAAGCAATTTTCTGCATGCCTTTGAGTTAGAATTTCTTTAAATTGTGTTACATATGTTATTTTGTAAGCTTGAAAAACTTTAAAAGGAAACCCCGTTTTTCTTCTCTATAAGGATCATGAGCTTAAAAGAATTCTAAGAATGTAGCTTAATACATATTCCTGTTTGGATCCAGGAGTGAAGCAGAGTGGTTCAGTGAGCTCGTGGAGATGCAGTCACAGTTAGTGGTACACCTAGTACCCAAACCCAAGTTTGCTTTTCTTAATGATGGGGTCATATAAAATTGCATTTTTAATAAAAGTAATCCCCATCCAGAGCTGAACTCTTTTAACAGAGTCCAAGAAAGAACGCAGCGTGTACACTATGGGAAGAAGGCTGTGAACACCAGGAACTAACAAACATCTCAGATACGTTAAACACTGTACTTACTTTTGGGGGGAAGAATAATAAGTGAGAATTAAAATATTTAATTAGACTATTTCTTAATTTTTTTTTAATTTCTAAAAATAATCTTCTGTGTATCCCTACACCTTTCAAATGTAATTACTTCACTCTGATCCCATATTTGTCATTCTTCATTGTTATAATTAAAAGGCCAGCAAATGTCCAGGCGTGGTGTTGCACGCATGTAATCCCAGCAGCTCAAGAGGCTGAGGCAGGAGGATGGAGAGTTCAAAGCCAGCCTTGGCAACAGCGAGGTGCTAAGGAACTCAGTGTCACCCTGTCTCTAAATAAAATACAAAATAGGGCTGGGGATGTGTCTCAGTGGTCCAGTGCCCCTGAGTTCAATCCCTGGTACCCCCCACCCCACCCCCCATACACACACACACACACACATAAAAAGCAACTCTAGGAAAATCTCTACAAGTTTTTGAAGATGAGTGTTTTTAAATTTTGATGTTTTCTGGGGATTAAATCCAGGGGTGCTTAACCACTGAACTACACCTACAACCCATTATATTTATGTTTTTGAGATATGATCTTGCTTAATTTCTTAGGGCCTGGCTAAGTTGTTGAGGCTGGCTTTGAACTTGTGATCTTCCTGCCTCAGCCTCCCCAGTCACTGGGATTAGAGAAATGCACCCCTGTGTCTGGCTAAGTTCTTGATGGATAATTAACATTCATAACTATTTTATTCACAGGTATCCTCCTAATCATCACAGAGTTTTGACAGACAAAATTCTTATTGCATCAGCCTTTTGGTTTTTTTGTGAAGCAATATGCTTTATGTTTTGTTTGTATCAAAAATGAAAAAAAGCTTAAAATGCTACTTTTCTTCTCTTCATTTAGAAGCAATCAGTCTCCCTCTCACTGAGTTCTTACTATAGGCAACCAATATCCAGAATTATACCACATCAGCTGTGTGTTGGAAAAAGCATACATTGTGCCTGATTTTTTTTTTTTTTTTTTTCCTTTTCGTAAGCAAAGTAGTATTTGCCAGTTAAATCCCCAGGTACTTAGCTTTCAAACAGTCAGATATAAAATTAGCAAATGAAACATCTGTTCCTTGCTATTATTTTATAATCACATTAATTGGCAGATGTCTTTAGGTAACAGAGAAAAGCGTATCAGCCATTGCTTGTGTTTCCATGGGGTTATGCTTGTGGCTACTGGATATCACACACCCAAAAGACCATCCCAGCAGGAGATCAAGTTACACTGGACTCAAGAGTAGCTGGCTTTCTCCCTGAAAAACCTCCTGATGGTGGGGCCAACTGCCCACTGACAGGTGCAAATAGGATGCCCAGCTATATGCTGTGGTGGAGAACCTTACCCTCCCTGCTCCCAGGTTTGGTTTTTCAATTATCATGTAGTTTGCACAAAAGCACTGTGCCAATTCAATTACTGCCTGATTAATGGAGTGTTGCAGGTTTATTTCAGGGGTCTAGCTATCTATTAATTAGCATATTGGGGCCTATACTCTACTGTTTTGTCCTGATATGCTTTGAAAAGTCCCAAGTGCAATTAAAAAACTCTAATATGCTTTAAATAGTTATTTGAGAAAACACATCCAGACTTTTTTAAACTCCTCAGGGATTTTTAAGCACATCCAGATTTATTATGAGTCATCTAAAGTTCCTTTAAAATTATATTCTTCTTTCTACTACTAGGTTCAGGAGTCTCTATTGGACAGCAGAACTGCTCTTTCATAGATCTGGGAAGGAGGAGCCCCCAGAAAAGATCAAATTGGGGCCTTTCACGGGTGGTTTGCTCCTTTGGTGTATTCTGGAGTTTGCTTTAAATCGAAAACTTGATTAGGGGCTGAATCTAACCTAAAGTCATTCAAAGTACCTAGATTAAGTTTTGTAGGAATTCAATTAAAACAAGTAAACTATTCAACTGAGTTATGAACAATATTGAATTTTCTTTGGCACTTCCCCCACCATTTTTTTTTTTTTTTTTTTTTTGAGAATGTCGTTAAGGCTGAATACCCCTTGATGGACGAATAAAGAACCACTTCTTTAATAACCATCATGTGCCACTTCTATGTGTGAGTTACAGATGGACCAGGAAAAATATAACTCTCTCATTAGTCTTAGCGAATGCCACTTATAAATTCAAGAAGTGGGAGGTTGCAAGTAGACTCATTTGCTTGCAATAAAAGACAGATGCAAAAGATGAGACTGGAATAGCATGTTCGGAGTCAAGCTAACAAAGTGAATTATGTGTTTGGCATGGAACATTGGTAATGACATGATAATAAAAGCATGAATAATGCTTTCAATATACATGTAATATCAAATATATATTTAATACGTTTAGTATGTACATGTGATATAGATATATATGTGCAGCATGTGTGAAAAGGCATGTAATGTATTAAGTAATATGTAAAATATGAACAATACTTTAAGAATCTGTGTCTGTTGCCACTCATAACCATGAGTCAGAGTGAGTTGAAAAGAAGTCTAGCCAGTTATGAGGTCTCTACAAATTCAGCAGTGGGGTGAGATGAAGAAAAATGAACAACTTGGAAACCAGGTAATGATTTGCTAACACATTAGGATGTGAACCAACAGCTACATCCTATGTTACCTACCATCTAACATCAGTGTTTCCAACTTAGATGGAGCTGATGGCCTGAGGCCTGAAGACTTACAATAATGGAATATTTGCCAGTAGTGTCCTCTACAGTAGGCATTAGAATGCTGCATCACGTGCACACAGTTTAAAACAAATATTTCACAGTCATAATCTTATAACATCTCCACACATAGCAGGTTTCCATTTTTTTATGTGGGTGAATAAATGAAATGTTCACCGCCTTGAATTCCATGGATGTAAGTCCTGACTGTATCTAAAATCTGAGTAGGAAAAATACAAAACCATGATATGGATACAGTTCTCTTTATACTGTTGGTTCATACAGTGACTAATCATGTCAGGATTCTCTAGAGAAACAGAACCAATAGAAAGAAAGATAGATAGATGACAGGTGGATGGATAGATAGATAGATGAGATAGAAAAGTAAATGTACAGATAGAGGAGAGGTTATGGAGACTGATGTGACCCATGACCTGCCATCCACAAAGAAGGAGAACCAGTGTTGTCGTTCAGACTGAGTCCAAAGCCTGAGAACCAGAGGATTTCCAGGGTGTGACTTCCAAGACTAAGAACTAGCAGTTCCAATGGCTGAGAACAGGAGAAAAGGGATATCTCGGGTCAAGAACAGAGCAAAGTCTCCCTTCCTCCACATTTTTCCTCCTTTAGCCCTCGGTAGATTGGACCATGCACATTGACACTAATAAGGGTGGATCTTCCTCAATCATTCTACTAACTTAAATAAGTCTCTTCTGGAAACACCCTCATAAACACACCTATACATATTGTTTTAACAACTACCTGGGCATCCCTTCACCCATTAAAATTGACATTAAAGTACCCATCACACTAACCAATCAATTTATTCATGTGAGAAGTATACACACAAAAGCCAGCAATGACACGACAGAACACACACACACACAATGGTGGCTTCTTGCAGAAGCATCATGCCTTGAAAATATTTGCAGGAGGTTAACAAGGATAAGGCCACCTACCTCCAAAAACAGAATATTTCATTTGCACATTTGTCCATTCATTTCTGCATTAGTATTTTAGACTCTTGTTATTGGTTCCTGTGCTAAGGACTATGTTAAACATTATGCACATTCTAAGCTAAGCTTCCAGCTGAGGCTGGTGCTTTATTACTCTTCCTCTGTGTCCACAAAGGGACATCATGATACATTGCTGTTTCGTGAGAAGTGGATTCAATCATTATCTTTCAGAAATCTGTTTATCACACAAGATATGATGGACAGTTAGGAAAAAAGGAATAAAAATCATTATTTTTCTATAATTCAGAGTATATTATATTTGTTAGGGAAATCTCTGCTTGTCCAAAATGCCTACTTCATGTAAATAGAGACACAAATAATATAGAAACCACCTCATTTTCCTGCAGATAATTTCAGGATACGAATATGCCAATTTTGGAGTCATTTACATCTACAAAGTGCTACCTGGAGAAAAGAAAAAAGAAATGTTTGTGACCAATGAAAAACAGTAGGATCATTACATGTACAGTTTATGGAACCGAAAATAAGTTCTTGTTCTGTAATTTTGAATGAAATCAACTTTGTGCCTTGATTACTATTGTTGATTCTCCTTGATACACACCAGCATAGTCTTTCTCTCTTGAAGGGTGAGTGGCTCATGCTGATTCAGCCACAGGGGATGAAGACATGAAGTATTTGTCACTGAGCAGTGAAGTGTAAGCAAGTGCAAATGTTAAATGTGGTGGATGATGAAGTCTCTGGAGTCACCTCGATCATGAACACCTTAGGCTCCAGGCCCACATACCTTCACAACTCCCAGGAGCATGCAGTTGCAAAAGTTAGCAGGAAATAAAACAGAACATTTGGACATGAGGACACAACAGCAATGTGAGGAAATAAGTGAAAAGTTAGTGTTTCCAGCTATGGAAAATTTCTTGTTTATTTCATCCTCCGTGCTCTGATAAAACTGCAAGAATATTTATATAGTTGAAACTGAACGCATTAGGATCAGTAAATATCATGACTAATTTTTCAAATTCAGTGTGCAAACCTCCAAAGTATACCAGTCATATATTTCTTAATCTGAATTTTTAAAGTTGTGTACTATAAGAGAAATCTATTCCATATGCTTCACAGTTAATTGAGAATAAACATGCCTTCCACATTCCATGGAAAATACATTCTCTCACTTCCAAAATATAAAAAATAAATAAATAAAGAGAAGGCCCTTTGAGGATGGTTGGAAAGTGTTGCAAAGTGACTTAAAGATAGTCTTTAGTTATTAAACAAACCGTGTGATTTGAAAAATGTGTGCCTTCTATTTAACCCCTTATTGTTATAGGGAGATTGATTTTCAAAACATGTTTTGCTAACAAATGAAAGCAGTAGGGTCTCTGCAAACAAACAGCATGGATATTTTAAAAATCTTTACTTGAATATATACATTTTTAGTCTTCAGAATTATTTCATTAACATTATTTAGGAGGCAGCTGTGAATTAGTTGGTACATGCAATATTGAATCATTTCACTGAAGTTAATTAGATTTCTCCTGTTATTTCTGGATGTTTTATAAATTGTTTAATTTGAAATGTCATTAATAGACTTTTCCTTAGCTAAATATTCATAAATTCTTCAAAAATTATCATTACACTAAAAAGCACCTACTCCATTCTCCCTAATATAGTAAAATATTAGTTTTATAACTAGATAGTTTTATTATATTTTAGAAAGTAAAGACAGAAAAAGAACTTCCCACTCTATTGACCAATTTCTGCCTTGAAACTTAAAAAATGGTGTTTTATTATGTTAACTAAAAACTGTTATAAAAAAAAACACTAAGCACTTCTGTGAAATTTCTCGTGCTCAGGAGAAAGATGTTCATCTTT